>JAGSMX010000034.1:2497968-3122460 GCA_029286785.1 Meandrusa payeni
AGCCTTAGTTACTCCTTATTATTACAGTTACCTGACGGTAAAAGTTCCATCAAAATCAGTCCACCCATTCCAGAGATAGAAAGACAGATAAACATTGTAAAAATGTTAATTTGGTATATATACCCGTATAAACATGTAGTAAAAGCGGTTATTTTATTATTATACACAGACACTTCAATTATATTTATTTGTATAGATAATTTAAAATTATTACCTATGTTCATTTTGACACTATTCTAGAAATATATAAAGATTATCGATAAGAAATATCACTTTAATATTTTATCGTAAACGTCTTGTGACCCGAATTCATAAATATGTAAAAACAGTTTTCGGTTCTCTATTACAGCCTACAACTGTCTATAGATTGGTATCATACAAAATGAGGAGGCATCACAATGAACTTCCAACGTCAGAAAATTATTCATAAACTTGAATATTGACGCAATGGGATCAGGGTATCATGTCAGGAATATGATATTCCTGTAATATCACGTCGTCGAGAAAATATACAATACGTTTTACTATTTTATACGACGGTCTTGTATACAGGCTATGTATACTTAGTGTTTAAAGTTACAGCCTTTATATATGTCCCACACAGTATAAGGGCATATTCCGCCACGCGACCCTAGTGCGGATTGGCAGACTTCACATGTCTTGGAAATATTATTCTAGAACAGTGATTCTCAACCATTTTTTTGTTGCGGCACATATTTAACGATTTCAAAATTTGGCGGCACACTTTTGAAATTTGGCGGCACACAAAAGTGCCGCGGCACAGTGGTTGAGAATCAGTGTTCTAGAACATATAGGTTTCCTCACGATGTTCTCCTTCACCGCCGAGCTCGTGGTAAATCAGCACATAACGGCCAATTGTGTACTATGCAACTTGAGGCTACCGCAGAATATAAACTATTATATGTTTTCAAGGATATGATAATCCCAGCAGAGAACAAATTACATAAAATTGGCATAAAATTTTATTTGAATGTAAGAAAATTAACAAAAATTCTCTTTCGTAAATTGCTACGGTAGTTAGAAAATCACAGCAGTTTACACCTATGTAGACACAAAACAATATATATGACTAATCTACAAATATTACATACACGTATAGCTATTACACAAGTACATTTAAGAGTAAAAACAAAAACCTACTTGTAATCGAATCGCACGTTAAACGTTATTAAACACGGACGCCCTCTTTGCATTTCCGAATTAACGTTAGAATATTACTAAAAGAATTAATCAAAACCTATCAAATTCTCATCAAGTACATTCAAATAAAAATGAATCATCGAAATCGGTTGGCGTGTTGTTGAGTTATCCGTACATTTGTGAGCGCAGATACTTAATGCAAATTTACACATGAAGCACCAGCGTTCAAGATCATCAAAATCGGTTCATCCAGTCGATCGATAAGGTAGTAAACATAAAATACCAAAATGAGATCCTCCTCCTTTTTTGAAGTCGGTTGAAAATATAATTATTAATAAGAGGAGATTTTCAATTCGTCTACCAATTTTAATTCATCTAATAATTTATAATTTTGTGTAAATGTATAACGCGACTGACAAGTATAAAAAGATAAAAAAGAAAAATTGCATTCGTTTAAAAACAATAAACGTAAACTACATTTATTGTTTGTAACGAATGCTTTTAGAAGAATTGATGACGCGTATAGCGAAAACAAACAATCGCTTCCAAAACCAATTGTAAGAGTAAATATAGTAGAACTATGAGTCTTTTCTTTTCTAAAATAAACATCAAGTCTTGGCAATCTGTTATTTCAATTACGAATTTTTGTTCAGAATAAAGTAAGCCTTTATTGAATATTTTATACTCGAACTGTAAGACTTTCTCTAAGCCCAGAGTGTATTTGAATTTTATTTTTATAAAAATCCTGACCGTATAACTTGAATAGTGTTTTGGGGATGGTACTCTATCACTTCGAACCACGGAGGAATGGTTTCGACGATTCAGAGCCGGTGAAAACGACACCATGGATAAGCCAGCCGGCGGAAGACCTGTGACGACAAATACCGATCAAATCATGGACTACATCGAGTTAGACCGGCATGTGGCATCTCGTGACATCGCCCAGGAGATGGGAGTTAGTCACCAAACCATTTTAAACCATCTGCAGAAGGCTGGATACAAAAAGCGATGTTTGGGTGCCGCATGATTTGACGCAAAAAAACCTTCTGGACCGAATCAACGCCTGCGATATGCTGCTGAAACGGAACGAATTCGACGCATTCTTGAAGCGGATGGTGACTGGCGACGAAAAATGGATCACATACGACAATATCAAGCGAAAACGGTCGTGGTCGAAGGCCGGTGAATCGTCCCAAACAGCGGCCAAGCCGCGAATTTCGGCGTTAGTGAACTTCTTGTTTACGTCTATAACTGTTGAACGCAATATCCAAACTAATTATGCATAGCGTCGTTTTGTAGGTTATGTCAAGACCTTTCAAATTATGTATAGTATTGCTAGATACGAGCTCTGTAGCGCTTTGTACATAGCCGCGAAATTCAAAAGACAAAAAGGCGGGAGGGAGATATTTGACAACCTTATATGTTATATAAAAACATCTTGTGACTTTAATTTGATCACAGATACGCAGTAATAGCATAGTTAGAGGCTAAGGGTTTGTCTTAGCATAGTTACTATGCTTAATTTTTTTGGACGGTAATATGGCGATGGGCTCACCCCTTGTCATATACATAATCCGATAAGATCGCTGTCTACTGCTCTAGGGATAAAATGACATATTTGTATTATCATTTTAAAGCCATAATAAAAGTAAATCATTATCTTAATTATGTCATTTACCGTCACAGTTGAGATATAACTTAAGAATTGTAAAAGAATATCTGGAAAGTACAAGACCGTGGCGCTGCTCTTTTTAAAATACTGAAGGAGAAGGCCGAGATTTATTACCTCAATCCGCTACTCGTTTGGGATACACAAAGAAAGTCTGGGAAGCATCTCCATTCTTCAGTATTTTTTAAAAGTTAGTCTCTGGTTACTTTAAGAGATAGAAAAATTACCTTTATTTTAGACGCATTTTCAATGTGGTAAATTTAGAATAGATTTTTTGTATGAAAACTTGAAGTAAAATTATTATAACTATAACAGGGCTCTGATTGTCGACTTAAGATTTCAGATTTCTTTTTTTCTTCTCTGAAGAGTTCTAGATAATCTAACCCGATTATATAATTTTTTTGAGGGACGTGCCTATGTTTGAATAATGAGGCTGGCCGAAACAGTTTCACCGATGGCAGAGTTCTTAGGTCTCAAAGCATGGCGAGGAGCGATTACTCTGTGTTAGCAATAGCAAGGCGCCCTCGCCTCTCATGGGTTGCATTTATTGACAATTTATACAGATAAATAATATTTGTCTTTCTGTTTGCGTCGGCTAATCTCTAGAACGGCTTGACCGATTTTGACGGCTCTCTCACTGGCAGAGAGCTTATAATGAGTAACTTAACTTTCAGATTTTTTAAAATAAATAGTTTTTTATCACGGGTAACACGCGGCTAACAAAACATTAAAAAAATAACGGATTTTGAATACCAATTATGGAAGCATTGGCACTGGGAGATGTTGCAGGAGAAAATTCTAACTGAGAAAACTAAAGGTTAGCAGGAAGAAAATGCTAAAAAGCATTATGTTCGCCTTTGTATATGTATTTTTCGGTTTGAGAGAATTTTATTTCCTTAATAAGAATTACATAAAATTCACTTACTTAAGGAAAATACACATATATACAATTTTAGGCTAAGCGTTGCAGTTCTAGGAATATGTTTATAAAATAATAATAGGTTTAAAACATCCAGGGACAATATCAAAATTTTGTTTTCAATCGTGGGTTATTTTGGTGCAATAAAGGATATATCTATCAAATGCAATGCATATGCAATGCACATTACCATTATTAAAATCGCTAAAAGTATTTTGTCTTTATGCTTATAAATCACAATTTTATTTAACAAAAGAAAAGCCTTGAGCGAGTTGCTCGCCTGTAATTTATTATCCGTGGTAGCCAGGCGCCTGGTATGTATATGGGACAAAAGCTGCACTATTTTTTGTACATTCTTTAAACTCAACGGAGCCTTTGTTTAAAATTTTAAAGCCCAAATAAATATAGGTTTACCTAAATAAAGACACGCAATCTATTTAAAAATATTTTTATAATAGGATTCCGCCGTGGTTTTTACCAATAATAACTATACTTTTATGAGAAGAATGAGGTATCAGCTTTTCGATATATGAAATGTAAAAAAATCACTGTACGCGGGCGTATGTGATCTGATAAAATAGGTGGTAAGAACTAGCTTCGTCTACCAAACAAAGAACACATAGAAAAAAACAAAACAAGTTTTAATCAGATTTATCTTACTTATTAAACATGGACTGTGTATATGTAGTTTTTTTTAATAACGACTATTTCCTTAAAGTTGTGTACAAAAAAGTAGCCTTAGTTACTCCTTATTATTACCGTTATCTGACGGTAAAAGTTCCATCAAAATCAGTCCAGCCATTCTAGATATAGAAAGACAGATAAACATTGTAAAAAATGTTAATTTGGTATATATACCCTATATACATGTAGTATATTATTTATTTTATTTTAATATTATACACGGACACTTCAATTATATTTATTTGTATAGATAATTTAAAATTATAAACTAAGTTCATTTTGACACTATTCTAAAAATATATAAAGATTATCGATAAGAAATATCACTTTAATATTTTATCGTAAACGTCTTGTGACCCGAATTCATAAATATGTAAAAACAGTTTTCGGTTCTCTATTACAGCCTACAACTGTCTATAGATTGGTATCATACAAAATGAGGAGGCATCACAATGAACTTCCAACGTCAGAAAATTATTCATAAACTTGAATATTGACGCAATGGGATCAGGGTATCATGTCAGGAATATGATATTCCTGTAATATCACGTCGTCGAGAAAATATACAATACGTTTTACTATTTTATACGACGGTCTTGTATACAGGCTATGTATACTTAGTGTTTAAAGTTACAGCCTTTATATATGTCCCACTACTTGCCACAGGCCTTCTTTGTAAAGAGAGTATAAGGGCATATTCTTATATAGTCTTATATATATATATAGTCTTGGAAATATTATTCTAGAACAGTGATTCTCAACCATTTTTTTGTTGCGGCACATATTTAACGATTTCAAAATTTGGCGGCACACCAAGAAAAAGATAAAAATTATATACTTACTACAACAATATTAACATTATTATAATAATATTTTAATTTGCAAATATATATATATATTTGCAAAATTTGGCGGCACACTTTTGAAATTGGGCGGTACACAAAAGTGCCGCGGTCACAGTGGTTGAGAATCACTGTTCTAGAACATATAGGTTTCCTCACGATGTTTTCCTTCACTGCCGAGTTCGTGGTAAATCAGCACATAAAATTGCAACGGCCAATTGTGTACTATGCAACTTGAGGCTACCGCAGAAATTAAACTATTATATGTTTTCAAGGATATGATAATCCCAGCAGAGAACAAATTACATAAAATTGGCATAAAATTTTATTTGAATGTAAGAAAATTGACAAAAATTCTCTTTCGTAAATTGCTACGGTAGTTAGAACATCACAGCAGTTTACAGCTATGTAGACACAAAACAATATATATGACTAATCTACAAATATAATATACACGTATAGCTATTACACAAGTACATTTAAGAGTAAAAACAAAAACCTACTTTTAATCGAATCGCACGTTAAACGTTATTAAACACGGACGCCCTCTTTGCATTTCCGAATTAACGTTAGAATATTACTAAAAAGAATTAATCAAAACCTATCCAAACTCTCATCAAGTACATTCAAATAAAAAATGAATCATCGAAATCGGTTGGCGTGTTGTTGAGTTATCCGTACATTTGTGAGCGCAGATACTTAATGCAAATTTACACATGAAGCACCAGCGTTCAAGATCATCAAAATCGGTTCATCCAGTCGATCGATGAGGTAATAAATATAAAATAACAAAATGAGATCGTCCTCCTTTTTTGAAGTCGGTTGAAAATATAATTATTAATAAGAGGAGATTTTCAATTCGTCTACCAATTTTAATTCATCTAGTAATTTCTAATTTTGTGTAAATGTACAACGCGACTGACAACTTCCCGAAGTGGCATATAAGTTAGTTTAGCTTAGATTGTCCCAATAGATTTCGTTAATAAAATAGCTACCGACCGAGTCGTGGTTCGGCCCTCTCGGGCGCCCTCGGATCGGACTGCTAACGCGTAATAATGGTAACCGCCCGAGCCGAGGTTACCCCTCACCGGGGGGACCCTTGTGTCGAGTTACCGCCTAATAGAGGTTCAGGCTAAGCGACCTAAGAGCTATGCCACCTCTCAAATCCGGTGAAGCAGTAAAGGCCAGCTTCTCTGTGCCAACTGTGATAGTTCGTCCAAAAAAAAAAGCGACGAAAGTGACAAGTATAAAAAGATAAAAAAGAAAATTTGCATTCGTTTAAAAACAATAAACGTAAACTACATTTATTGTTTGAAACGAATGCTTTTAGAAGAATTGATGACGCGTATAGCGAAAACAAACAATCGCTTCCAAAACCAATTGTAAGAGTAAATATAGTAGAACTATGAGTCTTTTCTTTTCTAAAATAAACATCAAGTCTTGGCAATCTGTTATTTCAATTACGAATTTTTGTTCAGAATAAAGTAAGCCTTTATTGAATATTTTATAGTCGAACTGTAAGACTTTCTCTAAGCCCAGAGTGTATTTGAATTGTATTTTTTATAAAAATCCTGACCGTATAAATTGAATAGACCATCTTTTTAAGCATTTACACGAACAGCAGAAAAGAAAATATGATAGTCATGGTTCTAATCGTTTCAAACTCCGACCATTTTTTTAAATATTTTATGTGTAAGAAATAAACAAATGGATGCGAGCGATATATAGGGTATGGCGGAAAAAACGGATCTGCGCGGTTAAAGAGGTTGGAATAATAACATTACTACATGTTGAATAGAATGTGCATACATCGATATTAACAATTAATGGTTATTATTCAAAGTAAATAAATCACAATTAGCAAATTCGTAAACTTTTATGCGTGCTAGGAACGGCAGTTTGATAGGTTTCCCCATTATGTTACGTTAAGACAAAATAAGAGAACGACAATAAAAACTCACATATCTCTCATGTAATTCAGCATTATACGAGTAGCTCCAACCACTACCACTATAGAGCACATAATATATAACAATATAATACACTTTTATTGTTCAAAAGAATCACAAGTTCTCTCCGGAACGCGTATTTATTATCACTTCACATTTAATCAACCGTGAAAGTTCTACCCGACATCGTCTTATTACAAAAAAATTAAATAGCGCTGGTTTAAAACAGGATTTAATAGTCCGAGAAAAACTGAACTCTAGGTAATAACGTTAATTTTATTACAAATCTAATAATAATCGAAGTACTGGACTCTTCGTGGTTTAAATTATTTCACACAGATAAAACATGACATGTTCATGTGACAGTTCATTCATTCGTTTGAAACGTTCCGTTTTTGCAACAAAAACATTTACACTTTTGTTTTCTTGTCAAACATTTAACAATATTTTTTAAAAAGTAAAATTCTATTGAGCTTTTTTCAAAATTAAGCGAAAAAAACTTTATTTAAACTACGAATATAATTAGTTGATGCATTAGACACCTACGAGAGTCTGTACCTAATGTAATAACAAAATGCAAAAGATTTAACATTTGTTTATTTTTCTTTTAATATAAACTTTTGAGTTTATAAAGTGTTGCCAGATTATTTTTTACATTCTTCCTTTGTAAAGTGAATTATTGTACTGATTTTAAAAATGGACCCAAAAAAAAAAACGCTGTGAATATTGGAGTTCTGAAGAATAAGTGAGTTTTTTCGAAACCTACATTTAATTAACCATATAAGAATCTAAACGGTAAGCCATAATTTCAAATGATTTTCTTTAATGTCTGAAATTAACATCATCTGATTAGCAACTCATCAAAAAGGACATGGGCCATTTTCAGCCCAGCTACTCGTGCTCTCAAGGACAGTAATGAAATATCAATAAAAAAAAACATTTCATTTTTGCATACTTATTATATAATTTAAGAGTATTTTAATGGTGGGATAGTTAAAATCATAAATATGCATGAAAAAGCTACATTGTTAATATTGAAAGAGTTGCCATAGGTAAAATATATTTGTATTTTAAACATTTCACATTAAATATTATTAAAAAAATATTATATTTCAGAAAACTAGCAAAATATATAAACATATTTAATAATTGGATTTTAAAATTAATATAGAATATTATATCTAAAGAAAAATCTATTTTTATACTTTTAAATCCGTAAAATAAATCATTACACAAGATGAATAATTATTGATCTCAAGAAAAAAAAACTACGCTTGTTTGATGTTTATTGACGTCTTACATTTGATCACGAGTGATCATGTGCATTGTGGGTATTATCATGTGTTTCGTTACGATATAACTGCTTATTATAATTTGTTGTGCATAATGGCAGGACTTAGATGTTTGAATATATTTAAGCTGACGATGATGTTAAAGTGCCAGTGTATTGACAACAAAATCAAATGATATAACCTAAAATTATTATCTTATTTTTTAAATATCTCTATATCCCGATGAACAAAATTGATTTTAATTTGTTTATAGTAAAAAGGATATATAATCTGTTATTTAAACTTAATTTCACTACTATTCTTGTACTTCTTTTAGTGGACCGTGCAATGTGTGGAGAGTGGCCCATGCCATTTCGGTTCGCAAGTATTTCATTAGGCACGTTTTGCACGTTTTGTTAAGGCAGACATAGATTAGGACAGAGACAATATTGAAGCCATAGACCAATCCATAAGCACAGCTATAGACAAAGTTGGTCTTTCCGACTGTTGAGGTGTCATGAGTAACTTATTGCATTGCTATGCGTAATGAGGCGACTGTCCGGAGAAATACCACGACTCTATGATCCCACTTGCACAACTGTCGTTCCTTTATAAAACTAAAATTAAATTTAGTTATCAGCTTAAATACTTGTTGATATTATTTGAAAACAAAAATTTAATTTTTAATGATAGTAAATTCAAAGTGTTTTGACTAGGGTCCCATTTTCCGCTACATACGAGTATATGAGAATTTCCGAGTTGCAAAAGAACAATGACAACTTTTGTATTCTTCTGAAATCCCAGTCTCTAACATTCGCTGTGATGATAAATTGTTTTACTTCCGTGTCAAAAATTGATTAATCATGCAGATGATGCGACCGACTTTCCGGAGTTTGACTAAGTTTTAAGTGAACCATCACGAGCATTCGTGCATTATCATTTACGTAATAGCAAGTAGTTTTGATGCTAAGTAATGGATTCTTAAATATTATAAATGTGGACAAGTCATTGTACTCTATTTTTTTTTATGCGTGTAAACTAGCGCTTGACCATGATCCCACCTGGTGTTAAGTGGTGATATAGTCGAAAGATAGTACGCGCTAGTTTAGTAAGTGCCTATTCACTCTACTCTTGAAGGCTCCCACGTACTTGGACGGAAAGACTGACGCCGGCAACTTATTCCACTCCTCCAGTTTATGTGATTGTCAATTGATTATGTCAAATGGGCAGTTAGACTTTATTTTCATCTGACTTCAGAAAAGGAGGTGGTTCTCAAATCGACTGAATGTTTTGTTTCTTTTTTATGTACCTTGCCTCATAACTTTGCACAGGATGAACCGATTTTGATGATTTTTTGTTGTTTTAAAGCTGGTGCTTTTCATATATATACGAGTATATAGCGTTGAACGTTTGATTCAATTTGAAGTTCGAGTTTTTGCACGTAAATTTTCTTGTTAACAAATTAGTTTGTTCAATAGATACATTGTATTTGTGTATCTCTTTATTTGATTGCTACTAAAATTGACTGGTTCAAACGCTAAGGTAATGTGAAATTGGCTTAAAAATTGCATCAAAATAGGTCTAGCCATTTCGCAATCCATATGAACCGTCCATAGACACATCGCTTTATACTATAATATATAACTTTAGTATGGCGGATGTTTACGTAGTTTTAACATAGATTAAATTAATTAGTTTTGGCATGACTTCTGTATTTGAGTATTTGTTTGCAAATTTTGTTACGTAATGCATCACTTTCCTATACTGTAAAAAGAAAACTAAAACTTATGAAGTTTATGTGGATATTAAGGGTAGAACAGGGAATTAATTGAAAGATTATTATAATTTACGACGGCGCAAAGACGGTATTCGGACCTCGAACAATTAATAAATATGGAAAGTAGGGTACAAAATAATATAGGTGACATATTAGCATAGAGTAAGCAGTAACTTTATTTGTGGCTACATTTATAGATATAAGTCCTGTGCATGACCCGAACTACGTCGAATCGCGAATAGGAATTTTACGCTTTACCAAACACTATATAGGCGCTCTCGGCATGACCGCGTTAGCGTTGTGACAGTTACCCTTAGAAAACCACCGACTCAGCCGTGGTCCGGCCCTCTCGGGGCCCTCAGATCGGAATGCTACTCGTCGGACCCTCGTGTCAAGTTACCAACCATAGAAGTGAACAACACGAAAGTGAAGTGACAATTGTGTTAGTGCAGTTTAAGTGCGTGTACCTCGTGATGCTGAACTACAGTCGAGCCACGTAAGTTATTTACTATAGGCAATTTTTATATTTCGTTGAGTTTTACATATCTTGAATTAGCGTACCATATGTTATCGGCATCCGCTTGTAACTCTGCCAGAGCAATAGGGAAACCTATTGCGATGCCGGTCTAAAGCACGTATAAAAGGAGAGGAACACGAATTCTCTAATTGTAATGTATCTAATTTTAAAAATCACCATTAATGTAAATTTCGATAGACCCAATTATTCAATATGCAGTAATGTTAATAATGATCAATCTGCCTTCATTAACCATTTAGATTTATCAGTTTTTTGTTGTTGACGGGGGGGAAATCTTCAAAAAGATACCCTGCCTTCAGGGGGGAATGCTGGGTTATGTGGGGTTCTTATTCACAAAAATGCCACCGGGGGCCTATGCTCGGTGTTTGGTGAGGGGCTCCAGGATCTCTAATGGAACGCACCGGAGCCCCTCTGCACTGTTTTTTCGGAGACCATGTCCCGGGAAGAGGAGGGGTTAATCCCTCCCGCCCGCTGTGACCTCGTACTGTAAGGCAACACGGGCCAGCCGAAATCGCCTTCTTCCCTGGTCCACTTTGACGGGCGACAAAGTCCCCTTGTCGCCCAGTGAACGTTAGGCCCCTTTTAGCCGCCTTCTACAACAGGCAGGGAATACCGTAGTCTTATTCTACGAGCCTATATACCTTACTGTCTATTGCCATAGCTTATTTAATTAAAGTGTACAAATTATTTAAAATTAAACAAATTAGGACATTGTAAGTGTACAACAAATGGATGTTTCCTTAGAGATGGTGTATTCAACTCAGTACAAATGCCACCTGTACCGCAAAACAACATATTTATATTCAGGCTTTGTACTTTCGTCTCTAAAATTCCGCTTACATCCCCGGAGACGGCATCTTGGTTAACAAAGTAGGTATTTGCATGAAAGTAAAACAATGAGAACATTAATATATGTAAATATTATCAACTGAAGCAAGTTACAACTGTCAGTGTTATGTTTTCCTGAACACGTTTCTATGATTGTAAAGCGTTTTACTTAAGATTTAATGCTATGGGGTTGGCATCGCAACCAACATGTACTAATGAATTTTTTTCTCAGATTCTTACACACCACAAAAAAATCTTACCAAATTATTTCACCATTGTCATTCTTTTCGGTTGCTATCTCTGTATACTCTAAACCTCTGTCTAGGGTTAAATAGCGTGATAGCATATCATTTCAGTATTAAAAATAATGTATTTTATAAAAAAATGTTGTGTGGTGAAAAAATGATGTTAACACGCGTTGTTTTTCAACCGACTTCAAAAAGGAGGTTATAAATTCGTTTGTAGTTTTTTATGTTTGTTAACTTAACTTTCGGCTGGGTGAACCGATTTTGATGATTTTTTTTATTTGAAAACTGGTACTCATGTTTAATGAGAGTTTGGTAAGGTTCTGATTAATATTTTGTAATATTACAGAAATACAAGGAGGGCGTCCGCGCGTAATAGCGTAATTTCGATTTGAAGTTGGTTTTTGTTTTTGCTTGTAAATATACTTGTTTGCAAAGATTTTCTGAGATATGAGATATGTTATTAAATTTATGGTCTAAGTGCAGACGATTGTTTGCACAATTTTTATTAGAAGCTTTACATCAGATAAGGGTTATTTTACTGATATTTCCTTTTGAAACTTCCCATTGGAAATAACTCGACTTCGGGTTCAGAGGAAAGATCGAACATAGTCGTATTTCATTTCGAATCGTATTTTATTCCATTTGCACGCGGACTTCGATACACGATGTGGAAGATTCTATATTTTTTGGTGTTTGTTAACATAAATATTTTATTTAATAAAATAAATAATAGTGGGATCCAATATGAAATCCACTTGGTTTTGAGCAATTACTTTTCCGCTTTAGGTATGCTTACTGTATTGTTAGATAGATATACTCTTTATTGCTCCCATTTCACAAATTAAAAAATACAAAAATCGACTTCAAATCGAATCAAACGTTAAACGCTATTACGCGCGGAATCCTTATTTGTAATTATTTAAGGATTAAGGAATAACATTAATCAATAATTAATATCAGTCAAGAAATAACAGTTATAAAATTATGATTTCTCTTAACGTATAAATCTACGACATAGTTTGCATTCAGAGCCGCATTAAGCTAATTCTTTTCAGGCTTGGTATCTAATTACCGTTGTAAATCTCTGGTCTCATCTAGCCTAATTGGGTTATAAGATGCGAGAGATTAAAAATTCTTTAAATTATAGTATAAAATTCCATATTTTCATTGAGAGCGGTAATGATGATGACATATAGAACAACGAAAACAATCGCCCCTTAGCGTATCGTATAAAGCAAAACAAAAAAGACTTACTGAGGTCAACGACGATACCAGAACTAAAAACCGTTCCCAGAACGAAAGATGAGGACAAATACGAATTCTTAAAGAATGCCAGTAAATTTCACGACATTTGAAAATTTGGCGCGGGAGAAATCTTCAACAAGATACCGGGTGGGTATCTTGTTGAAGCCTCCAGCCTCACAAATATAATTATATAGATAGGGCCTCTTCGGTGCATGGCGTGAGGCTGCCGGATCTCTAGTGAAACTCACCGGAGCCCCTCTGCATTGTGCTCTTAAGCACGTCCTGGGGAGGTTACTCCCTCCCAACAAGCTAGCAGCGCGAAGGCGGGACCACTAGTGTCGCCTTCTTCCTGGATACACTGTAGCAAACGACAAAGGCTCCCTCGTCGCACGTGACGGCCCCATTTAGTCACCTGTTATGACAGCAGGGGATACAATAGCCTTATTCTATAAGGCCAGGACTATATAGTGTGTATTCTAATCAGCGCTGCTGAGAGCTGTGTTTCGACCTCCTCGACCATTTTGGGTGGGAATGCTATCGTGTTTAGAGTTAGGATCCACACCGTTATTCTCTTTATCTACCATTTTTTTATTTGGATACCATTGGGATAGATGCTCAAATTGTCGTATTTAGGCTTTAGCTCTATTGTAACTCTATACGCTCAATGGACCTCAAGTCCGGAGAACTTTTAAAATTCTAACGTCTAACTGCGTTATTTCATCACTAAAAAAACATTATATTTTACAGACCGCGCCCTAAACTCTTAAGCTTTTAGGGTTTTCCTTAAATGAGAAACGCTTCCACTTAATAGAATACAATCTCCAATTCTAGTTCGAATTGTTTGCGATAACGCAAAAATTGAACGCTCAATTTATTTGTTAAGTCCTTATAAAATTATTACAGTGGATGTTTTTTATATTTACTTGAATGTTATTATACATTATTACCTAAATATAGATATTAAATTATCCTGTTATCCTGTCATCATACCTTTTTCGTACAGGGAAGCAGGTAAAGATCGCACCGCCTTTGACCACATTTAGGCTAAGTTTAATTCATACTTCAATGGAATTCACCTATTTTAATGTGAAATATGAGCAATGAAGAGTATTCTATATACCCATGATTGTGATTGACGCCGGTAAAGGTTTTGCTAGGACTGTATAAAATAAACCATAATTTCTATCTCAAAGGTACACTTTGTGACTGAAATTGATTGGTTGAACAAGATGTCTTATTTCTTCATCTTCTATGTCGTTTCCTCATTTCTGAGGATAGTGGTCACTAGAGGCCTTCAAGTGGACAATCTGTCTCCATCGACTTCGGTCCGTGGCAGCCCTCACTAGCTGGTAGAGATTTGGAGAGAAGGTGGCACTTTTTACTTGATAAAACCATCGTATTGCCTTCTGTATTGCAAACGATGACCAACTTTTCAAGGTTGCCATCCCCTCTGCGCATTATATGCCTTAAATATTATTCATAATTCTACCATATAATTTCTTATTTATATTTAATTTAAATCACTGATTTAATAAGATGTCATTATTAAAATATATAAATTTATTTAATATCATTAATTTATTATTATATTATTTTTTATCCGTAAAATTTGTTTTGCTCATTAAATCATATCCCGTAAATAAAAAGCTAGAAAATTTCATTTTATTTTATAATTCTTTTTAGCCTTACCACAAGAATAAATGTAGTACTTTTCTTTTTATGTTCCATTGTGACGTCACGGGGAACGCATTCGTAACCATAATTATTATTTTTTATGTACAAAAGAGCTCTCATTTCAGGCACGTTTTAATTATGTTGATTTAAGTCCATATTTTAGGACGTCGTTTGTCTTTTATGTTCCCTTTTTTATTTTAAGATATATAAACATAAATTTAACCCTTTTTAACTTGCGTATAAATGAGAAGTACCTACTTACAGTCCAGTAGACGATAAGTTAGCAGTCCTGACTGTTGAGTTTAATAACTGATAGTTGGTTAGATCATTGGGTTTACTCAAAGGAAACACATGTACGCGAGTGTTAGGCAACTAACTAAACTTTTGTCACGTTCAGATTGTTTAACCTAGCTAGTTATTTTTAACCGACTTCTAAAAAGAATGTTTTTTTTGAAATTGGAAATTGCAAACAATAAAAAAGCACAATCAATAAAAGTAAAAACTTATCGTTATATGTGTAACTGTAATGTGACAGGTGTCCCGTAAGTAGACGTGCTTTCTTAGTATGTAGGCGAAACAAGAGTCCAGCCAAGCGTCAAAGTTTTAACGTCATATAAATTGTCTTAAATTTTATTAACAAAAAGTATAATATCATTGCGGGTGATAATCATGAATAAAATATTTTTGAAAATCAATGTGTTAAGAAAAATGGTTTTTGTGCTAGATTTTTAAAAAATGATATTTAAATATTAAAATATAAAACAAAAACAATAATGTCACTAAAACGGTAAGGTTTAGGTTATCGCCCAGTGAACCCGAGGCCCCTTTTAGTCGCCTTATACGACAGGCAGGGGATACCGTAGTCTTATTCTTGAGAGCCCAGAACTACAGGGCTGCCCACAGTTGATAACACTACTGTATGGTGAACTGTGCCCTAACATGTCAACTTAATGAATTAAATAAAAGAGAAATGAACATATAATATGGGACCTTAAAAATTGTATCGAATCGTAAGAAGTTTTTGAAATATTGTAAGCTTCTCTGCTCCCCAGGTCGTCTTCACAAAATGTAATAAAACACCGGTCGAATGAACAGAATTTGGCGGACCGCCAACTGTATAGAATTACTAAATCTTTTTTTTTTTGTATTTCATAGAACTTTCTCGGTTCGCACGCGATTCAGTAGGCAATTTAATTAAAAAGATTTCGGGTTGAAAATCTCTGAAATAATTAAATGGAATTTAAAGGATCACTGGTGGGCGGGGTAGGCCGGGTCCAATATAACGGACTGCATTAACACGTCTAGAGATCAGAACTTTCTTTATGCCTTTAAAAGTTTTTTTATGAGAGTGTTAGCTTATTAGCTTTGCATATAAACAGAGCAGTGATAGCTCAGCCCACTGGTCTTTCTATTGTATTTTGATGCTTTATGATAAATATCTGGTTAAATAACTTAGTCCAGTCATGTGAATAATTTATATTGTTTTGTTTTAAGCATTATTTTGGGTATTCATATTAAGTAAACAAGTCATTTAACGAATTCATGTCGGTAAACAATTTTCTTAAATTTTTATTTTTTTTATGACTATTCTATGGTAGTTGGTAGGAGAATGATTGAAATGGTACGAATACCGAACAGCTGCATGCATCACATGTATTTATACTCGTATATAAACAAATTATTTTGTTATTAATAAATAAAAGATATAAGTAAACACATTCGTATCTCTGCTGATTGTATTTAGATTCCGACTGGGCTGACGACCAACAAGGCGACGCCTTCCAACATGCCTGTTAAATCCCAAAAGCTAGTTTTTAGTTTAATGTTTAGTATCGATAAGTAAAAGGACGAATCATCGACATCTCTTACAATTATTTGTAAGTCTAGTATTTAGATAGATACTCAACAATAGCGTCAACAGCGTGCAACCACTTTAAAAAATAATACAAAACATTCGCCACAAAATGTAAAAAAATTGTCCACATAGTCGCATAACGCATATTGTTAACTCCCCCTTGCATCAGACATTTAAGTGCTCTTGAAAATTGAAACACACGGCTGTCGCTGACGAGGCTTTGTGTAAAATTTCAAATACGATACGTTGGTTGTACTAGACTCCTTTTTAATTTGTAGAGCTATTGTTTTGTATATTTTTGAACAGTGTAACTACAACGCATGAATGAGATAGCTTGACCGCAGAAGTAATGCGACCTCAGAGAATACTGGCAATGGAAACAAAATTGCAATAAAGTATATCTACAAAGGCAAACTTAATGCTCTTTAGCATTTTCTTGCAAGGAGGCTAAGGACTATAACTAACATGCATGTAACTAACATCACTGTTAACTGACTTATTACTAAAAGTTTAATTTCTAAAATTTCTATTAGTTCAGTTGCCCAGGTACTGTAATAGAATAAGAACATGTATTTATTAAATTTGAGCAACAAATACGAAATCATACCATTTTTGAAGACATTACAAAATTAATTCGTCAAAAGAAAATAAAAAGTTAAATTATCTTTAAAACTGTGTAGTTATGATCCGAAACGCTGTCAAATAATTACTACAACGATTAAATTACACACAAAACAATACACTTAAATAATCTATAAGTAAATATGTTTATATTAACAAAAAAAGACCAGTCGTTATAAGTGGGTTAAATTGAGAACCTTGTAATTCGCTGATGGAACCCCATTGGAAACATGAAATACGGCTGCACTCTGAAATAGGATTTAAACTGTCAAACATGTTCAACTCAAACGTCCAATTGCGTCGTGGAAAATAGATATTACCTTTTATAATCTGTATTCAAAATGGAATTATGTACGTAACAATAGATAATTGATAGAAAACAGTTGAAAAGGGTTTGTTAGAAATGGCCCAATGACAAAAAGTGCAGCTTGCAAGGCATAAGTTCGTACGTTCAAAACTATTTTAAACGGAAACCCATCCCCTAGTTGGTTCATCTTTCTATTCGTTCCAAAGATATGGAACGATTTTTAAGTTGTTTTGTTTTTGGAATTAGAAATTACAAGTTATACAGTGATAGAGTACCGAAGATAATTTTAATCTAGTGTTGTTCATATACCAGCATAGCGGTGATCGCTTAAATTTTTATCTTTACAATATTAGCCAGCTCCACACGGAGAAATATGACAACCTGTTAGAGTAGTGTGGTACAAAGGTATGTGTACGTTTCTCGAAATAAATGACATGACACCCTGGTGATATGGAGTTTACCGTGGCAATTAGTTAGCAGACGGTGACTGACTTGCTCGGCCGGTCTGGTTCCATAAAATATATGTGATACAAATTCGTATTTTTCTGAACTTCGCTGATCAGCTCGGAGGTCTGTAAAGTTTCACCAGGTTTTTGAGAGATGGCACTCTCAGGTCACAAAACCTGAATCTCTTTAGGGAGTAATTCAGCGTGAGGGCACGGAGAGGACCTTTGCTTGGATAATCACTCTAATTACGTTGGCATTAAAGGGTCCCACACATTGACAGTTCGCCTGCAGTCTCTGGTCGTATGAGGCGGCCTTCCTTCCAAGGTCTCGCCCACTCACTCATTTTAAAACCTGTGAGAAAACTGTGAGTGTGTGGTCTATTGCGATGAACTGATAGACTAATATCCTTTTAGACCCGAGGGCATTGAAGAGGGCCGAACGACGACTCGGTCTGTAGCTTTTATCGGAAAACTATAAACATATTGAAATAACTAAAATTATGTATTATTATAATTTTTTTTAAAAAAATACTTGTGAATAGGGAATATATTCTCCTGACTGTGCTAACGTCAACCTACTAAACGTTAATTACGGTTAACCTCCTGGCTAGCATACGGAACACGAGATAGTTTTGATTGTAATTTTATCGACTTGTTTTGAAAAACACTCGTATTTTTTATGTTTATAACGATAGCCTAAATTTATATGAAGTGATTGGACACACATGCCCATCCCAACTCAGAAGTGAGATGAATCAGCGTGATTGCAGCATTGAAACATCGATAAATTTCTGATATATTTGTGCAAAAAATGGCGTTATAAAATTGCGATTTCTCATGTTCCTCGCGGACTTAAAGGATATTGAGAACGGAACATATTCACGCGAAAATGGAAGACTCTAAAATGGCAGCTGAAAAATCGTTTCGTTCCGTTCTTGTAGAATTCAAATCGGAAGGATGTTTGGATTTTATTGAAATGGTTGCAGCTGTTATAGAAGATTCATTTTAATAGTAAAACTTAGGAAAACTTTATATCTCAATTATATCTGGAATCTACTCCCATCAACTAACTTAATAGCCTGGGTTCTTTGGATACGGTCTGCGAAACGTAAGTGCGTTATTTCTACTAAATATCTTACGCACTTTGAAATTTTTCCAATGTATTTCACATTCGATTTTTGGCGATCCAGTGTTTTTTAATTATGTAAATGGTAAACTATCAAAAATAAAAAAAATACTATTATTTTTATTGACTAAAACAATATAAAATTAATACAGTTTATCTGTTTTGTTGGTCTTAAAAAATCTATAATAGAAATAATCTTATTCTATAACATATTTTTTATACTTAAACATAGGTTATTAACACTTTAATTTTAAATCATATAAACTAATTATGCTTATAAAGAAATCATGATGACTCCACAATCTTTCATCTCTTTCATTGTTCTATCATAGATAGTTCTAGAATGAAATAAATTTCTGAAATCCATGCGAACAAAGCTGGGGAAATGGGTAGTTGAACATAAAACACAACCACGTCTGAATTCAATTGTAAAATTTAATTCAAACCGTCATGCTTCCCACATTTTGACGTTTGAATGAGAATGGAATGAATAAAGTTCAAAGTTAATTTAAAATAAATTTGATTGGCATGATTCCAGAACATAATATTATTAATCTGTAACACGTAATTTAACGGTTTTTTTATTCCTTGTAAAAATAATGCTAACAATATTTTTTTCACCAATATTACTAACATTCTTTCTAAGCTTAAGCTTGTGCTAGGAGATGGTTCACCTCAATAGTCGAATGGTGGATTCGAATCGAACGATTCGCAGAGCGTATCTTAAACCATTTCGCTATTAACGCTAAGTAAGCTTAAACTTGCCCTAGAAGATGGTTCAAGTCAATAGTCAAATAAATAAATGTGTATTTTTCGATCTTTTACGAAGTTAAACATGAAATATATGTACAGTATATTTCATGTTTAACTTATAGTATAGTTTTAAGTAGATGAATAACAGTTTGTGATAGATTGGTGTTTATTCTAGCCTACCCTGTTAGACAGAGAATGGTGGTTTTGAACCTAGCGCAGACTGCGCGCCAAACTATTAGGCTATTGAGGCCTTCATTTATCTATTTGATTCCACGTTGCAGGAATTCCACTTGCTCCAGATCGTCGCGAGGCAATCGAGCCACTTTATTCCGGTCGTTGGTTCGGGCCTTTTCCGCACTCCAAATTTATTCTGTTGTGGAATCCACTTGTGAACTCGCAACAGTACTTGATCGTATACAGCTTCTAACAAGTAATTAGAACGTGACTGTTCAAGTCCCCGCTTGCAGATTTAAAGCAAAATACAACAAAATCATACATAGCATTCGTTCACAATAAATTAAAATAGAACTGAAATCTAGTAAATACTTATATTGAAAAAGTAGGCCATGTTACGAGGGTCGACATAATTAACTCTTTTGTTTAAACCAAGGTTTATGTCCAGTAGGTACTACTTACAAGACGTCGTTGTTCTGAAGGTAAACATAAATATGAATTTATAAACATTAACACAATGACAAACTGTACAACACAGAACACACACGCCTGTGTGAAAACAAGAATATATATATTGCTCTGTAATCAAAGAAACCACATTAAAAGTTTTTTCCCGCCTTTGCTAAAATGTACAAATTAAAATTTTGACATATTCTATTCTATTTCTTTTTTCATAGACATCACCGACAAGTCATGGAATCTATGGAGGTTTCATGCAAAAAATAAATTATTTTTTTACATCTAAAATTCTCTTGATAAATTTTCGCTAACTACTACGTCATTTCATGCTCCTCTTTTTCCTGTGTATATGGAATATTGAATGTAAATGGAATAATCTTCGTAATAAGAAATAGTATAATAATTAAACGTAATAATTTTTCAAAATTCAACTTTCTTTTCAAAGCCAAAATGTCAAAAGTAGAAATACATACGTAGAGGCAAACTTCTTCCGGTTTTGATTATATACAATCAATTAAAAATCAATAAAATCCTAAAAAGTAGTTTTATTCTATGAGTAGTATTCGCTAAATATGAGTAGTCTATACGTGAGAGCTTATTGTTGAAATTTTTTGTACCGTGATTTTTTATCATGTATTAAAAATCCTTATTTCGTGTCAAATACTACGCCACTATATCTATATTTGCGGATGAGTGGAAAAGGGTCGTTCGGTAGGTATTTGCCGCCGTCGCCCTTTATTATTGACACGAAAGGATGTGTCGCTAGAATGTAATCAGGAGTTCAAGGGCGGAAGTACAGAGCTTGAATATAAATGTGTATGTGTATTTTTTGGTAGGTTTTCTAGATAAGAAAATAAACACATAACACGGAATTTCCGGTAATGTGCATTTTAGAAACGAATTTCGATTTAACAATTAAACCGGTAAAATTTACAAATAGTTAATCACGTTTTTTTCTTTCAATTATATATACTGTATATTCCATTGCACAGGGCTTCTGTGTACATAAAGCATTTGAATATAATTCGTTTGCCACGTAGCCCCAAAGTGGACTGGTGATATTTTAGATAAATTTCTCATTCCTGTAACACACACATCTATTTTCGCTACGCAAAATAAAACAAAGGCTATTAATTATAAAGTTTAATCATTTAAATAAATTGGCATACCTTTTAACACTTATCGGGGTAGATAGATTTACCAAGCCTATGGGATCCCATGTGTGACAGCGGATGAGTCTGTTTATATCATTCATAAATTTTAGCTCGTTATAATTTGGTACGTAAGGAACCGAAGAAATAAACCGTCGGTATAAACGGGTTGTGTTTCGAGTGCCCTAATCGTTCGACATCGTGATTGTGAGTTAATTCTATTATTTTATTTTCGTTTCATATATAATGGTTTTGCTTTAGATTTTCATTGCATATGCAATTAAAGCAGCTTTATAATAGGAGATGTGTGCAGTAAAAAATGATACGTGGTTATTTTAGGTACCAAACAGCTGTTTGGTATAAAAAATATCTTCATAATTTATATAAAGTTTGTATAAACCCGTCCAGATTACTAATTGATATTAATTTCTTTTTTTCGGGCGCCTCAATTAAATATTTTTAAATGTCTAAGAAAATGTTCTAAGAAATGTGTGGTTTCCCTAACCCGCGCTAGGGCCGCGTGGCGGACTATGCCCTTATACTCTCTTTACAGAGAAGGCCTGTGCTCATCGGTGGGATATATGTATATATAGGCTGTAACTTTATGTATAACAGAATTTGTTATGTCATGTTTTCAATTTACCGCTTCGTGAATAATAGATGGTTGAGGCCACAAAGGCTAAGTTCAACTTTTAGCGTCCGCTTACTCCTAGTGTATCCGACGAAGTTTAAAATAATCGGAAAGTCAACAAACAACTTTGTCTTCTACTATACTGACTGTTTCGACCCATAAGCGCTTGGAAGCAACTATGATACTCTGCAATTTGAGTTCATACATTATTCAGAACTGAAAATTCTGTACGTAGTTCAAAAAAGACTACATAGTATGGAGGTCGCTGTGGTTGAAGTTTCGTGAGAACTTTCGTGTTCAGGCATTTAAAGTGATTGTGAGGTGAGGCGGTTTAAACATTAAATAATATAGGAATTAAAAATTGTCAGAAAAATATTAGAATAGAGGGAGAACAATGATACTATACCCTGTTTTCTTACCCTAGCCTCAAGACTATTTTTCGAAAAATCCCGTCTGTCTGTACCAGATCTACGGAAATGGCAGTTGTCGGAGATTACCAAAGACGGAATGCTGACACTTGAAGAGTTCAGTATAGTCTTTAAAATAAATTGCGTCAAAACGAACGTTCGGTGACATCACAGTTGTCGTTTCTTGTTATTATCGAGTTTTCATCATCTGCTAGTTCAGTTATGCTACTAATTTTTCAATGGCGTACCGCTGTCAACTTCAATGTTGTTTAAATTTGTTTTATTTCTTAATCTCAGAAATAATTACGTTTTCCAAATATGACAATACATTTCATTCAAAATTAAATAATCAAAAAATAATTATTAAATTTATGTGAAAATAACATTTAAAAAATTTATTTATTTTAATACGGTTTTTGGCACAATGACAAATGAATTGTAATAGGTTGTTTTCACAGTGACATGTCATTGGATAATAGGAGATTCGATTTATGACACAAATCTGGGCCTCGAATCGCTATTGACGCGTGAATCGCTATTGAATCTACATTGATAGATTTCTTTGTTATTTTCTTTAATTCAATCTTTTAAGATATCTGGAGTTTGATAAAGTTATTGAATTCCAATGTTCAAATTCAATAACTTTATCAAACTCCAGATATCTTAAAAGATTGAATTAAAGAAAATTACAAAGAAATCTATTCATGCCAGAGTAAAACCTACTAAAATGGTTACTGAAAAATCCGCTGCACACTCTTTGCTTTCGTCATCTTATATAATTCAAATCGGAAGGATGTTTGCATTTTATTGAAATGGGTGCAGCTGTTACGGAAGATAAATTTTGATTGTGAAATGTCAGAGTTTATTTTTTTAATATCCAATACTTTTATTTTAAATTCCAGGACTGCATTTCCACTTAACATTAAGTGGGACCGTAATCAAGCACTTGCTTAGAAAGTATAAAAAAAAGTAGAAAATTCAGAAACTTTCTATTATTTCTTAATTTAGGACTTTAAAATATGAGGTTCTGAATACTTCTATATTTAATTCAACCGACTTCAAAAGGTGGATGTTCAGTTCGTCTGTCGTTTTGATTCGATTTGAAGTCGGTTTTTAACTCTTAAATCCACTGTTTTTTTTTTAAATATTTTTACAATTTCAAAGCGTCGTTATTTATGAATGTTTTCTTTTGTTTAAAAGAATTTTGTCTTAATGTGTATTTTGTGAGACGTATGAATTTTTGGGTGGGGTTACAAAGGTATACGAGGAAACTCCTAAAAATCAATTGGAAGAGCGGTAGTTGCTAGACTAGTTGATGAAGACTTGGTTCATCAGCCCTGTAGTTCTGGGCTCTCAGGAATTGGGGTATCTTTGTGAAGATTTCCGCCCCGTCAAAAAAGACTTGGTTTCGGACGCCTGATCCTAAGTCGAACCGTTCAGCCACTAGGTTATCACTGCTATGTTAAAATTGATAATAATTGTCGGTGAGAGAATTGAGATCCTTTAGCAAAATAACGAGTAAAAATGTACGGTTTTCACTCTGCTTTGTTCTCATACAATTCAAATTGGATAGATATTTGCATTTCACCGAGGTAGCAGTTGTTTCTGAAGACGAATTTTAATATTGAAACGCTCTTCAAATAGCTCTCTTATTTTTCTTCATATAAAATATAAATGTTTAATTTTTGAGTTTCGTTTAGTTAACGCAAATTTTCTTTTAATTATTCGATTAGATTACAAAAATCCACCGTACACAATTTGGAAATAGTTGGTACCTTAAGACGAAGTGACATAAGAAACTCTGGCAACGTATGTATATACAGTTTAAAGTTCATTTACATATATGAGCTTTCAAATATGAAAGAACTTATTTTGCTATTGTTGATCTTAATTTATGAAAAAAAAAATTTGGTGTCTGTTTGTAATATTATATTTAAATAACCGCTTTTTAATACATATTATAGGAATGTAAATATGGTACATTTACCAAAAGAATATATTTACTATTTTTGTTTGTCTCTCTGTCTGTTTGCCTGTATGTTCCGGCTCTTCGGCTCTTGTAAGATTGTTATTATATCTGTGAATCGTAATGTCTACGACATTCCACCGTTCGACTATTGACGTGAACCATCTCCTAGCACAAGCTTAAGTTTAGTTGGAATGGTTAACAAGTTAAAGATAAAGTTATTGCCTTTATATAGATGATATATATGTACCTTTGCTTTCTCTGTAAATAGAGTATAAGGGCATAGTCCACCACGCGGCTCCAGTGCGGATTGGTAGACTTCATATGCCTTAGAAATTTTTTTGTAAGACATGTGGGTTTCCTCACGATGTTTTCCTTCACCGCTAAGGACGTGGTAAATCAGCACATAAAATTGCAACAGCAAATTTATTGGCGCCGGCACCGGTGATCGAACTCGGGTTGCTAGCGTACTATGCAACTTTAGCTAACTGCGCGGACACTGAGCTGCCACGGTTCTTGGTTAACAAGTATTTTAGTAATATTTGTGATAAAGATCGATAAAATAAATTATTGTGAGCATTTTACACAATGATCTCTTCATCGCAGCGCCTAGACATCCAAAGAGGTGGTAGACGTATAATGTAATTACTTACAGTACAGTGGACGCTCTTTAAAATGCATCTCGTAAAAGAGCCGAGCGACGAAGCGTCCGTCTAATTCTAATTCTATCAAGTTGCTTAATTCCAAACCTTTATACATATTTATTGCAAGTGCCTTTAAGTTATGTTTCTAAGTGAATATGAGCGGGAGATATTGCATCAAATAAAATTCTAAAAAAAGCTGTCTCCGTCTACCCTTCTGAGGTTAAGAGGATATGAGAGCTAATACTCGTATTATATTAATAAAATCTAGGTCTGTCAATGTATCGCGTTGTTGATAGTCTTTGTTACCACAGTATTTTTTTTTAATCTATTCAAAAATGTAGCCATTGAAATCTGTTTAATAAAAAAATGTTAAGCTTTAAAATAAATTTCTATATCTGAATTGTGGCAAATGTAAATAAATGTTACGGATTTTGGAGAGGTCGAATGTTCTGTGGTAAACTTGGTCGGAGTACGAAGTTTGCAGTTGTTTGATATTTAAGGCGAAACCGAAGGATGATATAATTTATGTAGCGTATCTGTACATATGTGTTATTCACTAACTTTCACCGATTGTTTTGATTTTATTATAGGGAGGTTATCAACACTTCAATACAAAACGGAAGTCAATAGAGATATCTGATCACATTATTGCATCATTAGGACCTTACATGGACTTATCATTCGACATCTATATGTCATTTATTTATGTATTATTTCCAGTGCCTGACGTTAAAGCGTCTATAGCCTAATGGTTTAGGGCAGGGGTCGGCAACATTTTGAGTCGGAAGAGTTAAAAATTACAATTTGCAAAATTTCTAACTTTTTAAAGAGCCACAATTTTTTTTGCCCATAATAAATAGTAATTGCATAAATAAAGTTAGTAATAAAGAGCCCTAGTTTTACATCCAAAGAGGTGGTAGGCGTATAATGTAATTACTTACAGTACAGTGGACGCTCTTTAAAATGCATCTCGTAAAAGAGCCGAGGGACGAAGCGTCCGTCTAATTCTAATTGTATCAAGTTGCTTAATTCCAAACCTTCATACATATTTATTGCAAGTGCCTTTAAGTTATGTTTCTAAGTGAATATAAGCGGGAGATATTGCATCAAATAAAATTCTAAAAAAAGCTGTCTCCGTCTACCCTTCTGAGGTTAAGAGGATATGAGAGCTAATACTCGTATTATATTAATAAAATCTAGGTCTGTCAATGTATCGCGTTGTTGATAGTCTTTGTTACCACAGTATTTTTTTTAATCTATTCAAAAATTTAGCCATTGAAATCTGTTTAATTAAAAAATGTTAAGCTTCAAAGTAAATTTCTATATCTGAATTGTGGCAAATGTAAATAAATGTTACGGATTTTAGAGAGGTCAAATGTTCTGTGGTAAACTTGGTCGGAGTACGAAGTTTGCAGTTGTTTGATATTTAAGGCGAAACCGAAGGATGATATTATTTATTAAGCGTATCTGTACATATGTGTTATTCACTAACTTTCACCGATTGTTTTGATTTTATTATAGGGAGGTTATCAACACTTCAATACAAAACGAAAGTCAATAGATATCTGATCACATTATTGCATCATTAGGACCTTACATGGACTTGTCATTCACCATCTATATGTCATTAATTTATGTTTTATTTCCAATGTCTGACGTTAAAGCGTCTATAGCCTAATGGTTTAAGGCAAGGGTCGGCAACATTTTGAGTCGGAAGAGTTAAAAATTACAATTTGCAAAATTTTTAACTTTTTAAAGAGCCGCAATTTTTTTTGTCTATTGGCATATATTATAAATAGTAATTGCAAAAATAAAGTTAATACTAAAGAGCCGTAGTTTTACATCCAAAGAGCATGCGGCTCGCGAGCCGCGAGTCGCCGATCCCAGTTTTAGGGTTCGGTCTGCGAAACGTAAGGATGTAGGCTTGAATCTACCATTCGACTTTTGACGTGAACCATCTGGTAGCACAATAAGAATAGTTGGAATGGTTAAGAAGAATGCTAGTAATTCGTTTGAAAAATAATACTTGTTACTAATCTTTTTTAAAAAATAATTTCTCAAGCAGCAATAATTAGTGATAACCACGTGAAGCTAGAGTAGGTCGCTACTATACAATGGCTTGGCCATTACTTTGATATGTTAATCATGTCATTGCAGACGCATCTAATATAACAAATGCATGAGCTCCAAGATATCGCAAACTCGACGCTAACTCGTAAGCCGCCGACGCCAGTACTTATGCATCACAGAACTAAGTTTAGAATAATTGAGCACTGGCCAACTTTTGTCAATACTACTTAAGCGTTTAAGACATGTAGGTTTCCTCACGATGTTTTCATTCACCGTCGAGCAGGTGGTAAATCAGAACTTTTCACATCATTGCAAAAAATTTATTCATTTGTGCTGGCACCGAGAATCGTACGTTGCTTGCATATTATTCAACCGCTAGGAAACTGAGCTGCAACGACTCTTAAAGGTAACTATGTGTACTGTGTGTGTGTTACAAGTATATTTACTAGTAAATACAAAAACCGTCTTCAAATCGAATCACACGTTAAATCCTATTACACGCCAGATGCCCTCTTTGTATTATCGAATTACCGTAGGAATATTATGAAATAGAATTACCTTACCAAACTCTTTCCCTTTGTGTACATCGTTTTCAATAAAAAATGAATCATCGAAACTGTTTCACCTAGAGACAGACGAATTGAGAATCTTCCTTTTGTGAAGTCGGTTGAAAATGACAAATTCCAACTATAAGGGATTCGAGCCTACAAAGAACAGAAGACAAGTTATGTATACCGGTTTGATTATCACATCAACTCGTGGTAAAAGCGAGGATTTGTTTATCATATAGTATTAATTCTATTTAGCCTGCTGGTGTTTATATGCAACAATATGAAGTATTGAATGCTATTTATGTTTGTTCGAAGCTGTTTAAAGTGCTTAGTAGTTAAGGCACTTGGTTGTGAAGTTAGGCTCCACCAACTTACTCTCAATGAATTTATTGCCATAATCTATTTCTAAACTTATAATAACACCAGCGTGAGTTCGGAACGTAGCGGCCTTTGTGCCACTTTACTGTGTGAAGTTATATAACATGAGTTTTAATTATTTAATAATAAGTAATATGCTAGAAATATAAGAGAAAATTAGTTATTATTAATAAACATAACTAAGATTGTTTTCTTTAAAGAATAACGAGTATATTTACGAGCAAAAACGAAAATCGACTTCAAATCAAATCAAACGTTAAACGTTATTACACGCGGTCGCCCTCTTCGTAACCAAACTCTCATCAAATCACCCATGAAGTGTATCATTTCCGATAACAATGAATCATCGATTTGTCGCACACATGCTCAATGCAAAAAAAGAATCATCAAAAATCGGTGCATCAACTCAAAAGTTATGAGGTAATAACCATAATAAAAACATAGACAAATTGAGAACCTTCTTCTCTTTTGAAATCGTTTGAAAAAGAATATGTTTGATAGGAAAAGTATGAGAATATTTTTCGATAACTCACGTGCCGTGTTGACCCCGATGATCATAACAGTCATGCTAATAAAATTGATTAGTTACACTAAAATATACATATAAATACAAATCTTCACAAAGATGCCCCGCCTTCTGGGGGGAAGGCGGCGGTTATGTGGGGTTCTTACCCAATAAAACCTCCCCGGTGGCCCTTTCCTCGGTGCATGACGAGGGGCTCCGGGATCTCACGTGGAACGCACCGGAGCCCTTCTGCACTGTGCTCAAGGAGAGCACGTCCGGGGGGAGGTTACTCTATCCCCCCCTGTGCCCACGCAGCGCAAGGCGACATGGGCCAACCGATGTCGCCTTCTTCCCGGGTCCACTTTGGTGGACGACGCAGGCCCCCACCCTTGTCGCCCAGTGAACCCGAGGCCCCTTTTAGTCGCCTTGTACGACAGGCAGGGGATACCGTAGTCTTATTCTCGAGAGCCCAGAACTACAGGGCTGAAAAACGTACCAGAGCGTACCTTAAACCATTAGGCTATTGACGCTAGGTTAGCACTTAATAACACTTGCGATTAAACGTATAGATTATATAGTAGTAGAGTAGCTACTGATAGAAAATTAAATGATCTTCAGGCTTTTAAAAATGTGAAAGCAGATTTACTATCATACATGGGCACTGACAATAAAGGCGTGTTTTATAAAGAAGCGCCTGGCGGAGACAGCGTTTAAATTAGATCTCCGTGTGTGTAAAGTAGCTGCTAAATAAGTTTATTTTAAGCAAGAGAAAATTGTGAAGATATTCTGTTTCACTATTATCATATAGTATTATAATATTATTTTACTATTATGACCTATGACCAATAAAAGAGCAAGCGGCTCCCAGTCCAAAAAAAAATTACATGTTTAATGGATTCCTGTCGACCAGTTAGGCAAATTTTTTTTTTTTAATTTTTCACATCGATTGTACATGGAGGCACTTCTAAGATCTCAGGAAACACAGCTATAGTTTTAATCAAAATAGCTTCCATACGATTTTTAGTTTCTTGGTATGTTGTCTTCAGCCGTTTTTAACTTTGTGTTTCATTGCTGTTTTTTTAGTAAGGTAATGTATTTTTTATTTAATCGTTTTTTATCAAATCGCATCGTCAAAGGTGTCGTTAGTCTATCCTTCTTCGTCTTCGTCTACCCTTGTTTTTGGAATCGGTCTCATAATACCCTGTATATTATATTAAATTATATTTAAGTATAGGAACTATAAATAAATAATCTTATAAACATTGAGTAATAAGTTTTTAACAAAAAAGTCCAATGAAAATTTGCAGAATAATGGGGCAATTCCAGAGTTAGATGTAACGTCGTACTGCATATATATTGTTTCACGGTAAATTAGATATTATAGATAGTAGATATTATTTTCATAGTTACAGGATGCAAAAAGATATATTACAGAAAATTATAAACTCACCGAATTAATGAAAAAAAAACTTTACCGTAAATAAGAACGTCGACGACAAAGTTAGGTTAGTTACGTCAAGCAAAGATGAAGTCTATGCAAGCTTACGAATGCTTGGCGGCGACACTTAAGCTTCCTGTAACTAAGTTGAGAGTAATTGAAAACTGACCGCCTTCGACTAAGACTTATGGAGCAACTTCCTCAACTTGAAAATACTTTGCGGCAAGTTTAAACTTTGAATTAAATATGAGTCTTTAATAAAATCAAAAATAACAATGATATAATTAGAGAACTGAAAATGTATGTAATGTTATTACTGTATTTAACTTTTTTTTATTGTATGTTTAAGATAAAGCATCTAATTGGATATGCTATAAGGGTATTATAATTTAGTCTAACAAATAAATAAATAAAAAGGATATATGGTGGCTTGCACCAATGAATTTACTCGTAGCTAAAGAATTAACTTAGGATCTGATGATTGATAGTTCGAATTTTTACCGACTTTTAAATCTACACATATACAAAAGACATCGCGTAAGTTTCAGCACTTTTACTTATCAAATTATCGTTGAGGTATAGCGATAGGATCATGGGTCCACACGTTGTCGCACAAAGGACTTAATAAAATAGGTACAAAGTGATAGATATTGCATCTTTATGCAAAGATGATGGACGTTAGAGCTCTCTGCTTTCTATTGTACATTGTGCCGATTTAAGTTAAATAAACGATAGTTTAATTATATCTGAAGGACTATTTATTCTCAACAAGTGTTATTGTATTGAGTGTCTGTATAATTTATAACTTTAACAAAGATATATTACAGAAAATTATAAACTCACCGAATTAATGAAAAAAAAAACTTTACCGTAAATAAGAACGTCGACGACAAAGTTAGGTTAGTTACGTCAAGCAAAGATGAAGTCTATGCAAGCTTACGAATGCTCGGCGGCGACACTTAAGCTTCCTGTAACTAAGTTGAGAGTAATTGAAAACTGACCGCCTTCGACTAAGACTTATGGAGCAACTTCCTCAACTTGAAAATACTTTGCGGCAAGTTTAAACTTTGAATTAAATATGAGTCTTTAATAAAATCAAAAATAACAATGATATAATTAGAGAACTGAAAATGTATGTAATTTTATTACTGTATTTAACTTTTTTTATTGTATGTTTAAGATAAAGCATCTAATTGGATATGCTATAAGGGTATTATAATTTAGTCTAACAAATAAATAAATAAAAAGGATATATGGTGGCTTGCACCAATGAATTTACTCGTAGCTAAAGAATTAACTTAGGATCTGATGATTGATAGTTCGAATTTTTACCGACTTTTAAATCTACACATATACAAAAGACATCGCGTAAGTTTCAGCACTTTTACTTATCAAATTATCGTTGAGGTATAGCGATAGGATCATGGGTCCACACGTTGTCGCACAAAGGACTTAATAAAATAGGTACAAAGTGATAGATATTGCATCTTTATGCAAAGATGATGGACGTTAGAGCTCTCTGCTTTCTATTGTACATTGTGCCGATTTAAGTTAAATAAACGATAGTTTAATTATATCTGAAGGACTATTTATTCTCAACAAGTGTTATTGTATTGAGTGTCTGTATAATTTATAACTTTAACAAAGATATTACAGTAATAAAAGATAAAATGAATATCAGAGAATACAAAACGATGTTGTACATCAGAGAATCGTACTCGAGAAATTGAGATAATAAATCACGACCCACCTGTCCGCAAGGGTCCGTCTTATCTTTTAAGAAACAAAAGTTGCTGAAAATATACCACCGTATTTCATACTCAATTTAAGAATGGGACATAAATCTTTCCACTGAATAGAGTGGCATGTACATCTCAGATTGTCTTGGAGTTCAATAAATATAGTTACAATTTAATTAACTACATGTAATTAAATTTCGACTACATCACTTCGTGCCAAGAAGGCCAGCTCAACAGCATCCTGAGCATGATTGCTCAACAGCTTAGCTGTTTATATCAACAGAAGCAGCTCAACCATGCTAAGGTAAAAGGGATGGAGCCAAGCTTTAAAAAAACGGGCTAAAGCAAATCTGTAGAGGCGTACAACTAATAATGTCAGTTGTTCAAGATTAATATTTCGTGGCGTAAAATGTATTGTATATATTTCGGCTCTTTTCAATACCTGGAAAATATTAAAAATGTTGAATAGGAGGCACGGGTTTTTGGCGTTACGCCAGACGCCATTAATGTTACAAAAATTTAATATTCTGCATAATACTAATGTATATGTTACCGGAAATGTATGAAGTCAAGGAATTGTATACAAATCCTAGGAAATGTGTATTAATATTATTATATTATAACACTTATTGAGACAATCGGGTAACAGTCATACCGTAAAAAATAATAATATGCATGATTATTATATAAAATAATAACACGTCGTATCGCCGCAATAACCAATAATCACGATAAGTCTTTCTAGCAGTTGTTTTTGCCGTAGAAACTTCTTCAATTAACTCTTTATAACGTTCATCATCAATAAAAGCAGTGTTTTTAGCGTTTGTTAATATTCTTAATGACGCCAAAAACAAATTTAAAACAAGTCAAAGACAAATTTTAGGAATTATATACATTTCCTAGGAATCGTATACAATGACGGATTACATACATTTCCGTTAAGATATATAAATATAGAATCGAAGAACTACATGCCCACCTTTAAGTTTTATCTTCTCTGAAAGTATTTTATCTTTTATAAATATATAAAATATAATAAATTGTTTTATTATAGTTTAAGGGTCTTGTAAAATTTGTTAAGACAACAAAATGGAATCCTAATCTTGAAGCTGGCATTATTCCAGTAGAATAAAGTCTATCATGTTGAAATCGGCATTGGTCTTCTTCTAGCTTCGTCGTGTGCTCCTCATTGGTCCCACATGGTGGTGCGATCGTCTTTCTGGATTTTCCAATGATTTTTTATGGGGTATAAATTAGTGCTTGAACACGATCTCACCTGATGTTAAGTAGTGATATAGTCGAAAGATGGTACGCGCTAGTTTAGTAAGTGCCTATTCACTCTGCTCTTTAAGGCACCACGTCGTATTTGAACAGAAAGACTGTTGCAATCCATCTTGTCTCTCGACAATATACTCTCCCCAGGCTCCCACATTGGATCTGACTTGATCTTTAACCGGGGAGAAAAAGTTGTAGTGCCAAGGTTCCTACGTAGATAGGCTGTTTACGTGCCTATACCATAGCAGCCTACTCCTATCTTGTCTGCAATATTGCGTACACCCACGTTTCCACGCACATGTCACCGAACAACGGTGATAACTTGTTTGCGTCACATGATATAAAAAAATTAAACATAAAATGGCTTATGTTTATATATAACCGCAGATCCGTCAACGAGATAAGCGTCCTATTAGTCAGATCGTTTTATGAAAAAAACAATCTGAAGTTGTCTGGCGTATTTCTCGTCGCCATCTTGAAACTATTTGTACAACTAAATGCGTAACAAGTTTTCATATCTCTCCAATATTTTTGCACAGAGTAAGTACACTCAGACAAAGTCAATATTAGTAACAACTTTCAATGTCGTTCCAGACAAAAGATACACAACATATAATATATTTAATTATATTTTCGGTGCGGAGCATGCATCACATAGCACATTAAAATTTGACATAAATAATTAAAAGTTAAAGTTACAACCAATTTATAGTATATAAGTCCCACTACTGGGCACAGGCCTTCTCCGTAAAGAGAATGTAAGGGCACAGTCCGCCCCGCGTCCTTAGTGTCGATTGACAAACTTCACATGTCTCAGAAAAATTTCTAAGACACGTACGTTTCCTCGCGATGTTTTCCTTTACCATCGACCTCATTTTTTTGTTAAATCAGCACATAAAATTGTAACTTACAAATTGGTACCGGCACGGGAGATCGAAGATGCGTTGCTAGCATACTATACAACTTGAGGCCCGGACTGAGCTACCACGACTCTGATATTCTATCGACTAATTGATAAACTTAGTTTCAATTACCTTCTCAGGTTGTTCAACTACTAAATAACTTAATACCGTGGTACTGATACCGTGATACGTGCGGATTGGCAGACTTCACATGCCTTAGAAATTTTTTCTAAGACATGTAGGGTGTCACGATGTTTTTCTTCACCCACTTCACCCGAGCACGTGGTAGATCAGCACAAAAAAATTTATTGGTCCCGGCACCGGGGATCAAACTCAGACCCGACCCGGACACTGGCTACAAACCCTACAAGTTCACCAAGCTTATACCATATATGACAAGTGGTGAACTCATCCCCATACAACAAAAATTTTATTGAATGATTTTCTTTTTACGTCAAAAACAGAAAAAAGAATTCGTCCATTGTCGTCGTATTGCTATATCCGTTTACTGAAGGATCCCAGTTAAAAAGAGTGAAAGCTTATTGTAGTCTACAAAAACCTCTACGCTTAATGTTTCGTTATTTTATTTGTTTTAATTAATTAATGCATTTAATTAAATTACGGTGCTGAAGAAAGCGCAGCTTGTCTCTGACGACCGTTTTAATATGAACAATTTTGGTTACCGCCAACTTCCTTCGCTAGAGAGGGTTTTTAAAAAGAAATTTTTGATTTATTTTATTCTAAGTTTAACGGGTGATATGAAGAATAAATTTTAGCAGCGGCTATTACGTAACCTGTGTACAACTGCACCTGAATTCATAAATTCCAAACACAACGATACGTGCTCGGCATCGAGTGCACACACTCGTTCATAAGAGCTGGGCCCAAGCCAACAGCATTGCTGGAATTTATTTCGTTTTATCTTTGTTACACTTTTGTACAAAGCTAATCCGATAATCAATAAGTACCTGGATAACCGAGCTTTGCTTGGTATATTTCAACCAACTTTAAAAAGAGGAGGTTCTCAATTCATCTGTGTGTTTTTATGTTGGTTACCTCATAATCTTCGACTGGGTGATTCTTGTTGTAAAATTCCACACAAACGTTATTTATTTTTGTATAAATTAGAACATACGTGACATGAATATTGACCGCTTTATTGATCCGTTGTTACGCAACAACATTACAAACGTCAGAAGTCAAGTTGCAATATAGCGCCTAACGTATTTAGCTGAGATACCAGACGGTATGACTCTTATACCCTGGAAGGTGGGACGGCCTTTGGTATGGGATGTTACATGCGTCGATACTTTGGCACCGTCACATATTCTAGAATCTTCTGTTCAGGCTGAAGCGGCCGCTGCAACTGCAGAAAACCTCATGCGGCGCAAACATAGTAACCTCGATAGAGATTTCATATTTGAACCGTTTGGGGTAGAAAATTTGGGTCTATGGGATCCTAGTGCACACCATCTTTTTATTGTGATAGCTAAGAAGTTGGTTGATGGCTTATCTCTTGCACAGAGGCTAAGCATTGCCATACAACGTGACAATGCTAGCCTTCTGGCCACGCTGTCAAGCGACGACGGTTTGGCACCGTTATATTTTTTGTAAATATTTTGTAAAGTACCTATTATATTGTAAATATATATTTTTAGTATTATCTGTAAGTTTGTATTATTGTATCTAGATTCATGATATTTTAAGTACTAAAAAGTACTAATAATCTCAAGTACTTAAATTTCGTTGCAATAACAACAATTAAACTATCTATTTAAAATGTGCTGAAATAAATATCCGATTATGGGTGCTTAATTTTGACAGTTTGATCGCAATGATTTAAACGTAATTTTTTCATTTAAATTTGAATTAAATGTCATTTAACGATTTGGCGACATGGTGCAAGTCCTAAGTTTCAAATGAAATAACAGACAATAGAATTATATATCGATTGAATAATTTTTTATTAGACAACTAATATTTTTTAAACGAAAAAATATAGATTCTAGATGAGAACGATTAATAGTGTTTTTTTTTCTTGTTGACGGGGAGAAAATCTTCAGAAAGATACCCCGCCTTCTGGGGAAGGCGGCGGTTATGTGGGGTTCTGACCCACTAAAACGCGACACGGGCCAGCCGATGTCGCCTTCTTCCCGGGTCCACTTTGGTGGACGACCCAGGCCCCCACCGTTGTCGCCCAGTTAACCTGATGCCCCTTTTAGTAGCCTTGTACGACAGGCAGGGAATACCGTAGTCTTATTCTTGATAGCCCAGAACTACATGCGAGTAATAATATATTATTCGTTTTACTTCGGGTTACAGTTGGTTTAATTATATCGTATCTTTTTGAAGATTTCCTCCCCGTTAACAAAAAAAAATGGTTTAATTATAAGTTTTCCAGTGGCATGTTACGAGTTGTGACATGTAACAAAAGTGGAAAAAAAGTAAACTATATTGCGCTTCTACATTTTTGCTGACAAATATCGGCAGGCGTTTCGAGTACTCGTTTATCTGAGTACATTTTCGTGGACAAAGTGGGTGAGCTAACTAGTTTGTTTTCTTCTTTTTCGGCGCCTTTTTCTTTTGTAATGAGTCAAATTTGCTTCCTATTGAGCTCGTTGCAAGTATCTCTGTATTCAGTCATGTCTGGAATAGTAAGGACTCTTGTCACACAATATTCTTGTTTTCAAATTGTTCCGTTCTTCTTCATCCACAAGTCTAATAGATTTGTTTGACAGCGATATATTTCTTTAATTCAATCAAATTATTTGAAATTACATAAAGTTCACAAACACACACACAAATCATTTAGAAATTATGTAATTAAAATTTTAAACTATACAATGAAATTCGAATTTACATTAATCACACTACTGATCTAGTACAGTTTAAGATAAAAAATATACAATATAACAATTTGATGTTAAAATTTATCACAAAAGTGTAGTAAAACAAATCATACGCTTGATCCCAATCGATTGGTTTCGTCAAACAAACTGATTTATTTGCTCGCCGTTAAATGGTTGACCGCTACGGACAAAGCTTGTAAAAGTTTTGAAGTTACACATTTATCAGTTAACCTTTTTAACGTTATTTTAATCAATGTGTTTGAAGAGAATGGTTTTAACGTGTTCACGAAATTTTGCTGTGAGCTACATTGCCATTACAGATAGGTGATTAAATAAACTTAATACTAAAAAACAATATTCAGAAGTGGCGAGAAGAACAGACAATAAAAAAGTGAAATTTAATATACTTTTTAATATGATAAATATTTTAGGGCATATTAGGTCTCAAATATAAATATTTTTTGCAAGAAATGGTTTGTACGTATAAACTTGAAAAAGAAAATCAGGTCCGACCCCCGACCATCAAATCGGACTTAGAACTAGAAGTACAAGAGTAGACAACAAGAATTTGTATAAGCCTTTTTTTATTAGATGGTTTCCAAATAGCGGTGTTGAAGTTTTTGTAATGTAAGACATTTGCTCAAGATGAAGTAAAGGGGCGGGACTTAGCTTATGTTCCCTGCCTGGAATCTTTATTTCAGGCATCAAATCAGTAGTGGAACGCCCAGTCACTGTTTTAATAGACTATTTATAAGCAGCAATATTGTGAGTTAAGTTATTGCAATTCGTTTGAAGCATTTCCTTCGCACGAGTTTAAAAGGCGGTAAAGGCTTTAGGTCACGTTACCTACTCAAAATGTTAACGTTACTTATATTGGCTGCATGGTTTACCAATGATGAAATATACTGAAAGCTCAACTCAAAATAAAGTTATTCATAATAGAAGCCCCTTTAACGCTCTAACAGTTGAATAGAAGCCCCTGGAAATTGTAAAAGCCCTCTCGCTACCAACGATACAGTTGTTATCACGACCAACGCAAAAAGGTGCAGAATTCTTAGGCCTTTTACTTGTCATACTAAAGATGCTACTGTATGCATATCAATCATTCATTCTGATGACTGAATAGACGACTCAAATGAAGTTGGGCATAGATGTTACGTCGATTACGTCATTCAAAAGAAGGAAGCTTTTATAATCGTACTAATGTAGCAATGTAAAATATTTATCATCCAAGAAAAATTTAGTTACTCTTTATTTGTTTTCATAAATAAAATGGTATTGTTTGGACGCAGCGGCATATGTCGCGTCCTGGCTGGTATTCGGGCGGCACTTTTTTAAAAATAAGAAGACACGAATTACGTTTTGTTTATTCTATTCATTATTAATTTTGCTGTAAACAGAATTTAACGATTATCTGTACTGTGTATGTGTTTGATGTTTTAACAATAGATTTTTTTTGCAAATCTGTGTTAACATAAATTTTGTACAATATGCGATCTTTGAAGTCAGTAACTTGTAAACCGTGAAAGGTGAATCGTGAAAATCGAGAAACTATCTTGTCATCTGCTGTAATTAATTTTAATAGTGTAGTGGTGTGGGTATTGTTGCGGTGAGTGAAACCTGAAGTCGTATGCTTTAACCCATTATTAGTTGTTCTGTTTTGGAATTAAGGTTAAAAAATGTTAATAAATCTCGTGAAAGTGTTGTGTGTGTGATTCGGTACCTACCAGAAGATAATCATCGTGGTATAAATTAACTTTTGTTATGTAAGTTACGGCGTTTATATATGACCTACAACTGGACACAGGCCTTCTCTGAAAAGAGAGTACAAGGGCATAGTCCGCCACGCGGCCCTAGGGCGGGTTGGCAGATTTCACATGCCTAATATTTTTTTTCTAGGACATGTAGGTTTCCTCTCGATGTTTTCCTTCAACACCGAGCGCGTGGTAAATCAGTAAATAGAATTGCAATAGCAAATTTAATGGTACTGGTACCGGGGATCGTACTCGGGTTGCTAGTTTACCAGGCAACTTGAGGCGACCGCCCCCACACTGAGGTACCGCGGATGTAGTTGGTATTGAATTTTGCCAAAATACAGAAATATATTTCCTTGTTATTCTTGTCACGTCGAAAGCAAACAAATGAAGCTTAACGGGATCTCCTATGAAACTGAGCGCGAGTTTCCTTTGGATTTACGTCACATTTACGAGATTCACGTCGCCGTACGTCGCGGTTTCCGCGGAAATGATGACGCGCGCTAGTTCATTTGCTTTCTATGCGTCACGACATCATGGTCTGAATTTTGATACGGTGTTATTCTATAAGCGTAGTAAAGGCATTTGTTATTGTATTAAAATACGTTTCTTTTATAGAAAATAGAAATTTATTTATTTACGTTTATTGTGGCATCGTAAACTGAGGTTCGCAAATGCGGATCTAATGACTTAGTGACATTTTCTACCGGTCAACCCTGGGTGAGAAAGAGAATCATATTCATAAGTCTAATCGTTAAGGAATAGATAACAGACTTAACAAAATATTAAGATACATACGAATATACACATTCAATATTATATATAATGTATTGCATATAGTATAAATATATATCATACAGAAAATATCAATCAATCAATCAGACCGTATCTTCCCACTGCTGGGCCACCATTTTTTCGCGCCATTCATTTTGATTCTGTGCTGCCCGAAACCATTGCGGCCCCGCTGCCCTGACGATGACATCCGACCAGCGGGCTGGTGGTCTGACCACTGATCGGCGTCCCTGTCTTGGCCACCACTCGGTCACTGCCCTGGTGCACCGACCGTCTTCTCTCCTAGCCAGGTGTCCCGCCCATTGCCATTTGTCTCATGATCCGCATACGTACGTCTTCGACTTTGGTTCTCTGGCGAATTTCGACGTTGGGGTGGAATATTGCTGTAGACAAGATTGGCTAGATTTAATTATATTTTTATGCAAAGATACTTACGTCTCTAAATCTCTAATGTGATTTTGTCGATATAAATGAACTACGTAATCAGAACTACAGACGGCTTTTCTAGTAATCTGTTTAATACCAGAATAGTAAGAGGTATTTGTGTTGAAAATATATGTCGATACAAGAGCTAACGTTTCAATACGTTTCATTCCGATTTATCCGCTTTTCTGCTTAATTGCAAGAGATTTTATTGTATAGTGAATAAGCACGGCGTAATTAAAACAAGAAATTTTATACCCTGGATTTGTTTTTATTAATAAATACTAAATGATCCAGTTTTAGACGAATGAAGTATCCTTTATTTCGTCGGTTATAAGTTACGACTTAGACAGGAAATTTACATTTTGTTGAGTTAAAATTGATAGTATATATATATATAAGTGTAAATATATGTATATATATATTATCGATTTTATAGACTATTATGGACTTTATATATTTATTTATTTAATAGATTGATAGACAGATCATTACAATATATTTTTAATGATTTCCACACAGTTCAAAGCAGACTGCAATATTTTAATGTATAATATTGAAATTTATTACGGACTAGCTACGCCCCCCGATTAAATCTATTCATTTTATTCCTAGCTTAGCTTTCTTAAATAGTAAGTTACTCCTTATTACAACAGCGAAGTGAAAATCTCGTCAAATTGGTCCAGACGTTTTAGACATTAGTTGCAACAAACAGGTAGACAGACAAAAGTTGTCAAAATATTATTTTGGTATATGTACTGTTTGTTTAAAAATAAGTTGAAGTCATGGCTGGTTGAGAGGGCATTTTATAGTGTGAAGGAATTAACAAATGAAATTACAAATTAAAATCATTTTATTTCTTCGATGTACTATTTTTCATTATTTTTTTTCTATTCAATTATCTAATTTAATTTGTAGTAAATAATTGACATGTAATTTATTATATTACCAATAAAAATCTGAATCTGAATCTGTTTATACATTCGTGAGCATGTAGTAAAAAGTGTTTCTAATTTTATTTATTTGTAGGCATAAATCTTAAGTCAATGGCGATTTTATTCTTCACAAAACAGTTTAAATATGTTTTTGAGTTTGTGTGTGAAAGTGAGTGCGTGTGTGTGTGATGCAACATGTTAGTTGTCGTATTATATATGTATACTATATACATTTAAAACAACTAAATTGCCCCGTAGACTGGTATGATTCTCAGTGTATACGTTTTAAAATACGTTTATGCATATTGTAAAGTGTATATAGGATTTTAGTATATGATACACAATAGAAGCGTCGAGTTACATAGTTACGTTCGTAGTTTGTAAAAGCTTTCTCAATAGATGTATATATGTCTAGAGCGGTTATTGGGTGCCGTTAATTTAGTAAAAAGTTATCTTATTAATTGCGATCAGAAAAATTAATAATTTTATTAATTTAAAATCGTATTTTTCGTACATCCATTCCACATTTGGGAGTAGATTTTTAAGTAAAACCAACGTCTGAACTCGGCTTTCGTATTCAAGCTATTGTCTTTGGGTACGCGATTTATTCGTTTCGGACTTTTCAGCTTTGTAAAGACATCTGGGGCATCTTTTGTTAAATATATGCGATATTGTAAAAAAACAGTTTGAATTTAAAGCCGCCATTTTTCTATTGAACGTGAACTAAAATCTGCATAGTTCCGTCTTTTTTTATTTTTTTACATGCGTCGATATAGAGAGATAGCTTAACTGTACGCTTTTTACGAAGCTTATTAAGTCTGAACCAAAGTGACAAACCCATCGCCATACACCAGAAACAAATTTTTAGCAAGTGATTGTTTTGTACTTAAAAGTGTACCGAAAAAGAAGCAATTAATTGGTACTAGCAGACCGGGATGGACAATGGGACGAACCCATGATCATCAGATCGTATTCCAAATTACTGACTTTATCATTTTGAAAAAAAAAAGCGCGCGTGTACTTCTGTACGCGCATGCGAGGTTATATTTTTTTGGCGTGATTGAAACAATCGTTTTAAATTGCATGCAAATAATTATTTACTATAAGCAACGCACAGTCAATAATGTTCAGTTAAAATTTTAAAAATTAAATCAATAAATATTAATCTTATTTATATCGATAAATAAATAACTTCAATTATATTGACGCACTAGACAAAGTATAAAAGCACAATTTTTTTCACAGCAGCTTCAACCTGTCACTGCCATTATTTTTCATAACGCGCCTAAAGAAGCATAAGATCAACGAGGTCAGTCAGCATAACATTGTTCATAGTTACATAAATAGAACATTCAATACATCATCTCATTTCTTTAGTCGTTACTATTCATGGAATAAATGAGTATATCTTAATCAGTGTAGCGAAGGCATTCACCACAAATTGCTTCCAACATAAGTGGAAACCAACATTATGCGTACAAAATAAACAAGAAATTAGACTGAATCTTTGTCAATACGCCCGGGCTTACGTTCCAATTTATAATTAATCCGTTGTCAATCGTCGTTTTCTTTTTGAAGTTAAAATATTTTATAGCTTCAATAGCTTTTAGCTAAAATATACTATTTTAGCAATATCGTGAACCATATCCTTGCATTTTTTGGTATAGTTTTCAGACTACGTTAAAAATTTCGTGAAAAAAACAGTCGCCTTGTGCTGTGTGTGCTCACCACCTGTGTAGGGGCCTCCTTATCTTGGTGAATACGAATAGCAATTGTGATCTGTACACTTTCTTCCTCAAAGAGGGTTAAAAGGGCGTGATACTGAAAAATTTTCTCTTGCCTTCGTTTTTTATATTTCTTTCTAAATTTTGTTTTTCTATTAAATATTGTTTGAACTTCACTATAATGAAACGTCTGTTGTGTGCGGGTTCATTATCAAACAATTTTATGTAGTAACTGCAGCACAGTAGTAAACATTTGAATATTTGAAGCGTGCACCCAGTTTGCTATTAATAGAAATTAAACGCTACGTTAGTGAGTTTACTAAAATTTTAACATCTATTTAACATTCGTAAATTGTCCCGGGTAACAATGAAACTGAGGTCTCGTTTGGCATTCGTTACCTATAAAATATTATATACAAAGAATAAAAAAGTACCAGTTATATTTACGAATAAAAACAAAAACCAAAGAAACATTACGAAATATAATTATTTAGAACTTAACTCTCATCAATCTACCTTTGGAGTACATCCGATTCAATAAAAAATGAATCATCGAAATCGTTTGGCGTGTCATTGAGTGCTTAATGCAAATTTAAGACTTACACGGTTTTCTTATGAATGACAATGTCTTTGTCGAATTGAGAACCTCCTACTTTTTTGAAGTCGGTTGTAAAGTAAAGTAACGTGGAGGTAATTAAATGTGGGTATTTTCAAGAGTAGAGTGAATAGGCATTTACTAAGCTAGTGCGCCTTACCATCCAGGACTGCATTTCCACTTAACATCAGGTGGGATCGTAGTCAAGCACTTGCTTAGAAATTATTAAAAAAAAAAAATTAAAGCATTAAGAATATATTTTTTACTAATACGAATGTTTAATTCGTATTAGAGAAAAAATTATATAGATATTTTTAACTCTGTGCAATTGAAAAGCTTTATATTTATGCATGTTTAAATCTGAATCTGAAACGATAACGTTCTGTTTAACCGAACTTTTAATACGAGCATTGAAATTCCACTGGAGATCCCGGAGCCCCTCACCATGCACCGAGGAAGGGCCACCGGGGAGGTTTTAGTGGGTAAAAACCCTCACATAACTACCGCCTTCCCCCCAGAAGGCGGGGTACCTTTTTGAAGATTTCTTCCTGTTAACAAAAAAATGTTTTTTAATGAAATATAAATAAATTAATGACACCTGACAAAAATGAAGTTTTGAAATACAGATACAATTTCATGATTAATGATATGTAAAGACTAATAACTTGCCATATATAGGTCTAATTAATAAAATTAAGAAGATCAGTATCCACTTTCCACCTAGCTTTTTAGTTTTATATGTTACAAAGAGTATACTCAATGCCATATACCGAGTACATAGTCTGTATATATACTTATTTACCTTACATAAAACCTAAAACTTCTAAACTACAAATTTTGTCAGGCATTACACCCCGGAAAGTCAATTTCAGCTATATAACTACTAATTAGCCATTGTGATGTTTTAATAATGTACATCAATCGAGAAAGATTCTTTATCTGGCTGTTAGTTTCAGCTAGTAATATTTTTTCACAAGTATTACTAACATTCTTGTAATTCAAATTCAAATCTTGTAATTGAATGGTTAATTCCGACTGAAAATAAGCTTTGCTAGGAGATGATTCATGTCAATAGTCTAATGGTTACTTCGAACCTAAGACGATTTTTTGATTCGATTGACGCTTGCGTATGATTTATAAAAATGTGGAGTCAGGGACATAAGTTATTTCTCAACCAAACTTTGTTTTCCACCACATTTTTTATGTCATCGAAGTAAGTTTGACACTAAAGATGTGCGTATTTGGGACACGACAAAGGGTAAGAAATATTTTGTACGGTCTTCGTATTTCAAACCTTTCGACGCACACATGACGGATGGCAAATACAATGTTTCGCCAGGACGAAACATAATAAAGTTATGAAAATAATGTTTGAAACATGTTTGTGTAAAAACGAAGAATGTACAGTACAATTTTATTTTTAATAATTATTTCTTACATCTTCATTGCGTGCGGTAATTTTTTTTGTTAAAAGGGGATCTACAATACAAGAAGATACCGCATCTTTTGGGTTGAAGGTGGCCCTTCCTCGATGCATGATGAGTGGCATCGGGGTCTCCAGTGGAACGCACAGGAGCCCCTCTGCACTATGCATACCCCGTGAACCCGAGGCCCCATTTTAGTCTCCTTTTACGACAGACAGGGGTTACCGTAGCCTGATTCTACAAGCCCAGAACTACACTATATACTACTATAGGTCCGGTCAAACCCAAAGTAAACCGCGCGTCACATGCTGCGTCACACTGTCTCCGTGATTGTGTGAGACGATTTTCTAGGTCCCCTTCCCTGAGCACGTTTCGCGTCCATTTTGCCTTAAATTATCTGCTTCTCCAGATAATGGAATGAAGGACACAATATGTCCAAAGATGCTGAGGGCTCTTTGGCTGCAGGTTTCAGATAGCCGTGTGATGATCTTAAGCTTATTCAGTATAGACACATTGGTTGTAATGGCAGTTGTAATAGAAAACGATATATGAGTAATATACATATATTTTTAAATGCCAAATAAAGAATATATTGCGCGAAATTGGGTAGTCCTTGGCACAACTGAAAATCAGCGCTGTGGCGGCCATGAATCAGCTCATGCTGAGACGGTGTCCAGTGTTAGCGTTGTGTCCCATTTGTTCGTTCTTTTTTACTTAAATTGTATTTTATCTATTTTCTTTTTTATGTTATATTTTGTTTGTAACGTGTATGTATATTATGATGACAGTAATTAAAATGTCCATGTCTGTGTCTAAATATACAACAAAATTAATAAAGTATTGAATTTGTATCCTCTCTCGCACCAGGAATGTAAAACTAAAATTACCAACTACTTGCAAAAATTAACTTATAAAGACACTGAAGCAATTATGTCTGGATGCTTGTGATGCACACACATACACACACGCAGACACACACACACATATGCACAATAATGTATCTATATCTTTTTTCTTCTAATATTATGTTTAATTATAAGTTTAATTTGTATTTATATTGTTTGTGTCTCGAGGTGGCGTAAACTGCTGCGACACAGTTGCCAACTACTGTAGCAGTTTACGTACGTTCTGTATTGTAATATTTCTTTTGTCCAAATAAATTATTATTATTTAAAAAAAAATATGGATTTATAATTTAAGTAAAAAATATTATGATATGAAATATATTTTTGTACATCTCGTGTACCTAAAGTTTCGTAAACACGCATAAGCCAATGTTTATTCATGATATACGTGAACGGGTGCGGAAAATATCGGTTTTGGCGTACAATGGATATGTGGGGTAATAAGAAGGCGATGTAAACAGTATGTATGATAGCCGGCGGTAGAACATAACAAGATGCTTAGAATTCACATATCGACTTGTTTACGTGTAACTTATCAAAATATTATTAATTAAAAGAAATGGTTGCGTGTACTTATGTACGCGCGTGAGGGGTTGTGTACTTCTTTGGGATCATTATACATAGTTTTTAATTGTATGCAAATAATTTATTATAATAAAATAATAAAATGACTGAAAACGATATCCAACGCAGCCAGTCGTGCAGTCTGTGGGCGAAGTATACTCAAATATCGTACAGCGCTCTCCGTGTTCAATATAACAACGCGTTCAGGGTTCTGTTGGTGTTTCCCCGTTTCTGTAGTGCTTCGGGGATGTTCGCGGATGCACAGATGGTATGCTTTTTTGCGACAATGCACAAGAGATGTGCATCTCTGGTGCGCAGGGTGCGGACCAGCTCCAGCAGCATCCTGAGCATGATCGCTTAAAGGCTTGACTGTGTTTATATAAACAGATGCTGCGCCGTCTCACATGGGGTAAGGTATTCATAAGCATAGTCAAGCCGTTAGTATAATATAATATTATATTTTTATATTATTATTATAATCAAATAATTATAATAATAATTTTATATTATAATCTTATCATTTAGTCTAAGGTTGTTATTTAATAGTTATTTAAAATAATGATGAGTCTTAGTTACTTATTTGAATAAATGAATTATTATTATTATTATAATAAAGTTCAGTATAAAATTTAAAATTAAATAAATTAATATTGTTTTAAATAATAAAATATTAATAAATAAATAATACATACGTACAGTTAGCGTCATTTATATTGGAGCTCTTGAAAAAGTATATATGCACATTTTTTTTCATATCGTGCCTAAAGGAGTGTGTAAATCTCTGATTATATAAAAATATAATCAGAGATTATATTTTTGATGTCTTTTGATTTTTGAGAGAGCTTAAATTGACATGGATATATTAGCAATAAGAGCCGTTGCACCGCTGTGGCCATATTGGTGACGTCATCACGGGTCGTTACATCCGCAGTAAAAATGAATTATTCACTTACTGACGTAATTACATAGTTAAGTTTAGAGCCCTGGTAGTTCAGTGTCCGTGCGATCGCCTCAAGTTGCATAGTACGTTAACAACCCGAGTTCTATCCCCGGTGCTAACAACAATAAATTTGTTGTTGCAATTTAATGTGCTTATTTATCACGCACTCGTCGGTGAAAGAAAACATCGTGAGGAAATGTACTAGAAAAATTTCTAGGACAAGTGAAGTCTGCCATTCCGCACTAGGACTATAATCTCTTAACAGATACGGACTTGCTCAGCAGTAGGGCATAATTACATGGATGTATTCATACGTATTATTTTAATTACTATATCCAGAAGTAGCATAGGCTATATTTTCTTTTAATGTTGTAAGGAAAAGGTTTGCACGAAGGAAATTTTTGTTAAAAATCACTGAAAATTATGTAATTTTTCTTATATACATATGTGACGTTTAGTTTGACAGTTCTGCTGTGAATTATATAACTTTATTTTTTTTTTATAATTTCTAAGCAAGTGCTTGACTACGATCCCACCTGATGTTAAGCGGAAATGCAGTCCTGGATGGTAAGGCGCACTAGCTTAGTAAATGCCTATTCACTCTACTCTTGAAAATACCCACATTGTAATCGGAAGGAAAGACAGACGCGGGCAAACTATTCCAGTCCTTTGCTGTACGAAGAATGAAAGACGAAGCAAATCGCTTCGTTCGGGTTTGAGGGATGTTCACAACAAAAGGATGAAATCCCGCAGTGCGTCTAGATGGTGGAAAGGGGATGGGGGAATTAGATCACGTTGTTCCTGAGCACACTCTCCAAAATGCAATCGGTAGAAAACCGAAAGGCTAGCTACCTTACGCCTGTGCTCAAGACTGAGCAGATTGGTTTCAGCTGCGTCACCAAATAGCGCGCCTCTTCACCGAGTCCAAAGCTGCGAGATGGCATTTAGCTGCACCTGCCCAAATGTGACAGCAGTATTCTACACACGACCGGACTTGAGCTTTATAAAGTGTTAAAAGCTGTCCCGCAGAGAAGTACGGTTGCACTTTGACCAAGATCCCAAGTTTTTTGCAGCTATCTTAGCCTTTACTTTATAACCCATAACTCTTATAATATTAACTCATTTGAATGCGTATCATTGAAATTCCGCCGGGCAACATCGGACATGAATAGTCAGCTCGTAAAATGCGTCTACCACTTTTGATATCACTCACGAACAACCGGAACTCTTTATATGTTACATAAGAGATAAATAACCGAATACACAAAATTTCTGTTGGTACGAAAATGAGGCCGCTTATCTCAGCCTAAAACGTTGATACGCCGGGCAACTTGGCATATGGGCTTTGTTAAGATGCCGCATAAAATCTTACGGCTGCCAACCAACTTGTTCCCATGTTTATCGTCTGAAAGTACTCCCCAAATCCTTTTGTTTACTGAGAGTTATTCTATTGTAGAAAGAGATTCCTACAGTAGACATCTAATTAATATTACAATATTCAATTTTGTTTTACGAACCAACACATATTAGTCAGAGAAGCTGACTTTAAATTAGAGCACTTCCGTTATATATTTTTCTTACGGTTTTAATCTCATATATCGTTCAATTCGGTAGCACAACCCTATCTCCTCCAAGCCTGCCGTGTGGAACTTTCAAAAATATCAAATATCCAAAAATATCGGTATCTCACCAAGAAGAGTAAAATGGCATTTGCTAAGCTGGTGTAATTAATTATGCATAATTTTTAGAAACTCGGATTACGTCCTTTTGACATATCGTAGCGATGTCGCAAGCAATTCGTAGTTCATTCAAAATAATGTTACTATTGCTGTCACGGAACAATATTATGTCGCGTGTAAGACGTAAATTAACGTTTTCCGCATTGTGAATGTCGTTACTTGTAATTAGACCACTAATGAAAACCGGAAATCGGGATATCTTATCTGATAATGTGAATTTTAGTAACAGTACAGTTTTTGTGACTACCGTGATTAAGCTTTAACATCATACCGAAATTGGCCGCAAGATTAAGGCTCGTAGCGTAGCTACGGGCTACGAAATAACAAACAAACAAACATTTTTATTGTCCCACAATAATTTCAATAACAACTTACTTAAATTACAATTATGGGCGGGGGACTGGTGTCGAAACTAGGAACAAACCTGTGTGATGGATCACCATAAACCCCACGAATGTGCACAAAACTTTTAAAACTATTGGAGAGAGAAGGAGAAGGTATATAATATATACATATATACATAAATAAATTATACCTTTGTATATATATACATATATATAAAGACGGAATATAAATATATAATTGTTACGTGTCACGTGTGTGTGTGTGTGAATGTGTTTGTTATTTTTTATATACAAAAATATGCCGAAACTTATAAATATTTAGGTATTAAATAACGCTATAGGTACGTCTTTCGTAACTATTAAGTAATTATAGAATCGCTTAATCTGAAAGTCTGTACTTTTTTGTTATATCTAATAAAAGTTTATCAATTCCGACGAAGTTTGCCAATAATTTTCGTCTCGCTCTTACGAAGGTATTCATTGACGCAGCGATCCACTCGTGCGAGAAATAAAGTTAGATAATAAGCTTTCTCAACACACATATGTACGCACTTGGCGACTTTTCAATTTCACTTCTGTTAATTTGAAAATACTTTTATATGTCACATTATGTTATTGTACACTCATACTATATATACTCTACATTACTCGTATATATATCGTATATTGTAAAAAAAGAACGATAAAGTTCTATGTACATTAGATCTTACATCCTTTTAACTCTAGTTGTCGTAGCAATTGATAGCTTTGTGCACCCCATACAGAGATATCAATTGCTAACCATTTTTCACCTACGTTATTCTGTGCCATTAATTTAAAAAAAGTTAAATAAATTTGAGCAAGCGATTTTTTTGTACTTAAGAAACCAATAAATAAAAATCCTAACACAAAGGAAAAACAAACCAAAGCAGGACAAAGATTGTGAAAAGATAGAGCAAAAAGATAAGTATTTGTATAGTACTTGGGCTGTTTAAGTAGTAAATAGGATGCAGATAATATATGAATAGTTAAAAATATAGAAATAATAGCTTAATAAGAGCTTAATAATATTTAAAATAGAGAAAATTGGGATTTGCATTAAATGGTGGACAGTCAGAATATGTCCAATAAAGCAACCCTAACAATATGTTAACAAATACAAAATGGTGTGCTGGTACTTTTATGTACAGTTATTATAATTAGATAGGATAGAATTTTACGCGTGTCGTTAAGTCATTAAGAAGAATTCTAGACGTGTGTCAGTATCATTGTGTTTGGATGGTGTGAGTGGAATGGAGAATGGCATGCGTCGGAGCAGCGTATACCGTAGATGTCATTTCCGCTTAGCTTATTAGCGTTTCTATTATCTGTAAGGACACAAAGAAATGTTAGCTTCGGTTTGCTGCCTGTTACTTTGTATTCCATTGCAAGGCCAGTATTAACCAAATCAAATTCATCGTAGGATTTTTTTCCATAATCGTAGTTACATCTGATAGCCAAAGTACAATGTCTGTTCTATTTATACATACTTTACTTATAAGGTAGATTATATCGGCTCTTATTCAAAAAGAATGACAGCGTTAAGCGTTTTACTCAGTAATATTTATTGAATACTTGCTCACTGCCTCCGATATATTAACGGGGCACAATTTCAGTTGATACTTATGGGGCTAATAAATCATGACACGCGTCTGTTTGCGATGTGTACTTAAACTTGGATAAACTTACAGAAGTTTCTTTAGCTGTTGTGACGTAGTATGTTATTGTACATGTACCGCATTATTCATCATCATTATTATAAGGCCTTGCAAGTTATTGCTATTGAGCACAATCCTCGATTATTCTTAATTAGTTCTAGTCAGTATTCTTACAAATATGGTCGTCGCAAGTTTAATGCCTCGCAGTCTCTATTTAAGATCTTTTGTTTTGATATTTAGGGTTATTTAACTATGGCTATATAGTAACAAACTGTGTCCCACTGTTGGGCCTATGCTTTTTTTCAACCGACTTCATAAGGGGAGGTTCTTCAATTCTCTGGTTTTTTATGTTTGTTACCGCATAATTTTCGACTGCTTGAACCGATTTTGATGATTTTTTTATTCGAAAGCTGGTACTACCCGTGTCGTACCATTTAAATTTGGTCCAATTCTGACAACGGGATTCATAAGAAAACCATTTAAAAACAAAAAGGGCGTCCGCACCTAAAAGTGTTTACTGTTTGATTCGATTTGAAGTCGGTTTTAGTTTTTATTCGTAAATATACTTGTTTAGCGTTTGGCGATCTTCACATGTCTCAGGGCATTTTTTTCTACATTTATACATAATATTTATTAAATACATAAATATCCATTTATATTTAGTAAAATAAATCTATTCTGTACTCAAGACGCTAGCCTCTTCCAGTAAATAATTTATGCAAATACAAGTGTGGAAGTTTACCAACTTTATATAAAAGTTGAAAATTGCGTTCATAAAATTGCAAAGTAATTTAAAACACACCGGCTTAAACATTAAATCATAATAAACAATTCGCTGATAATTCCGTTTAATGCTTTAAATGGGCCATTTTGTTTTATCGCTGTGCGAATTATTTGTTGTGACAGGTTGGAACACGCGAACCTTCCAACGCTCCTGCCTTATCTAAGCTGAGGTAATAGTTTAATTTATAGTAACTTTAGTAGTAATTATGTTGCATGCAAAAATTATACATGAAAATAGGCGTACTTGTGATAGGTAATCATTAAATATAATATTTATCTTTACTTCACTTTAGGATAATCAATTATACTGACTGACTTTGTCTACGTCTATTGACGTATCTACGTCTGTGCTCATGGCTTTATCTATTTACTTATTTATAAGACAAACTACACAGATTGACCAGAGAAGCCTTGTCTGCTTCACCGGATTGAGAGGTGGCATAGCTCTTAGGTCGCTTACCTATTGCTAGTAACTCGACACAAGGGTCCGGTGAGGGATAACCTCAGCTTGGACGGTTACTATATAACGCGTAAGCATTCTGATCCGAGGGCGCTCGAGAGGTCCGGCTTTGTCTATAGCGCCAAAATCTGAGTAGGATAATGAATAACTTTATTTATTTGTGCTCAGAGGAGCTGAGCTTCGCAGCGTAAAAAATCTTTCGAAGTTCTTTAAAAGTAATTGGTACAGTCGTAATACTGAGGTATAATAATAATGTAAATCATTGTTGTCTTACTTTTGATTCATTGAAATTTAATTGTTAGTGGTCAAAATATAATTCATTTACCTTTAACGCAATCAGGCTCTAGAAACTGCTACCAAATGTACGTACACCGGATACCGGTTTTATACCTAAACAAAGAATAGTTCTAAATTTTCCGTTTTTCTGTCCCTATCTATATATATATATATATATCTAGATCTACGTAGTTGTATTTGTATCTATTTTTTGTGCGTATAATTCTTAAGGTAATGTTATTAATTTTTTGTTATGTATTCCTTCTTTCTGGCATTAATGCCGCCTTTTTCTACTCTTAAATTTTGTGCAAATAAAGATGAAGTGGAAAAATTTGTAGGCGGTCATAGATGAAATCTATCGCAGCTACACAGTAGGCCGACAAAAAACAAGTTATATATAGTTTGGTTACTTGATTGTCAAAAAAAATAATGTTATTTGTTACAAACAAAACACGATATGTTATCGTAAGAGGTAAATGTTTTCGTGTGAAAGTTTCACGAAACTTCCTGTAGCGCGATAAGATTATATACCATCCTACTAGCGACTTATTATAAGTTTTCTTCCATACTAAAGTCTTTGTTATTCACTGGTATTTAAGCGTTATATAATCCTTGCAACTTTTAATTTTAAAATTAAAGTTGAAGTTACAGCCTTTATATATATAATATATATGTTCCCACTGTTGGGCGCAAGCCTTATATGTAAAGAGAGTATGAGGGCATAGTCCGCCATGAGGCCCCAGTGCGGATTGGCAGACTTCACATGACTTAGAAAAATAGGAAGACATGTAGGTTTCCTCACGATGTTTTCCTTCACCGCCGGGCGCCTGGTAACTCAGCACATAAAATTGCTACAACATATTTATTGGTAAGATGGGGTGGCACAATACATCGCACGCTATTTAATAGTTTTAATAGTCACAAATTTAAACAATTAAATTCGCTTCCTTAAATTGATTTCTTCGCGTCTCTGCATGTATTAGAACACTTTACAATAGAGTAATCAAGACCAGACAACAACTTTTATAAGAGATGTCTAACATAGTCTCCTCGTGAAAATAATCGCTGTATAGTGTTCGTATTATTGGCAATTCATACCCAACACGAAAGTCTCTTAGGTAGCAAGATAGTGCACCGGTAAAACGAAAATACATATTACAAACTACGCAGTGAGCATTCGTAACACCATGTTAACAAAATCAACATCACTGTATTGGAAGTTTTGGTCTAAGTGCAAACACAAATATCGTAACACGTTACGGTATAGTTCCTACAACCGGATGAATTACACGTTGTTCAAACTCATTAAAAAAAGCTAAGCCAACACATTTATTCTATATAGTGAATCTAATGACTATAATACTGTTTTATCTTTGATTTTATATTCCCGATATATTTATATCGAATTAAACTTTAAACGATTTTACGCTTACGCTCTCTCTGTATTTCCGAACTATCGTAGGAATATTATGAAATAGACTTGATCAGAAACTAACCAAACTCTTATCAAACTACTCTTGAAGCACCAAATAAAAAATGGATCGTCGAAATCGGTTGGCGTGATTTTGAGTTATTTGTCCGTTTGTCACGCACATACTTAACGCAAATTTAAAACTGAATTCTCATGACCTTTGTCCCAAGAGCAGCTTTTAAATAGAAAAATAATCATTAAAATCGGCTCACCCACTCTCAAGTTCTGAGGTAACCAACATAAAAAAAAACTCAAAAGGAAACTCAATATTATAATAATAGCAGCATATCCGAATTCGAATCGCTTAGGCCAGTAGGCTATCAATGCCATTATAATTCTATAGGAAGATAATAAACCTACTTCACATTTTTAAACATAGATTAGATTGAAACAAATCCGTGTTTACAGGTAATTTCACATTAGCAGCCGGGGTGTAATCATGTTAATTAAGCACGTTAACAAACAATTGGAAACAACAACCAGTTCGAGACCACTATCAATGTATTCCAATAAACATAAATTTAATTTCCAATTGCGGCTGTGACATAATTGCGTGGTCTAGTAAGGCAACGATTCAAGTGTTTGTATTTTTGAAATTGGATATACCTACAAAAGCCTTTAAAACATACAAATAATTATGTCTTAAAATCTTACACGTTTAATTTGTACCTATTGTTAATTACTAAGGCTATCCTAGTTATGACCTATTATTATCCTAGCTATTATAATAATTGATAAATTAAAAACGGTTTTCTTTAATAAAAATGTAACACAAAAATAGTGATAAATTTGAATTTTTATAAAGTATGTGCGCGACAAATGTACGAATAACTCAATATCACGCTAACCGATTTCGATGATTCATTTTTTGTTGGAAAGGATGTACTTCAAGAGTCGTTTGGTTTGATTCTGATTAATTTTAAGTCGGTATATTCCTACGATAATTCGGAAATACAAAGATGGCGTCTGCGTAATAGCGTTTAAAGTTTGATTCGATGTGAAGTCGATTTTTTTGCTCGTAAATATATTTGTCTATGACAATCTTAAACTTATTTGAAATGGAATTATTTGTAAATTTAAAAAATTCTGACATTTATAACAAAATTTGCTAAAATTCTTAAAAACTTGTACCCACTATATGGCGATGGTTTCACACTCTTTCACAAGTGGGACCTCATAAGCTCGATAAGAAGCATACATCGAAAGCTTTCCCTGTGAAAAGCCAGGAGCTTTTTTAATTTTAAATATAACCTATTTTACCCTATTCATTTGAATAAACGTGGTCTGAAAGATAGACTAAAATATATATATATATATATATTTCTATTTATATTTTAACGAATATACAGGTGCAATAGTAAACTAAGCGATAAGTTACGCAGTAAGCTAGCAACGTGAGTTCGATCCCCGATGTTGCCAGAATCGATGAAATTGTTTGTTGCAATTTTATTTTATTTACCATGTGCTCGGTGGTGAAAGAAAACATCGTGAGGAATGGAGGAATGCATCTGAATAAGCATGCAGGTATATATTACAGAGGCGCCCTGTGCTCAACAAAAAAATTACGTGTTAAATTTGTGGAAAAATATTATTTAAATTAACATTCCTGAATGATATTTAGATGTTTGCTGTACCCATTTATTTTATTTAATTATACCTTTGTTAAAAAATATATTTACCTATATTCGTGTAACTATTGATTGCGTTGCATTTATCTTTTTTTTATTTATGTTACATTTACGACGTGGAATCTAAGGGAGAAATTTCGAGGGTAACGCTTAAGAAATATGAGAGCTATTATGTAAATACGCACCTTAATAAAACCGGCGACAGAAAAGGTACAAACACGTAAATAAAATTTGTTATAACATTGTTAAACCGAAATACGACGTAGAAAGCTTGACAATTTTCACATAAGTAAAAAAAATTGTATCAAAATGTGGACGGAAAATGCCGCTAAAAACAAGTACAAATGGGTCGGATTAATTGGGACGGCTTCATGGACAATGAGAAATAGGAGTGTGTGTCAGTGTTGGGCTTGGTGTAAGCAGAAACAGTAACTGGAGAGCGAATAGTAACTGACACCAAGAATTTTGACATAAATACATGTTTACACAATTACGCCCTTCTTCATGGGGAGAATTAACGTGTGTGATGTCCTAGTTCGAATTTTTGCAATTACTTTACTTTTTAAATTTAATGATTTTTGTTTTGAACTATTCATACGATAAAATTTCCAATAAAAATGGATCATCGTAATCGGTTTGCGTGATATTGAGTTATTCGCCCTTTGTAGCGAACGTACTTGATGCATAGACTTATGTGTTTTTCTCAAGGATGCTACTGTTAGAATTGGACTATAAAATATATAATATATATAGATATAGAAGATGAATGAAACACCAGCTTTTAAATAAAAAAGAATCATCAAAATCGGTCCGTCCAGTCGAAAGTTATGAGGTACCAAACATTAAAAGGAAAAAAAAACATACAGACGAATTGAGCTCCTCCTCCTTTTTTGAAGCCGGTAGCATATATTATTTAAAATAAATTTAAAGTAGCTTGTAGTGCTTTAGTAGTACTTTATTTTTTGTGGGTATACAATTATTATCGCGTTTATTTCTGAGAGGATAAAGACGGTGGGAAAAGTTTTAATTGAAATCGCTAACAGAAATAAATTCCAATCGGAAACGTTAGCATCGAACTGCGAAATAGTTTTATAAGAAAATCTGAGTAATAAAATCTTCAGTTTAACTTGTGTCACTTAAAATACTTTTAATAGCATAATGTGATCTGATTCAAAATCGTTTATATTTGGAACCTCATAAACAAAGCCATAACTTTCTGATAAGATGAGCAATATACTTGTAAATATTAGATATTTCACAGATATTTAATAAACTACAGAGGGCGACAAGACACAAAATAAGAGTTACGTAGGACAAAAAAAAACATCAATGGTAGGCCACCAGGTGGGAACATTAATGTGGTGGAGGAGGAGGGTTTTTAGTCCGTGAGAATCGGACACTCCTTGGCAGCACGGGCTGCCCAGGGTCCATAACGGATTTCCCCTCCTCGCGAAAAAAAAAAGAATTTATTAATATTTAATAAATAAATTTTCAGCAATAACCTTCCCAAATAAAAATAAACATTGAGAAACAAAACTATAGAAATAAATTAAAAAAATTGAAAAGTAAATCGCATTGTTTTGGGTTGCCGAGCCTGTTTATGGTACATTTTTTGGAACTTTAAAACGGATGTCCTAGATATAATATCAAGGTTCGAATCTCGTGGAACTCTATATATGGACGGACGAGCGCAGGGCTAGATCGATAACAAGATATGGTGACTTTGCATGATTTATGAATCTGTAATGAAAGTGCTTTAATTTATTTTGTAATTTATTCTCCCTACGTAATAAAATTCTGTGAAAATTATTAACACCTCCTCCGGATGTAATCTAAGTTCATAAATATTAACTAAAATTTAAAACATCATAAAATTTATAATGCTATTGGACGTATTAAAACATTATGGTAATTTGTCATAGACATAAAAGCTAATTAGTCATGAAAATACTAGAAATCTGTTTAAAATAAAATGTATTGTTTGTTTATTATATTTGACCACGAACTGCTACACCATAAAAGTTTATGCTTGTAATAATTTGTTTATGAATATAAATAGTGTAGCAAAAACGAACTTAGGACAATAATTCATGCATAATATCTTAAACACGTGCTTAAGCACTATCATATCTGATGTTAAGAGATGCAGTCTCAGGTGTGTAAAAACATTCACATTGTAATAGGAGGGAAAGACAAACAAAGACAATTTATTGTTATCACTTGCTGTACGCACACTGAAAGACGAATTAAAACGTTCAGGTCCGAAAGATTTCTGCAATAAAAGTCCGCAGTAGTGCTTTTGGTGATCATTGATGAAAGGGGAATGAAAGAATTAGATCAATTGACTCTTATGCATTTCGAAATTACGGTCTATATAACGACGAAAGGCGTCTATTCTCAAAGCTTACTAGATTATATCCGGATAGCTTAAATGTTGTTAATTTTAATTCGTTTTTAAAGACGCTGGTTGGAATAAAAGTGATAACGTTCGACATTCGAGAGAATATGTCATAACTAAATTTTGATTAATAATAATTAAATTAATAATGATTTTTAAATGAAATAAATTTGAAATTATTAGTCAATCGTGAGTAAAAGATTATATGACTCATGATGACCATAAGTCGGCCATGAAACTCGCACAATCGATGACCAACAACAACCATAAATTCTGTCAATTGCGTCAATTTATTGTTGTTGACTCTAATTAAAATTAACAACCAGACGGTGTGACCATCTGTCCACATTTATGTGTCTTATCATCACACATCTTTTGTTTACGTCTATGTTCTACTCAAAGTGCATAGAGCGAAACGAAGCTGAAGCTGTGATGACTATGATGATTTGAAAAGAGAAAAATAGATTTTACAAATATCACGTCATTATTTTGACCTTAAATAAAGTTCTCTAGTTTATACTAATGTCATTATTGACGAGGCGGTCATTTTTTCTTTAACTTAACCTAATTACCCAACATGATTATTAAAGAAGTTTGCAGGAGTCGTCTTATAAATAGAGATTATAACTTTCACAGAGAAGTACTAACGAGCAACAAAGTTTTGATAGAACCTGGTTAAAGTTAATATATATTACTTCAAATTGTGCAAAGTGTCTTATCAAATAAGGACTAAAAGACATTTTCATTAAAGTTGGTTATTTGAAGATAAAGTTTTGCAATAGCTTGAAGTAAATTTACTCTCTCACTCAATTCAATTTGGTCATACATTCTTTTGACATTAGGTTACTAAAACATTTTTAGGTACTATATTTTTTCTTGACATGTCCGTTATTCTCGTAGAGTACCTATTCGTAGAATGCTGTAGACAAGAACCTACGGCGTAGACCCTCAATACGTCATTTATCTATTTTCTCTACTCGCCGTTTCAGTACATCCAAACACGAATTGTTTCAGGTTTTGTCCCAACTTCTTAAAGACTAAACTCCGAATGCAATTGTTAACCTCAAATATAATTTATAATCGTGCCTAGAATCCTTCTAATTACTATATTATTGACAACAAAAATACCTGGATATAACGTAGTAATAAAAATGAGTAAATGTATATCAGTGTTATTAAAGCCAATCTTTAGTCGTAAATCAGCATTTCGAATATAAATTCCATTCGTTACTTAATTTTGTGCATCGAGTCCATAAATTTAAAATGATTGTCAAACGCACCATTCGCTGGAGGTAAAGTTATTTTCGAAATAAACATTATATAGAAACGAGCATTTACTAAGTATGTTATATGCTTTTTAAAGTTATAAAGTTTCGAAGTACATAGTTAAAATGACGTCACGTTAAATACCAAGTGTTTGTTATAAGACATAGTTACTAATAGCATATACTAAATAGATAGCACAGCTGTAACCAATTTAAAATCCAGTGATAAAGAAATAATTGAAGTCCAAAACCAAGCATACCACTGTGAGACCTTACAACATTATGAGCTCAGTGGATCGAAAAATTATATAATAAAATCAGATGGTAACGACCATTATGACATTGTGTGGTCACACGTCAGTGCCAGTCCTGACGATGAGCACTCTATAATAATTGGAACGTTAGGGATATAAAATTAAGGTAAATATTCATTAAAATCTTTAAAATTTACTTACAGTTTCATTAATTGATTATGATGGTAGCAAAATAATTGAACTAATCAATTTGATAATTGTTTGAATGCTGATTTGTCTAAATCTTTTGGGATTATTTTAATGATAAATTATTTCCTTTATTAACCCAAAGTCCCGTTATATTGTCACATTGGGTTGAGACGGAATATAAGAAAAGTGAATCCAGACTTAAGACTTTACAAAGATTTGATTCTTCAGCAAAAAAATGTCTTCTTTTGAATTAAAAAAAAAACATTTTATACAAGACAAAATATTATGATGTTTAAATTAGTTCGATCACGAATATTCTTCTTGAAGGAATGCTTAAATTTTCTTTCCGGTTGTCAATAGTTTATTTAACAACGCGTGCGAAGTTCGTAGTATACTCGAAACTTTTCTTTTGTCAAACATTTTTCAAAAGAAGAAAAGGCTTTAAGTACATTTGAACTCCTTACAGTCGTTGTTGTTCTTCTATATAAATTTATTATTTTGATACAAATCTATCATTCGTGTACTTTTATTATTTCTAAGCAAACGTCTATTATCTTAGAGGCCTATCTTTGTCTTCTACCAAGAAAAGTCAAAAGTAAGCCTATTTTTTACAAAATAAAATAAGCGGTAAAATTGAATAGTCTAATGAGTTTATATAGATGATTAGCACAGGTAAAACTAACGGGACAAGACCTCACAGTTCGAAGCCCAACATTTTGGATTGACCGGAACTAGTGCTTGAACAAGATCCCAACACAGATGTCAACTGGTGATATAGTCGAGAGATGGCACGCGTTAGTTTACTAAGTGCCTATTCACTCTACTCTTGAAGGCTCCCAAGTCGTACTTGGACGGAAAGATGACGGCTACTTGTGCCACTCCTTTGCTGTACTAACGATGAACGATAACTCAAATCGCTTCGTTCGGACGCGCGGGACATCGACTATGAAACGGTGAAGACCCACCGAATGTCAAACGTTCGAAGATAGAATGGGGATGGGGAATGACCTCGTGTAATTCCTGTGCACACTCTCCAAAATATAATCTATAAAATACGGAAATCCTACCTTACAGCGTTGCTCAAGACTATCTCAATGTACATCTTGGCCACCTATCCACTGCTTGGCCCGCCAGATATGACAAGAGTACTCCACACAAGTGCGGATGTGTGCTTTATACATAGTCAAAAGCCGTCCCGGTGTGAAGTATCTTGGAAAGAACTCCAAGCTTCCTAGCAACCTTCGCTTTAGATTCGATGAACCGCCCGTATTTAAGATTTAAAAATGCATTACATGCATTTTGGGGGGTGAAGTTGCTTGCGTCCGTAGGATATACTTGAATAATGACTCCCTACACGTGCCCCCCGGGTAGTGCTAAACAAGCAACAAATTCCGGTGGTAGGCTTCGGCTGCAGGCTTTCGGTTACCACCCATCGGACAAAACCATACCGCCAAATGACTTATGTCGTGTTCCGTTATGATGCCTGATGAAGCCTTGAAGGTTGGGTCTGAACAGTAGCATCGCGAATGTTGACCGAGTACGATGTGACTGTTGGAGACGTACTGGGCGCTTGATCATGGAGGGTAGCGGGATCCGAAGCACGGTTATCCGCTGGCCGACCGCAGATAGTTGGGGCCCAAGTAGTGAGAAAGCCACTTGTGAAAGGCTGCCCGCCAGCTGCGAAAAATCCCAGGGTGGCTCCATCCTGCCGGTTGGCGACCGGATGAAGAGGACCCGATGGCAATCCCTGGGGAGTTCGGGCGTCCCTGCAGTCTCGAGATCAAGCGCCTACAAGTGCAGAACCTTCAGTCCGTCGTTGGGTTTGCGTCGCATTGCCTCGTTCAACTGCCACCCTTCATCTCTATTCACTCTCCTATGAAAAGTAACAACAAGAAAAGTAAGTCTCAACAGCGGTTGCACTTCCTCTCTCTCAAAGTGCACCTTACCAATATCCGAGGTTTGCACTGTAATCTCAACGCAGTCCACCACCACCTCGAGACTGAAAAGCCGCACTTACTTTCCTGACGGAGACGCAGATTCGGAGTCCTCTTGATACGGCATACCTCAACTATCCTGGATACACATTGGAGCATACTTTCCGCCCTCGAGCCGGAGTCTGTGTGTATGTCCGTAATGACATTGCTGCCTGCGTCTTCGTCACCTTGAAGATCCCAACTTTTCTACACTATGGGTAATGGTAGATACGGGCATTGATAAGATCCATTTCGCCTGTGTCTACCGTTCGCCTAACGGAGACCAGGAGACAAGTCGGCTGTTTCAACATCTAAGTGAGGCTGCTGATGCGGCCCAGCTTCGATATCCTTCTGCCCAGCTGGTCTTTCTGGGGGACTTCAATGCCTGTCACCAGGATTGGTTATTCCCATACCAGAAGACTGACCACGCTGGGAGAGAGGCGTGGAACTTCTCTCTAACGCATAACCTCTCTCAGTTGGTAAAGCAGGCCACTAGGGTACCGGATGTGGATGGCCATTCAGCTAATTGCCTAGACCTTCTGTTGACCTCTGATCCAGATAGATACGTTGTCGAAGTCGGTTCACCTCTAGGAACTTCTGATCACTGTCTGGTGAAATCTGTGTCGTCCCATTCTCCCCAGTTTCGATGTCCGAGGTGTCCGGCGAATGTGGCGTTACAAGTTAGCAGATTGGGACGAGATGCGGCATTTCTTTGCATCTTATCCATGGCGACAGGTATGCTTTTCTTCCAAAGACCCGTCGAGATGTGCAGAAGCTATAACCGATGTGGTGAATCAAGCCATGGAATATTTTATTCCTCACGCTGATGTACCCATTGGTGGCAAAGCTGACCCGTGGTTTAACGCTGAATGCGTCCAAGCTGAAAAGCTTAAGCATTCGGCATACTTATCCTGGGTTGATGCTCGAAACCGCAAATCTCCGGAAGTCAAAACAAAGAAGAAAGCCTTTAACCAAGCCGCCAAGGCCTTTAAAAAGGAACTACAGAAGGCTCGCTTTGACCGCATCAAACATATTGGTACAAAGCTTTCTGCCCTGCCATCTGGTAGTAGAGCTTTTTGGTCTCTTGCCAAAGCGGTTGAAGCTAATTTCTGTCGGTCCTCACTGCCTCCGCTGGTTAAACCGGACGGCTCTCTGGCACCTCGGCAAAGGCAGATCTCTTTGCAAATCTCTTTGCCCGTAGCTCACGTCTAGACCCCGGCGACAGTGTTCCACCATCCTTACCTCACTGTAATACCTTTATGCCAGAGGTACATATTACTAACAAAGAGGTACTTAGAGACTACGCTGTCTGGACGTGAGCAAAGCCAATGGGCCTGATGGCATTCCAGCGATAGTTCTGAGGTCATGTGCGCCCGAGTTGTCTCCTGTGCTAACACGTCTGTACCGTCTCTCCTAAAGACTGGAATTGTGCCTAAGTCTTGGAAGCTTGCAAACGTGCAACCTGTGCCCAAGAAAGGTAGCCGAGCCGACCCTGTCAATTATCGACCTATATCGATTACCTCCATTATTTGTAAGATAATGGAACGTATATTGAATGCACGCCTTGTGGCATACCTAGAAAATAATGACATCCTTAGCGACCGACAGTACGGGTTTCGCCGAAACCGGTCAACTGGAGATCTCTTGGTACACGCCACTCATCTCTTTGGCCAGGCTCTCGAGAACAACGGTGAAGCACTTGCTGTTTCGCTCGATGTATCGAAGGCCTTTGACAGGGTCTGGCACGCTAGCCTCATCAACAAACTTCCAATGTATGGCATCTATCCTGGCTTGGTCACCTGGACAGCTGACTTCCTGAAGGAACGGTCTCTACGTGTAGTCATAGACGGCTGCTCGTCTGAGATAATGGCCATAAATGACGGAGTTCCTCAGGGTCTGTTCTCTCTGCAACTCTGTTTCTGCTGCATATAAACGATCTGCTCAAACCCGGTATCTTTGGGTATGCAGACGACAGCACAGTTGTAGAGAGTTACCAATTGGGTGCTAACGCCACAAAGGATCAGGTACAGTCCCAAAGGAGAGCCATGGTAGAGCGAATGAATCTCAAACTACAGGAAGTCTCCACTTGGGGCGATGCCAATCTTGTGAGATTCAACGCCGCCAAAACACAGGCGTGTTTCTTTTCCGCTAAAAGGAGCCAGTACACCTTGGCTCCTACTTTCCAGGATCTATCTGTGGAATTCACTGATCGTCTTCAGTTATTGGGTATTGAAATCTCACCGACCTAAACTACGGACGATTCATCGAGTCTAAGGCTAAGATAGCTGCAAAAAAACTTGGGATCTTGGTCAAAGTGCAACCGTACTTCTCTGCGGGACAGCTTTTAACACTTTATAAAGCTCAAGTCCGGTCGTGTGTAGAATACTGCTGTCACATTTGGGCAGGCGCAGCTAAATGCCATCTCGCAGCTTTGGATTCGGTGGAGAGGCGGGCTAAGAGGCTATTTGGTGACGCAGCTGAAACTAATCTGCTCAGTCTTGAGCACAGGCGTAAGGTAGCTAGCCTTTCGGTTTTCTACAGACTGCATTTTGGAGAGTGTGCTCAGGAACTACATGATCTAATTCCCCATCCCTTTCCACCATCGGACTTCTAGACGCACTGCGGGATTTCATCCTTTGTTGTGAACATCCCTCAGAGCCGAACAAGCGATTTGCTTCGTCTTTCATTCTTCGTACAGCAAAGGACTGGAATAGTTTGCCCGCGTCTGTCTTTCCTTCCGATTACAATGTGGGTATTTTCAAGAGTAGAGTGAATAGGCATTTACTAAGCTAGTGCGCCTTACCATCAGGACTGCATTTCCACTTAACATCAGGTGGGATCGTAGTCAAGCACTTGCTTAGAAATTATATATAAAAAAAAAAAAAAAAAAAAAAAAAAAAAAAAAAAAAAAAAAAAAAAAAAAAAAAAGACATTGTTACTAATTTAAATAGATAGCACAGCTGTAAGCAATTTAAAATCCAGTGATAAAGAAATAATTGAAGTCCAAAACCAAGCATACCACTGTGAGACCTTTTAACATTATGAGCTCAGTGGATCGAAAAATTATTTATTACAATCAGATGGTAACTAACATTATGACATTGTGTGGTCACACGTCAGTGCCAGTCCTGACGATGAGCACTCTATAATAGTGGAACGTTAGGGATATAAAATTAAAGTAAATATTCATTAAAATCTTTAAAATTTACTTACAGTTTCATTAATTGATTATGATTGTAGCAAAATAATTGAACTAATCAATTTGATAATTGTTTGAATGCTGATTTGTCAAATCTTTTGGGATTATTTTAATGATAAATTATTTCCTTTATTAACCCAAAGTCCCGTTATATTGTCACATTGAGTTCAAACGGGATATAAGGAAAATGAATCGAGACTTAAGACTTTACGAAGATTTGATTCTTCAGCAAAAAAATGTCTTCTTTTGAATTAAAAAAAAAACATTTTATACAAGACTTAGAAGAATACTTAAATTTTCTTTCCGGTTGTCAATAGTTTATTTAACAACGCGTGCGAAGTTCGTAGTATACTCGAAACTTTTGTCAAACATTTTTCAAAAGAAGAAAAGGCTGTAAGTACATTTGAACTCCTTACAGTCGTTGTTGTTCTTCTATATATATTTATTATTTTGATACAAATCTATCATTCGTGTACTTTTATAATTTCTAGGCGAACGTATATCATCTTAGACGCCTATCTTTGTCTTCTATCAAGAAAGATTGAGGTCAAAAGTAAGCCTATTTTTTACAAAATAAAATAAGCGGTAAAATTGAATAATCTAATGAGTTTATAAAGTTGATTAGCACCGGTAAAACTGACGGGACAAGACCTCGCAGTTCGAAGCCCAACATTTTGGAATGACCGGACCTAGTGCGTGAACAAGATCCCAACACAGATGTCAACTGGTGATACAGTCGAGAGATGGCATGCGTTAGTTTACTAAGTGCCTATTCACCCTACTCTTGAAGGCTCCCAAGTCGTACTTGGACGGAAAGATTGACGACGGCAACTTGTTTCGTACGTAACACTCCTTTGCTGTATGAACGATGAACGATAACTCAAATCGCTTCGATCGGACGCGCGGGACATCGACTATGAAACGGTGAACACCCACAGAATGTCTACCGTTCGAAGATAGAATGGGGATGGGGAATGTCCTCGTGTAATTCCTGTGCACTCTCTCCAAAATATAATCTATAAAATACGGAAATCCTACCTTACGGCGTTGCTCAAGACTATCTAAATGTACATCTTGGTCACCTATCCACTGTTTGGCCCGCCAGATATGACAAGAGTACTCCACACAAGTGCGGATCTGTGCTTTATACATAGTCAAAAGCCGTCCCGGTGGGAAGTATCTTGGAAAGAACTCCAAGCTTCCTAGCAACCTTTGCTTTAGATTCGATGAACCGCTCGTATTTAAGATTTAAAAATGCATTACATGCGGCTGCAGATAGAGAGAAAGTAGTGACGGATCACCAACGATGGGCTGTTACCACGAGGTGGTCACGAGCTTCAGCATTTATGAAACTGACGCAAGATGGAGGGTAGTTGGTAGTTTTTAGGAACCACCTTGTGACCCTTCTGACTGAAGATTTTAACAGGCCGATGTTGACAATGATAATTAAATTATTATTGGCCTTTATTTTAAACAGTAAAATGATAATAATTAAGCTAAGTTAGTCCAAATTAAATTATTGATTAAAATTCTGTTGGTATTTATGAAGCTATATTACATCCGAAAGGGGTGTTAATAATTGTCATAGAATTTTATCACGTAGGTAAGATAAATTTCAAAATAAATTAAGGCACTTTATTTGGAGCTTCATAAATCAAGCGACGCCACTGTCCCTTGTTATCGTTCTCGCCCCCGCCCTTTGGGGGCGAATAACGGGTACGGGCTTAAATTAATTTTAAATCTACCTACATTATTACAAGTTAAGAAATTAAGTGACACTCTTACGAAATTCAACAACACCAATACATAAGTTAATCAGGTAAATTAACATATTTTATGTAAGAAAGTGGTTACAGCGAGTAATAAACCTTTTAGAAATAAAACAAGTATATTTATTTACGAATAGTAACCCATTTAAAATCTACGCTTAAATCGGACTAAATGAGTAAAAACTTTTTTTTAAATGACGAACTACACAGATTGGCCGGAGAACCTGGCCTTGTCTGCTTCACCGGATTGAGAGGTGGCATAGCTCTCAGGTCGCTTAGCTTAGGGGTTGCCGATCCCGTTAGGAGATGGCGCAGGCGGGCCGGTAGCAGACCGGCCCGCAGCCCTGTAGTTTTGGGCTCTCAAGAATAAGACTACGGTATCCTGCCTGTCGTAGAAGGCGACTAAAGGGCCTCAGGTTCACTGGGCGACAAGGGTGGGGGCCTTTGTCGTCCGCTAAAGTGGACCCGGGAAGAAGGAGTCATCGGCTGGCCCGTGTAGCCTTGCACTGCGAGGGCACAGGGGGAGGAGTAACCTCCCCGGGACGTGCTCTCCTTGAGCAGAGTGCAGAGGGGCTCCGATGCATTTCACTGGAGATCCCGGAGCTCCTCGTCATGCACCGAGGAAAGGGCCACCGGGGAGGTTTTAGTGGGTAAAAACCCCACATAACCGCCGTCTATCTTTTTGAAGATTTCCTCCCCGTTATCAAAAAAAAAAAGGGGTTACCTCGGCCAGGACGGTTACTATGTTACGCGTAAGAAACGTTTACGTAACTCTGGCGGGGTAGACAGACTGAGCTTTCCCTGTCCACTTGTTGTTCACATTGGCCTTACATGTGTCTACATTATATTGGTACGAAAAAATTGACCTCGGCAGGGAGTTCCATATAGTTCCATATGGTCAGCCTATCGCCTTTCATTGGCACATTTTTTTAGAAAATGATTATTTTGTACTTAAAAACCAAAGAATAAGTAATTCATTGGTATAAGTCAACTGGGATTCAAATCGACGTCCATGAGATCGTAAGTCAAACCGCTTACCCACTAAGCTATCGCTCAAAAACAACTTTTCTTAAATGCTTACTAATTAAGACCTCTGGCAATAGCAATAGTTAAAAGTAACGACTATAAGACTATAAAATAGAATAAAAATTATATATCGGTGGATTGTTGTAGTGTTTAAAATATTGTTTTATTATTTTAATATATAAAATAAACTTTATATGTTCAATTTATTTTATTTTTTTAATTTAATAATATATTATTTTATTAAAATATAAATTTTCATAAATCTAATAACTATTACAAGTATTATAATAATTGTAATATATATTTGTTCATTAAACTCTGTATAAATGCTATGTAAAGGTGGTACTGCGCGCATACGACCTTGGGTAGTACCCGTTCCTTACAGCAGGGAACCAGGAGACAAGTCGGCTGTTTCAACATCTAAGTGAGGCTGCTGATGCGGCCCAGCTTCGATATCCTTCTGCCCAGCTGGTCTTTCTGGGGACTTCAATGCCTGTCACCAGGATTGGTTATTCCCATACCAGAAGACTGACCACGCTGGGAGAGGCGTGGAACTTCTCTCTAACGCATAACCTCTCTCAGTTGGTAAAGCAGGCCACTAGGGTACCGGATGTGGATGGCCATTCAGCTAATTGCCTAGACCTTCTGTTGACCTCTGATCCAGATAGATACGTTGTCGAAGTCGGTTCACCTCTAGGAACTTCTGATCACTGTCTGGTGAAATCTGTGTCGTCCCATTCTCCCCGGATTTCGATGTCGAGGTGTCCGGCGAATGTGGCGTTACAAGTTAGCAGATTGGGACGAGATGCGGCATTTCTTTGCATCTTATCCATGGCGACAGGTATGCTTTTCTTCCAAAGACCCGTCGAGATGTGCAGAAGCTATAACCGATGTGGTGAATCAAGCCATGGAATATTTTATTCCTCACGCTGATGTACCCATTGGTGGCAAAGCTGACCCGTGGTTTAACGCTGAATGCGTCCAAGCTGAAAAGCTTAAGCATTCGGCATACTTATCCTGGGTTGATGCTCGAAACCGCAAATCTCCGGAAGTCAAAACAAAGAAGAAAGCCTTTAACCAAGCCGCCAAGGCCTTTAAAAAGGAACTACAGAAGGCTCGCTTTGACCGCATCAAACATATTGGTACAAAGCTTTCTGCCCTGCCATCTGGTAGTAGAGCTTTTTGGTCTCTTGCCAAAGCGGTTGAAGCTAATTTCTGTCGGTCCTCACTGCCTCCGCTGGTTAAACCGGACGGCTCTCTGGCACACTCGGCAAAGGAGAAGGCAGATCTCTTTGCAAATCTCTTTGCCCGTAGCTCACGTCTAGACCCCGGCGACAGTGTTCCACCATCCTTACCTCACTGTAATACCTTTATGCCAGAGGTACATATTACTAACAAAGAGAATTGCCAGAGACTACGCTGTCTGGACGTGAGCAAAGCCAATGGGCCTGATGGCATTCCAGCGATAGTTCTGAGTCATGTGCGCCCGAGTTGTCTCCTGTGCTAACACGTCTGTACCGTCTCTCCTAAAGACTGGAATTGTGCCTAAGTCTTGGAAGCTTGCAAACGTGCAACCTGTGCCCAAGAAAGGTAGCCGAGCCGACCCTGTCAATTATCGACCTATATCGATTACCTCCATTATTTGTAAGATAATGGAACGTATATTGAATGCACGCCTTGTGGCATACCTAGAAAATAATGACATCCTTAGCGACCGACAGTACGGGTTTCGCCGAAACCGGTCAACTGGAGATCTCTTGGTACACGCCACTCATCTCTTTGGCCAGGCTCTCGAGAACAACGGTGAAGCACTTGCTGTTTCGCTCGATGTATCGAAGGCCTTTGACAGGAGTCTGGCACGCTAGCCTCATCAACAAACTTCCAATGTATGGCATCTATCCTGGCTTGGTCACCTGGACAGCTGACTTCCTGAAGGAACGGTCTCTACGTGTAGTCATAGACGGCTGCTCGTCTGAGATAATGGCCATAAATGACGGAGTTCCTCAGGGTCTGTTCTCTCTGCAACTCTGTTTCTGCTGCATATAAACGATCTGCTCAAACCCGGTATCTTTGGGTATGCAGACGACAGCACAGTTGTAGAGAGTTACCAATTGGGTGCTAACGCCACAAAGGATCAGGTACAGTCCCAAAGGAGAGCCATGGTAGAGCGAATGAATCTCAAACTACAGGAAGTCTCCACTTGGGGCGATGCCAATCTTGTGAGATTCAACGCCGCCAAAACACAGGCGTGTTTCTTTTCCGCTAAAAGGAGCCAGTACACCTTGGCTCCTACTTTCCAGGATCTATCTGTGGAATTCACTGATCGTCTTCAGTTATTGGGTATTGAAATCTCACCGACCCTAAACTACGGACGATTCATCGAGTCTAAGGCTAAGATAGCTGCAAAAAAACTTGGGATCTTGGTCAAAGTGCAACCGTACTTCTCTGCGGGACAGCTTTTAACACTTTATAAAGCTCAAGTCCGGTCGTGTGTAGAATACTGCTGTCACATTTGGGCAGGCGCAGCTAAATGCCATCTCGCAGCTTTGGATTCGGTGGAGAGGCGGGCTAAGAGCTGTTGGTGACGCAGCTGAAACTAATCTGCTCAGTCTTGAGCACAGGCGTAAGGTAGCTAGCCTTTCGGTTTCTACAGATTGCATTTTGGAGAGTGTGCTCAGGAACTACATGATCTAATTCCCCATCCCTTTCCACCATCGGACTTCTAGACGCACTGCGGGATTTCATCCTTTTGTTGTGAACATCCCTCAAACCCGAACGAAGCGATTTGCTTCGTCTTTCATTCTTCGTACAGCAAAGGACTGGAATAGTTTGCCCGCGTCTGTCTTTCCTTCCGATTACAATGTGGGTATTTTCAAGAGTAGAGTGAATAGGCATTTACTAAGCTAGTGCGCCTTACCATCCAGGACTGCATTTCCACTTAACATCAGGTGGGATCGTAGTCAAGCACTTGCTTAGAAATTATATAAAAAAAAAAAAAAAAAAAAACATGCGGCTGCCGATAGAGAAAAAGTAGTGACGGATCACCAACGATAGGCTGTTCCCACGAGGTGGTCACGAGCTTCAGCATTTATGAAACTGACGCAAGATGTAGGGTAGTTGGTAGTTTTAGGAACCACCTTGAGACCCTTTTGACTGAAGATTTTAACAGGCCGATGATGACAATGACAATTAAATTATTTGCCGTCATTTTAAACAGTAAAATGATAATAATTAAGCTAAGTTAGTCTAAATTAAATGATTGATTAAAATTCTGTTGGTATTTATGAAGCTATATTACATCCGAAAGGGGTGTTAATAATTGTCATAGAATTTTATCACGTAGGTAAGATAAATTTCAAAATAAATTAAGGCACTTTATTTGGAGCTTCATAAATCAAGCGACGCCACTGTCCCTTGTTATCGTTCTCGCCCCGCCCTTTGGGGGCGAATAACAGTACGGGCTTAAATTAATTTTAAATCTACCTACATTATTACAAGTTAAGAAATTAAGTGACACTCTTACGAAATTCAACAACACCAATACATAAGTTAATCAGGTAAATTAACATATTTTTATGTAAAAAGTGGTTACAGCGAGTAATAAACCTTTTAGAAATAAAACAAGTATATTTATTTACGAATAGTAACCCATTTAAAATCTACGCTTAAATCGGACTAAATGAGTAAAAACTTTTTTTTAAATGACGAACTACACAGATTGGCCCGAGAACCTGGCCTTGTCTGCTTCACCGGATTGAGAGGTGGCATAGCTCTCAGGTCGCTTAGCTTAGGGGTTGCCGATCCCGTTAGGAGATGGCGCAGGCGGGCCGGTAGCAGACCGGCCCGCAGCCCAGTTTTGGGCTCTCAAGAATAAGACTACGGTATCCCCTGCCTGTCGTAGAAGGCGACTAAAAGGGGCCTCGGGTTCACTGGGCGACAAGGGTGGGGGCCTTTGTCGTCCGCTAAAGTGGACCCGGGAAGAAGGAGTCATCGGCTGGCCCGTGTAGCCTTGCACTGCGAGGGCACAGGGGGGGAGGGAGTAACCTCCCCCCCGGGACGTGCTCTCCTTGAGCAGAGTGCAGAGGGGCTCCGATGCATTTCACTGGAGATCCCGGAGCTCCTCGTCATGCACCGAGGAAAGGGCCACCGGGGAGGTTTTAGTGGGTAAAAACCCCACATAACCGCCGTCTATCTTTTTGAAGATTTCCTCCCCGTTATCAAAAAAAAAAGGGGTTACCTCGGCCAGTACGGTTACTATGTTACGCGTAAGAAACGTTTACGTAACTCTGGCGGTGTAGACAGACTGAGCTTTCCCTGTCCACTTGTTGTTCACATTGGCCTTACGAGTACATGTGTCTACATTATATTGGTACGAAAAAATTGACCTCGGCAGGGAGTTCCATATAGTTCCATATGGTCAGCCTATCGCCTTTCATTGGCACATTTTTTTAGAAAATGATTATTTTGTACTTAAAAACCAAAGAATAAGTAATTCATTGGTATAAGTCAACTGGGATTCAAATCGACGTCCATGAGATCGTAAGTCAAACCGCTTACCCACTAAGCTATCGCTCAAAAACAACTTTTCTTAAAAGCTTACTAATTAAGACCTCTGGCAATAGCAATAGTTTAAAGTAACGACTATAAGACTATAAAATAGAATAAAAATTATATATCGGTGGATTGTTGTAGTGTTTAAAAATATTGTTTTATTATTTTAATATATAAAATAAACTTTGTATGTTCAATTTATTTTATTTTTTTAATTTAATAATATAGTATTTTATTAAAATATAAATTTACATAAATCTAATAACTATTACAAGTATTATAATAATTGTAATATATATTTGTTTCATTAAACTCTGTATAAATGCTATGTAAAGGTAGTACTGCGCGCATACGACCTTGGGTAGTACTGGGCTACCGCTGAAACACAGCGCTGTCACATTCTTGTGACAGCATATACTGTGACGGCGTCCAATGTTGGCATCATATTCTATTTGTCCGTTCCTTCTTTTAATTTTACTTTCTTTTTAATGTGTGCTATGTATGCCAATAAATATAATGTCTATGCCTCTCTATGTCTATGTCTAAAAAGTTGACTAAGCGGAAGTATATAAAAAAGGTTTCAAAGCTCTGCACACATGTTTACACACCACTTACAGGTTGAGTGCATACGAAAGTAACGATAATTGCTAGCGAGCACCCGAGTAACGAACACACGCTCCGGTTCAATTTACATCGTTATTTTTAAAGCTTTAATTACCGACGCAGTTAGGTATATGTTTTCAACTTTAATTCAACTCGATTTCTTGTTATTGTACAAATTATGATATAGATATATTCATTTTATTTATTAGCAAAAGATAATACACATGGCAATATTAGACTCCGTCTCAACGTATGCTTTTGCAAACCTTTTGAGAACCTTCTCCTTTTTTGAAGTCGGTTGAAAAAAAAATTAAACGGCGATTATTTCCATGCAAGTAGTATTATTCACTAGTGCTTAAATTAGTATAAAAGAAGTATATACGTGAAATAAAATTAATCCAAGTTGCGTCTAAGTATTGCAATCACGAAATGCTTGTTAAAATATTGTCGTTGTAATTGGACTGTATAACAATGTGAAAGTTTTGTTTTGAAAAGTCAACAGGCTTCAATATGAATTCAAAATTTAGAACGAATTTCGTTATTGTGTGTACCATTGTGTCGAAATTCAATAATTGTTATTTATCAGTTAAAAGTGAAATGTTTTTATTTCAATAAAAAATATTGCTATAATCAGAATAAAAACTAAATTTTTGTCGCAGTCAGTCTGGCTCTGACTGAAAGCCGTAGCTGTCTTTATGACCTAATAAACAATCCTTAATTTTACATAACTTCAGCAATGATCTTAAACTATGTTCGATTTGGGGTCGGTTTTTATTAAATATCATGGACATCGCCACAAGTTGTGGAGTACGCTAGCAACCCGAGTTTGATTCCCAGTACCGACATCAATTTTATGTGCTGATTCATCGCCGATGAGGGAAAACAATGTGTGGAAACATTTAGAATTTTTTTTCTAAGACATGTGAAGTCAATCCGCACTAGGGCCGCGTAGCAGACTATGTCCTAATACTCAGAGAAGGCCCGGCAGTGAGAAATTTATATAAAGGCTGTAACTTTAACTTTGAGCAAAAGTGCGATTAGAAATCATGCCGGTATGAGTCGCTTTAGTATTATTAACATTTATTAATTTAATATAATATAATCTTATTTATTTTGGTAAGCAGAAGATTTTGATTATAGCCACTTTTCCCATATTTCTGGTGTCATTCATCCCTACCTATACGTAATGTGGTCTTCCCAGATGATAGTAATATAACGTAACGGAAGCAAGAGTCTTGATTCTGGACTATATGTTACATTCACTTATTTTCTGCAATTCCTATACTATTTTACCCACTCTTTGGTTTTCCAAAGATCTAGGCTGACATTTCGATCTAGAGACTAGATGTTTCCACACAAGAAGCATTCCCTTTCCTCATAAGACTGCTATACAGCTGACCTACCTTCAGACTGTGAGCTATTACGCTATAGATTATAAAAATCGTTTATTGTAAAAAAATTGCTTACTTACTGATGTATCCTAACGATGAAAAATGTAAAATCGCAGCGATCTATTGTAGGTTAAAAGTTTTTCGACGTATTCAACATTTCGCTGCAAAAGACAGTTAAAGTGAGGATTGCGGCAAAAGTATTCTCATGAATAAGTCGCTTTCCTTTGAGATCAGGTAAATATGTGCTGCAGAAAATTTTAGTGGGATCTGAATCCGTTTAATATTTTATAACTTTGGGCACAACCTTTGAAAACGACTAATATTTAGCTATAGAAGTTTGACTAAAGATGTAGCGTCAATAGTCTAATCAGATCGCAAGGTCTTGGGTTCGAATCCACTATTCGTCTATTGATATGAATCATCCAGCACTAGCATTAGCTTAGTTGGAATGGTAAATTGGTAAACTGTAAACATTTTTAAACAAAAGATCTATCAAGAGGTATAAAAAATTATGCACAAATTATGGAAAATCACCTATCATATTTTAATACTTATTTAAAATAATGATGAGTCTAGAGTTACTTAATTGAATAAATGAATTATTATTATGAAGTAAAAATATGGTCAAACACTTGCGTAAAAATTTTATTATTAAAAAAATAAAAAATAATTTAGTTACGATGTTCACTTTTACGTTTCCATGGTATTAAATCCCGACATAATTGAATCAATGAGTTTCAATGATTCGAGTCCACGATTCTTTACAATTCAGTTGTTAAAATTCGTGCCCGGTATATGTCGTCAGAATAACACATTTGGAACCTCATAATTCTGTCTATCCCCGATAGAAAAAAGTATGGGAGATCTCGTAATCTATCCAGTAAATTAAATAGACGGTACATATTAAGGCTTCTATATTGTTGCTGTCTAACAAAAAATTTATAAATGTAAATACTGTTTGTGAAAATTCTATCTTCTCTCAACGTGGATGTAGCTAGGGGCGGTTATAGAAGCAACTTTATAAAATGTTCACATAATATCTTCAAACAGCGAGATAACGCCTAAGGCGCTTCTTCTACAAAGAAACAAAGAGTTGTACTGTGTACATATAAGGAATACCTTACCCAACACACGTTCACGTACGTACATCGGTAACAGCGTACAGACAGAAAACAAAGAAAGATAAATATTTGAGTTTGTTCGATAAAAAAAAAATTGTTATGGTAAAAAACAATTTTTATCTGAATGTAGGAAAGGCCTAAAAAGTTGGCGCGTTTATATCTAAAAAACTCCTGTCGTGTCTTCTCAGCTCCAGGACACTCCCTTGGTCTCATCCTCCAGCATTGGATCCATCGAGAGTCGTTCAGTTTCGTTGTAACTTGGAAGGCAAGGCCAAATTTGCCTCCAATAATCTTACATACATACATAGCATATTCAGCAGAGCGAGAGAGCATTTCATGCCTGCCGAAAATGAAATACTGCTCGCATTTTTGGGGTTAACCAATATCAACTACTTCCATTTGACCGTGTACACTGGAGCTCGAATCGTCAACTATTAGGGACTTTCCGACAGACTTGGCCCTCTGGGTCTGCGAAGAGATGCCGGGGCTCTTCGCATTTACGATGGGGAGTGTTCTAAGCTATCACTTCGTGCCATTCTAATACTATGGCATGTAACTCGACCAGATTTTTGTTATTGACATTGCACAGACCGTCGCTTTGTCCGTTCGAATACATCTTATCTTACATCCCACATACATCTTTGTGTCCAAACTGCGTTCATGATGAGCTCACGGAGGCCTGACTTTCTGATGAGTATTGCGGTGCCAATGGGCGGCCATGTAAATCGATTTTACAGATTACACAGTGTTTACTGTGGGAAGCAGATATCTGGGTATATTTTTTAGCAGAAATCAAAAGCCAGTTTAGGTTAAGTCTTTCATTTTGAAGATATGATAATCTATATTAATGTTATCTTGTCACTATTTAGAGCAAAAAAATAGACAGTGGATATATATGATACCGTAAGACTAAAACCCTAATAATAATAATAATAATTTCGCTGGACGGCTGGGTCAAGGGTCAGATACAGAAGGCAGTACTCCTGGACACGGCACGCATGTCACCCTAACCACCGGTTGCTTGAGCTCTGCTTCGTTGCCGGTGGCGCACACTAAGTTAGGTTTTTATAATGTTTTTGTATTTTGTATGATATTTTACTGTATTTTACTTTTTATAGAAATATTATAAAAATTTAACCTAAGGATTCAAAATAAATAAAAAAATAATAATAATAAAGTTTATTTGCATCAAAAAAAGTTGAATACATATAAAGGTCAGTCCCTTAACTCCCGAACTAGCGTAAGCTGTATCTCAGGAGCTAATGTCTTCCCCCGTCATTTTTGTAATCTTAAACATTAAGAAAGGATAAAAAAAAGATAAAACAGTGAGTAACAAAATATAAATAAAGTTGAAAATAAAAACATCCTTTGTGTTTAGAAGGTTTTAGTAGATAATAAATTGTTGATGACGAAAAAAATTTCTCACAATGTTTTTTCACGTTGGTATATGTTTAAATTATAACTACAAAATATCCTTAATTTAAACTATTGAAACGAAGTTTACACGACAAAGTATTTTGAATTGCTATTTATTTTCAATTTGAATATTTATTAATGTTAAAAATATTTTATTAATTAATATAACATAGCCTTTATAGATAAATGCTTAGAATAAGGAACGCGAAGATTTATTTGATTTTCATATCCCAACTTTGCGCATTAGATATATTATTCGTCTCACGTAGGCGAACGATTTATTCAAAAGCACGTTCTTGACTTATCAGCTATCGTTGAACGAAATGGCGTTTCTCGTATATCTGCTCATGAAATTAGGTAAAATGTTAAGAGGGTATTTTACTTATATTTGACATCTTTTCGTTCAAAATACTTAATAGTTTCAATGTAATAATTTTTATAACTACCCCCCTGTGACCGACGTGATACGAGTGGTGAAAACTAACTCCAATAGTAGAGCAAAATATTATTAATTATGTATGCATTAAGTTAGGTGACATGTAAAAGTTTTGGAATTTAGGTTAAAACGATTTGGATTCTAAGTGAGGTTTAACTTCAACGACGCGAAGTCATTACCTAATTATAAGATACTGCTATTTCGGGCCAGGAACTTAATTTTCTAGTTGGCTCAATCCCAACAATGACAATTGCTAAGACTTAATATGAAGTCTGTGATTGCTTTTCCGAAATACTTGATATATGATAAATAAATTGTTACTCCATTCAATTGTATATTTATTTTGTCGGAGAAAATTAGTAAATAATGCACTCACAAAGACCTCTAGCGGTAGGTAGAGCCGTAAGCTAATTTGCCCCTTTCCTATAAAAAATAGAAAAACTAAAAGGATCATTTTATCAAATTCGCTACAGCTATTTCCGAAATTAGTATTTGTATTATTTTATAAATATAAAATAAAATAAAAGTCTTTATTTAAAAAAAACATAAAACAAGTACACATTTGGATCTTCTTTTAAATATAAAATATACTTGTGCCAGAAGATCCAGTTCTTCCTTAACTGTATCAAATTTTGTTTTTTTTTAAGTTACTAAGTTAATATAAAATAATTGTGTGGATGTGTGAGAGTATGATGATGTGTCAATGTGTATGAATGTGTGTGTTTATCTGAAATTACAATAAAAATGATATCGTAATATTGCCTCCCGTAGTCCAAATCGTCCAGCCACTTTATTAAAGATGCTTTACAGTTTAAAGCATTAATGTGTAATTTCTTGTATAAACAATTATTAACAAATATTTATAAACATAGTTTGATAGCTTTCTATATTGGAAACCGGCAAACTTGTATTTACTTTTTGAGTAGGAATTTCAATATCTCTTCTCCGATTCTCTAAATTACTTCGGTCACAATAAGACGATTTATGTACTTTTACAAGCATATATAAAATATATAATTTTCTCACCGTTAGAAGGCCGCATAGATTGTATAAATTCTGTGGTATCTTTCTAACTTTAAAATCTTGTTTTTGATATATGATTATATCCTCTATTTATCTCATGGCAGTCATGTTATTATTAGCTGATATTAAATTAGTAATCAATTTTAAAAATACAATAACATTTCCTAAACGACTCAAAGATCCATTTAATGAGCAAACTGTGAAACAAAGGAAACACGAAACTCTTTGACGTCTTTAGTTTCAGTTTCCTGTTAAATAAATTTCTGCTAGTTTGTAGTAAGTTGATATTTTCAACTGACTTCAAAAGGAAGAGGTTCTTCAATTAGTCTGTATTTTTTTATGTTTGGTACCACATACTCGTAACTTTTTTTTAATCGATTTTGATAATTCTTTTTTTTATTTGAAAGCTGGTGCTTCCTGTGAGGTCCCATTTAAATTTGGTCCAATACTAGCAATGGGATCCATGAGAAAACCATATAAGTTTTAAATTTATCAAGTATGTGCGCCACAAATGGACGAATAACTCAATATCACGCCAACTGATTTCAATGAGTCCGAGTTCCGAGTAGTTTGATGAAAGTTTTTTAAGGTTCTGATTAATTTTATTTCCTAATATTCCTATATTTATGATGATTTGGAAATGCAAACAGGGCGTCTACGTTACAATATCTGTGACACCATTTACATTTTTCGTTGAAACTAACGGGCTGCGACTATAGTGGAAAGCGCCATTTGTATTATGTTGCAGTGTTTGTTACAATAATATTATTTTAATTGGATCGTTTTGCTTTCATTACATTCATCGTTGAGATAAATTATTAGTGTTATATTTTTTGCCCATACCTAAATATAAATAATTCAGATCGCGCAGTCATACGATTTATTTCTCAATCAGCTTACAGCTTGCCGGCCACCGGTGGGCAGATCAATCTCCTCGACATTTATGCTCCGTGAATGTTAAATGTTTATTTCAAGTTACTAGAAAAGCTACTACTGTTACTACTATAACCTATATATTTATATATATATATCGCCTAGTTAGATTTCAAACCTTCTTTCGGTTTTTTAAGTACAAAAAATCATTTACGCTCAAATTATGTGCTCAGTGAATGATGATAGGCTCACCACGTGAAAAGTATAGGCCCTTATAAACTTGGTCAAAAAGGGACAGCAAGTGTACTGCGGATAAAAGTGAGAGCTTTTGTTATTAATATAAAATATGCAAAAATGTACCTACCTAGTTAGTTCATAAATATTTTACGGTATTAAATTTTATTAATGGTATTTCATATTATAATGTTGTTTATTAGTCTTTATAACATTTGAATAGAAGAGAAATTGGAGGGTAATTCCTTCACAAATTGGGGAAATATGTTATCAACATTGAATCAGACATCAGGAAACTGTTCAATTTTCCTTTCCCGCATACGTCACCAATCTTGGAGACACATTTACCTAAGGTCAAAGTCTATTTCCCATGTCGCAGCTATTATTCACTAGTATGTATATTCTGTGAATTTGCTATTACAACGAAAAATAAAACGTATGGAATGAATACGCGCTAAAATGTCGGCAGTACTACTAAACAGTCAACATAATAATAATAATTCCTACATGATAACACTGTAATATCTGTAATTGGATTGGAGTGGATTGTATATTTTGTTAACGAAGCATGACTATCGCCAATAAATAACGTCAAAACTAGATAAGTTGTCAAGCCTAGATCTTCGAATGTCTCACTCACTGAGCGAAACTATGACGCTGTATTTCCCCGATCTTGCCTGTCCATTATACATATACTTCTTTTTCTTCTACAAGCCTCTCCATCACTGAAGATCGCCAGTCACTTTTCTAAACTTCTCCTTATTCATGCCTAAGCGGAATAGATTCCCGACTTATTCCAGTCTATTTAGCCCTGATTTTTCTTAGGTACGACTTCTTCCTTGTTTCCATCCCTCTTTTTCCTGCTATTATGTCCATCATAACCAATTGCAGTAGGCGGCAGTACCTATCATAACGTAGGAAATGGCCTTAGTACGATATCTTACGCTGCATGATGGTTTTTACCAGTTCGCTCATCTTCTGCATACGGGCAAGGACTTCAATGTTGGTAACTTTATCCATCCAGATTTTAGGAAACATCCTGCACACGAAAACTTTCTAATAATTAAACTAAGTTACCCATAATCCATACAAAAATATTAGTTATCATAATCTTGATCATCATTCCGTATCAACCTATTACTGTAAATAGTGTCGATGATGGCAGATGGGGAAGGAAAGTTGGAATGAAGGCCGCGCATGGGTCGGAGAGGTATCGGGCACACTTCCTCCAGATGAACTGACGACCTTGTAAGTATGGGAAAGAGCTACTTCCAGCAAATGGATTGATACCAAAACATTTAACAAAGAAAAATTTCGAATGCATATTTTCTTTACCTTATTGTATTAAATACGCTTTCATAAAATCGAATTTGCTGTAGTAACAATATACTGTATAACCAATAATTACAAATTTGCTTGAAATTCACCCTTTTAAGAAGTTCGGGCACGTAATACTCCTTAATATTCCCGTTCCATGCTCAGTAACAAGTGTCGTTTATTTTCTTTTTGCTACTTTGGAAACTTTTGCCCAAAATATGTGCATAAAATTGCCATAAAACATTCATGTTAATGTTCTTAAATTTGGTCTTTCAATACATGAGAATATATATTTCGTCTTTTAATCACTGGCAAATTTCACATTGACTGTCTATTGCTAACTCGTAAGTACTCGTAATTCGGGTTTTAGAATCTTTATTTTCTCGTAATACAATTCACTTACATGAGAAAGTTACAATTAATACTAAAAAAACAATTATACATATTTCAGGCATCTACAAACAACATAACAATAACATGACCGATGACATGATGATGACAAAAAGTATATCTTCTTATAACACATACATTATACATAATTACAACCGACTTCAAAAAAGGAGGAGGGTGTCAATTCGTCTGTGTGCTTTTTTATGTTTTTTACCATACCTGTATAAACCGATTTTTATACTTCGTTTTTTATTTGAAATCTGTTGCTTCTGATTTGGTACAGTTCTGGACAATGGCATCCGTGAGAAAACCAAGTAATAAATTTGCATTAAGAATGTGCGCGACAAATGCATTACATTACGCGACAAGCTCATTATCACGCCAACAGATTTCGATAAGTCATTTTTGGTTAGATTTTGATTAATTCCATTTCGTAAAATTCTTATTCAATTTTAAGTCGGTTTTTTTTTCATCATTCATAAATATACTTTTTTCGACGCACAACCAACCTGTATAATCAGTTGTCACCAGCGGTGGTTCCGAAATTGTTTCTCCATTATAGAGGCTATACCAGATCTCATTTCGGTGAAAGAGTTGAAAGGTTTCTGGCTAATCTGTAGGTTCGTCAAAAACAAGTTTAACAACGGCCACTCACTTTGTATCTCTTCTGGTGTTGGTGGATATTAATGGGCGACAGTATTCACTTAAAATTGGGTGAACTCGATGAGCACTAAATAAAGTTCATGCTAGTTACCCTGTGAAGTGGTATCACTTCACTAATTAGGCTTTGTAGTGGTTATTGAGTACCCATATTATGTTAATAATTACCACTACTAAAACTGTAGGTTAAGCATTAGCACTTTCGCACGTTTGTCAATAGCCGTATGGTTTATGGTACTGCCTGCGAATCGTAAGGTCGTGGGTTCGAATCCAACATTCGACTATTGCCGTGAACCATGTTCTAGCACAAGCTTAAGCTTAGTTATAAAGAATGGTTAACAAGATTGTTAGTAATATTTCTGAAAAAAAAAAGAAATATTGCTGGCTTTCATTTAAAAAAAAACTTTGTGGTCACATGGTGTTTTGTTTTAAAAAGATCGCACGGATAATTGCGTACTCGAAAATTCTTCTCACAACCACCTACTAGATCATCTATAATTTTTAAAAAAACTACATCTTTACATTTTTTGATATTTTAATGTGTCTGACTTAACTTTTGAAGCTCTGATAAAGATCGACTTTCCTCAAGGCACTACATAGAAAATTCCAAAACTTTACATAAAGTTTTATGAAAAGATAATAAAAAGTTTTTCAATATTTATCAGTCTGCGAAAGACCAAATCCCAAAGTTTATTGGTTTTACTGACCTCTGATGCGAAAAATTCGTTCTTATAAGTATTACTTGATACAAAAAAAATCTCTTAAACTTGAAATGGGAATGACCCGTCATATAAGCTATCGTATCTATTTTTGTAGGTGTAAATGTAATTGTGTGTGTTTGCGCTCGTGTCTGTGCATGTTTTGCTTATACAAAGGATATTATACAACATATTTGTAGTGCATCCTTATTGCGAGGGTAGTTTGATGAAAGCTTGGTTAAATGCTATTTCGTATTAATATTCTTACGATAATTCGGAAATACATAGACAAATTAAACGTTTGATTCGATTTGAAGTCAGTTTTTATTTTTACTCCTAAATAAACTTGTATAATTTGCTTAAAATCCGTTAATAGTATGTGACTGAATGACAAATTTCAAGTCAATCGGATACATATTTTTACAAATAACGTCATTAATCATCTAGTTACATTTCGTTTGTACATATATATGTTGTTTTATTTAAAAGTGTTTTTATTTACTGGAACTTTCCCAAACAAACTTCGAGTTTCGTATTCGCATTGTGCCGACATCGGCAGGCATCGTTAATTAATAAACTGTGTCAAAGGAAATAAGAATCTTCAACTCCGCCTACAGATACTTTAAAGCATAGGAATCAAGTCTCTAATTAAAATAAAGGCTTTTTCAAAAGAGATACGAAACTTTTTTTAAATATTTGTGCTAGTTAATTTTCTTGTAAAATTAGAATTACAACTAATTTACTGTATATTTATGGAAGACCAATTGACTTTACTTATCAACGTCCCAACAGCAATATTGTAGCAACAGGAATGCTAGTTTTTTAGTAGGAAAGAGACTCATAATGAAGTAAAAGTAAGAGTTATGAAATGAGAATCAGGTGTCACAGAAATTAAGACTTTTTTGATTATTTGGACTATGGGCATTCTTCTATAAGCATTTTACGGTCACAAAATAGGCTTATAAGAAGTTAAAGTTTGTTCTAGGAGATGGTTCACGTCAATACTCGAATGGTTTTGAACCTATGACGTTATGTTGTTATTAGGTTACTTTTGTAAACTAAACCACTAGGTTACTGACGATTTAGTAATTTATTTAGCACAGTTTACATTTAAGACAGTTAAATTACACATTAAAGAAACTCAACAACCTATATTAGGTTCGTCAATACACTCAACAGTTAATTATTACACAAAATTTCAAATTGACAGTGAACAAATCGTAAAGTTGACACGAGTTGTGAACATTTTTGGCAAAAGATATGACCAATTGTATACACACATAGGTAAGTTTTTGTAAGTCACGACGTTTTCCTTCACCGCGTGGGAAATCGCCACTTAAAATTGCAAAAAACAATGCTGTTAGCACCGGAAATTGAACTGTTTTGCAGTGATATTATTTGGTGTAACGACAATCATCTTTTATTTAACTGTTCTTTGTGAGGTAGGCAACGCACTTGGATGACTAGAAATCCATATAAAACTCCATCGAAAAAATTGAAAATATCACGATAGAATATTATAGAAATAAAAATAAATTTATTCACTAATGACGGAGTTCAGCGTGCATAAACATTAAAACAGGCATATTAAAAACTTTCTACTTTTTGACTCACCTAAATATAGTTAACTTCAGAAACAATTGTTAACGTTAAAAGAAAACAGATGAAAATCGTTTCAGATTTATAAAGAGGGTAGCAACTTAGTTCCCTCATTCAGTTTCTTCTTTAATAGTAACAAAGGGAGAATTGTGAACGTGCAATATGTCTAGCACAACGCTCTCGTTATTTACCATTACAATAGAACACATCGCTAGTGCTATGGTGGCGTGATGTCTCACCGAGAGCTCATTGTGCTATGCGTACAATGCACTTAAGATCGCACACTACCGACACTGTGTTACATCGGTTATTCACAGGGATAATTATACTCTAAGAGTTATAATTAAATTGTAGGAATTATATTATAGCAAAAATCAGCATTTTAAATATATATTTGTAATAGGATCAAAATACGGTAGATGGGGGAGGAAAGTCTTGGAATAGAGGCCGCGCATGGGCCGGAGAAGCCTGGGGCGCCGTCCCTCCAGATGACCGACGACCTTGTAAGGATAGCCGGAAGTGTCTGGATACGGAAAGCGGAGGATCGCATGTGGTGGAAGGCATTAGGGAAGGCCTATTTCCAGCAGTGGATAGATACAGGTGATGATGATGATGAACCATACTGAGGTTCCATATCGAGGTTCAGGCAGAAGCACCGTAAGAGCCCGAACAATTCTCAAATTTCGGCTAAACTATTACAGCCTCCTAGGCAACCACAGTCTTAAAGATATTTTATTATTTGAGGGGTCTAATTATTTTTCACTTTCTTGTTCAGACAAATGCACATAAGCATATCATTTCTGAAGAAGAGAAAGAAACACACAGACATGATACAAACATAAGAGTACCATGTCTGTCCATATGTTTTATATATGTATTTCGTGTATGTCACCAATTTGGTAAGAATAGAAAGTTACGCGAAAAACGTACAGTCGTAGAACCCTCATGATTAGCGGAATGTAATAATGCCATCCGTGTTAAAACTTGCGAAAATGCGATTTCGCAAAACATATTATATAATGCCAGACCTGTGTATAGTTCTAATGGCAGGCTTGGTCTGGACTAGGCTATATATATCTCAGTGGACATAAATTTTTATTCTATTTTTATACCACTAAAATCTTTTTAATATTATTATATATATTAAATGTATCACAACATTTAATATATTTAATAATATTTAGTGAACTTACATGTGAATATTTGAAATACAGTCTACTTAATAAACTCGAGCGAAATCAAATTCAGATTCAAAGGAAGTCGGCGAGTTTATCCGGAGCGGTAACTAGATCCATGCCTCTTGATATTTTCACGTAACTCCGGATGTTTGCGGAACTCCGGAAGGAACATCATATACTGTAATATTTATACTGATGTGTTAATATTCTCATATATTTGTAATTTCATTTAATGAAATTTGTATAAAACATGTATAAGGAACAGGAAGGAGGAACGAACGAAGGTAACCGACATAGCTGGCCGGATAAGCAAGTTGAAGTGGCAATGTGCAGGGCACATAGCGCGTAGAACAGATGGCCGATGGGGCCGAAAAGTTCTTGATTGGAGGCTACGGACCAGCAAGCGCAGTGTGGGACGTCCACGCGCAAGGTGGTCTGATGACCTCATAAAGGACGAAGGACGCAGATGCGGGCCGCTTACAACCTAGGCCTATGTCCAGCAGTGGATGTTTTACGGCTGAAATGATGATGTATAAAACATGAAATATTGCGATTTCGATGGCATTATACGGATTTATAGTCGTCGTGTGTTGCCTACCTATTTACAAATTAAAAGTTAAGTGAATAAAAGATGATTGTCGTTACACCAAATAATATTATTACGATAAAGTTCAATCCCTGGTGCCAGCAACTATTTTTGGCGGTGAAGGAAAACGTCGTGACTTATAAAAAACCTACATGTCTTACAAAACTTTCTTCGAAATGTAAAGTCCGCCAATCCGCACTACAGCCTCGTGGTGATCTTACTATACGCACGCGAATTAACTACGAGTATAGCACTATATAAAAAAGGTAGTGATTTAAATGACCTGTTTCCCTTCATAAAAATTATAAATTTCTAGAGAAAACAAAAATCAAAGGATATTTAAATTATTCTTAAATTGAAGATTATTACAGAATATTGTAAAATAACTACCTTTGTTTTGATTTTCCGTTTTCGTGAATAATGCTCGAACATTGTGCGACACTTAATTTCCAGCTCTCAAGAGGGATTCCGAACGACACTGATAAATTTATTTCAAACGCTTCTTTTACTTTTGTTATATGGCAACGTTTTCATTCGAGTCGAGTACAGCACTTCAATCTTTTTGTATTAAAGCGGAGTATAGCCATTTACTATATTATTTGTTAAACATAGTAAATGAGGTTATATATTCTAAACAATTGAACGTGTGTTGTGAATATCATGGCATATACCAAGGATGAAGCTATTAAAATAAAAAAAAATCCAAGTGTCTGGGCGCAAGGCACTCGGACGTTAAATTCGTGACAACGAATCCTAGAACAATGAGCACTTGGCACGGTCTAACAATATAAATGTATTAAAAATTAAAATGAATATACAATTTATTTTTGTTTTTGCTAATTATAATTAACATTATTTCGCAAGACCGAGTATAGTGGTCGTATATATTTTTTTTCTTATTTATAAATTATTTCCGTTATTTATCAATTTATAAGACGTTGGCACCTCAAAAACTAAATTAAATATTTAGAGGCTAAGCGACCTAAGAGCTATGCCACCTCTCAATCCGGTGACGCAGTAAAGGCCAGCTTCTCTGGTCAACTGTGTAGTTAGTCAAAAAAAAAATAAAAAAACAAAAACTATCTTAATTTTATTAGTAAAATGTTTAGACACACTACCTTTTTGAAATATTGTTATTAATTTACAATAAATTTAAAAGCAAGCACACCACTTCAAGACATTGTAAACTCATTTTGTGTAAATCGGAACAAAAGTCAACAGACATTAAAAATCAGGGGGTATTTTGACAAGCAATAATTTAAATGTCGAACATCATAGTCCCGGGAACGCGAGCCCTATAATGGCGCTCAAAACGTTGTAAATTATAAATTATAATTAAACCGCGATGTTATCTGTGAAATAGTGTGTGTTTCAATTTATTCGCGAAAAAAACTGTTATTAAAGCCATTTGTTTGACTCTGTTATAGTGTACATGTGTGTTACGACAGGATCGGGATTGAAATTATAGTATGAAGCTTACCTTCAGGTGAGATATAAAAGACATATTATTTTGCTATATGTTATGTTTGTAATAATGAGGTATCAATTTGAATTCAATGGAACTAGACTAACGATGTCTTAAGATGGTACACACGTTATTAACTTACGGGAACATATTGTGCATCGTTATGAATAAAGGGAGAAAACGCTTCGTTCGCATTTGAGTTCAGACTGTATTGAAAAGTTATTACGACATTGAAACCTTAAAATTATAAATTAATAATTTGTATATTATGCATACACACTAATACACACATAAAATAGATTTTATTTTTATCTCTAATAATTTTTTTCTCAACTTTTATGTTCTAAATATTTAACATTACGTTCTAAAATGACGAGGGAATTGATTTGGGGAAATAAGGGACTCACCTTTTTATATATTGTACAATATACGTAAGTAACAATTGTATTTGTATATATATATATATATATATATATAGTATTGGGGTTTTCGGGGGCGATAAATCGATCTAGCTAGGATTCATTTTTAGAAAATGTCGCCGGGTATTGGGTATACGCAGTATTCTTCAGTAGAATGCGATGCTAAGCAACCAACCAAGAAAATCAATTTTAATTAAATTATTTATAGTACGTGTGTCATATTGTTGCTTAGTGATGAATCTATAAAGTAATCGGTATTCACGTCAAAAAAATATTTAGATAGGGATAGGTTTTATTAGGTTGCAACAGACAATAGTAGAAGATACAGAAGAAATAGATTGAAATTCGTATGATTTAAAAAAAAAATACCGAGAAAATCTCGATCTTCAAGGTCCTTATTATGTAAAGGGCTATTTCCAACAGTGTGTCTATACGCTAATAGATTACGAGGATTAATCCGTTAGATAGTTAAACGAGATATATGTCCATTTTGTACATTATCTCCTTTAGAGAAACTCGACGGAGACATATTTGTATTACGTAAATCTCCATTAAGCTTCCATAATCAAACGAAACATACCATTATATGGATATCGAAGGTTGCGTTTTTAACCGTCATATTAATTTTGTTCGCGTAATTCCTTACGTTTCGAAGATATACCAGTGAACATCTTAGAATCATATAGAAATTGTTGTTTATTAAGATTTTAGTAGGCTTATGAAATCTTTTATTTTGACGAGGGGGAAATCTTATTGGAAGTGAAGGCGGTGTATCTTGTTTGAAGACGGGGTTATGTGGAGTTCTTACTCACTAAAACCCGGTGGCCCTTCCTAGGTGCATAGTGAGGGTCTCCGGGATCTCCAGAGAAACGCGCACCCTCTGCACTGTGCTCTCCAAGACCTTTTACGCAGGTAGGGATACCATAGGCTAAGTTTACGAGCCCAAGACTACATGACTGCGACGACGCCATCTTGGAACGGGTTCGGCCCTCTCCCGATCTCGTTCGGCGATCTGTACCATTACGGTCGCAGTAGGAGACCACGCGCGCCTTCCACTTGGTTTTACTCACCAGCGCAGCCGCTATTGCCACCGGCGGAGAGAGGTCTTGTCCGATCTGCTGGATTATGAAATCTAAGAGTAGGTACACAACTATGGATAGGGAGAAAAAAGAAATTACAGACGCCAGAATATCTAATATTACTAAGATACTTCGGAATTTAAACAAAGTGCCATTGCATAATAGCGTTTAATGTTTAATACTGTTTTCAACCAATTTCAAAAAAGGAGAAGGTTCTCAATTTGTTTGGGTTTCTTTTTTAACTTTCGACTGGGTGAACCCGTTTTGATGATTATTTTATTAATTTAAATCTGGTTTAACGTTTTATTCGATTTGAAGTTTTTACTCATACTATATATATATATATACTATTATATTATATATTATATACTATAATATACTATTAATTAATATATTATAATCTATTATACTTATTTTAATTAAATAAAATACAAGTAAGAGAAGTAGACGGCTAGAAATATTATTAGTAAGTATTGAAATCTAGCTAAGCGTTCGCGGTCATGATCAAAGTTACGAGTTAGAATCTCAGCCGGCTTGTATCAATGAGATTCTATATTTAAATTTTTAACGTAAAAAAAAACTGAAATGTATGCGCGGCTTATATACTTATAATGTTCCAAATTCAAATTTTAAGTGCGATTGCTATTCTTGTCTAACTCGTTAAAATGGTTGAAAGGACGGGAGAGTTAATTTTTTTTAATCCAGCTCTGAGCTAATTTTTTTACTTAATGATTTATTAGTTTCACCGAAATCGATCTCATTAAATTATGAAAGTTCCCCGTTTCGTGTTGCTCCAATATAACTTTTCCAACTGCTGAAGTTTGTCAATATTTCCCCTTCTGCCTTTATTACTCTCGCCGATTGATTGATCGTTTCACTCGCGCGGCAAATAAACTTTTATAACAACCCTTCTCGCCTAGACAGATCTTTTTTATCCCTAGAACTTACGCAACTGTATTATGATTCATTTTTATTGCTGAACCAAGGTTTTAATAACAAATAAATATGGTTTTCTTTTCAGTATAATGGAGTTGTTCTAGAACAAATATTCTCTTCTTATTTATTATTATGTCATGAAATTACTTGTATCATTACTTAACGGCAAATATCGTATAGCACTGTTCATCTACCTATTTTCTATCATATACTCTTTGTATTTATATATTGGCGTTTTGTCGTACTGTCCACTTTGATCTCAAATATCTCCTCTTTGGTTAGGAATTCCAATTTCAAATTTATACAGCTATTTACTCATGTATTTCTTTATCGAAAACCGTAATCCATATGTTTTTTCCATCTTTGGTTTTTTCTTTGCGTCACTCAGTTCACAAAATGGAAAACATAAAATATTGCGTTGTTTACGAGTACTAATACTTAGGTTTCTATACATATTCACGTATGTATATATAGATTTGAATACATACATTTATATGTATTAAAGTGTATATTTTATGTCCCTGTCATGTAAATGTCCCAACATGTTTTTCTCTCTCACCCAGTGTTGACTGGAAGACAACTTGAGACTTCGTACATTAAAGTTTGTAGGTTTGTAGGAATTTAAAATTTTGTGTAATTATGTATTACAAATTATTAAACTCACTAAAACAACGCATGCATTATTTACGTTATTTAGTTGCTTAGGAACATAAATCGAAGTGAGATTTTTATATTCGAACTATCAATGTCAAATATAATTATGAAAGCCTAACTGTGTTTTAAAACGACACACAGTAGACAATGAAGATTTTTAAAATCTTGTAAATAAATTACTACCATCTTCGATTCGAGATATCTATTCTGTACAATTTTAACGTTCTTTTAAACGTTTTTTTTAATAACATAGTTATAGAACGACTGGTACTTTGCTTGCCGGTAATTTCTTTAGATGTTATGAAAGTGTCTTCATTTTGCTTTTAGCGGAACCGTACGTTTTTATAAACATTTTATTGGTTATAAATTATTATATGCGCTCAGCGGTAAACCGACCTGCGAAAAAAGCTATTGGTTTTATTTATAGCCCTTGCTCGACGTATATTGAGCTTTAAATTTCAGATAGCATTGATAAATTGAATGACTGCATACAAACTGGTAAATTTTTAGCAATGTTTTACGGTAGGTATATGAAAATAGACAGATAATTATAGTAGATATAATCTATATGTATCCCTTTCCTATATTTATTTTATATAGGTTAACATTTGACCTCAAGTTTGCTTGATAGAAGGTGATGTTAGACTGAAGGCTTTCCAATTGCTGAATATGGCTAACCGATCTACAGTAACCCTGAACCTCTATTAGGAGTAACTTAGCGCAAGTTTCTTTGAGAAAGACCCTCAACGTGGTCAGATAATCTAAGTGCTATAGAATATAGTTTAGAGAATGGTACAGATGTTTGAAGCTGGGCCCAGATACATCAATCGCTTTGCGACAAAATCTAGAAAGTATGTTTGCATTACAGATACCTTGGGAAGCGGGACGCTGGGTTATGAAGTTACGTAAGATGTTTTTATGTCCGTAATGTTTTTTTTTTCATTTTCAACTCACATTCCTAAATAATTAATTTTAAAATTTTAGAACACAGAAAATCATCAGCAATTAAAGTAACATGAAAATGGAAAATGTATAAAGTATTTAGTAAATAAGATTTAAAAATGAGAGCCTTTACATTTTTAAATAAAACGGAACTGAGAAAATTTTCATGTTCTCTTGTCATAGTTTGCTAATTAGCACTGTCTTTCAATATTACTCAAGAAATATAATTCAAAGTTTATGAAATTGTAATGAAATACTCAGCTTGGCAAATAAGAAAATAATAGTTAATTTACGGACAGTTAGAAATGGGAGGTTCACATAAAGAGGGTAGATAAGTCATTATTAAAATTAATACCTTAAGTTGAATAGAATGGAGGTACATCGATATTTGTAGGGCAACATTTAAAGGGGTTATGCACTGGCTTCTGTTGATATTTGAAGAGGTCGGAGTAATCGAGGAAGTACGATGACATCGCGGAATACCAGCGTATGGCATAAGTAATCACTTACGCCGTACGCTGCTACGTGCCCTGAACGTTTACGATTTAGGGACCTTCAAGAAACGAGCCTATTCCTATCTCAAAGGTCGGCAACGCACCTACAGCTCCTCTGGTGCTGTGGATGTTCATGGGCGAAGGTGATCACTTATCAGGTGAGCCGTATGCTCGTTTGCCACTTTTCATAAAAAAAGCACATAGACTTCTTAAATCACGTCTTCACTATCCTTTATTTTTCTCATTTCTTTTAAGGACTGCCTTTGCAATGTTTCTGAAATAACTTTTCCAACCCATAACTAGACGGCATCTTCTGTTCTACCCATCACGAGTCTTTATTGTCACTTGTGTGTGTCAATCGTCACTAGAATTCTCTTTCACTTAATAAGTAAGACTTTTTACCTCTTTTGTCTCTTAAATACAAAAGGAAAATATTTTTACGTGCAAAAACAAAAACCATCTTCTAATCGAAACGTTAACCAAATTAAAGAATTACACGGCTTTTTATCAAAAAGACCAAATTAAAATGGGTTCACACGGGAAGTACTGGCTTTCAAATAAAAAAAAGAATCATTAAAATCCCAGTTCTGAGAACTGCCAACGTAAGTCAAGATTTTTGCATATATTTAAAGTAAACTTTGTCCTATACAACCAAAAGAAATGTTGTATTCGCCTATTGACAATAAACACCTATGTATTCCACTGAATATATATAAAATTGTTATAACAAGTGCCACTTAGAGGGACCTTGTGTTGCAAATAGCGATATAGATGCGAATATTGCAAGTAAATATCAGTAACGTCTCGTAACCGGTGCCGGTAATGCTCTCCATGCGGCGCGGTGGCATGCTTGCATTAGATGTTATGTTTTAATATTCAAACGCTGTCATATTTTAAGGCTGTCGTGAGGATGTTACCTTGTTAAGGTTTAATATTTTAGTAACATTTTAATAAAAAACGCTTATCTTCACCATCATTACTTCAAACGTAAGATTCGCTGTTGTTTTAAGACTTCTCTGATTTCCTAAAGTGCCTGATGCAAGCGGCTTGCATCTAGCTTCCAGACTTCCGACCAGATCGGTAATATGCTAAAGAGGGAACGTCAGAGGTATTTGAAGTCAAAGAATACATACGAAGTTGTATCGATGTCTAAAAAGCCAAACTAGTCTGGCAACACCGTGAAAAACGACAATCTCTGCCTACTTGTTAGAATCAATGGTATATGTGTTGTAATTTATTTGAGTTTTATATTCATTCATTTTAGACTTTCTGGTCCCAATTTTGTGTTTTTTCAATTTTTTTAAACTGGAGCTTAAAATGAGTTACCAACGATTTATTGACAGCTTGCGGTTTGCTTGCTACACAGCCAGATAGAATACGTATTATTAATGAGTACGCTTCCAACTTACAAGCCACTGACTAAACCCTTTCGAAATGTACGCTTGGATAATGTTAAGTTGCCTGTCTGCAACAATTGATTAACGTCAGGATGTTAGGGCCGTATGAATCGTAAAGTCGTAGGTTCGAATCTACCATTCCACTATTGACGTCAACCATCTAAACCTTACTTGGAATGGTCAACTTAGTTTTTTTGTGAAAAAACGTTTTTAGTACTTTTAAAAAAAAAAAAAAATTTAAATCTAGATGAGGTATGCTGTTTTCTATATTAATTAACCTCCTTACAAAACATGAAATTACTATGGTTTATCGACGAACTAATATTACGTAAGCTGCATGCTAATTTCGTCTAAAAAAATAAATCTTTATAACATTTACTTTTTTAAATTATGTCAGAGGTTCAAGAAAAACAATCACTGGACTTCATATTCAACTCTCGCCAAATATCGATGTTGGCATAGATCCAACCAGAAAATTAGGTTGTCTGTCTCAGATAGCGCTATTTAGTAATTAAGTGATGACATTGTCCTTAGAGATAACATTTTAATCTAACGTTGGACCGAAATAATGTCACTTTTGGTAAAAAAATATTTCTTTAATTATTTATAACGAAAGGTTTTATATTAATATATATGTATAATAAAACCTTATAAAGCCGGTAACGTTAACTTAGTTATTGTGTCTCCAGCCCTGTAGTTCTGGGCTCTCAAGAATAAGACTACGGTATCCCCTGCCTGTCGTACAAGGCTAAAAGGGGCCTCGGGTTCACTGGGCGACAAGGGTGGGGGCCTGAGTCGTCCACCAAAGTGGACCCGGGAATAAGGCGACATCGCTGGCCCGTGCGAGGGCACAGGGGGGGAGGGAGTAACCTCCCCCCCCGGGACGTGCTCTCCTTGAGCACAGTGCAGAGGGGCTCCGGTGCGTTCCACTGGAGATCCCGGAGCCCCTCGTCATGCACCGAGGAAAGGGCCACCGGGGAGGTTTTAGTGGGTAAGAACCCCACATAACCGCCGCCTTCCCCCCAGAAGGCGGGGTATCTTTCTGAAGATTTCCTCCCCGTAAACAAAAAAAAAAAGTTATTGTGACTTAGTACAATTAAATTACCTGTTAGCTAAAAGGTCCGTGCTAGCCCAGTGTCCAAACGGTCACTTCAAGTCAGTAAGTGCGCTAGTAACCAGAATTCGATCATCGGTGACCAATGAATTTATTGCAGTTTTATGTGCTGATTTACAAAGTGCTCGGCGGTGAAGGAAAACATCGTGAGGAAACCAAAATCAACATAGAAACTTCATAACGTAGGAAATTTCCTAAGATGTGCCGGTTTCTACGTGATGTTTTCCGTGTAACGGACTAGGCCCTTATACTCTATTTAAAGTATAGACAAGCCTAACAATACGACACCTTACAGCCTGTAACTTTATATAGTATTTATTGTATTATTATTAAAGTTTAAGTTTACACCCTTAATGTATATATATATATATATATATATATATCACTATATGTCCTACTATTCGGCATAGGTCTTCTCTATAGACAAAGTATAAGGACATAGTCCGCCGAAGTGTGGATTGACTAAGACATGTAGGTTTCCTCACAATGTTTAATTCACCGCCGAGCGCGTGGTAAATCAGGACATAAAATTGCAACGGCAAATTTATTGGTGCCGGCACCGGGGATGCAAGTCGGGTTGCTAGCGTACTATGTAACTTGAGGCAACCGCCCGGACACAGCTACTGCGGCTCTCAAATATGTTAAACTGATAAGTAATTCCATTTGTGTAATTTTATAACCAATTTGATGTCAATAATCAGTTATAAATTCAAGTATTCCGTAGTAAAACTAGGTCTGTCTATAAGTTATCTACGTTACGTTCTGAGGCATACATTTTATTAAAATTTCCATCGAATTCCTTATTATTTCTACAACTTATTCGAAACTACTGGGGCGTTCTGTCACGCTGCAATGCGCACACTGTGATTGCGATATCCTCGTAATGGATTAAAAGGTAGAAATGTAACATATCTACGTCGACTTGAGAGTTCTTCAATTATTTTCATTTAAAAATATATAAGAATATGGAAAGTCTACCTGTATTGTGAATGGGAATACCAATTTTCGAATAGATACTGGACTATACATTGCAGCCATTATCTAAAGCTCATGGTGTAACTAATAGCACTTAGGGTGATTTGTGAATAGATTCGTTGTTAGTTGCTAATAATAACAGAAAAACCTCTAACAACAGCCTAAGTATTACCAAACACATTTCATTAGGGATAATTAAAGAGCCCACTGTTATATTAATTTAATTAATTTTAGTGCGATTTGTTCGTGCTCGACGAAATATTGCGATGTCATTTTTAATTTAGCTGAGTGTAGTCTCTTCTCATAGAGATATGAATAAAATTCACATTAATTAATTATAGCAAAGTATACTAGTAATTTTAGTTGATCTAGCATTGTTCGTTGTTATTGCGTTAGAAATTATATATAAACAATTCAATAATAGGCAAATATTAGTTGGAGAGAACCACTGTTGTCCCGACCTACATACATATTATGTACAATTTAATATTTTTAGAACAAATATTTGGTACTAATTGCGAACAGTATCAAACGGGAGCGTAATTGGAAATACGCTATATCAAGCATAAATTTATTTTGAAATAAATTATCATAAATATGTTATTTGATTTATCTTTTCTTTGCTAAAGAACTGATAAATACTTTAATTTATTACACAGTACTTGGTTGACTGAGCTTCCCTCGGCATATTTTCGTAGTAAATCGTTGTATGCCTCGTTGAACTAGATTCAATTCACGTCTCTTTGAACCCGTTAGTGATTCCTAGTCTTAACCGAGGGAAGAGTGAAATTTGTAATCTATTTCTTATGTATGGTAGAAACCATTGTCTGTTGCAATCGAATAATACATAACGCTATGTCGCTATAATAGCGCGCTTAATGCTATGTCTTTTTTTGAGGTGAATATCGATTACTTTATTGATTCAACACTAAACAACCAAATGACACACAATTTTCTTAGCCTTACGTTAAACTAAACACAGATTTACTTTTGCTTAGCAACGCCATTTACTAAAATAATAATAGGGTATACGCGGATAAAACGACATATTCTAAAAACGAATCTTTGCTAGATCGATTTTTCGCCCCCAAATCTGCTCCATACTAAATTTCGTGAACATTTTTGGAGTCGTTTCTGAGGTCTAAAGATATTAGTAAATAAATAGATAGACATAGATATTGAACTATAGTAGCTTTATTTTTAAGACACTTGAAGTCCACTACAAAGGTTACAAGAGAATATAGTAAGCAGAGCAAGCTATTTCTACCGCAGCAACCTTTGCTGTCGCACGAATCGGGTTATGAATGGGGAAGATAATATCTGGTTTATTATTTTGAGAATTTTAGTTTCTTCCTTTTGAGGTAAGCAGATTTCTAGTAACGCGAATCATTGGCCTTGTTATTATTTTGTTTATTTTAAGGTTAAATATTTGCAAAATTTTTATAAAAAGTGAAATATTTAAAAGGACAATACAAATGGTCAAAACTTTATAAAAACCGTAGCATGCATGCAGTAGGCAGGATTTACATCAAGCTCTTATCCCTTAAAATTAATTGCAATTTATCAAAACCAACACACGATATGTTATCGGTAAAGGTAAATATTTTCATCGCAAAAGTTTGACGAAACTTCTTATGCCGCGATGAGATTTTACTCGATCTTCTTTACGACTTATTATAAGTTTTCTTCCGTATCTAAGTCGTTGTTATTCGCTCGAATTCTTTAAGCACTCTGTAAGCCTTACAACTTTAATTAATTACGCAAAGTTAAAAAGGATTTACTCCAACTGAACGCACAACTTTCTGCTTCCATGCTTCGGTTTCCCTTTAACTTTAAGTAATAAAAAGTGAACTGTAAAAAAAATATTTCAAGCATATAGAATATAGCATTATTTAACTGGTGTTTGATTGACTGATTTAGTTAAATACTCTCCGTGTCGACGAATGTAGAAACATTACAATAGTTGAAATTACAGCACATTAAAATTGATGGGTTACTATTTTTGGCATATTTTGCATCATCGTTGGTATTACCCGAATTCAGAAAAGGCATAAATGATTTTTTTTTTAAATTTTGAGAAGGCATCGATGGTTTCTCTAATTGCGATAGGATTCCAATCACGACTCGATCGGTAGCTTTTATTATTACTTTATTATTGAAGACTAAGTCTTGTTGGAAAGACAAGATGACGTTTATTCCTATTTTAGTTGTATACCGATCAAATCTATCGAAGTACCATCGAATCCTTAATCTTTTGGTAGATCATCAAGTCCAAGACGGAATCTTGGATTCCTTTGTCATACTTAAAATATAAAAAATGTAACATTTAAAGTATTTGAACTGACATTTTGAATGTACGATGGCTAATGTTTAATGAAGGACTGCAACTCAAAGCCAGCTTGTGTTTAGTTTCCTTTGTCAGAGTACTAATTAACACCTTGAATATTGGGTCAAGAAATGTGACTTTTAAATAAATGAAGTCGTATTTTTAAATTTAGGTAGGCTGAATTTTTTATAACATAAAATGATTTCTTAAATTAACGCAAATTTTAGACATTAAATAATACTATTTTTAATGATTTTATAGGGGTTTAAGTTTTTTTTGTACTCGTCGATTCGAGTGCTTCGAAGTTCATAATTTCACCTAGTATTAGTTAATTAGGCTATTTGTTTTGGTGCGTGAGCTATTTTATGTGCGAGATAAATATTTTAAATTTATAAAACATTGACATTATACCATTAACGCCTAGTTTATAATAATTAAACATAAGTCGTTTCTGCAAACGTTCTTATTGCGAAAAGTCTCGATCAACATCTTAAGAAACTTTTGCTAGATGGCTGGGTCATGGGTCAGATACAGAAGGCAGTACTCCTGAATACGGAAAGCATCGTGAGGAGGTTTCTCTCTATGTCGCCCTAACCACCGATTGCTTGGGCCCTGCTTCGTTGCCGGCGGCACACACTAGGTTAGTTATTTAAAATCGCAAATTTGACCGGAGGAAAGTCAATTGCTTCGTACCTGGCATAAATTGATTGTCCTAAAATGATATGGTAATTTTTATCGATCTGATCGCCATTTTACTGGCAGCACATAATGGAATTATTAATAGCTGATAGGAGATGGCACCTTGCACACGCACAATTGGGGTATGTAATTTACTTTTAGTTCAGTGTACAAAAAAGTATCGACTTCGGTGTAACAGTGCCAACAAAGTTTTAAAATTGTCTCGTCGAAAGACTTGGCTACTTTCGCTATTATCGACACATGGTGGAACTCTGCTAACATTTAGTTTCAACTTCAACTTTATCTGGTCTACCATATAAACGACGTTCGAGGCTCTAAAGCTTTTATCGCTTAAGATATCTTGTAACTTACTTTGTATGGAAGCTTTTGCAGCTGTTACGTTCATTAATAGCTTTTCATAGACTTTAATAGTTCTGTTATACTCTAAAGACAATAACTTAGAAATTATTTGCGTCAATAGCCTAATGGTTAAGGGTACGGTCTGCGATACGTCAGATTGTAGGCTCGAATCCACTATAAGACTATTGACGTAAACCATATCGAAGCACAGGCTTGTTAGTAATATTTGTAAAAAAAATATTGCTGTCTATAAAAAAAATCTAATTGCCAACATTATTAAATATGCAATTCTCATCTATACCATTATACGGTTATATAGCAGCAGGTAATTCACATCTAGATACTTAGTACTTTAAGGTCATCTAAAAATAATGTCGAATACGTTGTGCGACAGCAGTTAAAAATATTGGAAGAAAATTTTTAAGCCGAACGCTTATTGCTTTTTTACGATGTTGTTCATGACTGGAAGTCGAATATATATTTTACGACGTATAAGTTGTAAACCAAGCTAAACGAGTCCGCGTACAGCAGTTAAATCTACTTAAAATTGTTCACGTTATATCATCCATTTCTTTTCTATCCTTTTTTTTTACATTCGATCAAAAATTTTAGTTAGTTATTCATTTTACAAGAATACTTAACTTACACTTATAACGAACGATCTTTGTAAAGATAAAAAGAATTGTTTAAATCTACCAGCCAACCCTGAGTTAGATATAACAACATAACTGGTTATGTAATATTAAAATTTTAACACTTACGTTTACACTCATTTGTTATATAATTACTTTTCTAGCACAACATGTTACATTAATACATATAAATATATAATCAAACATAAATAGATTACTACTATATATTTGTACTTCGCACTTAAAAAACTGTAGCTAGTGCTAGTATTGGGCTAACCACTATCTCGTATCTCAAGGTACTCGTAACATGCACAAGCGTGGTGCTACGTATTATTTTTTATAAAATTTTTGACACTAATTTGTTATAGAGTTTATTATTGACCACCAGAAAGTCCTACTTGTTTCCTCGCTTGGTGATATACAACAAATTCTTATTTAGTTTTCTTACCCAGCTGTATATTAGCATGATTGATTTTTTTTTCATTTAAAACGGGAGATAAAAATACAATTATCTTAAATTATAAGTTAAATTGCGTCCGGGAATGTTACTTCGTGTTGAAAATATTAAAACATGCAATACAAATGTAGTAATACAGTTCAATTAGAAGGATAACATTTAATGAGGCAAACGTGGTAGCAATACGCACAACCAATAATAGGAATTACAGCAATATTCAATGGTATTAGTATAAAATTAAATTAAAGCATTGTCGTACAGTGAACGGTGGTCGTTTAATGCTCGAGCGCTTCCGAATTCACGCAATGAGCTTGAATTCCAATCCCGTACTAATGAGAATGTTTATTCTAGCTTAAAGCGCTTATTTGTCTTACGCTTACAGAAAATACTTTCGTCCGGTAAGAAATCTGAATATTATACTACTTTGATCTGGGCTACGAGATAAAAAGATAAAACGGCCGCTTCGAGAACACTTAACTTGAGGGAGACTACGACATTAGGTAGTCCTGGACATCGCTGAAAATTAGCGCTGTCGCATCCTTGTGACAGCACATGCTGAGACGGTGTTCAATGTAAGCATCATGTCCCATTTTGTCCGTTCCTTCATTTAATTGTATTTTATTTACTGCTAATTTACTGAAAGAGTGAACATGACATATTTTTAATATCGCATATTGAATAACGACTGGGATCCATCTTACAGAGCATTTCTCTCGAGTCCTTTGTCTTCCGTTAGGATGCAGTACTATGTCACCGTCACTATTTCAAAGCCACCGTAGCGTACACTGAAATGCACCTATTGTCTAGCTTTAGCAAAACTTTGACATCACAAAAAATCCAAAAGCAAATAACCAATTCAACACTTCAAATATTTACATAAATACCTACCTTATATACAGATTTTAAGCTGTCTATGTGATATCTAGTTGACATGTTTAGTGAAGATGAAACAATTCAATAACACGTAAAATAAAATAATTAAACAAAACTGAAAAAGAATCAAATTTAACAAAACCAACTCAATCACCTAAACATTAAAATAAACTAATCATCTTAAAATGTTTACAAACGTAAACCGAATTAAAGGCCACGTATCAAATCGCGAGTTAAATATATAGACCCATAGTTCAGTATGGATCACATTAAAATATATATATACAGGTTGCTCCATAATTCAACGTCCTACTGTAATCAGACCTTGTACGATATTTTAATTACTACAACTACGGCAGTTTTGCGACGATTTTTTTTATTGGAGGCCGCAATAACTGCGTTATCGACCACAAGTACAAATAAAATCTGCGAGATCATTATCATCATCATTTCCGCCGTAAAACATCTACTGCTGGACATAGGCCTCCCCCAACGATTACCAAAAGGATCGTTTGTAAGCGGCCCGCATCCAGCTGCGTCCTGCAACCTTTATGAGGTCGTCAGACCACCTTGCGGCTGGACGTCCCACACTGCGCTTGCTGGTCCGTGGTCTCCAATCGAGAACTTTTCGGCCCCATCGGCCATCTGTTCTACGCGCTATGTGCCCTGCCCATTGCCACTTCAACTTGCTTATCCGGCGAGGTATGTCGAACCTGCGAGATGGTTGCTTAAATCTGCACAATTTGTATACTTAGAGTATTGAGAAAATGTTATGCGTGTAGAAAAATATTTTTTATTTAGGTTAATTAGATATAACATAAAGCCTTGTCCACGTAACTTGTTGCCTGTCAGATTTGACAGTCATGTAAAATTTGACAGGGGACAAGTGATATGTGACATTTGACATTGTACACTTGACATGTGATCGGGAAGAAGGTAAGGCTACAATAATATGATATGTAATTTTTCATTATATTTTTATGTAAACCCAATAGAATTCACTTAGTGTTTGTCGTTCTTACTTTTCTTACGTTTCTTGAGACATCAGAGAGAGGGAGAGAAAGAATGAAAGAATATATAAAAGGAATGATACTAGTTTTTTTTTATATATTGAGGAGTTATTTTGGGCATTCCATGTATAAAAAATTATGATATTGGCACATGAAGTAATATTTGCCACATATAATTATTTATTTTCAAATTATCCACAGCACTTGACGTATGTAATATGTTATTATATCAACTTGTACTGTATAGACAATGAAGTAATTTTTAGATACAAGGAATATTTAATATTAAATATTTTATTTAGCTAGATATTGTTTCTTAGTTCTGAGTTAGACCTCCTAGAAGTTCTAACTCCTTAAATGTATGAAATATTAAACTTGTGTACTCGTTAAAACTTCACAAAACGGATAACTGGCAAATTATTTTAATGTTATAGAAATTGTAAATAATACTTCATTATTGATTGTGTATTTCCGTTCTTGTACAAATCATGAATACTACTAGCATACAACATACAATACTACTAACTAGGTTGATTCGTGTAATGCAACGGACTACCAATCGTCCATTACATTTAGTATTCCCTGTGTATCAGTAGCGGGGCTACACATCAATCTACTATGCCCAGACAAACGTGCAGTAAAGAAATAATTACATTTAATTAAATAAACAATTTTATTGCTTAACTTCCACCAGTTCAACTTGTTAAGATAACTTAGCGTTAAAGAAGCTTCAATAGCCTAGTGAATCATCTCCTAGCACAAGCTTAAGCTTAGTTGGAATGGTTATCAAGAATGTTAGTAATATTTCTTGTAAAAAAAATATATTCCTAACTTTCTTTAAAAAAATTAATCATGTAGCACGTGCTTCGTAGGACCTAACTCGTAGACCGTAGCATATAAAGCTGTCATATTATAAAAAGAGTATGATGTCAATTTTGTCATCATCACAATGAACTAGATTTCCGCTACGTACATATATTTTCAAACCGATAATTACATGTGAATAATTTTTAATTTTTTTTTAATTCTAACTTTTTTCACATATATTATTACAAACATTATTGTTAACCATTATAAATAAATTTAGGCTCGCGTTTGAATGATGGATTCGAAAGCACGATTTTACAATTTGCAGACCGTAACCGTAATTTTTCAAAATTATAGACATAATTGTATACACGTACCAACAACGATCTCTAGCTTGATTCTTTTGTTTCTTTCATTTGTAGTAATTATAGGATATAAACGGTATTTTTATTTCATAAATATTTTTCCTGTTCGTAAACCGAAGACCCACGAGTCAGTAAAACGCTACGTGTATTTTAATAAACTACAATATTTATCATTTTAAAATTTTTAGGATTTATTTTGGTTATTAATAAGGTAATTAAGGCGCTAAAATTATAAAAGGGTTTCATTAACGCGCTCATAATTTTAAAGGTGATACGTATCTCATTAATACCTTAATCCTTTTAAAGTGAGTTCCGGATTATTTTAATCATCACTGGAGTAAGTTAGTAACGCTGAACCTTTTTGTTTGAAAATAATTGTATGTCATTTTCCCCGTAGGCTCAATTTGTTGAATATGTAAGATATTTAGGGTGGGTGGACTTGTGGGTGGACGTCAGTGTATTTTGTGGATGATTTCCGGTTATCAAACTCAAGTAGTACAAGAAAAATTAATAGCCAAATAAACCAAAAAACTACGGCGATCCTTATTTATTAACAAACTAGCAACTGCGCACGGGTTCTTTACAAAAAATATAAAATTGCCCATGTTACTTCCGGGGAGATGTAGCTTTCATTATTTCAAAGTTATAATAAGTTTCTGATTTCCGCTCTAGGGAAACATTTAATACAATTTTTTTTTATTTTTCTAGAATGTACTCTTTCTGCGCTAGGGCATTACTAATACAGAGCAACTGTGGCGTACAATTTCAACTCAGTAAGCATATTGTTTGTGTTCTTACTGTCCTCGTAATGGATTACAAGAAAAAAACTATGAAGAATTTATTATGAAGTAAATCTTGACATTCTTAATAAATAAACCCTATTTTAAAATAAATAACTTTACAGTTGTAATTTTAGATTAGCTAACTAAAGACATTGTAATTTTAATTTTACTGTGGAATACAAAATTAATATGCTAAAATTATTCACACATTACCTCTTGTATACTAATTATAGAACTTATTCTATTGGTTCGTTTACACTTACCAGTTTTGCACGGTGTGGTTTTACCGATATTTCTTCAGATTTGAGCAGAAAATCGATAAGGTTACATACTTCAACAGCAAACGTGTATACAGTAACTTTACAACGCGCCAATACAAGGAATACTGCTAACATCCCTAGGCTGGGGCTCCCCAATAACATCCCTTCGATCTGATCACGTATAAAGAAAGACCTGCTCGAATCGTCGACGCTCTTGATCGTTTCGAAGATCTTGATCGTCTGCGAAGTGAAGTCTTTCTACCACTTTTACCACAGGGTGTGTTACGATGATTCCATCTGCAAATTTCCTTTGGGCACCACATTAGGTGCCGTTTGAGATTTGTACTTCTATCACGGAATTCCCTTCCACGCACCATCAACTTTTGGAACCAGTCACTAGTTGTGTTTCCGAACCAAGAAGTCCCTTATTTTGTTAATAAGTGAAAGTTCATTGGCGATGATGATCATTTAGATTCAGGGGAGCCGATAGCTCATTTGCCAAAGTGTCAATAGCCTAATGCCTAATAAGCCTGCGAATCGTACGGTCGTGGGTTCGAATCCACCATTGGACTATTGCCGTGAACCATGTCCTAGCACAAGCTTAAGCTTAGTTGGAATGGTTAACAAGATTGTTAGTAATATTTTTGAAAAAAAAAATTGCTAGCTTTCTTTTTTTTTAAATATAACCGACTTCAAAAAAGGAAGAGTGTTTCAAAATGTGACGTGAAATAGCTATGCTTTAGTGGCTTGGGCATGTACAAAGGATGAATGAAAAGAGGTAAAAATAGTCGAATTTCCAGGAATTTCTATTAATCAGTTTGTCATAATAAAGATCGATATCTAAATAAAATAAAATAATATATAAAATCTAAAGTGAAAAAAAGAATATGTGTACGGGAGAAGTGTGCCTGTACCGTAGAGTAAGGACATTTGTAATCTCTACCTACTCCTTTGAGACGATGATGTGAACGATTTATTATTATATTTATATCATGATAAACAAATGACTGTTCAAACGTTTTTTAAACCTTAATTATTCATTATTGCGAAACTTAGTCGGAATTAAGCCGCGAGTGGACGACGACAGATGTTCAGTGATTTTAATTTAATATGAGATTCCTTACAGAAACTTTTAAAATTACATTTATTAAAGCTGCTACAGTCTTACTTCCTAAGGGATATTTAATTTTGTTAATGTAATTAAGCGTAGATAAATTAATTTAACGAAATAAATGAACGAAACTAGTGGTAAGCTAAGCGTTCGACTTCACAATCTTATGATTGGTTGATTCCTAGCTGGCTGGACTAATGAGTTTCGTTGTTCGTTTTCTTATCTTAAACAATCTCATACTGGAATTTGTGTATGGTATACGGCGAAAGGCCCGTCATCTGTCACTTATAAGGCCTAATAAGCTGCGGCTAAATCCGATCTTATCTTTTATTATCTAATAATATATGAGTATATAGGCATAACAAAGCTATGATAGTATAGTAGCTAATCTGTACCAATTACGATCTGGTGGTTGCGGTTTCTAATCCCAGCCTGCTTGTACCAATGACATGAAATTTTAATTACAAAAAATCGCTTACTAATAGGTTGTGCCCGGTGTATGTCGATGGATTATCATGTATGGTACCAGATACTTGGAAGCGAACAACAAATGCAGTCTCTGTCTACCCTGCTAGGGTTGAAAGGACGTAAGATCTTATTATTATTTACTTGCTGCACCTTGTGGTGTTACCCGCTATTTTGTACCTCTTTATTTGTATGCAAAATTCCATGACTTTGTTTTATTTGTATAGATAATTTTAATTTTTTTTTAAAAAATAAATGTAGCATGGGTTGCTTTTTATTACTTCAGCTATCTGCCAGTGAAAGAAAATGAGTTCAGCCATTCCAGAGTTTAGCCGGAATAAACACACAGACAAAAATTGTTACAAGTGTTATTTTGGTATATGTACCGTATTTAGATTCATATGCATGTAGTAAAACGGTTATTTTGCAGACAGACACTCCAATTTTGTTTATTTGTTTAGATTACTATCTTACAATATAAGGAGATAAGTTACGTATAATGTCAAATTTATGTTGAATTTATCCGGCAAATGTGACGATAGTATACATTTTCGACACACAATGTGGTAAATGATAATGAACGCGAATCGCGTATCTGTTAACCACAAGAGTGGTCATTTGTAGTAAATTTCGAGGCTATTAGTATAAATAATTTTAATGAATAGCAGTTGAATACATTTGACCAAATTTTCACATAATTTACATTAAGTTGCCAATACACTGTAAATTGATTTCGGTTTGTAATTGAACGTCTTTCCTACAATACGGGTATTTACGGTAAAATTTCAGAACTACTAGGGAGGGTAATGTTTCCTATAATACAGGACTTCCTAGTTTAAAAAACAGCACGTCTCGTCAGTAATCTCGATTTTTTTCTAAAAACTTTCGTAAAAAAAGTTATTTTATGTATAGAATATATATTTTTTTCTGTTTACTCTTATTGCGATAAGAGTAATAAGGAACTATATTTAATATTTTTTTTTTCTCAAATAGCGTGTTCGATAATCTATGAATTGAATTAGTGTAGTTTCACATATCCATAGATAGGTTACAAGTAATTCAGAATCGTTTTCTGCGATGAGCCACGGGTGCGCCGTAGTTCATACGTAATAGCGAGCTTCACGTTGATGTGATGTTGTTGAAGACTACGGTATCCCCTGCCTGTCGTAGAAGGCGACTAAAAGGGCCTCGGGTTCACTGGGCGACAAGGGTGGGGGCCTGTGTCGTCCACCAAAGTGGACCCGGGAAGAAGGCGACATAGGCTGGCCCGTGTCGCCTTCCGCTGCGAGGGCACAGGGGAGGGAGTAACCCCGGGACGTGCTCTCCTTGAGCACAGTGCAGAGGGCTCCGGTGCGTTCCACGTCGAGATGCCGGAGCCCCTCGTCATGCACCGAGGAAAGGGCCAGGGTATCTTTCAGAAGATTTCCTCCCCGTCAACAAAAAATGCGTTACCGACAATAGCCCAATTCTTTAAGCTGGCTTCTAGACGGTTTTCAAACATTCTAACAAATTTCTTGTAAGTGCCGCCACTTCCTTCTAGCCTTCCTATACTAAATTCCGGCGTGTCGCCACTTTCTTGACAAATCCACAAAGCGTCCATTCGCGACCGTCGGAGGTTGCGAAAAATCCTGGCGCATTACCGCTATTTTATGGACAGGTTAAGAGGGTTGCTGGAGTTTCTTCGGCTACTTCTACTCCCAGCGCCAGCGCTTCCCGAAGTGGCACTCAAAGTTAGTTTAGCTTTTGAATGTCCCTTAGATTATCTGTGAAATAGCAAACGACCGAGTCGTGGTTCGGCCCTCTTGGGGCGGAGTGCTTACGCGTAATATAGTAATCGTCCGCCGAGGTTACCCCTCACCGTGGGGACCCTTGTGTCGAGTTACTAGCGCTAGAGGTTTAGGCTAAGCGACCTAAGAGCTATGCCACCTCTCAGTCCGGTGAAGCAGTCAAGGCCAGCTTCGCTGGCCAATCTGTTTAGTTCGTCATTAAAAAAAAAAAAAATAGTATAGTTTATGGACTGTTTTGCGCAAAATCACAACGCCAGTAAACTGCGGTCGAAGTTCATTGCAGTACAGTATAATGCAATATGCTAATTTCCTACGCAATTTGTGATTTGTCATTGTATTTAATGCGTTAGCTAACTGTTACGTGAACTTTCGGAAAATAATATTATTTTTAAAATGTTTAATGAAACTTTTGAGGAATATTTAATTGTAAAAAGTCATTTTTTATTATTTATACGTACTCGTATTTCTACTCGTACTCAAGAATGAAGGAAAATAATGGTTCTAATTAGATGCTCACAGAAGTATATACAATTTTGTTTTTAAAGTTTTACAATAAAGTATTTTATAAATCATTTCTGAAATGTATAAAACATAATATTATTAATTATTTCGCGACTTTAGCCAGGAATGTGCGGCTTAACTAAAAGATAGTTAAAGAAGAGATTTTAAAAAACTTCTCTGGTTATGAGAATAATCGTGGGAGGAAATAATCACTCAGCGTCAAATAGGAAACCCATTTGATAATTCATTGAAAAATTTGGTAAAAAAATATGAAGTGTCTTCTTTTTAAAACACTCTTAAGTAAAGTGTGAAGCAACGGTAAAATGTGGGTCATGTTGATTTAACCTCCTTTCTTAGATTGAAAAAAATGACTCATGTAGTCATTTACTACTAAAAAAACAGTCACTTTTTACAAGTTGTACTTTCATTGTCTCCGCGTTTGTAAGTAGTATAAATTAATAAACTGTGTCAAAGGAAGTAAGTAGGAGTCTTCAACAACGCCTCCTGTAATCCCGGAAGCGATTCAAATAAACAACTAAGCCCCTTGAAGGAACATAACAATAATAAGGTAAGGTTTTCATTAATTAATAGGTTGGGGAAAAAGTCTTTTCACATTATACTATGTATGAACTTGAAATAAAATCTCTTTGGCTATACTATTTGTATCCGGCTGGTTTTGGTATCATTGAAAGTTTAAATTTTAAGAAAACGGGGCGTGGATGAAAACGTTCTGCTTACGATCAATAATAATGAAGACGTGGCATCGGCCTTTAAAACTACCAAAATTCCCCTATTCAAGAAATGTGCTGTATGGACAGTCTTTTTGCCTTTCTCATAAGGGATAAACCAATAAACTAACTAAATAATTAAATTTTAAAGAATATAATTCCAAATTCAAATTAGGAAAATGTGTGATTTTCATTTGTTTTTCGTACTGTCAAGATGAGTGAATCTAATGAAGAAATTCGATACATTTTAAAATTTTACCACAATTTTTTTTTGGAATTTTCTTAAAAAATGCAAAGTAACTTTTTCCCCAGCCTATTACATTTACAAATACAAATACTTTATTCAAAAATTTCTTTACAAATACACGAACTCCCTGGGTCCTGAACTAGGAATTAAACCTGTTTCTCAGCAATCAGTGCCCTCTCCCACTGTCATACATCAATTTCATTTTCAAATTTAATTATAAAAAGATAAAGATAAAGAAAAATAAATTTAAGGATTAAATTATTTATAAATTCATTAATTTATTATAGCAAATAATATTGATTGCACAGAAATTGCAATTGCATTATACATTGAAATCGCTCTCACGTTACGGTCCCTGCTTTATTATATACTCAATACGAGCCAGTCTCGGCACAGTTTGCTATTCATTATTAACAGTATTGTACGCACAGCATAATGCTCTTCCTCGTCGAGAATTCTCACCGCCCCGCTATGCGGCATTATAACGTTTATTAACACTGGTTGAGAGAGAGAAAAATAAGCACGACTACTAAACGCACGTAAACTTTGGTTTCTATGGATTGAAACAAATATCAATTCAAACAATAGATATAAAATAAAAAACTTCTAAATATATATATATATTAATCTTCTATAAATATTGAAATTTGTTATGGGTTAGTAAATTAATATTATTGAAATTTGTTTTTTTTTTTAATTATTTTCAATATCGGATTCACCAGTATGAGAGAAAGAAAATGTGTGCTCGCATCTCTCTCTTTTATCCCTACAGTAATATACATAACGTAACTTTCTCTCTAAACTTCCGTTCGACCCGCCCGATCACTTTTCGTAACGCTCTCGACACGCATTCACCGGCTCACTCCCCAAGTCGAGTGTGCGTAAAGAAGTCTTACTTCAAAAGTATTCCAATATATGTTGGCACATAAACGACACTAATTAAGTCAGTGACTTTACAAATATACAAGTTACATTACCTCGCCGAAAGAAGTATAACTTCAAAAAAGCACTCGTTGTATTTTAACACTAGCGTAGTAGTTAGATCCAGCTTTGCAATTAGATTTATTTATTTATTTAAATCAACAAAATTATAACACCGTTACAGATAATACCAATATGATGTTATAAAACTTAGTTAAATATATATTATTAAAATTAAAACAAATAAAAGCTGCTTTATATATTGACAATAATATATAAATATAATAAAGTAAAACACCTATTACCCTAAAACAGATATTCACCAAGGTTGTTAGGTAGGTTGAACTGAAGTTGGTCATTAAAAATGACAATAAGTGTAACACCTGTCGCCAGTTTAAGTAGGCTCTAATAATAAGTAGACTGCTTAAATCCGCTATAGTGTATGTATAAGTTATAAGCGTGTGACTAGACCATAGAGACGAACGCTTACATATGGAATCGTCATGAAGACAAATATTGCTCATGGTGGAGAAGATACAAAATAAATTTTGTAGATTTCTATATTATAAGCAGTACGGGGTGTATCCTTGCTTCCCATTGATGTACCCGGGCCTATTTGTACGGGGCATGGTCGGGTACAGCAGGCTGCAGGTGAGGAGAGACGTCGCACTGATTAAATAATATATGTGTGGGGGGTGCTGCGGGGCTGGGTTCATCACCCAGAAGTGCTGGCCGCGCTACAGTTGCGGACGCCTGACAATTACGTGTGCATGCGCCGTCGTCCGCCATTGTTCCTTCTACCTGTCTCCAGGACTAACTTATTCAGGAACTCTCCGCTGTCGCGCGCGGTTGGGTTTGTTAATACCATCTCACTGCACATTGATATATTTTGTTGCACAGAGTCTGTGTTTATCGAAGCTGCCTACAAATGCGTAGAAGGTGTTTGACTTTATTATATTTATATATTATTGTCAATACATAAAGCAGCTTTTTAATTGTTTTAATTTTAATAATATATCTTTAACTATGTTTTTATAACATCATATTGGTATTATCTGTAACGGTTTTATAATTTTTGTTGATTTAAATAAATAAATAAAATAAAATTTAAAAGCCATTTGTTAATATGTCTAACAGATGTATGTGTTTAATAGTTTGTAGAAATATAATTTTTAAAAGTTTACAATATAACATTGTAAACTTTAAAAAAAAATTAATCGATAATGTACCTATTTATCTACTAAAATTACTTTCGTTTGCGACTCACCGCATTTCATCTCAGTAAGCCGAGTGAATCTAACTTCACAATGGTCTGGAAGTTTGTACAAACAATTATCAAATTAAGAAGTTCACGGTTCGTGCAACAAACGAGAACGTGTAACCACCTATAACAAGAAACTTCGACAACATTCACCTACCCAGTTAAACACAACAGTGTCATTTAGAATAATTCATTTTAAATAAAAAAATTAGCTTTTCACATCGTGAGGAATCCTACATGTCTTAGAAAATTATTCTAAGTCTAGGACTCTGTATTTTTACTCTCTTTACATAGAAGACCTATGCCCTACAGTCCCATATATAAAAAGGCTGTCACTTTAATTTTTAATCTAATAAAATGTATCTTACTCAATTAAAATGGTTTGCATTGTTGAATCTTACCAGATGTTAAGTAAAATTGATACTTAGTGTTACTTGCAAATAAGATATTTAATGTGCATAATTGAAAGTTGAATATGAAAAAGCTTAAAATTAGAATTATTGTCGTAGAGATACAGCCAATAACATAAAAAATGCTTCTTTTTCTTAAAATGCCTCTCCGTCTAGCGAAGCTTTGACCTATCAGTTTACCATATTTCTTTTTTTCTCTTCTTGAAGTCTTGATAACTTCTAAAACGACTAGTGCGCAAGACAACGGAAAACCACTTTATTTTTTTCTGTATTCGTTTGTTTTTAGCTTGAAAAAATAATGGATTGAAATAAATATCTTGTAACTCGAAGGCTTCTGTATTTTTCATAGACGAAAAAAAATTTGTTGTTGCAGACGCCCACGGCTAATGCTTTCGAACAGACTGGTGAAATACTAAAATACTTTGAAAGTATTCGGAACGGAAAATTAAATATGAAAACAAACAAAAACTCGTAAGACTCTTATCGTAGGATTTTTGTACGAGAGAATTTCTTTTTTTTTAATAATCGACCATTTTCGGATAGTATGTTTATAATCAACAGCTGACTAATACCAGGAGTTATACATAACTTTTAGATAAAAGAATAAAAAAAATATAGGGCACATATGCTTTGAAAGAAGGCGCGTCCACCGCAAGCCATTAGCAAAATAAAAGGTCTGTTGGCGCTTAGAAGTGGCTTGCTAAAAAGAATGGCGCTCGCTACGAGTCGTTAGTTCAGAGTACCTGCTGTATACTTAAGCAGGCGTGTGAAAATTCCCTGAAATACGACTTGTTTATAACTTGCACCAACATAATATGTTATTGTACTACCTCTAAGAAGGCAATAAATCTCTCTCTGAATGTAAATGCTGCTCCTGCCGGTAGGAATTTGTAAGTACAGTAGTAAGTTTGGACACAAAGCCACACAATAAATTGTATTGTGTGAATGGATCGGTGGAACTGGACAAATGCCACCATCAGATATAATAATATGGAGTAAAAGGCGCAGTATTTACTGACAAAGCTAACCGCATCACCGTATGGGAAGTTGGAAAGAGAGAGTGAGCGAATTAGGTGTAGGCAAACTCTTCTCTTACTCAACATCAATGTTTCTACTTCTCTGCCCTACTTTCTTATTTAAAAGTTGCATTTTGGGTTGGCAGCGGTTACTTCAAACTCAGTACTTCTTAATATAATCTTGTACTATTAAAAAAAAGTATCGTAGTTTGAACGCCGTTCCCTAAATTAAACCGTTTTGATATTTAGAATTTTAATAAATGTTTATTTATTTATTACAAATTATACATATTATATGTTAACTTATCGTACATTTTGATGTAGATATTTACCGATTTGTGAAATACTGGTATCTATCCTTTTTTTTGTTTGAGGAAATCTTCAAAACGATACCCCGTCTTCTGGGGGGAAGGCGACGGTTATGTGGGGTTTTTACCCACTAAAACCTCCCCGGTGGCCCTTTCCTCGGTGCATGACGAGGGGCTCCGGGATCTGCAGTGGAACGCACCGGAGCCCCTCTGCACTGTGCTCAAGGAGAGCACGTCCCGGGGGTGCTACACGGGCCAGCCGATGTCGCCTTCTTCCCGGGTCCACCTTAACGACAAAGGCCCCCACCCTTGTCGCCCAGTGAACCCGAGGCCCCTTTTAGTCGCCTTCTACGACAGGCAGGGGATACCGTAGTCTTATTCTTGAGAGCCCAGAACTACAGGGCTGACTGGTATCTATACTAGAGTATCCTGTCAGACAGATTATTAGCCTCCCACCATAGTTGATATTTATTAACGCATGCGTGTTATTATGCGGTATTTTATATGTTAAAGTTATGCTTAGTTTTATATTACGACGAGATTTTTACTAAACTCTTTGTAGTATTATGATCTAGCTCCAGTACTTAGGTAGACTTTAGTATTTTTTGATTAATTTTAGTGTATAAGTACAAACTAAAATCAAAAGAATTTATGTGAGTATGAAATGAAATTAAATGTATTAGTGTATGAATACTAATTCCCAACATACCCATTTGCTTTATGACAGTTACAGTCAATGCGGATACTATCGCCTTAACTGTTATTTTATAATGTTATTAGAATCGATATATATAAGGTTTAAATGTATCTAGAAGCAACACGTTGTGTTTTATTTTTACACTTAAAAAAATAATCTTATAAGTATATTAAAAAATTGAAAAATTGGTACATCCTATACATTATGCAAGGGTGTGAATTATAAATTACGAGTATGATCCTAATGTTTTCATCTTAAATCTTAATTATTCATTATTAAGAAAAACTTGTTCGAAATTATGCCGCGAATGGGCGACAGATGTTCTATAATTTTAATTTAATATTAGATTCCTCACTGAAACATTCAAAATTACATTTCTCAACACGACTGGAGACTTGTTTCGTCAAGACAATTTATTTAATAAATGATAAATGTTACAATAATGTGTATTTAATAAAAATTGTGAAATGATCGTTCTTGATTTCAAACCACAATCGGTTAAGGCGAGTACCTGAATTGAACTGAATTACTTACTTGATTAAGGGCAACTTACCTAAGAGCCGTGGTATCACAGTGTCTGTGCGATTGGCTCAAGTTGCGTAGTACGCTAGCAACCCGAGTTCGATCCCCGGTGCCAATCAATTTGTTGTTGCAATTTTATGTGCTGATTTACCACGCGCTTGGCGGTGAAGGAAAACATGAAACCTACATGTTTTAGAAAAAATTTCTACGGCATGTGAAGTCTACCAATCCGCATTAGGGCTACGTGGCGGACTATGCCCTTATACTCTCTTTACAGAGAAGGCCTGCGCCCAACAGTGGGACATATATAAAGGCTGTAACTTTAACTTTACCTAAATCCATACTGGATATAGAATTCCTTCAAAAGCAATTATTGATCATGTAGTCAGATCACACATGATATAAAAAAATGGTCTGAACATTTTATCAAACTATCAGAGTTAATGTTATTAGCGCAAGTATGTGTACAGCAAAATGAAATACAAATGAATTGTATAAAAAAATAAAACAGCTGTAGACAGAGTTTCGGAAAGCAACAGAGAAAAGGTAGGTGGTGGATTTTATTGAGCGATTTCTTTCCTTTCCTCAAGCTAAGCTTTCGTATATTTTCTCAGGTTTCAATTTCATTTGAGTCAGGTCTTTATTCCACAGATGGCATAGACAATACAATTACTCTTTAATAGTATTATTAACAATTTGTACTTGTGAGTCGTGCCAGATCTTTGTATAAAAAGCGTTAATTGCCAAATAATAATTTCCATCATCATAATTATGATGTAAAATAACTAATGCGTTGGGTTTGATCAACTGTTGGAGTGGTAACGCGTCGCCAAGTTAAAGGTTAGCTGCGCTAAATGAAAGTATGACAGTAATAATAAAAATAGAGTTGTCTCAATGAAAAAAAAATTATAAATTAATATAATTATTTGTTAAGTAATATTAGCTGGTAACACATGACACCCAGCGATTATTAGGCATAATAACTACTTTCAATGATATCTTTGTGATTTACCTGAACCTTATTGTATCTTTAATTCATAATTAATAATTTAGTTGATCATCACATAGACTTGGCTTTGTAAACAATAATTTAACTTTATTAGTTTGTAGATGGCGAGGACGCGCACAGTATTCGTTAAAATAATTCCTTGTACAACGTTACGCTGTCTCAATAAAGCGAGTGTACTTGTTATTGGACTATTTCATTCCACAAAAACTACAATTTATTACAGTAATCAATAATTTTTCTTTAATAAATCTGTATTATTTTATTTTCTGTCTATTTTATCTGTACAAAATAAATTTTATACGAGTATTTCATATTTGACACCTATCAATCTAATCTAATTTATCAAGCTGTTATCAAGAAGATCCAGTATACTTTCTTTAAAAATATATATTTTATTTTATAATATAACTTGAAGGCCCATTTCAGTACACGGACAGAAAAATAAACTTTGACCTTTCTCAACTCGTAGTCGCTTTGCTACGCTTGCCTTGCAGCGTTAATTAATAAACTGTGTCAAAGGAAATAAGAATCTTCAACTCCGCTTGCTGTTTCGCGAGAAGCCTTTTAAATGAATGAGTCGTTAAAATAAATAGTAAACAAGGTAACATTCTTTTATGAATTTTTCAAGTATACCGAAAGATATTATACTTTTTTATGATTTACCACGTGCTCGGCTCTTAAGAAAAACATTATGCGGAATCCTGCATGTCTGAATAAGATTTATGAGGCATGTGAAGTCTGCTAATCTCCGCTAGGGCCAAGTTACACACTAGCCTTATATTCTCGGAGATTGCCTGCTTCCAACAATGGGACATGTATAGACAGTTTTTTATACTTACCTCTAATGGCAGGGGTTATGAAGATCTTGTTGGCGTTGCCTTGCAACCTTGTTTTTTTGACAACATTTTGCTATAAAAATATGCAATACAATACAAATATTTCTGTTCCTTTTTTATGGGGTATAAACTAGTACTTGACCGCGATCCCGTCTGATGTTAAGTGGTGATATAGTCGAAAGATGGTACGCGCTAGTTTAGTAAGTGCCTATTCCCTCTACTCTTGAAGGGAGCCATACTTGGACGGACAGACTGACGCCTGTAACTTGTTCCACTCTTTTGCAGTACGCACTTTGAACGATGACTCAAATCGCTTCGTTAGGATGCGCGAAACATCGACTATGAAAGGGAAAGGGACTAAAAAGACCCGCCGAATGTCTAAACCTCCCAAGGTAGAATGGGAGATGGGGGAATTAACTAGTACTTTGTTTTATTTATCTGTAACTTCAGCTGTTTGCAAGAAGTTACTTTAAATTAATTTTTATAACAGTAACTCAAGCAGGTTGTAAATTCAAGGTTTGTTTTTCTAACCTCGTTATTTTACTGTGTATAATTCTTTTACAACTCCGATTATATTCGTAGAACCGTAAATATTTCTATACTATTTCAACGTGACGTATTTTTGACCTATACACGTCTTAAAGAGAAACTATTTGTCGTTTATTGATGTAATAAAAGTCATATAACTGTGTAAAGGAAAATGTTATGGACATTCTCCATACTTGAGAATAAATTTAAGCCAAATCATTTTCATGTCCAAAGGAAGCAGGCAAGTCCTTTCCGAAAGCCGACTTAGTACGACGAGTAGTTCTTTGATATTTGGTACGTTACTTCCGGATGTATACATATTGTGAATTTTACAGTAAACTGTGAATAATATTTTTTACATGTTAGGTATATATAATGGTCGCGGGTTCAAATACCAGTCGGCTTTTGAATGAATAATACCAATGAATTTCAAACCGTGGTTCGGGTTTCAACTTGTGACAGATTAGATTAGAAAGCGAGATCTTTTTTGTGTAGAACTACAGAGATAAGCCTAGAAAGCTTTAATACCTCACCGGGTTGATCGGTGGCATAGCTCTTAGGCCGCTTAGACTGAACCTTTTATGGCATAGCGTGAAGTAGTGGATTTATACCACTGCGTTGCGAGCGTCTATAGGTAGCGGTTATTATATTGGTTTTGCGTTATTCGGTTATGAAGTATAAAAAGTCAATTGTGAAATTTCTCAATCGATTAATCAATTGTCTGAACCTGTCACATATGAGTCCTTAAAATGGACATATTACGGTTTGAGAGAATTTTATTTCCTTGATAAGAATTACAAAAAATTCACTTATTTAAGGAAAATACACAAATATACAATTTTAGGCTAAGCGTTGTAGTTCTAGAAATATGTTTATAAAATAATAATAGGTTTAAAACATCCAGGAACAATATCAACATTTTGTTTTGAATAGTCGGTTATTGGAAATTGCAAGGTGATTAAGACTAACTACATTTTGTAAATAAATATTATAAAAGAATTGTGTTGTGTATTAATGTCTTTGTTGATGATTTTGCGTATGAGCAGAGAACATATTAGGGTTATTCCACAAAACATATTAATAAAAATTAAAAATAATTTGTTAGTAATTGTAATAACAAAAATTGAATTTAATCTTATCACGTTACATTCACGTAAATAAAGTTAAACCCGTCGCGAGGAGAAATTGCGATGCGGTATAATGAATTAATTATAACTTTTCATCTCGCTACTTGAGTTATGTTTTGGTACTCCTCATTTCAAAGTTTGATGAAAACATAAAAATAACCTTCAATCTTATTCCCTTGTTATAAGATATTTCAATTAATTCAATATAGATTATTATTATGTGCAGCGATAGATAAGGGTTCGACTCTATCTAAAGGAGTTCGAATCCCTACCGGCAATCAATGAGTTATCCGATTTGAATTAGAACAATGCCACATGTTTCTTTATGTACTGTGACTAGTATTTCGGATTACATTTCTGTTCAATTACAAAGTTGCTTGTTAAATAACTAGGCTAACGAGATCTTATATCTCAAAGTGTAAAATGTAAACATAACACAATTATATTTACGAGCAAAAACTAAAACCGACTCCAAATCGAATCAAACGTCTAACAGACGACCTGATGCATTCAAAATATACCTGCAACCTTGCTTCTTCTTTTAATATATACCTACTCATAGGCACCACTCATTCACTCGCGCGTTAATCCTACTATTATTATAAATGGGAAAGCTTGTAAGAATGTGTGAATGTATGGGTGTGAACTTTCACGCAAATCTACTGAATGGATTTTGTTGAAACTTTACAATAATATACCGTAGTGTGCTGGTCCACTCTCTGATGTTTTGCAACCACCATGAATAATTTGCGAAAGATTAATAAATGAACATTTTTTATTATTATGATTAATTATAACTTTTGTTGTAGCATAAAGATTTCCTAAAGTGTATTGTTTTGTGTGTATATAGAAAAAGTGCAGTAAGTAGGAAGGTACTGTGTAATGCTTGATTTCTTGAATTAATTTCTTGACAATAACGTTCTACGAAAAATGAATGGAATTTTAAAAACAGTTTATTTTATCGACGGTGTATACACTTGGATTATACTTATTAAGTATAATTAAACAACGCCGTAAGCCCGTTAAACCGACTGTAATCCTGAAGTTTACTTACAGGCAGTATTCATCCATAGAATTATTACTTTTAAAGGAGCTCAGAGCAACCTTATTAAAATTTGAATTTATCTTTATAGAAGTTTTCTATTAAGTGTTAATATATTATTATATTGCCATTTTAGTAAATGAATAATTACAATCAAATGGTAGCCGACAAAAAACTTGTCCATTGGGACATCAAACGCCTCAAATCGTCATGAACACTCTCAAGTGCTCGAACGATTCAAAAATAGATATTAAATCGCGATGAAATTCGTAAAATGACTTTAAACCAACGTGTGACACACGTGTAAATGCAAGTTATCGTTACATACAAAAATAAAAGGTATAAACAGAATAATAAAGACCAGACGGTAACCTACAACAACTTTGACAAGGGATGTTAAACGCCTTGGTAATCCTCGTGAAAATGGCCTCTGTATATTGTTTGAAACGTCACGAATACAAAATTAAGATTAAAACAAAGCTAAAAAATTCGTCAAGTAGTTTAATTCAATATAAAGCTAAGCTAAGCTAAAACTCATTAAAAACATCGGTCTAGAGTGTGGTGTGATCGAATAAATGTCGCTTATATTTTATTTTTATTAAATACAAAATATGATATACGAAATAAACCTTCAAGGAAGTAAAATCCCGCTCTGGGGATAAAAATATGATTGTATGGCGGCCGCCATTTTGAAATTTTGGTATATGTAGCAAATACTTTTCGTTATCAATTCCTTCCGTGCACTCATTGTAGATCAAAGCTGCTTCTTAATTTTATCGAATAGACCACGTGCATTTAAGTTATATTTTTTTGAATATTAATAGTGATGAGTCATAAAATAACTATAAATAGCAAAATAAATATTTTCCAACTGTTTTTAAGAAAAGATTTACTTACAAATTTAAACACGTGTCCCACACGCGCTGTTTGTTTTGGTGGGCAGGAACGGGAGCTTGGGACTTAACCAGAAATAATAAAAAAGGCGACTGAACGCATTACGAGATAATATGTACACTAGATATATTTTGATACTAATGCTTGCATAAGTTATTTTTAATTGTTAATGAAATACATTATCTGAAAATTATTTTATTTATATAATTTTCTTAATCGCTTTATTTTATGTCATCACCAGTAGAAATTTTAGAACGCAGCGAGTTTTGTTAGAACTATGTATGTCACGTATTCTACTTGGCAATTAGAAAAAAGAAAAAATGCTGAAACAAGGGCCTCGGTAATGACGCAAATTTCTCGACAAAGAGACCAAGAGCGTTAAAATGGAGTAATCTGCTGAAACGCTCGCTTAATAATTTAAAACAGTTAACATTTTGTACAAGTATATTTACGACTATAGCAACAAAAACCGACTTCAAATAGAATATAAATATTAAATTAATCATAACTTAACCAAACTCTCATCAAACTACGTTTAAAGCACAACCTAACCAATAAAAAATGAATCATCGAAATCGGTTAGCGTGATATTGAGTTATTCGTAAATTTGTCACGACCATAATGCACATTTTAGACTTTTATAATTTTCTCATGATTATCATTGTAAGAACTGGACCAAATTGGAATAAAAAAGACCACACTGGAATCATCAGCTTTCAAATTAAAAAAGAATTATCAAATTCGATTCACCCAGTCGTAAGGTATGAAGAAACAAACAAAAAAGAAAACATACAGACCAAGTTCAAAGTAGCAACACTGTTTTCATAACAACCGCATCACCTTACATACAGGACGGTAGTTATCTATGGTATTTCAACTTACAATAAACCTTAGATTTATTTGAGCAATCAAAATATCACTTAAAAGCATCACCTTACATACAGGACGGTAGTTATCTATGGTATTTCAACTTACAATAAACCTTAGATTTATTTGAGCAATCAAAAATATCATTTAAAACACAGATCTCAAAGGGTAACCAATTTTTCACCAAGCTTAATAGATGCAATACGTGATAACGTGTTACTTTATGCATGATTTATTGTATGTTTATTGATTTATAGATATTGATCTAAAAACCGTTTTGTTTCCGAGACACATACGTGTGGTAGAAGACCTATTCCTAATACACCTATTTCCCTTTTTACCTTCGTCCCCTCCTCGACATAGATTAGGTCATGAACAGAGATATAAATGAAGCACCAATCCATAACTACAGCCATAGACAAAGTCAGTCTCTGTGACTGATTATTCATCATAACTAAGTATATCATACTAAGATGTCATTAGTATTATTTTGTAACTTGGTTTTTATTATTTTTTTATTGCTTGGAATTCGAATTTCCTCTTTATATCTACATAAACATATTATATACTGCCATATGTGCACGCGACTTAGTCCGCGTGGAATTTAACAAAAAAGTTATTTAATTTACTTTTTTTTTCTTTTTTGAATTCTTCTGCGTCCTGTTTGTATAATTAAAACTTAATAAATGAAATTCTAAAACCTCCCTCGAAAACCGCTCTTTCATACTTTGCTCACCATTGATAAATCAGTGTAGTAGTTTTTGAGTTTATCGCGAACAGACAGACAGCGTGAAGCTACTTTGTTTAATACAATGTAAGGATACAAACTTATCGAACAGTTTTATGTAGATATTTAATAACTGATACTAAGAGATCAATATCATCGCAAGTGTGAAGACGCTTTCTCAAGTTCTCATATCTTAAACTTGATAAATATCAATAGAAACAAAAACTGGAAATGGGCAATTTTGTTTAACACAGTTGCCAATTTTACTAAGCCATTGTTTTGAGCACAATAAATATTACGAGTATATTATATAATGTGACAGTGATATTCTGTTGTGCAATATTCTTCACACAATAAAAGAAAGGCAATACAAAATGTTCATGGTAGCAAAGCTTTTCTTTTGTAAGCCTTACTTTGTGTCGAAATGGAGGAATATTTCCTCGGGGAACACAAGTGTATTCGAATATATTCGTTTGTTTCTATACAGTTTCAGAGAAATAAGTCTAAGAACAAAGCAACATGTACTCACCATACGTTATTACGTATGTTCTATATAAACTTATACACTTTTTAATAAAATATTATGTCAGTTAAGTTATAAAAACATCAGCCCTGTAGTTCTGGGCTCTCAAGAATAAGACTACGGTATGCCCTGCCTGTCGTAGAAGGCGACTAAAAGGGGCCGTGGGTTCACTGTGCGACGAGGGTGGAGTCCTTTGTCGTCCGCCAGGTGGACCCGGGAAGAAGGCGACATCGGCTGGTCCGTGTCGCCTTGCACTGCAAGGGCACAGGGGGGGAGGGAGTAACCTCCCACCCCGGGAAGTGCTCTCCTTGAGCACAGTGCAGAGGGGCTCCGGCGCGTTCCACTGGAGATCCCGGAGGCTACCATGTACCGAGGAAGAGCCACCGGGGAGGTTTTAGTGGGTAAAAACACCAAATAACCGCCGCCTTCCCCCCAGAAGGCGGGGTATCTTTTTGAAGATTTCTTCCCCGTTAACAAAAAAAATATTTGTAATAATATGATAATATTTGTTACGTAGTATAATAGATATTTAGTGCCATATGTTATATACTCGTATTTGTATATCAAGTACTTGAGGTCTCAATTGCGATGAATGAAAATATAACTGTAATAAAATACCTGTAGTATATTCTAGTTACTCTAGTTTAAAAAAAAAAAATAATTACAGATCAAAGTTTATTTCTTATGTTGTTGATCTATACTGTTGTAAAGTTAAATAGGCTTCAGGTATGTAAATTCAAGGGTAACCATTCCTGTTTTCCCAAAACTTTTGATTAAAAAAGTTGGCTTGCTCGCTATCGAAGCAGTACTTTGATATAGTGTAAACACTTTTATTCAGTCTACTGTGGTAACTAACAATTAAATAAATCAATAGAAATTAGATACTTCAATTGTTTAATTAGAAATTTAAAAATGTTTGTAACAAACGATCTATTCATTGAAAAATGGAGTTAATGAGTTGTAGCTTAAGATTTTTTCTCATAAGAAGAAATTAAATACAAAAACAAACACTCATGCCCATCACAAGAAGGGATAGACCGAGATCACTGAATTCCACTTAGTACGATCATGACACCTTTTTCGCTTCATACACATTCATACATCTGCGCATTCTGATTTCTCGTTATTGATTTTAAAATCGAAGTCGTAACCGTTTGCTAACTGATTTTTAATTTTCAGTTTTTTATTGATTTTTCTGTTCAACGCTTTAAATCTAATCATTTATTTCTCAGGATCCCATAGGGGGTTGCGTTTACGGATCTTTAAAAATCGGGAATTCAACAAAATCAGACGCGATTAAAACCGTTAAATAGTTATTTCAATTTTGATTTTTTCATGCTAAATTTTGGATTACACCAAAGTAGGCTTTGTTTTTTTAAAGTCGCATATAGGGAAATTCACTTGACACCATTTCCATAAAGAATAAGAAACTTACACGTTGTTCGGATTACACAATTTAAATATTATTCAGACACTTATGCAAAATACGAAAAGTGACTTCAGCCTGTAGAGTTTTATTTAATATACATATTAACAGAATTCATTCATCATTACTTTTGTCGTATAAACTACCGAAATTGTTATTTCCACCATACCGTAATGCTTGCCGTATAACAAAGGAAAGCTTGATGTTCCATTAATATTCATGGGTTCATTTTATTAACACATGCTAACTATACTGGACCGATTCTCACAAAATCGATGTAGTATGGTATACTATGCAAATGAAAATTCAAGGCTTTAGCAATTTCTGAAATTGAGATTTGGAGATGATCTCTTTACGCCTAACTGACAATCAACAGACAACATACATTAGTACTCAAGTAAAACAATTTCAAAGGTATTTTATTCTAAGGAAAAAAAAATAACCTATTTCAAATTTAAAAATTCAAATCTTAGTATGTAATCTAAATTTGTTTGGAGGGTGGGCGTTAATAGCGGCGACACAATATCCTTTTTATTAATGTTGTTATTACCGTACACTATAACTTTACTGTATAAACTTGTTATGGTTTTAAATAAAGATTTTATTATTATTTATTATTATATTATACTCACAAATACAAGTAGCTAGTATAATTTGTCTTACCAATCTTAATTTTTCATTAAAGTCCTGCGTAAAAGATCTTTGGTTTCCTTTAAAATATATATTATTAACTCGTAGTGTTTCATACCAACAGGTGTACACAAGGACTGCGATCGTCGGCGACTATTTGCTGAGCTTCAAATATTCTCAACTTCATAGTGGTAAGTCTAAAGGAAATTCGTTAGAAAATACTCTTAGGATTCGGACTCTATAGTTACACCCTCAAGTGGAAACGAGCTTATTAGCAACGATGTGAGGTTGTATTAATGTTATAAAACCGTTGTTCTCATATGTCGATCTTGATATATTTCACATTACATTACTCGTATATATGCTACTAATAGGCTACACCAATATGTGTCAGCAACGTATCGAAGTGTGGCTTTTCGGATTGTATTGGATCTCCAAAAATAAGTACAGTAATATTTAATAGGAAAAGACACATAATAAGCTGCTATACAGTACTTTTCGCAGCTCCGTAGCAGTTCTGTAGCAGATTCCGTAGTAGTAGTACATAAAACTTATCAACGGATCAGGCAAAGAAGCAATTTATATTACGGTGTAATTTATTACAAATTTTATTGGTGGTAACCCTATCTTTCTAACTACACTAGGGATGAATCAAATTATTCTACTAACAAAAATAAATGGAAATTAAAATTAATAATTAAATCGTGATGTAATAAAAGATAATCATTACAGCCCTACTGTTATATTTAATTTATCTATAATTATAATATTTACCAGAATTATGTTTAACACACAGATAAAATAATAACAACAACATTCAATTCATTGATATTTATTTATTACGTAAAAGAAGAGAAAAATTTAAAAATTCTTCTATAATGTTTCTTTTATCACTATTTTACTCTAAGAAGCAGCCATTTTAAAAGACTAATCAAGTTGTATAACCTAAATACATTAACAAACAACGTATGCGACTTAAAAGATTCACGTTGGCTATTGTGCAACAGAAGCGGAGGCAGGAAAATTAAAAATATTTTTGGCCGTTAAGGAACGTCACACTAACGAGGCAACGTTACAACGGGTTTCACTTTAAGTAAATTTTATAGGAGATATCGCGTCCGTTGTTAAGAATTTTTGTCGGAGATACCTTTTTGTTTAAAGCCATTAGTTATTTTATAAACACTTATATTTATGACTAAAAAAAAATCAACTTCAAATCCATCTTTCTACTTTGTGATTCCGAATTATTGTATTTTTATGTTATTTATATTATTATACGAAATAGAATTAATCGGAACTATCATACTTGAACTTTGAACCTTCCCAATGAAAAATCATCGTAGCTTATTTGTGGCGCTCATACTTGGTGCAGATTTAAGACTTATATGGTTTTCTCATGGATGCTATCATAATTAGACAAAATTAAAAATAAATATAATAAGTCGAAAGTTACAAGGTAACAGACATAAGAAAAACATACAGAAGATTTGGGAACTCCTTTTTTGAAGTCGGTTTTAAAGTATCTTCTTCTTCTATGCCTTTTCCCTTTATTTGGGGTCGGCCCTCCTTGTGTTGCGGCGCTCAGACAGACGGTCTTGGGTTGTCCGTATCTCTATTTGAGCTCGTTGCATATCTTTGGCAACGGTTGTTCACCACGTGGCCTTCGGTCATCCTCTGCCTTTCTTGGTATCTGGTATAGCAAGGGCCCTATGCACAACTTGCTCCAAGTCGGTTTAAAAGTATATATATCTATTTTATGATGACTTACGTAATAGGTAGTTATTCATTTTTTATTGAAAAGTATGTTCTTTAAAGTAGTTTGATGAAAGTTTGGTTAGTTTCTGATTAATTGCTTTATGTAATATTACCTACGATAATTCAAAAATAAAAACAGAAAAATAAAAGAAAATAAAATAATTTAAATATTGTTCTTGAGCCACATCCAGTTGCGCTTGCATTTTGTATTTATGCGAGTTTGTTGCTGCCTGCAATAGATATTGCTGATTTTGTTTAGTTTTAACGTTTACCCCCAATTTTATAACTAGGTGTAAATAATTGAATTTTAAATTGTAATTAACTCATAAGTGAATTGTAAAATTCTTGAGTTCCTAATAAAGTTTCTTTAACCCCAAAAATACACAGAGTGCGTCCATCGTAAAAAAAAATACACGTTAAAATGGTCCGTACTAAATACAGCTTATTAAATACTTTTATATTTATTTTAATAACACACTAACCTCAAAAATATTTCGTATTCATTTACTAGGCCAAAATTCGACCTTAACCCTTTTTAATCTTAAACAGCATTGCGGTCAAATGCCGCCCTTGTTTCCGACGACTTTCCTTGTGTAGACGTATTCGTAGCATATCGTTGTATTGTAGTTCGGATATAATATAAATGTACATGTATGTACAAAAGCTATCGCGACCTGTTTAAACTATCGGGTTAGGCAGATATGGCAATAGCTAAAGGATTTTCAGCATGCTTGCTATACTTATTATAGTACGGTTACTAAGGAGGATAAATGTTTTGCCTGATACCTTTGTCATCTGTTTTTATGTACATATAATTAACCCCATATTAACCGACACTTTATTTGAAATCTCTGGAGGGCTAAGAAAACGGCTATGTTTTTACAATAATCTGCCAAGTTTCATACATTTTTTTTCGGCTGTAAGACATTTTATTGGAGACAAATCTCAAAAAAATATAGAGAGAGTATCGTTTCTCCTCTAACACTTTTAAATTTAGACTGATAATTGTTGTTTAATTATAGATAAATAACCAGTGTTTAATTGCTTTTCTAAATCAGAAGAAAAAATGAGATTTAAATTGTATTTGTCAAGTGATTTATTTAGAAAAAGCTTTGAAACATGATAACTCAAAAATGGTTCACTTTTGCATACAGCATATATGGATTAAAATTATCGCAAATAGTCATCTCTGTCACCTGCTAACGTATATACGAGTAAGTACTTCGAATTACCAATAATCCTGTACATACACTTTGATATAAATGTCACAGAATATTTATTCATTTCAGAACTAAAGAAAGATATAAAAGAACACAAACCACAATAAAGGTCTAATGTTACATTTTATGAAAACAAAAATAAAATAACATTAAGAGTCCCCTTATTTCATTACACTATATATGAGAAAATTTTCTTTGCTTTAATCATAACGTAGTAAGCTTGGCCCATTTTATTACGGTAGGATAATACACAATTGAAGAAAAGAGCCTTTTATTACGTCATTTTGTAACATCAAATAAGGCCTTGGTCTTTGAAATTCTATATTATTTCACTACGACACTTGTTCCCAGTAGTAATGTAATAATGTAAATTCTATAACTTCTCACATTTACGGGAACAATATTCATTGAATAACACTAGTTTTAGAGATTTTTTTTCGCGTTTTAAAAAAGTGTTTTTTGCTCTTATAGTAATTTTGACTTATTTTCAACAGTAATTTAACTACCAAGACGCTATCGAAATACTGATATTATTCCCGCTCATGAACGTTAAGTTACGTGCATTGCCGATTCTTATAAAGATTTTTTCTGAGCATTCCTTGACGATGATCCCACCTCATGTTAAGTAGAAATGAAAATGCATTCCTGGATGGTATAGTTCACACATTTGTAACTGTAATCAGAGGAAAAGACAGGCGCGGGCAAACTATTCTAACTATACCTAACTGATATAAAGATTTTATTTGTTATTTTTTTAAGATTGTTGATTTTTCATTTAATAAATTAATATTATGAATAGTATAATGAATTTGAATATCGATATCAGTCGTAGGTCTAAGATAAATGGCCATGTAATTCCATGTATTAAAAAGATATGGCGATTAAAATATATAATACCAACATAAAAAAAATATAGATTTTTTTTTTCATCATAAATATTAATAACAATCCGATTAGCCATTCCAACTAAGCTTAAGTGCTAGGAGATGGTTTACGTCAATAGTCAGATAGTGCATTCGAACCTACGATCTTACAATTCTCAGTTCGTACCCTAAAATGTTAGGGTAATGACGCTTTAAATATACTATAAGAGAATTATGTTAACTTCAAGTAGTTTGATCTTTTGATCTTTGATATTTATCTTAATGAGCTTTGTATAATCTTCACCTTGTAGATGACTATATTAACTGTAGCGTAGTCTTAAGATGTTACTGTATTATACTTAAGCTGTTTGTGCACCCATATCTATATTATATTATATCAGTTCTTACCAGGTATTAATTCGTAATTAATTATTTAATCCCCTGTCTGAAACGTGTTAAATTACATAGAAATATTGCTATCCCTCAATGAAGTAAATCCCTAGGTAATCCTCTAAGACGGCATATTGTATAATCAATGTCAATATAAAATAGAAAAAACGAAGATAAGTCAGTAATTCCCTACACAACGCTCCGCCTTATCCACTGCGTATCCCCAGAAATCCCTAAATACACTTCACCCCGGTAATGATTCCTTTATTGCGTCCCGCAGTTCGAGCCCAGCGTTTTGATTATATTATCTTTGAAGGAAACATCTTTGTGGTGGTTAAGGAAAATTTATTACATTATTTAAGATGCGGTACCGTAAATGATCTTGACTACAATTTCACGTACACATTAAACCGGAAGTAAGGTTCTCAATTCTTCTGTATGTTAATTCTTTTTCCAGGAAAGCTTAAATTTGAAATTTAAATGTAAAACATGTAAACATGCAACAAAAGACTGAGGCGGTCTCAATTTAGTCCAATTCTGACAATGAAATCAACGAGAAAACCATATATTTGTGTTAAGTTTGCATCAAGTGTATGTTGGATGTGGATTAACACAAGGTTACCTCAACTGACGACATTTTTTATTGGAAAAGATATACTTGAAGAGTAGTTTGATGAGAATTTGTTTAGATTCTGATTAATTCTATTTCGTAATATTCTTACGATAATTACATTACGTAAATATAAAGAGGGCGTCCAAGTGTAATAACGCTTAACGTTTGATTCGATTTGATGTTGGTTCTTGTTTTTGATCGTAACTCATACTAGTAAAATAACATATAAATATAAGATCAAAATGCTATATACAGATAGTACAAATCACAATTAATAAAATATCAAATTCCTTCTGTTTCAAAAATGATTCATAATAACCACTTAACTATTTTTAAAATATATAGTGGTAGTAGTAGTTTAGTGGCAATTTAAGTATAAAAGATTAGTCTGCGATTTGATGGCAAAATAGAGGATAATAGCTAATACAGTAGAAGACTTGCTGCCGCGGACAATGTGCCATTACTTTTATCTCCCATATGGGGTTAAAACTACATTAATACGTGCTTAGAATGCGGATTAGCAGCCGCTGTAAAAACTCAGACGAATGCAATTATCCCGCTATTTATTTAGTATCACTCTTAATAACTAATATACTTAGTAAATAATACTAAATGATATATGGAAGTTGGTTTTATCCTGTTATAAGCCAGCTATTTAGTAAGTATACGATTTATGATATTACACTTGGATAGATAGGAGATCTGTAAAAGCACAAAGGAAACCGATATAGCCAGTAAGCAAGATGAAATGGTAATGGCAGGGCCATGGCGCGTAGAGCAGATGGCTGAAGAGGCAGTAAAGTCCTCGAAGAAAACAGACCGGTAACTGTAGGATGTACGCACGCAAATGATTCTGACAATCTGATAAAGACTTAAACCTAAAATACCTATTTGGCAAGTGATTGATACTTATAATGACGTAAATTAATTGATTATAAAAACATATTTTTAAGGGGTACAAACTAGTGCTTGACAACAATTCCATCTAATGTTAAGTGGTGATATAGTTGAAAGATGGTACGCCCTAGTTTAGTAAGTAACACCATTCTTGAAGGCTCCCACGTCGTACTTGAACGGAAAGACTGACGCCGGTCACTTGTTCAACCCCTTCGCTTTTTATTGCAAAGTACATGATTATATGCCTATTTAAATGTGAAAAAGAGGTTCAGGCTAAGCGATCTATGCCACCTCTCAATCCGGTGAAGCAGTAAAGGCCAGCTTCTCTCTGCCAACTATGTTAGTTCGTCCAAAAAAATAAAAAAATGTCAAAAAGTAATACACGTAATAGAAACTGGTTGATATCAATATGAACCCCTTTTCAAACCAAAGGTAAGTTTAAAAATACAGTCCGACAACGTAAGAAAAATAACACTTACCTCTTGTTCTTACGTAATTTTGAGTCGGGAAAAATTTACATTTAAATTTTCACTGTCCAGTACCATGGTAATCCAAACTAGCTCGATTCATTGAATTAGCATCCTCTGAAAGTTGAAATAATTATTTTAGTACGTAAATTAATAGACCACTGTATCAACATTGACGTATAGAATTCGATTCCAATTGTCACAAGGGAGTAGGTTTGGTGTGTGTGAGTGAGCTACTAAGTATACAACTCCCGACAGTCAGGACACAGCTAGGATGATTAAAAAATTACTAGGACAATATAAGATTGGTATGTATGTGAGCTACTAGACGCCGACGTCAATCACATGCTAGCTAGGACGATCTGAATCGTAGCTGTATTTAATATTAACAACGTAGGATATTAATTTATCATTTGAAATAAATAACGATAATCTCTTTCCTCTGTTGTTGTCGTTGTTTTCCAGCGAATTTCACAAAAGCACACCTGGCAATGTGGTCGTATCGACAATATTATTACTAGTAACTTTATTTCGAGCTCAAATATTATGCTCATCATTTTATTAGTAAGACACTTAATAACTATGTTATTAACAATACAATACATATGGATATTTTCGTTCAAAATAGTAATATGCTACATACAACTATTCTCTGTATGTCTGATGACTACCTGTACAGTCTAGTCTGCCTGGGAATCATCTCCAGACTGGAGTGGGAGTTGCCTCGCACCCTTTGTTCAATGCCGTTTGAATTAATTAATAATTTAGTAAATTTTTGAAAAAAAGCATTTCCTGTAGAAGGGAAAATATAAGTAATAAGTGTGATTCTAACCAATACTGATGGACACATGTAAAATCGATGATATTAGACGTAAATTACTATGCAAATTAAAGGCTATCGCGGCGACTACGGCTGAAATTTATGCATAGCTATAGTAATTGTTCTCTCTGATAGAGCATTCCTTTCACATTCCTTTATAAATTAACTTTAAATTAATAAGCGCCCATATTAATTATTACATTTTATTGTAAAACTATAAAAAAAGATATATACGAAAAGTATACTCTTTAGTGGTTTCGAAGATATCTCTCGATCACACGTATCAGAGGAATTATTTATGCTGTCAATTTTTAAGAAGTGTATCGTGGTAGTAATCTGATCGTGATATCAGTATGCGCAGAAGGAACGGGGGAAGTTTTTGGGGCAGCGTAACATGACAGTAAGTCAAGGTAATATGAAGTACAAACTCGTGGGAATTCATAAATATTTCCACGTCTGCGACTGACAACCAGATCCAACAGCGTAGTACCGTAGAGTACCTGATACTGCGCTAGCAATTACGCTTTTCATCTTGCTTATTAGTTCATAGGAACTACACTAGGTGACAGGTAAAGATGCTATTGAACTAAGAATAAATTTCTGTATTTATAAGAGTTATTTTATTTTTATTACGCTGAAGTAAATCTTTGTTCTAGAAATATAAAAATATCATAAAATTATGGAGCAAGGGTATAAATTGCTGTACTGCCTGTAATTTGTTTCATCATTGTAAGCTGGAATAAATGAGCATAAGGGCATATACACACTGTGTACGGTATTAGATGAACTAATTGCATCATTCATCTGAGATTATTAGTCGAATGCCTGCAGGTACAATTAATTAGTCGGGTATTGTTTAGACAGTGGAACTAATTACGTATCTGCTGTATGATAACACAAGGGCTTATAGCCGCAGTGGGGTAGACAGAGACAGTATTCATCTGATGTTCTTCTCCGATCTAGCCGTGGTGGCTCAGTGCCCGCGCATTTAGTGCGCTAGTAACCCGAGTTCGATCCGGTGCCGACACCAGTAAATTTGCTGTTGCAATTGTGTGTGCTGATTTACCACACGCTGGGCAGTAAAAGAAAACTAAAATCGTTTGGTAGCCTACTTGTATTAGAAAAAAATTCTGAAACAAGAGACTTCTGCCAATCCGCATTAGGGCCGCTGAGTGGACTTTGACTACCCTTACTTATACTCTCTTTACAGAAAAGGTCTGTGCCCAACAGTGGGACATATATATTATATACATATAAAGGCTGTAACTTTTACTATCTGGGTTTGTTTGTAATATCAATTTTTGAGGTTTCCCGCTAACATATTATTAAATTTGAGAAAAAAATGAATATTGGCATGCATTCAAAGAGTATACGTATTCGTGAGTCACGCAATGTAGTTACTTTGTTGTACGTATAGATTTATAGATATCAATAGAACAAAGTGGTGGTAGCTGAGTATTTAAGTGGTTTACAGTAAGTTTTAAATTAGTAACAATAACATATTTTACCGCTGACCTGCGCTTGGTCCATACTCTGGTCTTTTCCATATTTCTATAGGGTGACGAGACTTGGACTATGAGAAGTCGGGATAGTTGTGTCATAGACGCCTTCGCCTACACCACATGGTGGTGGCGAAGGCTGCTCCGTATATCTTGGACTGCCATGAGAACCAACGAGTCCATACTGAACGAGCTTAAGATCTCCACACGGCTATCAGAAATTTGCCGCCAAAGATCCCTTAGATTCTTTGGACACATTATACGGTCTTCAAAGCACTGTCTGGAGAAGCAGATAATTTTAGGCAAAATGGACGGCAAACATGCTCAGGGTAGGGCGCCTACAAAATGGTCGCACACGATCATAAAGACGGTGGAAGGCAGCATGCAGCGTGCGGTCCACTCCGCCTTTGACCGCTCTCAATGGAGACTGCTTGTACGTGGTCGCGATCCTCAGCAGTGAGGGAACGAACAACAAGAAGATTCGAGAGATTTCGGCATGTTTCACATAAAATAACATTGAATTGTTTTACCATTTCAAAAAATACGAATTAGTTCATTATTACTGACGAGTTTATTTTACGCAACATCATTGCCGGTGGTGTTTTGTTAGCAAGTTTTCCTCAAGCGGCCTCATTTCAAAACATAACACGCATCGCGGTCTAATTGGGGCTAGGGTGTATTAGGATAGAATTCGTTAGAGAATACCTTTTGGTTACGTTATTGACTTGTAAATTGAAATGGAAAGATAGTATACGGTGGAGCGAGAGAAGAATGAAATAAGGCTAGAACCACTAATACAAATTGATAATGTTTAGGTTTTATTCTTTGTAAATTATTTAAGGTTAATTTGATAATTAAATTTGTGTTTAACTGATTTCGTTTGATTTGAACAGTTATTTCGTCACTTTTTATTTTGCTTTTATTTTGACGCAGTATATATCTAATGATTTTCACAATACCGTAGATATTAAATGGTATTATAGAGAGAAGGCTGGTCCATCGGGTGGAATTAGCACAACGAGATAAAAAGAGCTATCCTTGCCATTTCTGTGGAATTGAATCCGAATCGAAAAAATTCGATGGAGCACAAAGGTATCCAAGCAAGTTGAAATGGCAGGACGTAGGCCACATATATCGAGAAAGAGACAGCAAAGTCTTGGTATGGAAGCCGCGGATGTGTCGAAGAAGCGTAGGGCAACCTTCCTTCAGATGGACCTTATAAAGATAGTCAGAAGCGCCTAGGCCTAGTGCCTAGTGATAGGCTGATGATGATAACGAGAGAAAAGATATAGAAACGCTGTGAAGTATGTAAAGAAATTGTTATCCTATAGCTAAATACTTACAAAATATTACGGTACCCTTGTAACTGATGTTTTCGATATTCCTCGCCAATACATAACATTTGATAACCCTACAAATCTTCGTAAAAGTCCAAGCAAATTCCTACCAACAAGGAACCTTTCTACAAAAATGATATGTTTTGTGTAATTTAAAAATGTATAAATGAAAATTTAAATATATGTCCATTATTTAATTATAAGAAGTCATTACGTATTTCTTACTCATAGCGCGTAATAGAGCCAATGCGCAAATCACCTAAACACACATCGCGTTAGAGCCTAATTCAGCTGATGTTAAACCTAATGACGCCATTACCATCTTAGTGGCTAAGCAAACGTCATACACAGCTTCTAAGATCAGTAATGAAGTACACCGTTAGGGAATCGATCTGATTGTTAACAGAAGTGTCAACCTAGCTTTCATTAAACTGTTTATTAACATATAATATGAATACACCTACCCCTCCACTCAAAGGCTGTGAGTGCTTTTTATTTATTATTACTTAGGTTAACATAGACCCATGGTAGGTGAGTCTAGGCTTCCGCTTCAAGTTTCATAGTAGCAATGAATTTGTCTGTTGCAATTTTAATTGCTGATTTATAACGTGCTCGGTGGTGCACATTGTGAGGCGTACATCCATGATGAAACCATATATGTTTTAAATTTGCGTTATGTCCGCAACAAATGTACCAATACCTCAATATCACGCCAATTTCGTTGATCCATTTTTATTGGAATGGATGTACTTCAAGAGTAGCTTTGCAAGAGTCTAATTAATTCTCTTTCGTTTTATTCCATTTAAAGCCGGTTTTTGTTTTTATTCGTAAAAATATTTTGTGCAAATAAAGTTTATTTAAAAAATAAAACGACCATACAAAACTAAAGAACAAAATATTCGTGGTACTAAGATACTAACGATACAAAACGCTAACACTGTGCCAATAGTGACCTTTACCGCTGTGACCCATCGGACCGGAATCTAATTACATCGTCGCAGTACTGCCCGTTGACGTTGCTGGTTTTTTCATCCTAGTTTTATTCGGTGAACTACAAAGAGTTCTCTGCAACGGAACGTAACCTGTCGGCTTGTACCAATTGATCAGTTAACATATTGTAGTAGATAGCTTCACATGTGACTTAAGGTCCAATTTAAAAATACGTCAAGTTGTAATATCTAAGCAGCTTGACTTTACGATTTTATATCGTTTTAAATCTTACCTTGTAACCAATGAATCCCGTTTTGGGACGTATTATAAATTACCTTTAAATTTGCACCCGGAATATAACAATATAATAGTTAAAGTTACAGCCTTCATTTATCTCGTATGTCCCACTGCTGAACACTGGCCTTCTCTGTAAAGAGAGTATAAGGGCATAGTCGGCGCGGCTTCACATGCCTTAGAATTTTTTTTCTAGGACAAACCTACATGTCCACGATGTTTTCCTTCACCGCCGAGCGAGTGGTAAATCAGCACATAAAATTGCAACAACAAATTCATTGGTGCCAGCACCGGGGATCGAACTCAGGTTTCTAGCGTATTACGCCACTTGAGGCGACTACCCGGACACTCAGCTATCACGGCTCTATAAAATAGACTTACCATCAAAAATAAATATCTACGGTGAACGCACGGCAAGATACATCGTGCTTAGATTTATTTATCAAATACCCTCATGTTCGATAAAATGTATAACTCGAAAAATATTCAGCCCGAGTTAAAACATTACTTATGTACGCAAGTCGTCACCTTACCGCTAATGACAAACCACTGCGGTTTGTAAGCGTTAAAATTACATATAATGTCAAATTGTATTTATAGTAAAACAAACAAGTGATAAGATGATAGCGATCGCTGTTTCTGTCTACCCGCTAAAATTATTAAGGTCGTGATTTATGATGTTATAATTATGTGGAGATCAACATAAGTATCGCATATTCTTTGTAGAGCATAGATTCGAAATACCACTAAAGGAACAGCGTTGTACTTTACCAAACGCAGAGTTATTTTATACATTCTGGTAATAGTAAACCGAGTTTTGAGCAATATCCACAGCTGGGCCACAGGCCTTCTGAGGAGAATATAAGAGAAATGTTTGTCATGCGGCCTTAGTGTGGATCGGCAGACTTCTCTATATTTACCTGTTTATCCTTTCTATAGTGTTTACAGTGAAAGTTACCAACATGCGCTGCATTTATTATTATACACTCGTGAGCAAAACAAACGGTCGGTTAAGAAAGTTTGAATATCTCGGAAGATAAAGTCGCTAGCTAACTGAAATTAAATGTGTATAATAGATAATTGAATAAACTTAAAATAAAATAAGATATTTTTACTCATTTCTTTATATTTCAATAAAAATCATAAACTTAAACGAACTTAAAAGAACATCTTACGTAAAATTTGATAAAACAGAATTTTTCATTTAATGTTTTTTAATACTAAATAGGCTCACGTTTGGCTTCTATCTCGCTTGATGGAAGGCGATGATGAAGCCTAGGATGGAGCACGTTAGCCTATAAGGTGTCTGTTCACATTGGACTAAATAGGTTAATTGGTTTAATAGTATTTTTATTTAAATTTTAGTACTTAGTGTCACCACATGGAGGCAAATTAATTATTACATTTTATTTTAAGGATATTTAATTGTCTATCATTCACAATTTATTTTAGTTAGCAAGCGTCTTTATCTTCAGAGATATTTAAACATTCTTACCCGAACCCTTTATTTTTGCCCACGGCTATAGATTATATTGAAGCATTAGTAAAAAAGCTAGTTACTATAAATATCTCATTCTGTAACTAAAGCAATTAAATGAGAAAAAAATCAACCTGATCTTTCATAATCCTTCCTGACAGCGCTTTAAAGAAATGAGGAACATTTTTTAAGAGCAATTATAAAGCTACTTAGTCGGCACTCCATGAAACAAATTTTTGATGCGAAAGCTAAGAGAAAATGAAATTTAATATTCAAGAACGTTTCTGTTTGAAGCAAAAGGGATGAAAACGAGCAAAGTGGATAAAACGGGCAACCAGTACAGTTCGTTGTACTTCCATTTATTTTCACGACGAGAAGAAAAATAAAAACTATAAATAAAAATATGTTAAATAATTTATAATCTGTGCTATCTTTTAGTACAATTGAGTTAGACAACAATAGTATAGACACACGGTTAATGGTGCGTGTATATTGACTATTACCGGTAGAACACATTGTAGGCTTGTAATAACAAAAGTACCCCTTGTATTTTTGTTTTTCAGTTTTCTATCGACTTCAAAAAGGGAGGTGGTTTTTAATTTATCTGTTTATTACTTTTTTAACTATATAATTTCAAAGCTGGTGTTTAAAGCTTCCCATGTGGTCCAATTCTGACCATGACAAACTGGCATCCATGAGAAAACTATATAAGTCTATTTGAACCAAATAAGTGCGCCACAAATAGACGAATAACTGAATATCACGCCAAACGTTCTAATTAAACAAAATATTTTTTATTAGAAAGAATGTACTTCAGGAGATGTTTGATGAGAGTTTGGTTAGGTTCAAATTAATTATATTTCGTATAATTCCTACTATAATTCAGAAACACAACGAGGGTGCCTGTGCGTAATAGCGTTTAACGTTTGATTTGAAGTCGGTTTTTGCGTATGCTTGTAAACGTACTTATTATATGGAACAATATTCTAGAAAATACCAAAAAAACAAAGTTGCTTACCTAACCTTTTTTTTTTGTCATAATCCTTTATAATCTCGCGGGACTGTTGATGTTGCCTTCTTCCCGGGTCCACTTTGGACGACAAAGGCCTCCACCCTTGTCGCCCAGAGAACCCGAGGCCCGTAGTCGCCTTCTACGACAGTCAGGGGATACCGTAGTCTTATTCTTGAGAGCCCAGAAGTACAGGGCTGGAGGTTGCTTACCTAGCGTTATGCCAAATCTGTCGCTACTGTGGGTTTTAATACGTAAGTACCATTATTTCTAGGAGATAGGCAAAAATACAAAATAGTATTTAAATCATTTCCCGCTTATAATATCAAATTGTATCGTTGCACATGTTCAGTTAGTACGGTTCGCTGCAACCAGAGAACGTTCTGGAATGTATTCAATTTCTAACATACCGGAGTGTTTACGGCTGTTCCCGACGTAGGTGTACTTACATTAATTGCTCCCTACATTTAAATATTTGCAGCGCTGGATAATTTCTTTATTAAATAACGATTCTCGTGCTTAAAAATGGATCTATTCATTGTGCTTAGCAAACCGCACGCATATAGTGAATAACTAAATAAAATCCCGTGACATTACTACCCAAATGAGGTGGTCACAATAATAGAAATAAAGGGAACCAGCGTCCTTGTAATCCTCAGGGGACCGACGGAGGTCACTCTATTGTTATATATTTATAGTATCTTATATATTTTCTAAACTTTCATTAAATTTTCAATCGACTTCAAAAAAGCAGTTTCCCAATTCGTCTGTATGTTTTTCTTATAAGTTTGTTACCTCATAACATTCGACTTGATGAGTCGATTTGAAGGGACGATCATTTGAATAGGGAAAGATATACAGACGAATTGAGAACCTCAATCTTTTTTGAAGTCGGTTGAATTATAATTCTATTTATAAATTGTCATTAATAGTCATGGGACTGTCACCGTTTACACAAGGATACTAGAAAACTAGGTTGAGTTTAGGTGGTATATAAAGTCCAAATTAAATATGTTATTTTATTATTTATTAAAACACTATTGTTGTATAGAAATTATTTATTATTATTTAAAATGTTTTTAATCAATAAATAAATTGCTAAGGTTTAATTAATTTTAAATTTATTTAGCATGAATGTATGAATTGTAATTCGAATTTGTGTTTGTTTTTGGTTGTTGCATAAACATTATTATTACATTTGGTTAAGGAAGTTCTTAGCGATTGTTTTTGACATTTGCCTAGTATGCAATATCACCAACCCCGTTGTATTGGTACGCGATCCATGAGAGCAAAGAATTTGATGCATTCGGTGCAATTAAATATGAACCATAACTCCATAACGGAGAGATAACCCACTGAAAATGAGGTGCGCGCTTCGCCGCCACATATTCAGTCACACAATAAATCAGTGGCCACATAATGTATGCTGTCGACAAACCTGACACGGAGACTACTCTATTACTCACGAGGCGCAGAATTTATGGACCGAGTAATACCGAGCCTCAAGATATTGGAAACGTGATTGAAATAATAACTCATATACAAAATAACATAAACATTGTCACTGTTCAATTCACGGCTTTCATGAAATTCTTGTGCCACATTTCCCGCGGTGACGTGTCCAATGAAAATGTAAAACAAATTAACAAATAACTTTGATTCGCTAAATCTTTCAATTTCAACCTACTGTTAGGCGGCGGTCGGATGTATTTAAAAAAAACTACAATGTGGCACACACCACTATTTGTAACAATAAGGGTCTGACTACCGAATCCCTAAATTTGGAAGAGAATTGAGCTCCGCGAGGTTCTGAATTAGACTGCATTGAATATTTGGTAAAAACTGTACAAGTGTTAGCTGGCAACACATGACTCCCAGCGATTGTTATGCATAATAACTACTTCCAATGATATCTTAATGATTTACCTGAACCTTATTATATCTTTAATTCATAATTAATTTGATCATCATATTAACTTGGCATTGTAACCAATAATTTAACTTAGTTTGTAATCTGACTTCTAATTAATTTTGTATAACAATTGTGAGGACGCGAAGTTGTGATGGTATTCGTTATAATAATTCTTTGTACAACGTTACGCTGTCTCAATAAAGCGAGTGTATTAGTTGTTGGACTATTTTATTCCACGATACCTACAAATTATAACACAAGTGAGCAAAAGTGCTGACTTGCAACGGAATAAAACAGCGTCGTTTTGAAAGAGTGCTGAATGTACTTTGTGTCCATAATATTAAGGGTTATACACTACGCGTATGGGTGATTAACAATATTTTGAAATTCGACCTTATTTGTGGAAAAGAAACATTTAAATATTAAAGTAATTCGATCGAAACTCATTCTTAAATCATTAAAAAATATTTTAAAATGTACAACCGGTCCTTTTGGAAATCGCAATAAAATGTAATTAAATTTAAAATAAAAAGTCCAAATCAAATATGATTTTTTTTATTTTTATCTAAAACAATACTTATGTAGAAATACTGCTGTTGCAGTGTAGATTTTTTAGTTAAGTTATTTATTGCTAAGATTTAATTAATTATAAAAAATACTACAAGTAATTACAATCTTCTAAATAATTAGAAATACTTTTGGTTAATAGCGTAAAAAATAATAATTAAATTTAAAATAAAAAGTCCAAATTAAATATGATTTTTTTTTATTATTTAAAACAATTCTTATGTAGAAATACTACTGTTGCAGTGTAGATTTTTTAGTTAAGTTAATAATTACTAAGATTTAATTAATTATAAAAATTACTACAAGTAATTACAATCTTCCAAATAATTAGATATACTTTTGGCTAATAGCGTAAAAATAATAATTAAATTTAAAATACGTTAAATCTATTATAGTGGTATTAGAATGACTTAATTAATTTTATAAATTAATTAGTTACTTGGAGCTGCACAATCTAAAAACATTAAAGTAAAAACTCTCAATATATTTTCAATTATTTCTGAAGCAGTTTCCTATACCCGTTATAGCAAGGCTTAATCGTGCACATGTAGGTCGGTGATAATTGAACAGTTACTGCGCCGTAGCGATGTTTTAATATTGATCTTTTGCAAAACTTGCGCTTGGATTATTTACGTTATAATTATAGGGTCTTTACAGTTTTATACTTTCTTATTTTAAAAATCATATTATGAATAATAGAATAATAATAATTTCTCACGTCCTTTTAGTCCCAACGGGGTATATTAGCTATTTGAGACAGGTTGTCTATCGTAATATACCGCGCACAATTTTCGATTTCGAGAAGTCGGTTTTCGTTTTTGTACACTACCGTGAAAATGGCCATTGTGAAATATTCTAATTGTCGGGAATTCAAAAGTAAGAATAAACCGCGATAATATCTACATAGATTTGTTTCCGGTGTATATTAAGCACCGTGTCCAACCGGAAATGAACTTGAAACTAGATATGCCTCATGCTAGAAAAGGCAAAGAGGGAACGAATATTGTGGGGTATTCTAAAAGCTTATTTCACGCCGCTTCAGGTATTAACGGTTAAGCCGGCTCGTTTAGACTACATCAATAATGTGTACTTGGCTCTAACATTGTTGAATTTGATATTTTAGCACCACCCACATAACATGAGTGGGCCATGTACCTAGTTCTTTATACCGTAACGAACAAAAATATTATTTTATTCGTCATTCACTTCCACACATTCGCAGCGAGAGGTACAATTTTGTGCTCGTCGACGTTGAAAATTGTCCAATAAAAACTGATGAAATTTTGAAACACCATACGTTTTGGTTAAATTGACCAATGAAGTAAACAAAACAAAGGCAGGGGCAATGTAGTAACAACTTAGTTAACAGGTTTAACAATGGCCTCTAATTTGTAAGAGGGTTAGCCGCATACCCACATTACGTGACCAGTAATAATGGTCTCTATTTAGGCGAAGGATGTGTAAAAAAACTGCTGACATATTAAGACTGTATCTTTGTGTTTTGCATTTGTATCCTACATTAGTAATTTTAGTAAAATACACTGAAATAGGCAATAGAAATAAACAAGAATAGCCATGGCTACGGTCTGCGAATGGTAAGGTCGTGGGTTCGAATCCACCATTCGACTATTGACGTGAACCTTCTCCTAGCACAAGCTTAAGCTTTGTTGGAATGGTTAACAAGAATGTGAATAATATTTGCGAAAAAAATATTCTTAACATTCTCTTAAAATCTCTATTATCACTCTCATTATCTCTCTCACACACTCACACAATTATTTTTTATTAATTAACTTTAAAAAAAATTGATACAGTTAAGGAAGAGATGGATCTTCTGGCACAAGTATACTTAAAAGAAGATCCAAACATTGTATATTTGTTTTATATGTTTTGAAATTTTTTCATGTTTGTTGTTCTCTCTTGGTTCTGGTTGGTTTTAACTATATTTACACGTCAAAATTAAGTCAATCTGCAATAGTGTGGTACAGACAGTAGGCTTTCAGTGTGTCTTCTTACAAAGGTAGAAAGAAAATGTGTGCTTGGACATCTCTCTCTCTCTAACCCTAACAGTAATTTACGAAACATATCTATATCTTATCTTCACTAACTTATTATATTACTTTTATAATACCTCCCCCTTAACTTCCTTTCTCCCGATCACACTTTTCGTAACATATTCACCAGCTTGCTCCACCAAGTCAAGCGTGCACAAAATACACAAAGTTTAATCTTAAAAAATAAATAACATATTATATCATAACATTGGATCACTGAGCGAATACATGCACAATTAATATATATCGTAGTCATTGTAACAACATGATATGTTTATAATTGGAAACCGGGGATTAGCAAATGTCTCATGTCCATGTCTCATGAAGATGCATTGCACAGGATCGACAGGTGGCTATTATACCAACATGATCGATGCCACTGGTGTCGCCTTCCTATAATTTACTAGCAAAGATTCAATTAGACGAGACGCGTCAATTTTAGGAGAGTAGAATTCATTTTCTTTTAAACCTTTGAAATTGCCAACTTTTAGCGATGGCCAGTGTGAATATAGTAAATTCAAATTAATGTTACTAATGTTTTTTTCCCGTCGTTGGACTTCTCTTTGATATAGCCGTTACTTTGAAGGCGCGGCGTGTTTTTGTTTTGTTTGCTTCCACTCTGGAAGCTCAATTTCACCAATTTTTATCCCTACACTCAGCGCCGTGTCCGACCAGAAATGAAAGCTATCAATTTTGAAGTCAGCGAAGTAAACCGACTTCAAATCGAATAGGAATATTAGGAAATGGAATTAATCAGAACTTAACCAATAACTCTATACTGATAAACTACCCTTGAAGTACATCCTTTAAAATAAAAAGTATCATCAAAATCGGTTTACTCAGTCGAAAGTTATAAAGTATCAAACAAAAAAAAACAGATGAATTGAGAACCCTATTTTTTAAAGTCAGTAAAAAAATTCAAAGCAATTTTAGAAGCAGATTCGCCGCTGATCATGTCAGAGTTAACAGAAGCCATATTTTCTAATTGTTTAACGAATTCACCCCAAAGTGGCCGAGGATCGTGCTCAGTGGTATGCTTTTGGAGAGGCTTATGTCCAGCAGTGGACTGTTGCAGGCTGATGGTGATAACCCAAATTAGGGAAACGTGATACATACAGCTAAGTTAAAAGACATTTACCAAAACCAAAAGTAGATTGTCACAAAAATATTTATTCCGACGGCAAACAACTCAGAGTACAAACATCTTGACAAATACTTGATGTAGTTATGTTTATTGCTTCATTTTAAAATGGACAAAAGAAAATATTTTGTTGGCTTTTAATAAACGAAGAAAAAGTAGAAGTGAATGCTAAACAACGATGTACACACAGTAAAGAAGAACTTGTGTAATGGGATTTAACCCTAGTATACTTCATTAAAATAAATATAGAATCATAACAATCGAGGCACATAACAAATATATTTACGTGTAAAGCGAATTCAATCATTGATTTAACATGCGACCACTACGTGTGGACGACCTCTTTTATGACTTATGTGGTTTTCTCATGGATGCCATTGGCAGAATTGAAAAAGCGTCAATAGTCTAATGGTTTCAAAGGTCGTGGGTTTGAATCCACCATTCGACTATTGACGTGAACCATCTCGTAAAGCTTACTTTGAATGGTTAACAAGAATGTTAGTAATATTCATGAAAAACACGGCAAACACAAGCTCTAAAAAAAGAATCATCAAAATCGGCTCACCTATTCGTAAGTTCATATAACAAACATATGGAAAAAATACAGGCGACCTCCTTTTCTTTAGTCGGTTAAGAATGTAATTTGCTAGCATCTTATCTCTCTGTATCTGCAATAATCTATAGCCGATACGTGTAAACGTAACATTAGTACCGATTGTGGATTAGCCAATCAAGACAAAGGACATTGGATACATGAATAACTCGCCTTAGATCATCATTTGATCAATTAATTGCGAAACGTGATGATTAATATAAAGCAAATATTAATGAATATAGATAACACCGTAATATATTAGACTATGGAATGTCTTAATTCCGTTCAACTAGCGAAGTCCCAATCTGCTTTTAAAAATCTGTTAACTCAGCATTGTCAATTAATAACGTCGTAACCATGATATACTCGTATGTATATATTATGAATAAGTATTTTTATTGATTGATAAGTTATCAATGTAGGCATATTTAGTATAGATTATTAATTACATGTGTGGATTTGTTATTATATTTTCATCTGTTCGCCATCGTCCTGTTTAGTTCATATATTACAACTATTGTTGAAGCAGGGACTTAGCAATGCAGCGGGGCGTTTGCGACGCGTGAACCGGAGCAATCTCTGGCCACCTCCAAATTCAGGCATTATATATAAATATAAAAAAAAAAAAACAAGGAAAATAGTAACTGTAGAAGTGGCACTCTTTTTATAAATGCAGAGTGAACAATTTAAGTGTATTGGAAAAGAGCACGGACACAGGTCTGTGGTTGCGATCTAACAACAATAAAAAAAAAAAAACTAACCATTGTTACAACAGTTGCCTGGAAAAGATCGCTCTTAGCGTTAGGGTTGTACAACGAATTCCAAAATTTATTTATTTATTTAAATCAACAAAAATTATAACACCGCTACAGATAATCCAATTTGATGATATGAAAACTAAGTTTAACATATATTATTAAAAAGCAGCTTGATGTATTGACAATAAATATATAAATTAGAGTCAAACACCTTCTACGCATTTGTAAAATGTACCTTAGTTATGTAGTTTTCTTTTTTGATTTTGGTGTACAATAAATTTATATCTAGTATTTACACCTTATCGCACTTGAAGTCTTGAAGATTTAACGTTCGTGGTGCGTGTTTCAATTTTTATAATGTTTTAAAGTGCTTAGACACCGTATTAGGTAAATTGTCGACGAACGGTCTTGTATAAAGTAATCCACAATGCCATTCAATATCTTCCTATAATTATTAAAATCCCTATTCCAGGATATTTGTTAATTAGATTTAACCGTCAATAGCCTAATGGTTAAGGACGGTCTGTGAATCGTAATGTCGTAGTTTCGAATCCATTATTCGACTATTGACAGGAACCATCTTCTAGCACAAGCTTAAGCTTAGTTGGAATGGAATATTTTGTGTTAATAAAATATTGTTAGTATTATTTAATTTTTTATGGTATAATAAGGTGCGAATGTTGATTATTAGCAGTATTGCAGAACAGTAGGTAAAGTGAAGGCTGCATTGAACTGGGACAGATAGGGCAATTAATGCGAGTACCACACATTTATCAATCGTAACGCAAATAGAACACTCAGGTACAATTCTTTGATCTGTGCCGTTCTATTTTTAACTCTCGAACAATATTTTGCCATTATTCTATCTGTGAAATGTACCAACTAATTATATCTAATGTATACTTATTATACTAAATGGAGGACGATTAGTCTTTCGCTTGGTCAGTTTATCGATTTTGCGAAACGACCGTGCTTCCGTCTGCGGTATTACCAAAAAACAAACTGTGGTGTTCACTACGAGAGCGGTTTTTCGATCAAAGGGGTCGACCCCAGAAACTTACTAAACAAATTGCAGAAGTATTATTGACGATAGAATATATTAATAATTACCATTCATATCATTAGTAAATGTGGTTTTTACTTAGAGATGCTTACGTTTCGTACAGTAAACGTGAAGTCGCTTGGAAATTTACGTACAGTTTTTTTTCTCCTTTTTATATATATAAAAAATAAACAATGCTTTCCTGAAGAGTAAATTCAATAATAAACATTTCAAAATTGAATTAATTGTTACAAGTCATATGTACGAGCGACCACAGACCACAGAAAATTTAATTTACTATAACATTTGAAACTTAGTAATATGGCGGTAGAAGCATGACGTCACGTCGCTGGCCCGTTGATCAACTGAAGATTGTGTGCCTCCCACAGACCTAGGCTTTAGTGTTGGAAGCGTTCCGCTCATATTGGTACCTCACCAAACAGAATTTGGGACAGATTTTAATTAATATATCTGTATTAAATTATTTGTACTAATAAAGGGATCCATTTTCTGCTCTAATTGTAGAAACTACAGAAGGCATAGACATTACTCTTACCCCATAAGATGCTGTTTTAGTGTAATATAACGTAATGTTGATTACTCATCGGGAACCTATACTACGTGGTTTATAAAACAATTAGTTGTTAAAAAGTGGTTGACGATTGACATGTGTTAAATAAATTTATATTTAAAAATAAACAATAACTTCAATACATAAATTACTATATTAAATAGCAGCAGGGCCGGGTAGCACAGGATCACAAGTGAATGGAGCGAAAAATGAGAGGGCTATACTCAGCAATGGGAAGATACGGGCTGATATATGATAGAATATTTAAGTGACTTTGGTCGGTGTTACGACTTGTTCGCTATTAGTTACAGTTAGCGGGTTTGTCAAAATAATTTGAGGCAATCAATACACATGTTTCCCAGTGACATGTTATGTATTTATACTATATTAAAATATTTATAATGAAATAATAAAATATGAATATTCCCCGCTAACCGCTCCGCTTACTGTTATGCCCGCAACCGAAGCCCGGGACACGTGCAAGTAACGGCTGGAGTTCGGACGGTTGGTTCGCATTGCAATTAATTTTATGGTCTAAGTCTGATGCTACCACTGAACTGTCTTCTTCGTCATACGTGACAGGTCAGTCCGCTTAAAGTTTCAATTCAGAGGCAAATAATCCAGTTTCTGTTACATAACGTAGCCATATAGTATATACAAGCATTGGACCACCATCCGTGTTGAAAGTATTACGACATTAAATAAAGATTTTATAAATGTATTTATTTCTTGACGTTCACACGGTTATGAATACAGAATGTCGGTGAATGTAGACGAACGAAGATAAACGTTATAGCCCACCGTGTTAGCACTTCGGCAATGGCACATAGCGCGTAGAACAGATAGCCGATGGGGTCGAAAAGCTATCAATTGGAGACCACAGACCGGCAAGCGCAGCGTAGGACATCACAAAAGCCCATGTATGTGGCTGGATTCAAGCCGCTTACAACCGGGCCTTCTGCCAATTATGAGGTAAAGCATATGTCCAGCAGTGGATGTTCTACAGCTGAAATCATAAATGATGGGATCTATACAAATAAATGTATTGTATATATGGCTAATACCTGGATTGACCTTACCTATTTTGTGGACATTTACTGGTACATAGCTGATTTAATAAGTAGTAAGAAAGTGGGTATCTTTATTTTAGAAAAATTTAAATAAATCTTTTTTAATCGCGGGGAACAGCTAGTTCGTTATTATTTTTAAGATTGTCTAAATCAATGTTTACTATCCAAATGTATAAGCCATTTAATGTTTAATTTACAATGCTCAATGCAGGAAGTGACCGACTAATAGGATTTGTGGTTAGGCATCGCAAGGTGAACATGACTGAACGTGTGCCATGACAACACATTGACCTAATTACAGACAAATTCAAGTTAGGGCATCGGTTTGCTTGATCAGTTTATTATTCAATATTAAAAAAATAAGGTTTCACTACACCGTACAAAAGGAAAATAAAACAAATACTGATACTCGTCACCCAGAGGGGCAGGCAGAGATCACGGACTTACACTGAACACGATCCTGGCACACCTCGTTAGGTTTATTTACTAATACATGGACATACTTAATCATTGATTGAGGGTAGTCCTATTTCTTTTTTAATACATTGCCAATCTGTTTTCCAATACTTCTTTGCAAGAGGCCCTCTGCTGTCTCGACATAAATTATTTTTCTCCTTCAACAGTTATACGTTACATATTTATTTTTAAGCCATAATCCAATATCTCCGAAATAATTTGAATCCTTAAAATTTAGGGTATGCAGTAAACATAGAAATAGGAGTGAGCTGGTAAAATAAAAAATAAAGATTATGTGTTCATTTTTATTACACAGAAGTTTTGTTACAGTTGGGAATTAATCTGACTATGATGATTTATTTCAACGTAACGTAGTTTCTATGTAGGGTCTTTAGACATAGACAAATTCTTAATTGGCATCATTCGAAAACATAACATACAAACTTTGAGGCATATTAAAAATACAAAACAAACAGTGATAAAAAGAAAAAATGGACAAATAGGACATAAGATACGATGCCAATATTGAACACTGTCTCAGTATATGCCGTCGCAAGGATGCGACAGCGCTGTTTTTCAGCGGTGCCCAGAACTCAGGAAAGTTGTGCGCACGCAATACTACGTTTACATGGAATTTATATAGACGAATAAAACAAACATATATGTTATTACTAAATACTTATAATGTACAATTTAATACATTGTTACACACAGACTAGTGGTGAAGCCATTTCCACTTATTTAGCCATTTTGTTCATACACAATCTTTTAACAGGAAAAGATTTCAACCCTCAAGTTATATCAAGAGCCGAACCGCTCAGCCTCTGGCAAACAACCACTGTCTGAAAAATACATCGAAAACATATATAAGGGTATGTAAAAAAAGCAAACAAAAACGTAACATATTTCACGTATTCCACAGAATGAAAAGGTTAAGCCATGTGCTACCTAATTTATTAGGCTTATATTCTTCTCGCCGAAAATTTAGTATGAAAATAATTCATGGCTTTCAATATTAAATTTCCAAACGACTAACTCGATACAATACAATTAAATAAGAAATACGACGAAGTATATACACGAGTAAAACCAAAATCCGACTTCAAATCGAATCAAACATTATTACGCGCCGACTACGTATTTGTATTTCCAAATTATCATGGGAATAATAATCAGAAGCTAACCAAACTCTCATCAAACTATCTTTGAAGTACATGATTTCCAATAAAAAATGGGAATATGAAATAGGATCACAATGAATTTGAAATGGAAGCACAAAAAAAATAGAATCATCCAGATCGGTTCACCCAGTCGAAAGTTATGAGGTAACAAACATAAAAATACATACAGACGAATTCAGTGCCTTACCTTCTTTTGTATTTAAAGTCGGTTGAAAATAGTTAGAAATTATATTTTCATTTTAAACTAGCGTACCCAGCCCGCTCCGCTGGCCTAGATTTTGCTTTATTTTATTTAAACATTCACACAAACAAACACTCAATAAAATCATTAAATATTTAATTTAACTCTCACAATATATTAAATTATTCATTTCTCTCCGTATTCATTCTCTTCTATACTATTCTCGAGCGGGTGAAGATCATTACCTATACCCATGTACATATCAGCAATATCATTCTTATCATTTAGGGATTTAGTATCCTTCATTATACTTCAATATGGTTCATAATCACACAAATATACACAACGCATGTGTCAGTACAAATTTGGAATAAAATAATAGAATATCATCATAGTAAATAAAAGCTGTATTTTACAGTTCAAAAAGAGGAGTACTCGCCAGGACGATCTGGAGATTCCCTGAAAGTTTAATTGAGATCGGTCCAGTCGTTTCGGTGGCTATATGGAACAAACCCACACACTTTTTACACATACACAGATTAATAATATATTTAGGAAATTGGATAAAGATCACATCAAAAACAATAAGGAAATTAGACTAAGTAACAATCACTTTTTGTTACACACTTAGGAACAAAACAATCACCTAGATATAAGTTAAACAGATTGAACGATGTTACCACAACGAATGACAACCGACAAACGCGCGCGCACCCGAGCTGCGCGCCGGTTTTATACCCTTCTAGTAGGATTTCCTTACTATATATACATTTTAAAATAGGGAGTAATAAACGCGAAGATAAATTATTTTATTAATTATTTTAAAGTATTTTATGGTATCATAACATTTACCCGATAAGAAGAAACATGCAGAGATGAGAGATAGGTTGGACTCTTTCTTGCTCACATTTTAAAATAAGTGCAATCATTTAAAGTGAAAACTAAACCCAGCCTAAAAGGGGGCAAGGTAGACCTTATTGCTACAAACGAATCTCTTCCAGGCAACTATGTAGGACAGGAGAGGTAAAATAGAAACATAAATAGGAAGGTAAACGAAACGAAACTCTATTCTTTTTCTTTTTACCTGAGAGAGAAGATAAAATTCTAGGCTCTAACTTTTACCCCTACCACGAATAGAAATGACCTATTTTACTATTACTTGTTTTAAAGCTTTATGACGCATTTATAAACACAATACTGTATCAATCATATTTATTCGTGTAAGTTATTTTAAAACAAGTTTCAATTGAATATCCAGCGAGGACGTAAGTGATTACTGCGGCATATAGTTACATAATAAACCAACCACGATCATGACACAAGATCGAGTTCGTAACAGTGACCTAACAAATATATAGGGTTATGTGTGTTTTTAATTTCGAAAAGAATAGTTCCTCACTATTCTTGGGTTAGAGCTTTGTAAGCGAAATAAATCACGTATCGTTACATAATAATCTCCTTAGACTGTAATCTTTAAGTTTGGTATATGTGATACTTGGAATAATCCTCTGAGATGCTCATTTCGCAATGTGTACAGACGCGACACGCCTTTTACCCAGCAAAGCAATTAGAACTGTATTGGGTTGTTGTTCGGTCCATCTTAATTTTGGCTTTGGTTAAAAAAAATGCCTTGTGCAGCTTAAAGCAATATACTTGTTTATAAAAAATGTACATTACTTTTTAAGCTGTAAGTGGTTTTTTTTAAAAGGTTCCGATAGTATAGTTCTTATCATCAGTTTCCAATTGCTAACGTCACGTACCTACACTTAATTTAATGGATTAGAGAACGTATCCATTACAACACGTTACAATTTGTATTTAAGTTGTTCTGTATCGTGATGTATTGGTTCTACTGATATTTGTTTTTGTACACCACTGATATTTGTTGTTGTAAGTTAAAGATTATTGTTTTTCATCATCAATTTGGTTTGCTTCAATAACATGTTGAAACCTCTAGGAAATCAATAAGTCGTAATAAAAATACATGAATATATAGAGTATTAGAAATTAATAATGTGCTTTATTACTCTAATAATATGTTTGTGATGATAGTTAACGAGTATAAAATTCATAGTGAAAGGGTCTTTCAAGCTATTTTATATGAAACTAGCTCTGCCCATTCGTGCGCGAGGAATGTAACTAAAAAGTATTTAATTTATTTTTCTTTTTTCCATTTTACGCCCTATTTGTACCTTGGAGGTACTATTACAAATTGATGACATCTCCATCAAATATTTATATTTTAGCCAATTTATGCGAAAATTAAAGTTAGATTAAATATTTAAAGATGTAAAACTTAATAAATTATATCCTAAAACCTTCCTCAAGAACCTCTCCATTGGTGAGCACAGCATGAAAATCAGTGTAGTGGTTTTTGAGTTTATCGCGAACAGACAGACAGACAGCGGGAGGTGACTTTGTTATTACCATATTTAAGTACAATGGAGTATATTGCATGTGCATGGGTGTAGGTAATGATCTTCACCCGCTCGAGAAGAGAATGAATACGGAGAGAAATTAATAATTTCATTTATTGTGAGAGTTGAATCAAATATTTAAAGATGTAAGTTTATTGTTTAAATAAAATGAAGCAAAATATAGCCTGGCGAAACGGACTGGGTACGCTAGTATTTATATAAATTTAAAAAATGTAACTTTAATTTAAAAATACTACTGAATCTAGACTGATGGATAGTCTTTTTGTACTATGTAAACACAATCGTTGCGGAAATAGTTTGCAATTGACTTATTTCGAAGCAGTCAGCATACGGATTGCCAACCATCTAATGCGATTTGCGGTTAGGCTCCGTAAGCGAAATTTGATTGAACGCCGACACGCTGACGACGCCTTCAGCATGACTGAGCAAAGGTCAATTCCTAGTAAGACAATTACATGACTCAATTGTTTCAACTTTTAGTCAAGATTATATTTGGATGTGTATGTTAAGGAGAGCGGTGGTAGTTAAGTGTGCGGGCCTCACGTTGCATAGTACACTGGCAACCCAAGTTCGTTGTTCGGTACCGGCACTAATGGATTTGTTTGTTGCAAATTTAAGTGATGATTTACCACGCGCTCAATGGTGAAGAAAAACATCGTGATGAAACCTACTTGATTTAGAATTTTTATTAAAACGTGTGCCAATCCACATTACGGCCGCGTAACGAACTATACTCTCTTTACTGAGAAGGCCTGTGCCTAGCAGTGGAGCATACTATATAGACAGTAACTGTAACTTTCTAACTTTAAGTCAAGAAATAATTAGAACAGAACTTTTAGTAATAAGTGGAAAGTATAATCTCAGAGGGTGCAATGTAGGAAGCTTCAATAGCCTATTGGTTTAGCGTACGGTCTGCAAAACGTAAGGTCGTAGGTTGAAATCCAACATTCGACTAATGGCGTGAACCATCTGCTAGCTCAAAGTTTATCCTTAGTCGGAATAGTTAATAAGAATGTTATTAATATTTGTGAAAAAAATATTGTTAGCATTAATCAAATTAAAAAAATCTAATATTGTAAGTAAATCGAAATGTTTTCCTGTTTATTTTATTACCGCCGTGGAAAAACGAACGATATTTATCAGCTTTGCACAGGTTACAAATGCCCTTAAGTAACCTAAAAAGTAAATGTACTGTAAGTTATCTCTACTAACTTCTCATCACCATCCGTCAGTATCAATCCACTGCCTAGGCTTTCTCAATCCCTTCCACCATATACAAGCCTCCATTTTTCCTATCCTGCTACTTCAGGCATAAGATCTATCCCGTAGAGATTTGCCAAGCATAGCTCTTGCCATCATACATATGCACCAGACCAATGGACATGTGCATATATGTAGTTAATGCACAATTATACAACAAATACTCTATTAGATTCCCAACTTTGTGGTGGTCCACACGAGTCGAATCAAAACAAATTTAAAATACTGCCAGTTAGTTCCAGAATCATAAAAATAAAATTAAAAACAATAAATGTTTTCGTTAGCACAAAAGTACTCGGCTTACAATTCCGCTTTATTTAGTGTTTCCGCAAATACTTGCTACAAATTCTTTCATCTTAAAAGAAACGTAGAAAACTTTGCCTTTAAACGGTGAATCTAAATTGTCTCCAGACTGGATGTGAACTTGAGCGTTGGGAATGAAATTTCCGTTTGCATACAATTACTCAACTTTAGCAATGGGTTCGACAACTTAACGTTGTTGCGACACGTTTCAATACCTTATTCTTTCCAAGTGGCGCAAACTAGTTCTAAGTTTAAATTTACTTTACATGTATTGTTTACAAGTATTGCTCCTATTTTTAACCGACTTCAAAAGGAGGAGGTTCTCAATTCGTTTGTATTTTTTTTATTTGTTACCGCATAACTTTGGACTGGGTGAACCGATTTTGATGATTCTTTTTTTTTAAAGCTGGTACTTCCCGTGTTATTCCCATTTAGTTATTAATAGTTTTCTCATTAAATTTAATTAAGAAAACCATATATTTTCATATGAGCTTAAATTTGCATCAAACATGTGCTCGACCAAAGGACGAATAACTCAATATTACGCCAACGAATTTCGATGATTCAATTTTTATTGGAAAGGATGTACTCTAAGGGTTTGACGAAAGCTTGGTTAAGTTCTGATTAAGTTTGATTTCGTAATATTCCTACGATAATTCGGAAATACAAAAAGGGCGTCCGCGCGTAATAGCGTTTATTAACTTTCTATTCGATTTGAAGTCAGTTTTTGTTTTTACTCGTAACTATACTTGGTTATTTATCTATGACTATTTTTTTGCAAACGAGCTTATGGCTAAGCTGTTTTTAAGTCATCTCCGTCGTTTATAAAGATTCACAACATCGCGGGAACTGCAGGTCCGTTGCCGGCCTTTCAGAAAGGATTAGGTTCGTTTCCCAGAATCGTATAGGTTCGGAAACACGGCTGGTTATAATTACAGATTGATTCCACTTATTATTACAGTTAATTCTGTTCTCTTTTCTTTATTAAACTAGTTAATTTTTTGGATTATGGATTATGGTCTTTTATGGATTATGGAAATATAAAATGACTCCACCAGACGTATACGATATAGATGTATGTATTTAGCTATTGTTCAGTTTGCAGTTGTTTCTTCTAATAATGATGAAACAAAATTAAGTGACATGAAAAAAATATGGTTATCAATGATAGTACACAATAATTAGGTGACGTTATTTTATGAAGTCGAAATGAAATTCGCTCAGCACAGATGCTGCGAATTTATATATTGAATGCAGTGTAGACTGATTTATTGGCATCTGTAAGGATAAAATTAAACGAAGAAATACAAGAAAATCGCTGATCAACTGTATATACTAGGGCAATTATTGCATAATAAAATATTACAATAAGAACAAACTTTAATTTTGGATATAATTTCTCAACTCGGACGATAGCGGCCAATTAAAACTTTCGAACAGGAATGAGGGTCGTTCGAGGAAGTTGCAAATCTTGATGTTCAGTAACTTTATTTTACCTTTTGTTTGCCGATTGCAATTTTGTCAAAATCACAAGCTAAATTAGGTAAATTGGTACCTATTCTTACGTCCCATTACCGTAAATATAGAATCAATTTTAAAATAGCATATATATAATAGCCGAATAACTTGGCCGTATCCAAGAGGCAACTGTATAGGAACACAAAGACAGGTCGCATGTTACTAGCTTTCCTTTAAGCTTCATAAAAAATCCAATTAACAAATAACGATTGAATTATTCCTTCGTCTGATGGAAACAATAATGCAATTATTACTACAAAAATCATAGATTAAAATACACAAAAGCTTAATTGTTAAAAAAATAAACTTTACAAATCTTCCTACGTCCGATGGTAGAATAATAATGCAATTGATACTACAAAAATCATGGTTTAAAATGCCTAAATTAAACATCTACAAATCTACATCCAACTATGACATATGAAAGCGTGGTGAGACTTTTATTACCATTAACAGCTTTTAATATTACATAAATGAATCTACACGATTGGATTAATACCACTTATATTTTATTTTAGTTTGCATATATCAATTCATAAATTACAAATAATTTTGTAATTATTATTAATAACAGCACGCTCAGGCCATTGACAATGTTATGGGCCGAGTTCTAGATAACTAGCTGACCATACGAATTTCGTACTTCCAAATGAGGAACCATCTGAGTTTAATTTGTCACTTTTACAACGTAGTGAAGTGTTTTAAAAAACAATAAGTTTAATAGTTAATTAAGATAATATATATATAAAAATAAAATATAATGTAATAAATTCTTTAATTTCAGTTGACTCATTTGCTTTGGTGACGATATACATGTTTTTACTCGATTGCTACACGAGTCTACAGACTTTTCCAATAATCTTGTTTCCTTTTGTTTATCTTACAACTATCAAATATCTGATCCATTTTTAATAAAATTAGCTTATTAGAATATAAAGATTTGAAATTCATTCGGGCAACGTTAGACAAAAATTGCTAGTATGCAATAAAGAATAAATTAAACGATAATTACTGAATAATTTTTTGTAAGAAAAAAACTGGATTATTTTTTTTTCTTTATTTGGGACAATAAACAATAGCACAATTGATATTATAAAAGACATAATAGAAATAAGATACGTAACTGCACTACCAACAACATTATCCGCAAATTATTATCATTATTATTTTAACGTGCAACACTTAAAAAACAAAAACAAAATTTAAACTAAGAAGAAGAATACGGAAATAAATGAACTATTAAATACTTATTAACTAAATAAAACGGATTATGAAATAAAACGTACATAAATTAAAACGTGTATATAAATAAAAGCACTGAGGTAAATACAAGCAAGGAGGATATGCAATACCAGCTATTTTACAGCAAATTGGAGGAGGGCAATAAAATTTACTGCGACGGGTTTTATTATGGCAACGAGGAGTGCAAATCTGAGAAATTGGATGCCTCTATCTCATACAATAATGAAGATGTTATCTATGTTTACTACTGGTAGTAACATAGTATACGAAAATACGTTTTTTATAGACTAATTTTCAAGTGGTTCTGAAGTGATGTGTGGTTGTGTAGAGGTGGTGAAATTATATATTTTTTTTATATTCACGGACGAATACATTTAAATTGGTCGTGTAGGTGTCAGAAAATTTATACTGCATCCACTATCTTCAATCTTGTTATTGCGGATAAGTGTGTTGATAGTGTAATATAACAGGACAGATAAATGTATGCGAGGAATTTAGTGTATGTCCGACTAGAGGGATAAATCTGAGCGGCAGTGTGGGTAAATTGATCATTATTAACAGTACCGCATGTTGTATACAATGTCGGTATATCCACATTTACAACTAATGGTAAATTATGGAATTCGTGTCCTTTTATCCATGCTTAAGCTTGGTAGCGCAATAGCTTAACCTCTTGCTCTGACAGAGTTTAAAGATCAAAAGGGTGACGTAAGCATACGCCAAATCTACACGACAAAATAGACAGAGTGACAATAGTTGACAAATAGAAAGAGCATTACGGCTCTAACAAGTAATTCGAGTACAGCTTCGAGACGTCGTTATGTTCTTGTCCACCAAGATCTACACAATTTAACTGCCTGAACACCGCTAACACTTCGCTTAAGCATGATATCCAAATTTCCGATCCGGCATAGATTATGTTTGTCATGGACAGAGACATAATTGAAGCCATTGATAAAGCCACAACCAAAGCCAGTTATTGATTACTCGATACTAAGATGTCACATTATTTTGTACTTTGCGGTATGTATTAATAGTTCCAGGTTCGAATACCTGTGTAATAACATGACGGTATTTTACAAGGTGTTCGTGCTGCATGAGATGCTGCCGATATCAAATTTATTTCACTCCATATTTTAATGGTAGTTTTTATCAAAACGTTTTATAGTCTTCACCCTTAACTATTGACGTCTTGAAGCATTAATCACGAATTATTAAGGTTTTCACTTGAGGCACTGTATTATAACCACATTAATTTTACTGACATGTATAATATATATTTGAAATAATGTCGGTTTTGGCGGGCGGTTCGGAGACCACAATAACAGCGTCTCTTGACAAATTAATACTTGACATTGCGATTAATAATTCCATTCCGACATTGAAAAGTCGGGCACGGGACCGTTAATCAAATTAATCATTTAAAGCTTGCACCCACATGTTTGTATGTTCTGGCACATAATAATTACGAGTATGGGCAGTGCTCCGATAGAAATTTGTCGTGTTTTCTGTTGCCCAAATAAGATACAATTGAATGAAACACAATTAACAGCTCGAAACTTATTCTGTCAATCACTCAATGACTCAATTTTGCTACTAATTAAAAATATTATAATAGTATATTTAATCATTCGTTAGTGGTCTAATAATGGCAATTAGAAAAGCAAAGAAAATTAAAAAGGTATGTCAAAATGTCAGCGTTTCGTTGAGGTATAAAGTGTTGTAAAAGGATAATAAACGACATGCAACCCATGTGCTTTAAGATTAATTTCGGTAATAAGCGTCATGTAAAAGTTCATTATCGGCTTAACTCGACATTAAAATTTCTGGTGCAAAATATAGGCTTTAGTATTTTAAAATATTTACTTTGAACTACCTTACAAATTGTTTTAATTATTATTAAGTTATTTGTTCAATGCTGCATTTAAGGTGTAAATAGACCAATGGTTCAAATCGTAGGTTAAAAACCACACTTACAATGCATGTACTCATATATGGCCGTTTCCATTAAAGATGAACTTGGGGTGGACGTTATCGCCTTTAAATAAAAGTAAATTACACAAAACTTCGCTGTTTTTGTGACTTAAATCAGATTCGGAAAACCTTTGCTCCCTCCCACTTAATTATAATTGGAAGGCAAAGGGGCATTGCAATTAACAGTAAAACGGCTGTTACCCTCTTCAGGAAAGGCAGGCTACAATCAGTAATTAGAATAAAAAAGTTAAAACTAAATTTTTGCCGTAATATATTCACTTATGAATTTGATTATTTAATGGTAGTTGTAAAGCGTTTTAAGTTAAATACATTTGTATAATTGCCTTCACAGAGTAGTTAAATTCACATTTGTCCAGCGCAAAGACCCTTATCTTGGGTTGATGGCACTTCAAATGGACGTTGTTGTACTGTGAATATGTTAAGTGACAACATATAGACTGTAAATGATTATCAGCTTATTTTGGGTCGTGTTAGTTTAGGTAGTAGGTTATATTGTAGGTTATCTCACATCATTGTCAAAATAATGTGTTGTATTAGATCTTATAAGGGTTAAATTATTCAAATATATACATTTGATATAAGGACTTTCTTGGTATGTATTTTAATGCCAATTCTCAAAAAAACTTTATGAAATTGACCCAATTCAGCATGCGGTAATGTTAATAATTTTCAATGTACCCTAATAAACCGCTCAGATTTATCCGTCTATACCGACATACACTATATACCTCGCATACATCTGTCTACACATGATGTCATATATTTTTAATGGCGGGGTTTAGACCGGTTTTTTGAATAATTTTATAAAACTTTCGGGTTTTACAACTTTAATTCCACATTAGAATATTTTTAGTGAAAAAAATAACGACTATTACAAAAAAAATATAAAAATAAAAAAGATTTTCGACTTTGTACTGAAAAGTTAAAGCAGATGTCTTATTTATTTTGTACACCGTACTTACCTATACGTACGTATGTATCCACTTTAGGTACGATATACTTGCGTAATGCTGACCTATTTCACGTTTAGCCAACGTATTTGTTGGCAGGGTAACTGGAATATGCGCAATTACTGGACATGGGTACTGTTTGCAGAAAATGTTCAAAGATAACAGTCTACTCCAAGTTTCAATTAGCTGTAGTTCCCGCGCTATCGCATCTAACCATGAAATGTCGGAGATTGCTTTAGTAATTACGCGAAGCAAACCTTCCAGTAAATTGAACTAAAGCTTTGTGATTTTACTTGATGCAAATTGTCTGTTCTCTTTTACACCGCTAAACATATTTTTTAAAATGTTCAAAGATAACAGTCTACTCCAAGTTTCAATTAGCTGTAGTTCCCGCGCTATCGCATCTAACCATGAAATGTCGGAGATTGCTTTAGTAATTACGCGAAGCAAACCTTCCAGTAAATTGAACTAAAGCTTTGTGATTTTACTTCATGCAAATTGTCTGTACTCTTTTACACCGCTGTGTGAATAAACATATTTTTTAAAATGTTCAATCAAATATGTCACAAGTATCTTTTTGAGCAAACACAAAAACAGACTTCCAATCGGAACCTCGCAATTCAAATGACAAATTGAAAATAAGACAACAATGAAAAAGTGACAATGAACGTAGGAATATAACGTAATAGAATTAATAATAACCTTATTTTTTGGTTATCTTTTTATAGACCATCCTCCAGTACCCTGGGTGGGACCGGAGGGATGTGTGGGACTCGGCCTGGGCAGCCCCTACCCACTAAACCTTCCGTGAATGCCATCAGCCGTTTTGAGCGGGGTGCCCCGGATCTGTCGGCGACAGGATACCACAACGACCGGCCGGTCTCGGCAAAGACCGCACTGCATCCTCAAAGGGGAATTCTCCGGCACTCAAAAAGTCCCGACGACGCAATTAATCATAACCTAACCAAACTATCATCAAATCATTTAATTAAATCTTGAAGTACATATTTTCCAATAAAAAACGAATCATCGAAATCGGTTGGCGTGATATTGAGTTATTCATTCATTTGTCGCGCACATACTTAATGCAAAATTGAGACTTATATCGTTTTCTCATGGATGCGATGGATGAAATGGGATCGCACTGAAAGCAATTGCTTTCAAATAAAAAAAAATCCTCAACATCGACTCACCTAATTGAAAGTGAAGCTCCATTCATTCCATTCCCTGACGTCACTCTGCCCAGTAAAATATGCAAAGTAAATGTATTAATGCTGTCAATCTGCCTACGAATTATATAGTACGATAATATAAAAATAATTTATTTATTCTTTATTTGCACACAATACAAAAAAGGTACAAATAGGTAATAATATCGCTGGTTTAACTTTAAACACTTCTCATCACAAACTTACTTAGTAGCAAGATACACCTACAACAATGAAAGACAACAATACACATGAAAGACACAATAGGGCGGCGTGGTGGACTATGATCTCATACTCTCTTTACAGAAATCCTGGATTACTTGTACTATAAAATAAATACACTAAGCGGAGCAGTCAAGTTTTGTATTTCGAATTGACCAACTTTTGATAAAGTGTATCTGCTCAGCTTAGCGATCAATGATCAGGGACCAATATATTCACACACATATATTCACACATATATATATACTTAGGCTCTAACTTTAACCTAAATATTACGTTACTGTACATAAAAAAGTGCACAACACACAAGTATAAGTTTCTTACAGGTGATGTCAATATTACTGCGTTTCAGTTTATCGGCATATGCGTTTGTCTTTAAAGGAAATGATGTTACGGTATCATTTATATCCTTAAAACTGAACTTAAGTGTAAGGGGCATCTTAAGAGGACCATTAAAACTGTAGAAGTCAAAGGCACAAAGCAAGGCGGCTACTCGGGACCACTTGTTCTCTTTCTTTACGTTATTTTAGGCTCGTTTGATCCCACGTCAGCGGCGTCTGACGCATGTACCTTGCGTTACCACTTCTAAGCTTAACATATCAAAGTTAATATTGCTTTTAGTGACCCTTTTTAAAGTGGTACGTATCTCCAAATTTTTAAGGTTTCATGTGAAAGTAGCGTGATAAACTTAAGGCGGAAATTACATTATCAATCCTTTTTTTTGTTTTCAACGCGAATCCTAGAAAATATATTTCAAGCTAAATTTTGAATAATAAATTATATTGAAACAAAATACTTAAAATATTTTTGATTACAAAATTTGATTTACAATAAACAGAATTGACTTAATATTTTCACACTGCTACGAAGCTTTAAGCAAAATACTTAAAATATGGCACTGTATCGAAAACATTGTTAAATTCAACAGTAATAGCGATACTGCTTCCAATTATTGGATGTCGTTTACTAGTGCACTCGAATGGATCCGGATTTTCTCGCACTTTATACAGAATGCAGGAAATTAATTAAGCAGAATCTGATATTGTGATCTAAATTTCATAGTTCCTGGATTATTATTTTTAACTGTTACCGACTTGAACATATCCAATGATATTGTACGTATAAAACCGAAAAACTATAATTAACCCATACCACCATAGAATTCGATTTTTTTTTAATTTAGAGAAAAAGTCGAACTAAGGAATTTCATCCTTCATATATGCTGTGGCTATCCCTCAAACCTGAACGAAGTGCTTTGTTTCGTCTTTCATTATTGTTACAACAAACGACCTGGAATAGTTTACCCGCGTTTATCTTTCCCTCCAATTACAATGTAGATGTTTTTGACATTAGACATTTACTAAACTAGTTCGCGTTATCATTTAGGACTTCATTACAATAAACATCAAGTGAGATCGAGGTCAAGCATGAGCTTTGAAAGTAAAATAATAAAAAAAAAACATGAAGGTATCACTGACTTTTACTACTAATAAAATACGCAAGTAGTTTACTGTTCAATTGATTACATCTTTACTTACCGATTGCATTCTGCATTATAGTTCATCTTTGGTATTTTCTTTTTATACAACTAATAAGTTCAATTCAAACTGTATACTTATTTATATTAAATGGTATTCAATATTCATTCAAAACTAGTTAATATCCAACCTCTTCACGTTAAAAGAGCAATTCAGAGCAAAATATACATGGTCAGGATATTAACGAACCAACAATGCACTCTTGTTTTGGCACATGGTATCGTAGCGGACAATTCTGAATCGTCCAAATTGTTGCATTCGCCTTTATCTGAAATTGTATTGCATGAAGCTTCTATATCAAGAGCGAGATATGGCCTTATCTGATCCAGTTATCCGGACTGCGGGTTCAATTGAGCTTGTTGGCATTTCAAAAGAATGGGAAGTCTTGCTTGAACGTTTAGTAGATTGCTGATAAGTTCCCAAGTTAATTTCATAAAGGGGGAATAATATTCCGATTCATTTACTTTTATTTTTTTGAGCATGCCAGTGTTTTATTAACCAGTAATTGTTTTTATTATATGTAGACAAAGTACTCATGTTATTATCTATACATGCAAAAGCACCAATAGCGTAATGGTCTAGAGCACGGTCTGCGAATCTTAAGGTCGTAGGTTCGAATCCATCATTCTACTATTGATGTGAACCAACTCCTAGCACAAGCTTAACCTTAGTTGGAATCGTTACCAAAAATGTTAGTGATAATTCTGAAAAAAAAGACCATATTGTTAGCATTATTTAAAAAAAATACAAAATTGGAGTGTCTGTTTGTAAAATATTTTTTTTTACATATACTAAAATAATATGTTTTACAAGTTTTGACAAAAAACTGCAACATGTTTCACAAACATTTTTTTTCAAAGAGTTACGATGAAATGTGGAAGATTTTGGATTAATGAATAGTAGCAAACTTTTGAAATTACTTACCACATTTGTTAACTTTTTCCAGCATAGTGTTTCAATTTTAATTGTACTTGTGGTCGATAGCGCAGTTATCTTCACTTCTAATTAAAATTATTCGTCGCCAAAACTAGCCTATTTGTCGTTATACTACCTAAAACTATCGTAAATTGTTGTTATTTCATAATTTTTAGTAAAGTGGTCATATCATAAAAAAATTCATGGATTTTTTTAATTAATATTTTCGCGGCTGTCATACAGTCACTTTTTTTTTGTTACCCTGCCTTCTGGGGGGAAGGTGACGGTTATGTGGGGTTCTTACCCACTAAAACCTCCCCGGTGGCCCTTTCCTCGGTGCATGACGAGGGGCTCCGGGATCTCCAGTGGAACGCACCGGAGCCCCTCTGCACTGTGCTCAAGGAGAGCACGTCCCGTGGGGGGAGGTTACTCCCTCCCCCCCTGTGCCCTCGCAGCGCAAGGCGACACGGGCCAGCCGATGTCGCCTTCTTCCCGGGTCCACTTTGGTGGACGACTCAGACCCCACCCTTGTCGCCCAGTGAACCCGAGGCCCCTTTTAGTCGCCTTGTACGACAGGCAGGGGATACCGTAGTCTTATTCTTGAGAGCCCAGAACTACAGGGCTGAATACAGTCATACAGTCACCTACCACTTCCGTTGGACCTTTAATTATGGGACCTTTAATTATTAAATTGTGTAGAGATGTTTAATTTTGGTAAATTTCTGCACAATCGCAAGACATTTTACGCCAGAATATTCTATATTTTAAGTTCAACTTTAATAAATTACATGCAACCGGTGTGGTTGTAAGATTTATTTTGGCAATAAGTGTCATGTTGAACTACGTCATTATCGGCGGAGCTCGACTGTTGGCGATATTGTTTTTGGTTCAAGCGGCTTCTGAACCACTATTTTCATATTATTTATTACATCGTTTGAATTTTTTTTTCTAATTCATTTAGACAAAAAAATATAATTACATCCAGTAAGCTTTATGTTTCACAAAGTTATTAATGATTGATTTTAAGTGACTTATTTGCTTTTAATGGTTTTATAAAATACTTTTAATATGTATAACTGTGAAAATAAAAAATAAGATATCTAACTTCTTTCGATTATTCTACATATACACACTACGTATATGCTGGTAATAAATACGACGCCATTATTTTTAAGGAGGTCCAACTTACCGCTACGGTCTCTACGCTTTGTATATGTTACCGGAAATTTATGAAATCAAGGAATTGTATACAAATCCTAGGAAATGTGTAATAATATTATTTTATTATAACACTTATTGAGACAAACAACAGTCATACCGTAAAAAAATAATAATATGCATTATTATTATATAAAATAATAACACGTCGTATCGCCGCAATAACCAATAATCACGTGAAGTCTTTCTAGCAGTTGTTTTTGCCGTAGAAAAGAAAGTAACTCTTTATAACGTTCATCTTCAATAAAAACAGTGTTTTTAGCGTTTGTTAATATTCTTTATAACGCCAAAGTCAAACTAAAAAAAATCAAAGCCAAATTTTAGGAATTACATACATTTCCTAGGAATTACAATGACGGATTACATACATTTCCGTTAACATTTATACATACAACAGACGTGGAGGGGCTTTAAATTTATTTATCTCTCTTTCCCTTTCTTTATTTTATATGCTCTTATTACGCTTAACATTTCATCACAGCATCATATTTCTTTCAAACTACCGTAACAGAACTTTTAGAAGAGGGTAAATGCAGAGAGCAGAGCATGCGTTTTACCAAGATTCCGCCCAAACAGCTACCAGAATAATTGTTTTTCACACACCTATACTAATAAAATGATTAGTAACCCTACAGCTTAATCATCAGCTATATACAAATGTAATAAGTAAGAAACACAAACTATTCTTGCTACTAATTTACAGAGGCATACTAATTATTTATAGCATCTAGAATATAGCATCCTATTTATTTTAATAGGAACAACAAACGAATATTAATATATATTGAGGCTTAATGTGAAGTAAATTAAACATCAATTAAAAACCGTAATAAATATATTAACAACATAATGATAACGTCAATAATTTGTCTTTACTATTGACTACACACTTTATTATATACAAAGAATAAATATATTTCCTAATAATTTAAGCAAATCACACATCTAAAGAATCCAATGCCTTTTTTAAAGTTTTTTTATAATATTAAAGGAAAGAAATAACACATTAATGTTGGCGAAATGGTCAATATACTTCTTCATAATCCGAGTTATCTTCTTCTTCTGCCGAGCGATTTCCCGGCCTACTCCCAGGGTCCGCTTTCCTGCTTAACCTACTCCACTTTGCCCGGTCTTCGGCATCCTCCTTTGTTAGGTGGTTCTCTAACATATCCGCCTTCACGATGTCCAGCCAGCATTTCTTGACGCTGGTTCTCGTAATGATGGGAGAAAATAATTTGTGAGTGTATGTTTCACGAATGCACTACTAGGAACAAGAAAGTATAAATTATTGATTATCTTGAATATCATTCTATTTTACCCAAAGTTTAATTTTCGGAAGAAGGGATCTTGAAACACCTTCTGTTTCACGAGCACGGAAAATACTCATGGGAAGAATACCAGTAGTACGTACTGATATTCTTAATCTTAATCGATAACCTATGTCATGGTATTTGATGTTGTTTACAAGAAATCATAACACAGCACATTCATTTAATTGATTGACACGGACACACGGTTGTAACTTTAGTACGCTGTAAACACCCTTCAGACGTTCACAAAATGTGCCTGCCTCGCTTCAATTATAATTGGACAGCTGTGAACGCAGCAATTAATGTGAACACGCACGTTGGCATCGGAGGCACACTATCCTTCTTTTTTTTAAAAAGAAAGCTAGCAATATTTCTTTTTTAAGAAATATTACTAACATTCTTGTTAAGCTTAATCTTAGTTTTTTTTATTTATTCGGGACCTTTGCCCTTTTGGGCATGTCAGCCCCATCATACCTTAAACTACGCACACACATTGGTCGTATGAAGCGAGAAAGAAAGTCAACAATGTTGTATGGCCATAGCTACCAGGTTCCTCGCTCCCTCTGAGATCTGAGGGTCAGACAGTAGCATTAAGAAGACCCCCACATGTTCCCTTAGTTTTAGACTATTAATGACTTTCTTTCCGCTTCATGTTTGACATATTTCCCCATTATGTGATGCACGTCATCTACCACTTGGCAAATGTCACAGTTAGGTGACTCGGACTTCCGCATCCGATGTACAAAAAATTAAGCTTAGTTGGAATGGTTATAAGCTAAAAGGTGGTTCACGACAAAAGTCGAATGGTTTGATTTGATACTACGACCTTACTATCCGCAATACTTATATATATATATATATATATATATTACTATACTACTATGTGGTTTGTGTATTGGAAATTTTATAGTCGCAAGTCCACGCAATTCTCATAAGATGGGGTACAATGTTTTTGCTTCATGTATTAATATAATCATAAAATAACTATACATCCAATAGTTCTAATTACGAAAGCGTTTACAAAAGATTAAAGTGATGATAAGAATGTGACTAGAGCAAACCATTTTGATGTGTAATAACATGAAATCGTTTATGTTATAAAGTCCATTTACAGAAGCACTGGCCGCTTGATTACCCTAAAGACACAAATGTGATTTTAACTACTGTTTAAGATAAAATGAGGTTGTAGTTACTCGTCGGCGGTCGCCTCCTTCTGCGAGACAGTCATGTCTCAGAAGGAGGCCGACGAGCGGGTCAGGGAGGGGAGCTGTGGGGCTCCCTCCTTCCGCAGGCGACGAATCGGGGTGCGCAGGAGACGTTTCAGACGTCTCCTTTCGTCGCCCCCGTAATCCGAAGCGGGGTCAGGATGGGAACCTGGCCCCAGCATGCTTCGGCGTCGTCGGGACTTCTCTGAGTGCCGGAGGAGTCCCCTTTGAGGGTGAAGTCCGGTCTTTGCCGGGACCGGCCGGTCGTTGGGGTGTCCTGTCGCTGACAGATCCGGGACACCCCGCTCATAACGGCTGATGGCATTCGCGGTAGGTTTAGTGGGTAGTGGCTGCCCAGGCCGAGTCCCACACATCCCTCCGGGCCCACCCAGGGTACCGGAGGATGGTTAATAAAATGATTCCCCCGCGTTAACAAAAAAAGGTTGTAGTTACTATAATTAGTATTAGGTTGTTTCTCAAAGATATACAAAAGGATTTACTGTTTCATGTAATTAAATTGTTAATAATTTTTACCTGAAAAAGAATACGAAAATACGGGATACAAACGAAATTAGATGAACGCTGATGTACGCTGATTTCGTAGAATACCCCTGGATACCACTTCATAACCATTAATAGTCACGACTTATTTACAGATTTTAGGTATATCTACGAGCAAAAACAAGAACAGATTTCAAACCGAATTAAACGTAAAAGCTATCACACGCGGACGCCCTCTTTGTATTTACGATTTATCGTAGAATATTTTGGAAAAGAATTAATCGAAACTTGACTTTCTCATCATACTACCATTGAAGTACATCCTTTCTAATAAAAAATGAATAATCGAGATCGGTTAGCGTGTAAGTCGTCCATTCGTGGCACTCATACCTAATGCCAATTTAACTATTATATTTTCTCATGGATGACATTATCAGAAAGGGATCCAATTGAAATGGTATTCACATGGGAAGCAAAAAAAGAATCATCCAAATCGGTTTGATGAGAGTTTCGTTAGGTTCTAATTAATTCTATTTCGTAATATTCCTACGATAATTCGGAAATATAAAGAGGGCGTCCATGCGTTTCACTTTTGATTCGAAATTGAAATCGGCTTTTGTTTTTGCCCGTGCATTGACATGGATAGATAAATAGATCCAGCTAACCTTTGGTGTTAAAGGAGGCTAAGGATGGAGCATTGCTGGAGTTTCTTCGGCCTCTTCTTCGCTGACGCTTCCCGAAGAGGCATATAAGTTAGTTTAGCTTAGATTGTCCCAATAATCTTTTATTTATAAAATAACTACCGACCGAGTCGCTCTCAGATCGGACTGCTATCGCGTTAAAATAGTAACCATCCAAGCCGAGGTTACCCCTCACTGGAGAAGCCTTGTATCGAGTTATTACCTAATAGAGGTTCAGGCTTAGCGACCTAATAGCTATGCCACCTCTCAATCTCGTGAAGCAGTAAAGGCCAGCTCCTCTGGCCAACTGTGTTAATTCGTCCAAAAAAAAGAAGCTAATGGTAGTACCGCTAAAAAATAATTTATTTTAATTTCTAATTTATAGTGTGATGATTTGATGTTAAAGTGAGAGGAAATATTCTCACTCGAAGGATGGTGTAATAAAGATTGAAGAAGGTATATCAGTCTTTCAATATGTCGTTGTAATGGATGTTGCGGGATTGACGAAACAACTTTTACCAACGTGAAAATAAATATAAGACTCGGAAAAAGGACGTCCCAGGCGAATTAAACCAATATCAACGTTAGCTGAACCAAATATAACAGAAAATAACGTTTAACAATTTTTTTAAATATTTCTTTGTTCAATTATACGATCTCAATCACGAAATAGCTGTCGTAGACAATAAAACTATAAACTGATATAACGTAATAATATAAATAATATAGAATAAGTTAGAGAGAAACAGATATCCGTTTTTCATAAAGCTTACGAGATCTTAATATTACAGAGAGGAGGTTTACTCTTTTATGTAAGGAACTGATTAACGCTTAAACTAATAAAACAAGTGGTCTGGGATCCGAACCTACGACCGATCAAATCGCAAATCAAACGCTCAACTTAGTAGGCTAGATGGTTGAGACTTAGACTCTTAATCAGGCTAAGATATATATAGCCGTTAGCAAAAATAAAGGGTCAGTTAAGAAAGTTTGAACATCTTGTGAAGATAAAGATGATAATTGAAATAAATTGTGCATGATAGACAACTAAATATCCTTAAAATAAAATAAATTATTTTTATTAATTTATTTATATTTCATCAAAAACATTAAAAGAAAAGGATTTACGTAAACTTGGATAATACAGTATTTTTCATTAAATTTTATTTTTAATTAAATTTTAGTACTTAGTGTCGCCTCCATGTAGCGAAACTAAGTACTAAAATTTAGCTACGAGTAGCATCTTTATCTTCCGAGATTTTCAAACTTTCTTAACCGACCCTTTATTTATGCTCACGAGTGTATGGTATATGTTTTTAAGAACTATGAAATAAGGTGGCAATTTACAAGAACAAAAGACAGTTATCGTACGATAATAATTTATTATTACAGATTTATATTTAGTGGTTAAAAAATCTCAATGCTAAATTAAGACACTAATTATATATTAATTACTTATATCTATATCACGATGCTGACTAATTTGAACAATGCTAGCAATCACTCATAAGAAGCGCCGACACAACCGTTTCGTACCAATGTCCACATATCAAGGTCAAAGTGGCGGTTCAATTTGAGGAACCTTTACAGGTAATTCTTACAAGTATAGAATAGGCATCTTAAGTGTGCGTGTCTCAACCAAGTTAAGTTATAAAAGCCGTCAACATAATAACAACATCTGTTATATAAAAGTCGGTTTGTTACACCAATTTAATTAGAAGATACTCTTTTAATCTATACCATTAAGAAGCAGCACGTTTCGGCGAAAGTTTTAGTATACAATATATGGTTGACTATATTGTTTATAATTCAATTTAACATTTGGTAAAACAACCATAAAAATCTTTAAATCGAACTTTTAAAGAACGTCAAACGTTTGAGTTCCTATTTAAGCACAAAACAAAACGAAAAGCTCTGCATTTGCCAGTAAGAGGCTGGCACTCGAGAATTTTTCTTCCTCTTCACTTATCGATTCTACAATTTAAACTAGCCGGCTACTACTATATCAGCTATATCGACAACCTTGATACTGATAGATATCTAGTCTGTATAGTGCTTGTGACTCATTAATTGGATTAAATGACCACAAGATTGATCATGCAATTTATTTTCACTCTACCCTCATCAACGTTTAATACCTAACAAACAGCGTTAACCTGAACACCATGTTTACTTGATTGTAAGTGGTAGTGGAACGATGATTGGCAGCACCATATTTGGGCTTATAATTTTTAAATACTCGACGATTGTTAGCATAGACTTAAACCCACCCAACTATTAAAATAACACATCTAGCTAATTTTGGAATGGTTAAGAAGAATTTAATTAACAGTCATGAACCGTTGTTAATATTTGTATAAAAAAACAATTTGTATTATTTTCCTTTGTCCTGTCACCTTTTTAAGTTTTTAAGATGTAATGACATGATGACAGTCGAGACTTCAAATCAACAGTGAGTTTCCGTAGTAGTGCATGGCAATGGTATTAGTAAAAGCGTATAGTGGTTGATATTTCGGTGTTGCTGTTCGAAACAGAGAGAGAGAGCGTATTTTAGAAACGATATATACATGAATACCTATAAAATATTCCCTTAATAGTTCCTTGGCTCGTTCAAAGCTGTTAAATATCTAAAAAAATATTCCGATAAAGCACACGAGTACACTATATTTATCAACTAATATTACTCGACTATACAAATATTGATTTCAACGGGGAGCCGTGGACAAGTTTCTACACTGAGGTAATCAGATATTGATTGCTTAGCCGAGCGTTCGTAGGCTTTTGTGTGTTGGGTAAACCGTTAACGATGAATTGCGTTTACCTCTTGCAAATATGTTCAATATTTTTCTTATTAAAACAAGCTTTTTTTTTATTTATAGGATCTTTTAGTGATCGCCGCATCTGAATTGCAATTGCGTTTTGTTCTATTTTTTATAAAGAGTGCTGCCGGTACCTTCGTACAGTCAAGGACTGGAATAGTTTACGACTTAATAAGTACACTGTGAATACTGCTAATATTATATTAGAGTATATTTTGTAATAATTTTAGTATTTTCAACCGACTTCAAAAAAGAGGAGATTCTTAATTCGTCGTACGAAAGCTTGTGCTTCCCATGCGGTCTCATTGATTTCCCATCCAGTTCTGACAATGGTATCCATGAGAAAACCAAATAAATCTTAATTTTGCATTATGTATGTGTGCGAGGAATGGATGAAGAATTCAATATCATATCAACCGACTTCAATGATTCATTTTTTAAAGAAATGATGTACTTCAAAGATAGTTTGATGAGAGTTTGGATAGGTTCTGATTTGATGAGAATTCTATTTCGAACAAAATTTATATAATGTAAATTTATATTCCTATTCTATTAGAAGTCAGTTTTTTGTTTCGACTCGTAAATAAAAAAAAAAACTAAAATTGAAATTTAGTTGAAGGAAATGATTTTAAATAGTTACATTTTAGAAACGACATATATATTTGTTCGTGCGATATACATAACTTTTTTCAACATATAAAGCCGATGTTAATATCAAATCTAATTGTAATAAGAGAAACTTCTAGGTTAATAAAAATACAGGCGGAATTTTTATTGCCACGGAGGTCACGCAATGTGCTGCTTAGGGTTCTTACTCTTTCCTTCGTGCTCTAGAGAAAACTAAAAGAAACTTTCACGTGGAAAATAAAACTCGCTAACGAAGTTATATATTATTAAAGAGAGTAAAACATTGAAGCTTTTCCCTTATTGTAATTTTACTTAATAATAATGTCAATGTGTCAATCTCTTCTAAATATCAGGAACTCGAGGGAAATCGAGGCATAACAAACCAAATGTTGGTTTTGGCGAGTTGTTTTTATTTCGTGAAGTTTCGGTTTCGGGCTTGCATGAGAAGGTACAACTAATACTAAAAAATAACAATAAATATTTGGGACATGTACAAACAATATTTTTATAACTAAAATAAATAAATATTAATAAATCTTTTATTTATATTTATTAATTTAGCCTAAATGTACAAATCTTTTATATCTACGCAAATATATCTTATATCTATAAACATTATTTTGCAGGTATTATTTTATTAATGTTTGGCTAGTTTGGCAATACCAGATAAGTAACTACCCTCCGTACTAGTTACAAGAACTGTCTGACGGCAGAGTAGTGCGGCCAGTTTGTTGTTTACGTTTAAATGCGTCGCAGTACAGGCACGTATGCGAAATCAGCACAGTAATATCCTAATTAATTTTTTTGTTATAGAGGACGAAACAAAAGATTTAATAAAGCAAAAGTATATACAAATATAGATTTAAAACATCTATAGCAAAAAAGAGTAATACAGGGTATATCTACGATACACACACTAGTAAATTTTCGGTAGACTCGTAGTCCATTTTACGAAGATATTCTTCTACCTTTTTTTAAAAAAACACATTTGTTGTCAATATTAGTTAGTTGCTAAATAATAGAATAAATTAGGACAAAAAGTATACCTTATTTTTTAAATATTATTTAGAAGAGGAATAAAAATAATGATAAAACAAAGAATTTAAAATAAGTAATTGTTAGCGCGATGTATGTTTATAAATTGATTAAGGAATTTTTAAATTTGATGTGGCATAAGGTTAGCAAGTCAGCTCTTTATTAAATATTTTGTATTTTTTAAATACAAGTATTGATTTGGAATCTGTTATATATGTAGCTGGAGTTCATGACTTCGCCTAAGTTTCATTTTAAGTTTTTGGGATTTAAAAAAAAAGTTATTTCATAGTTTAATGACTACAACGAAAGCTAATCATTGAAGTCATCTTAATTTACGTATGGAAATGTCGTATCATTATTATCATAAACTTTTATTGTTTGCTTTTCAATCCATTGCTGGGGCACCTTTGTCCTATAGCTAAGGGTTATTCAGAATTTTTTTTTATTTATTAAGCATTTTATGAATTCTGTTTACAATTTTTTTTCGTCAAAAAGTAAATTGATATAAAGGACACAAACTACGAAGCTGGATGCAAGCCACTTACAACTCTTTTGGAAGGTCTTTTGGAAATATTGACAGTGCTTTTGATGATTATGGCCGACTGATGGATATATATGACTAACAGTGGATTTCCTACGGATAAAATAATTATTAGAAATCAATATCCAATTAGCTATATAAATAAACATCCTTCAAAAATGCTTGCATATAGATTCGTTACAATGTACTTCACAATTTCAGAATGCCGAGCACGTAGGGTTCGGGTTCACGCCTGATGGGTTCCGCAAGCGCTCCTACATTGTTTTTCGTTTGTTGTTCTTTAATTGGCTACTACATGTTTGCTTTTATTGAAATGTTCGGTTTATTTTTATTCAATCGTATCACTTCAATTATTTGGTATAACTGTTTTTTTAAATTATTGCATTGTTCATAATTCTATGTGTAGATGACGGAAAGACGGTATTCGACTTTTAAATAATGAAAAACATTTGAAGGTACAAAAATAATATTACTCGTGTCATTTCGGTCTAGAATGACTATGGTTCTTGATATAAATTAGTCTAAACTTAATTTGTCTATTACTTAATCTATGTCGGTTAGGAAGTAGGAGGATTTCACGCTTGCGTGAATATGAAGTTTAAGCTAGAATAAACAGATGTTCCAGACATTTCTTGTATTGTTATAATTGGTTTAAACAGTTGTGTGTATTATTTCTCTGGATCCATAGTTGTGTAGATTTTTAATACGAAATAGACTCACGTTTGACTCCTATCTCGCTTGATAGAAGGCGAAGATGAAGCCTAGGATGAAGCATGTGAGCCTATAAGGTGTCTGGATCATATTAGACTTAAACAAGTACAATCTGGACAAGATTGTAGATGAAAACTGCACTGCAGCTGTGCTGGGTTAGTTGGTGGAACAGTAATACCGAACTATAAGACATGTACGTGGGTTATTATTATCGCTCTATTATCTTGTTATTTGTGTGTCTTGACGTAACGTATGCTAATGTCACTCCATCGAAACTTTGCTGAAGCAATGGGGAACGTATTGCGCTTGTCTGGATTTGCCCTGATACATGAATTTGCAACTGTTTTAAAAAAAAAGAAAGGTAGCAATATTTCTTTTTTTTTCAGAAATATTACTAACAATCTTGTTAACCATTCCAATTCAGCTTAAGCTTGTATTAGGACGGCAATAGTCGAATGGTGGATTCGAACCCACGACCTTACGATTCGCGGGCCGTACCCTAAATCATTAGGCTATTGACGCTAGGCTAAGCTAATTGTGATGTATTTTATTTTGGATAATAATAACTATAATACATTTGAATAATAATCAACGGTTATAAATGTCTGTGTACCTACATTATTTGTAACATGCGGTAATTTAATTAATTATCAATCTACCCTATTTATGTGGACCGCTCCGGCCCGTTCATCCGGATATATTATCTTTATATATCTATATTATTATACTACTTTATTTATATTATATATAGATATATGGACTCTAAACTCTTCTGCATTTTTATCATCGATATTGATCGTCATGTTGTTTCTTTAGAATACATTTTAATACACCAATTGTTTGTTTTTTCTCTAATTTTTCATTAATCGTTTTTAGGTAGTGATTTAAAACTCTAATGAACTTTTCTGTGAACATCAAATGTGAAAAATGCAACATGCACTCATAAGCACTGTATTGCGTGACTTAAAATTAGTTCTGCTTTCATTGCAGTTGTAATAGTGTTTGTAAAGCGATCAGCGAAAATTACTTCCATGTTCTTTGTAAATATATTTCGAAAAAATATTTTCTTTTTAATTAATTTTCAAAAGGACTCTGAGGACGCCCGTCAGATGTGAAATATCTTGTATAAAATAATAATTTGTAATTAGTAAAAACAGTATAGATATATATGTAAACTGTAATAGACTAGCAAGAGACGACTTACGATCTGAAGGTCGTGGGTTCTAATCCCCGTCGGGCCCAGTGTATGTCGATAGGCTAAACACCTGTCACATAAAAACTTAATAAGCTTCATTAAAAGCGGATAGCGAAAACCGATGTCAAGATGTCTTAGTCTACCGTTACCGTTGGAGCTTATTTTTCCTATCGACTCCAAAAAAAAGGCGGTTCTTAATTAGTCCGTATATTTTTTATAACGTTTTTTAACTCACATCTTTTACACAAACTGCGTGAACCAATTTTGATGATTCTTTTTTTATTGAAACTAGTGCTTCCCATGTGGTTGAATTTCTGACAACAGCACCCAGGAGACAACCATATAACTCTTAAAATTGCATGAAGTATGTGCGCGACAAATGGCCAATACCACGCCATCAAATTTTAAGTGTATTTTTTTTATTGGAAAGGATGTACTTCTAGGGCAGTGTGATGTTTCCACTGGTAAGAACAATTGTTATATTTTTTTAAAAATAAAAAAAAGGTTATTTTTTAATAAAAATTACTATTAACGCTATTACCACGCTAGTATCGGCTATATTGTTTAATAATCTTTGCTTTATAACATTAGTAAAAACGAATAAATCTAATTACATCTATACGTCATGCACGTCACGTTGAGTAATGCTCGACTATCACATCGAAAACTTCAATACAATTAACCCTTAGTGGAAATGCCTATTATCGGTGAAACAAATGAATGGTGGAATTGCTAAGCGCAATTTTGCGTGACGACTAGATCAATAAATTAAATTCATGAATCAAGTGCTTTGATTACAAATTAGCCTCGTTTCCATTATTATACTTAACATGCCCACGCAGAATCAAATAAAAGTGTTCACACTTTTGGCGCAGAGGTATCAGAATAAGCAATGATGATGAACTTTCTCTCGCCTCTTCCACATCTTAACGTAAATCTTTCTAGATTTCTAAAACACGAGTAAGCATACATTAATACCTATTTTAATAATATAATTTTAATAATATTAGCACTAATATTAATATTTATAGAAATTGTAACAAAGTCAATTTGAAATATAGAATTTAATAAAAAAAATTAAAATATAGAATGATTATTACTACTTTATATGCATTTTCGTTGTACGTCTTAAAAATATAATTTTAACTATCGCAAGTGGCAGAGAAATATGGTGAAGCTCTAATACGAGTGAAGTTATCACTCGTATTAGAGCTATTTTAAGAATTGTACGTCTTACATTTCCTATTTCCGCTCTTTTGAGTCGTTCCATTGTTATTTGGGCTACGGTGGCCTTATCGGGAAGGCGGCGGTTATGTGGGGTTTTTACCCACTAAAACCTCACCGGTGGCCCTTCCTCGCTGCATGGTGAGGGGCTCCGGGATCTCTAGTGGAACGCACCGGAGCCCCTCTGCACTGTGCTCAAGGAGAGCATCCCGGGGAGGGGAGGTTACTCCCTCCCCCCCTGTGCCCTCGCAGTGCAAGGCGACACGGGCCAGCCTATGTCACCTTCTTCCCGGATCCACATTGGCGGACGACAAAGGCCCCCACCCTTGTCAGTGAACCCGAGGCCCCTTTTAGTCGCCTTTTACGACAGGCGAGATAGATAGAAGATACCTTATTCTTAAGAGCCCAGAACTACAGGGCTGAAAACCACCTTTTCCTAGCAACCCTGGACAGGAGAGATAAAATAAATAAACACAAAGCAGAGTTACAAGAAAAGTACAGAATAAATTAACTCTAGTTTAGAAGTAAACATCTATATAAGGAAATAAAATTGCAATGTCTGTTTGTAATAATTAAATAAGCGCTTTTTACTACATGCATATAAATATATGTACGGTTCATATACCAAAATAACATTTTTCCTATTTTTGTCTGTTGTTCTCTGTCTGTCTGTTTGATCCAGCTAATCTCTGGAATTTCTTATTCTCCGGATTATGTCGTGACTTTGGGCACATAGCTGATGTAATAATGAGTTACTCATTTTATTGTCCTGTATCCAGTGAAGCAGGCGGGATCAGCTAGTACAAAATAAGTTCGTTACATGCGTAATTCATACTAAGAATAAACCGCGTTATCTGTGAAATTAATTTTGTTCAATATAAAGTAGTTCATTACAATGAGTGACTCGTAATAATACAGTAGCATGCTTTCAGTTTAATTCCTAGAGCGTGACGAGCAATTTCATTTTGTTTATATTTCATACCACCGACAGAGCGAATGCTAATACTGTCGTGTAAACAAAATATTTTCGTATGTATTTCACAATTAATCTTACGGACAGCGTGTAACTGTCAAAATTGTGGAATGTTTTCATATCACGCTAATTGATAAGTTTTAATTCAAAAAAGGTTCTACTATTATATTTTTATATTATTAAACACTGGCCTGACGGACAAACGAGCATGCGAAAACATAAGTAGAAATTTTGTTATCATTTCCCTTATTGTTTCAAATTTTAACGTACTCCTTACTACTGAAAAATAAATTGTAAAATAGTAATAAGTTTAATAAAATTAATATGGTGTTATTAATCGATTAACAGTCAAAGCTAATAAGCTATTAGATACTTGACGGTTAATCATATGATATCCTCAAGGTCTAATAGTTTTTCTAATAAATTATATAGTAATGTTTGTTTAGATCTTTTTTTATTGGATTTTATATGAGTATATAACTTAGATTAAGTTTTCCGCCATGTCAAATTTTAACAACAAAAATAATATCACAGTAAGCAAAGGAATCGTCGCAAACGCTTAAGGCCTATTGTCAATTATCTAAAAGGGGTAGAAATTCATACTAAAAGCTAATAAAGGACATGAATATGACATAATTAAGAATAACGGTAGTGATAACCTCTTTTTGAAGTCTGTTGAAAATAGTTTCTTTTCCAAAAACAACATAAACATAGTAATAAATGAATAAACGTTTAAATCGTCACAATGGAAATGCTTTCGATTGACAAGCGAATGACAAGGGCTAATGTCAAACGCGGCTTGACAAGCAATACAAAGTGGATTAGACGGGTGATGTGTAAACGTCATTAAAATTTGAAAGGGAGATAATTTATTCCACCGCAAGCCGAAATTAAACGTTGCTTTACGGTGGCTTTTTCAGGCGAATGTCACATTTTATGTAGCTCTTAAGTGAGCTATGTAAAATTTTATATTTCAAATATAAAATCGCACATTTTATTTATAATTGTCCACTGGCCTATAATCGAAATTTGACTTTAACCCAGAAATGGGAGCATTGAAATCACTTTTTTTTAATATCTGTCAGTAATTATCACAGCTACATAACCGTTGCCAAGCAACCATGTACGACCGTGTGTAATGTATGTTATCAAATGCATGGTAATGTGTGGTTTTTATTGATTTAATATATATTGTATTGTATGCATAATTTTAAAAATGTTATGACTCTGCACTGCTTCTCTATATAAATTATAAGTGTGGGAAGTGTCAAACTTTTCCGTCGGAGCAATTTTCGTAAAAAAGGGAACAAAGTTTTGCTTCACATATTAATATAATGATGATATATTCATGAAAAAAAATACCAGTCCTTTCAGACGTAATGGTATACACTGATATAGTAATTAAAGATACGTTTTTCACCAAGCCTGTTTAATCCCCTGGTGAGATCTCTGGTGTTCCCAATTTTCACATACGGAGCGGAAACTTGGACCCTCAAGAAGGCAGATAGAGCTCGTATTGACGCATTTGAGATGTGGTGCTGGAGGAGAATGTTGCGAGTACCTTGGACAACCCACCGCACAAATGCATCAATTCTCCGGGAAGTGGGTGTCACTGTCAAATTATCAATGGTCTGTCTCCGTAGGGTTTTCGAATTCTTCGGTCACATAGCCAGGAAAACCGATACCTTGGAAACACTCCTGGTCACAGGCAAAGTACAGGGAAAACGACCAAGAGGGAGGAGCCCTATGCGTTGGACAGACCAAATTAGCACTAACACCAGCAGGAGAGTCCACGAGGCATTTCACACCGCCAAAGACCGCAACAGGTGGAAAGCGATCGTCCGCCACATAATTCGTGGAGGTCACGACCCTCAGCAATGAGGAAAACGACGCAAGGAGGAGGTTTAATCCCATGATTTTTAAAATCAAAAAGAGAATCAGAATTATGGGTTTAAACTGGCTAGCCCGCCAGTCAAATCCACTGTTATTTATTAATACAATATGCATATTTACATATAAAGACAAAAGTTTTTTTTATGACGAACTACACAGATTGGCCAGAGAAGCTGGCCTTGACTGCTTCACCGGATTGAGAGGTGGCATAGCTCTTAGGTCGCTTAGCCTGAACCTCTATCGCTAGTAACTCGACACAAGGGTCCCCCCGGTGAGGGGTAAATGACAAAAGTGTTTTCTTTTTTTTTATTTACCGGTCGTAACAGAGCAATTAGAGCGTCTATCGCAGTGCACCTTTACAGAGGTTTTGTTATTCGAGTGCAAGAAACGATGCGGCAATGGGCAGCCGTTGTATACGGTGGATATATAGGACTTAAGAAGCTTGGTGAAAAGCGGATAACGATTTCGAAAGGTACTTGTTAATCTCGATTACAAATACTTAGTTTTCTATCTGTTTTCAACCGACTTCAATAAACGTTCTCCAGAAAACCGTGTTACAAATTTGCATCAAGTATGTGCGCAACAAATGGACGAAAAACTCAATATCACGCCAACCGATTTCGATGATTTTTTGTTTCTAACAAGTGGTGAGTTTAGTTAGGTCCTGATTAGTTATATTTCGTAATATTCTTACGATATTAGGGAAGCACAAAACGGCGTCCCCGCACGTTTAACGTTTGATTCGATTTGAAGTTGGTTTTTGTTTTTACTCGTAACTTGTTTGTATAGCTTACGACTCATTTCATCTCGTGTGATCACCGTTGCCTATGAACATGCACACGACGACTAAACAACACATTGCACTGCACTGCCACACATCAAGATGATGTCGATGGAATTTCTAATTCTATCGTGTTCATATTGTGACACTCTTATATGCTTAACGAATGTAGTAAACAGCTTGGTTGTTATATAGAAATTGAATTAAGGTACAACTTCTTCGAATGCAAATACTATATCCGCATGCCAATTGCGAGGGAGTTACGTTGAGAGTACGTCACGCAAAGTGACGCTTAAGATTTTATTACCTCCGTCTTCGATTTCAGTACAGCCATGTATACTGGAGCAATTTTATGAAATTTCTTTGACATGGCATCGGACCATTAGATCGGCTGATTGCCACTAAGTCGTAAAGTTGTGCGGCTCTACACGTGCGTTGGAATATAATTGCCTATTGTTTAATGTGTGAAGGGAACGGTTAAGGCCATATCATTTATACTTTTAATAGCTAATTGTACTGATTGCTTAATAATGCATTAGACTGGCATTATTTTAAAAATATTTGCATGATGATAATACGTGCTAAGTAAATAAGGAGTTTTTTAAATAATGTATACAACTCTCATGTCTACTTAGTGTGAAAGCCATTGTTTTTAAGATGTTGTGCGCTGAAATGGTTACATACTGCATACATATTTCGGTCTCTTTCCATTAGTCACATGCATGTAATGAAGCTAATGCTTTGCTATATTATTATTCGTGTCATAAAATAATTGTAAACAAAACAAAAATATTAGTATGTACTGTATTGTCACTAACATAGATAATAAGTGTCTTTAAACTTTGTAACTAACAAAATTATGAGGAAATTTTTTTAAGCTTGAAATAAAGTTATTTGCTAAATATTTCTCTATATCTATTTAGTTATCAACCAAATTCAAAATGTCTGTATTTTTTTATTAAATTTGTTATTATAACTATCGACGGGAAGAACCGATTTGATTATTTGTTATTAGAAAGGATATTATCAGGGTAGTGTGATAAGAGTTTGGTTATGTTCTAATTTATTCAGAAATACAAAGAGGGTTTAACGTTCGATTCGATTTGAAGTCTGTTTTTGTTTTATTATGTGTGTGTTATTTGTCGTATTCGTAAATGTACTTGTCATTATAATTGTTTTATCGAGGGTTATAAAAATAGAATTAATAATTGCAAACATAGCATTAGGAATTAACATATTAATATACAATAAATCCATATCCGAATCAGCAGTAAGAATGGACAAAAAATATCTCCTCATTTAATAGTATAGTAACTGCTCATAGTTGTTTTCTTGGGGTTAATAGTGCAGTAGTTCCCCATGGCTTTCTGCAACAGGCATTTTAGGAGTTATTTAGTCCCCCAGGCCGCTGCAGCCTCTTCCGACCGGTTGCCCGACTGTGTGTATGGTAATACTGCCAATGGTCGGTCGCCAGAGCCTCTTCCGTTATCTAGCAGGGAGTACCACGACATGGTTTACGCCACGCCGCCGCCATATGGCGCGTGAGGTTGACATTTGGGCAGGTAAAGATTTTGTAACCGTTCCCCCTTACACCCTAATGCAGCATCATGCAATGCAGCATGCAACGTGCGGTTCACTTCGCCTATGACCGCACTCAATGACTGCTTATACGTGGTCACGATCCTCAGCAGTGAGGGAACGAACAAGAAGAAGAAGAATAGATAAGGAAACGAAAACGGAAATATATTCACGCCTGGCTGGTGCCGGAAGATAAGCCATAAGATCGTAAACGCTTAACCATTAGGCAATCCCTGCTTCTAATGACTACAGGCTACAGTAGTGTAAAAATATATGTCAATACAACAATTTTTACACGGCATTATGAAACGTAAACTGTAATTTGTATGTAAACCGTATCACTACATTTTAATTACAGAGTATACAACAAAACGAAACCTTAAAATTGCTAGTTTGGTTTGAGTGACGCAAGCGAGTTGACTCGGATGTATCGAACGTATGGTGAACATACGTAACAAGTGTGTATTGATTTATTAGTGGTAGGTCAAACTTTCAATGTAGCGGTCACAGCTCCAACCAAAGCTTTTCTATTTCAACCTTTCATAGTTCTATGTAAAAATAAATCACTCTTATAGCAAGTTTGGGACGTAATGAGAAGGCGAAACGTAAATTTGGTAATTACATAAACAATCTCCATATTCCCTTTAAACGTGACACTTATTTTAATCTATATTATACCTTTAAACGTGCTATTCTGGTATATAGATTCAGATTCAGATTTTTATTGGTAATTATAATAAATTAAAAGTCGATTTTTACAAATTAAATTAGATAATTGAACAGGAAAAAAGAATGAAAAAACAGCACATAAAAGAAGCAAAATGCTATTTCATTTGTAATTTGTTTTGTAAATCCCTCTCAATAAGCCATGACTTCAACCTATTTTTTAACATTGCTGAACAGACAGACTGGGAGCTTCAGTTATGTTTTTATATATTCTATTTTTTTATACTTTTACGATTTTCATGAAAATTAGTATACAAATTCCGGAGGGCGATAAATGGATCTAGCTTTTATCCGTGTGTACCGAAAGGTATTTCAATAGATGGCATTGTCAAGCATGTCAATGAGTGTTTGGTGTAAGTTAGACCAAGAAAAGTAATTGTTTACAAAAATTATTAATAAAATACGTGTGTCATATGCTTAGTGGTGAAAACATGAAGTAAGATATTCACGTCAAGTTTTTAGTGGGTTGCTACAGACAATGGTAAAACATATGTAACAAGTAAATCACAAATTTTGCAACAAAACGATGGTGGAGTCACTCGGTTAAGGCTAGGAATCACTAACGGGTTCGAACAGCGAATTGAATTTAGAGCTAGACGAGGCGTATTACGATTTGGCAAAAAAAAATCTAATGAAGCTCGGTAGTCCTGGTACTTACGTATGAGGCAGATCAGGCAATCGATTATCGAGACTGATTATTTAAAAAAAATTATTCCCCTTTGTCTTATTTAAATTTTGAAAATAAAGTACCCACAGTAAGAGCTTAACACGACCGCACCAAATTGTAGCTGTTACAAATATATAAGTTTATTTAAAATTAGCGTTATTCAATAATGATTCTTAATACGTTAAGCGTAAGGATCAGAAAGAACAGTGAGATCTGACACCGCGGGTCGGCTTAATCAAATTATTCAAATAAAGCAGACTCCACTCGCCTTCCAGGCGCCCGTCGAGTATTCAACAAATACGAGTATTTACTGTGTAGACTACTTGAATTGCAGACCATTGTACGTGCCACAGTTTACTCGGATCTCGTGGACGCTGAGCTTGGTGAAACATTGTAGAATACGCTGGAGGTGAAAATAAAGGAAGCAATGTTGATGTAGCTTTTATCACTTCTATGGCTTAATGCTTTTAGTTTACCGTCACTTTCAACTAGAGAGTGTAACGGTTTAAAGACGAGCTATAGGTTTTCTTGTATGTCTTAGTACAAGTCTGTAAAAGATGGTAGTTTATCTAATAGTAATAGGTTACCACACGCTTAGCGCTGATGGAAAACATTGTAAGGAAACCAATTTTTTTAACACATGTAGTGTTAAAAAATTCCTAAGATATAATAATTGTACCGATCCGGACTAGACCCGTGTGACTTAAACTTTAAGAGGTTAAGGGTTGATGCCCATTTGTATAAGCAATTTGAACCAAACAGAATAACACCCAGTTTCTAGGTACCTTTAGGGCTAATGGTATTTTCATTCGAAAGTAATGAATCTCCATTCGACAACCTGCCACTATGTTACCGTGATTATGTTATTTAACAAAATATATAATTTGTATAATAAAAGCATAATTAAAGCATTTAAACCTCGTTAGCTCGGTCCGTAAGCTTAATGAAGCAGAACTGTTATCAGCACGTCTCATTAGATTTTATGCTCTTTATAAACGCAGTTGTACCCGATGGGGTCGTAGCGGTCTACGCAAAGGTGAGAGAATTATTAATGTGTATAAAAACATTTTAGTTCATTTATTCATTTAAGCGTTTCTGTTAGTTAAGAATACTCGTTATTTAACTAAGAATTTTTCACAGCTTTACAGCTTTTTGGTACAGCTTTCATTTGAAACCTAATGAACGAAGCGACACACTACGAGTCAAGCATATATTGTACACCTATAGATTATAGTCTGTGAAAGAACGAAACAGTTTTTCCTTTTATTTTAGTCCCTTTTTTGTGCGGTGCGGTTCCACTCTTGTCCTTGTGCGCCCGCTTAGTGCCGAAAGTATGTCTTGTAGTGAGTACACTACACTCACTGTACGATCTATTTCGTTTCCTAAAACTTACCATGATCCAAGTAACATACGTGTATATGTTTTCACATGTATCTGCATAAGAGTAAAAGTAATGACTTTGAAATGCGGCTATTAAGAAGTGCTACGAGTGACAGAATGTCAGGTTTATTAGTAAAGCTTGAAATGAAAATAATGTTATGAACTAAAAATGGTATTTTCCTTCTTTTTATGGGATGTAAACTAGTGATTGACCACGACCCCACATAGCTTGCCTGGAAGAGATCGCTCTTAGCGATAAGGTCGCCCATTGTACATCGAATTGTAAATTGTATCTTAGTTCTGTGATTTTTTTCTTGATTTTTGTGTACAACAAAGTTGTATCTATCTATCTATTCCATAACTAAGAATGACGATTAAAATTTACACCGCGGATGTAAGTGGCAGGGTTGGTTGGAGTGCCTCTTAGAAGGTGGCACGTGATCTCTACCTACCCCTATTATGTTATAGTTCAACCACAGCTAAACATTTAAAGCAAGCAAAATATTATTTAAATCATTATTATCAGGAAAGACTTTCGTTTAAAAATGGGTAAAAGAAGATATTGCAATAATGCTTAGTCGTTACCCGCGTACTTTCAGATACTAATTAAGGGAAAGCTGAATAAAAACAATAGTAGTCCTTGAAAACCATCAGCCCCGTATCCGTGACGTACGTGCTTAGCCTCTTAACAATGCAGAGTATTATCGTAAATGTTGGATAGATTTTCTAAATAAAAGAATTAATGAGGATCGTTAGCCAATATGTATGTATGTTTTCCTAGTATTGATAATTAACACAGTTTTCACATCAGATATCTTACTGGCTGACGACATGAATTGAAAATTCATTTTATAAAGTATTTGTTTTAACTGCGGGCTAAGAGAAAAAAACTCTTATAGACTTCAAATGTTTATTTTATGTCTTAATAAATGATTAGTATTTTTCTTCTTCATGTGTCTCTCCATCACTGAAGTCAGTCTCCTTATTCATGGCTAAGCGGATTAGTGCTTCGACTGTTTTTATTCCATTCCATTCCCTGATTCCCTTTTTCCTGGTATTTTCCCATTATAATCAATTGCAGTAGGCGGTACCTATCATCTTACGCTGCTTGATTATTTTGACCAATTTGTTGCTCTTCTGCATTCAGGCTAGAATTATACCGATAAATAAGCTCACTATACCGATAGATATAATATAAATACCTAATCCATCCAGCTTATAAGGATCATCCCCCAATACATCCATATCTAAGGCTTCGATTCTTTGTCGCAAATTTTTCGCTAAGGTCCATGTATTGTTAAGGCCCATACTTAGAATTGCTATACTGAAAATATATGAATGCTACTTTTTTGTGTACATTCATATAAAGCCATTGTATTAAATGGTTGCTAATTAAACGTCACATTCGGGTATTCACATAAATTCTAAACGTTTGTCTAACAGCCCCAACGGCTGTAACAATAATCAATATATAACTCCCTCTGCCCGAAGCTGGCAAATTAAACTGTCAATTTATTTGCTTTGGCAGATGGATCGTTTCCCGTCTAGCGAAACCGTAACAATCATAAGTTGAGCCATTTCAATGCGTCGATGGTTTGAAAAGAGCTCTTATTTCAAAGAAAGGTGTGGAGACGAAGGAGTCTATGTTATCTGGTACTTATAAAGCTTGTCAGTTACGGTGGACAGACGGACGTCCGGAGGTCATGTGATGAACCCATTCCATATCCGATGACTGATTCGATTGACTAAATGTTTACACATGCTGTTTTGTTTGCGAAGGTAAACGAATTAAATGAATTGCCGAAATGGGTAAATGGTAACTTGTCTATAAGTGACGTGTCATAATATCATATACTGGTGTGCCATTTCTATGTAATATGATCATAGTACTCTTTACAGATAAGGCTTGTTCCCAACAGTATGTTATAGATATACGAGTAGAAAAGGCTGTATTTTAACTTAAAAAAATGATAATAATTTTCTGTTAGACAAACTCACGGATACTGCATAGTCATAGAAGCGGATCCAGCAAGACCACGTAAGGGGTATCAATTATAGAAAAAAGACTACCATTTCTTAATATGGAAGCGGAACGAAAAGTTAAGGTGAGCAATACATCCTATTTTTATTGCTCTTTTATGCGAGAGGGAGGAATGGGTGCAAGTACGTATGATAGTTGTATATTAAAAAAACCGTACTGTAGGGTAGAATGCCAATGATGTAGGTATGTTAGGGTAGACAAATATTAAATTACACAAATATATTTATATTTAAGAGTGGAGGTAAGAGATTATTGTTTCGGCTTTCTCGTAACAATAATCTCTGACCTGAGCGTAACTTTAAAAACGCTTACTGTAATAAAGTTCGGTATAAATCATGACCACTTTAAACCAACAACAGCAAAATTATTTACTTTCCTTAATTAGATTCAATGTAGACCTGAACTTAGTTATCTCGTTTTATTTTTAATTATATTTTTCTTTCGGATAATAATTGTATTGTTTGTCTTTCGTATTGTTTTTTTATTATAATTGCTAATTATAAATATATAACACGTTGAACAGGAATAAATGTCCTGACAGTATCAGCTCGAGGGAGAGTGGTGGGGAGAAGGGAGGCTGTGGTAAAATCACTATTATAGAATCAATATGGTGCTGACCGATGTCCCGTTTGTTTGCGTCGCATTATAGTATGTTTAGTTTCTATTTTTTTAAGTTTTTCTTATTCCATTAATCTGTTTTCTTTTAAATAATATGTGCGATCATACAACCAATTGTTTATTCTATTATATTTAATACGTCTTAGGGAACTTCAGGACAAGTGTCGACTGTTTTCTCAGGCTTAGACGTCCATGAGCGGTGGTGATAACTTAATTTCTAGTGAGCAGTGTTTGCCCTTTTATTTATATAAATTTTAAGATGAATTTGTGACATAAAAGCTTATGTGAACATAGGAAAACAGTTTCAGAAACTCTCACGAATATATTTAAAGGGAAAAAGTTGGTTTTATAAAGAACATTTTATGAATTTACTGAAAATACATTTGAGCCACAACTTAAATATAAATGAGATTAAACTGAAATGAAATGGGTCTTTACAAAAATCCAAGCATCCCGGAGTCAAAATAGTTATGTAGGTCATGATCGATTGATTGATCGGTCCCTTTAGTCGTATTTCAATATTTGTAAGACAAAGCAAACATTTGTTCTGGAAGTAATAATATTTTCTTGTGGGATACGAGACCGAATGTATATTTATAGACGTCACTATCAAGGCGTGGGAGTGCCAACGTAAACTACTCTTACGTCAACAGCGATATAACCCTATTTCAGTTTCGGTAGCGAATGACAAAACAAACACTATTGCAACAAAGTGCTCGGGGATCCGATGAAAACCATGCTTCGTTTTCGGTCAAAAAGGGTCAATTGATATTTGTTATTTTCTTTAGACGTATTATATGAATATTGAAACCCTTAAGTAGAATTTTTGCATATTACAAGGAATGTAAGTTTCAAAAAGTAAAAAAGTGTATCAGCTGGCTCTTTGCGCATGATATATTAACAATGTCAATGTATTTGTGTAAAGACAAGTATGGGTTATAATTTAAATACATATGTATTACGTAGCCAAAACTGAAATCGATCTTTTTGCTGCTATGATTCCCTTAAAACTTCAATCATTACAATCTACAATTCTATAAGATTTCTAGTCTAAAGGTTCTCAAGTCAAAGGTCTAAGGATCGTCCGATGTTACTAAAACACCATGAGATTGTACTATATGGTGAGGCATTATATCGAGGTTGCTACAGTTCGAAATGTTGCTACGAAAGGGGGCGTAGCACACTAAGCAATCTCTGGGGCTTAATAAAACACTTTGTATGTTAGTTCCCCAAATCGAAAGGATAGCGGGCGTCACGCGAAGAGTGATATTCAATCCCTGAAGACTGAGGGAACAAGCTCGCTGTGCTGATGTGAGTGTCGTAGAGTTCGTAGCATTGAATGGGTTTTATGGTTAGCTGTTTGACGCTACGACTTGAAATATATTTGACAGATTTTGCTCTGTGATAAAGTAATCCCAAAACACCTCACAGTAATTCTCCACGGTTTTTTTGTGACCAGCAAATATATGTGTGCCATGCAACGGGCATATAGGACCAAATTATCTTGGTGAAAAGTGGACAGCAAATGCTGTGTCTGTCTAGCCAGCTAAGGACGTGAGAGCTTTTTTTCATGAACAGATATGATAAAGATAACTGAAATGAACGACTTTTCGTCATATATGGATAAATATTACACAAAAAAAAATTCAATGATTTGAAGTTTATATACTACAAAATGGACAGACGTATAGTTCTACAGAAGTTGTTGCAATTATTTATGAACAGATTCTATAAGATACGCTCCGCGTTGAACGAATGTAAATTGTCAACATATTAATTAACAGGTTGAATGAAGAATAAACAGAATAGAAAGTCGATTAGAAGTCAGTTTGTCCGAATTTCATTAAGCTTAAGTGTTCCATTTAATATGTTTTCAAAAGTCTGTAAAACTAGAAACATAAACTATGATCATTGACCTATCCAAACGTTGTGAGTGCCTCAAATAATTTTACGTTAGACGAGATTTTTATGTCAGCTGTGAAATATAGACATATCAATAGAATGATATTCGCAAAAAAAGAATAAAATATTATTTGATCTTCTGAGTGCTGTAAAGATGTTTTGATATAATTCAATGAATAAAAAAACACGAACGAGATTTCAAAGATCGCGAATGTAATGTGCCATTACTTTGTGTTCCCTTTATCTGTGGGTTGAAATTGCTGCTATTTATATCAAAGAATACGGCACTCAAAATATATAAAGGATGAGATATTTTATTGCTACAGTTTCCTTGGCGTAAAACAGTAACCTCATTGTTAAACGATTTCGTATCTTCTTACATGCATTACGTATTTAATTGATTTTTATAGAAGAAATAAACGAGACATTACCTGAAGCTCCTAATCACCACCAATCAATAAAAGGTTAAATATTTCAGACAAGAACTTATAAATAATCAAGTGATCAATTTTAAACTTGCTTGAAACAAGCATACACACTTATAAAAATTCCAATCAATATGCCTAGAAATAAAATAAATTAAATACATAAATAGTCACAGACAGACTGCCTATCGAAACACACACCCAGGGAAACATAACTGGTAGTACTTATACCATATAATAATTGTAACTAGTAATTCTGTTGGTTTGTTTTTCGTTATATAATAAAGAATTATTTAACAAAATTATTATTATTATTTCCTTTATTTATTTTTCAAACTCAGGTTAATTTTTTCCAATATTAATATTTAAGTAAAAAATATAAAACCTTAACCCGAACACGAAGCAAAGCCCAAGCAACCAATTATTGTTATTATTAACACCGTCTATTAATACTATTGCGGAGGAATCGCAACTCCATACTGACACTAATATTGTATCCAGTAATATTTGGAAGATTAATCTCTTTTCCTCACCCTCCCATTGTAAAAGCTTTGCATTACAAAAATGACGCAGTAATATATAACAATGAAGATGGTGAATGTTGAAGTTAACAAGTAAGTTGAGCACCAAGGCTGAGAAACTGAGAGATAGTAGCAAAACTAAGGGATTGACGAAACGTGCCACCTTATGTCTCTAGATGACAAGGGTAAACAAGGAGATTTTAAATAATCCTCTACAAAATCACTTTGTTACAAGAAGGCGTATCGCTTTCTAATCAAGTGAAAGTTACGTTTCTTTACCATTTTTAATGTTGATCAGTGTATAATCATCGTGATTCGTCCACCAGAATAGCGTCAATGTAATTCCATTACTGATATATATTATGGTGTTGTAAATAGTCTCACTAACAAAGCCACTCCTTTGTCCCCGCCTTTCCTAATCTGATGTAATGGATACGCAATAATTTTAAAAGAATATACATGTTGTTTTAAAGAATCGGCTTATTATTCGCTAGTACAGATTACAATCAGTATAATATATTCATTTAATATTCTATTTGATTTAAAATCAGTTATATAATATAAAAAAAAAAAAACTATTATTTAAGATCATATATTTGTGACTGTTTCATTTTGTTAATATAAATCGTAATTTTTTATCGTAATAAAACTAACGGTCTCATTTTAAAATCTTTGATCTTTAAAAATACATTAATACAATAATTTACGTTTTCTAATTTATTAAGTTATTTATTTGCGGAAAATTAATTACAATAACAATTTATTATTTATAAATAAATCTTTGCATGTCATTAGCATAAAATAAACAAATAAATTGTTGATACAGTAACATCGATTGAAAAATTGTGTCATTGCTTAGGTATATCATATTTATTCGATTATACTAAAAGACAATATTCTTTACTTATACGAGTATTATTATATATTCCGACAAGTCAACGTTGATGTAGAAACGAAACGGATGTTATTATTACTTGAAGTTGATGAAGAAATTCTATGTAGACTTAGATAACATTTTAACCTACATATTTCAGAAATATTTTACAGATACTGCAGACTACATGGCGTTTTCAATATTAAAACTAACAACTTAGTAATCAAAATATAAAGCGACTTTTACAATTTAAAAGTCACATTATATTTATTTTAGGAAAAACGATCCTGACACATCTTCACCCCTTCATTGAAATCTAGACATTACATATTTATCGGTTACGAATACGTTTTACGTGACTTTCTTTTACGAAGAACCAAATGGATGGATTTTATCTTTCCTTTAAATTATGCAGCAACTTCTATTACTTTTATTAACTTACTCGTGAAGTTTTTGATGTGGAATTTCGTATGAATTCGTAATTTAATGTAATATTTATATCAAAATTATAAGGTCGTCAATTCATCATTAGGTAGGTTACAGTTACTAAAGTTTTCCAACCCATGCGCGGCTTCTATTTCAAGATTTACCTTCCCCATCTGCCGTCACAGACTCGATAGATGTGGTGGCCCACATACACACTTTAACTTAGGCCCATTTCCAGCAGTAGATTGAAAAGCGCCGATGATGATAATCCAAATTATACATATATGCATGTATATATTGTAATGGGCAGATGTTCAAACAATTTAGATTTAAATTACACAACTTCTCTGGGTTAACCTCATGTGTTTTGCGTAGAGATAATTTTAGAGAAGCGATTACTGCACCGAGTGGTCATCCAACTACGAAGTGAACGCTGCGCGTGGCGCGTAGTGACGGACATCTGGCGCTACGCCAGACCAGTCAGTAATAAGCCTTACTCTGTTAGCTCTGAAGTTGTTTATAACGGATTTAACGTTTGTCAGAGAAAACTTCAGGGGAAGTTTAACTTTACTACAAACTGTGTGATTATGGTAAGCCTCGCTAAATTTGTAAAAATAATAATAACTAATGAAGATCCTACTTTGTTCGACTTATATCGTCTGCTAGTTTCTTTCCTTTTATCCCAGTGGTTAGGCTCATGTTTAGGTAATCTTGTCTTTGGTTGATGTCGTTTGATTTTAGTTATATATTGCAATTATATAATGATTATGTTATTTGTATTTTAGGTTTAATTAAAAAAAGTATATAGTTTCCTTTTCATATTTATTTTACGCATGTTTATGAATTTGTAAGGGTTTTACTGTTTGCCAGGGAAGTTTACTTGATGTAATGTTTACTTAATGTATTTGGCATACACAACAGGACTAAGTTTATAAATTTGATTATTACTACATTGTATGCTTGTATAATGCTGTTGGTGTATCTTATTAAATAAATAAATCATAAAACAATGGAAAATTAAAATTATATACATTTCTAAATATCATGGAGAAAGAAAGACGGGGACACGCAGACGTAATGTTTACACATACGTAAATATTTTCATAGTATCACGTGTGCACGCTTCTTCAATGATAGCCCAAAATATAACTTATTATTTATTACCATTGCCTGATTGGTGACATGCGCACGTCCTGTCAACGTAAAACGATGCGAAAGCTTACAGCATACAACCGATATAATCCGATAATCTAATGTGCATATGTAAATTGCTAATAGTAGCTACCCCCCGAGTTTTATATCAAAAAAATTTATTTCAAAGTACTATTCTTAATTTTTTCTGAAATAAAAGTAACCTGAGGTACTCATTACATCCCCTATCTGCCAGTGAAAGTCCTGTCAAAATCAGTCCAGCTGTTCAGACAAATGTAAAACATGTTATTTTGATATACGTACCGTATATACATATTAATATGCATGTAGTTAAAGGCGGTTATTTTAATATTACGTACAAACTATCCAATTTTATTTATGTGTATATATAAAGAAGTATTAAGAGCGTGTAATATTAATTTATGTAATTTATTACGACCCCTATGAAACTCTGTTTTTATTCAATAAACTTTTTATTCAGAGTTTCTACGTCTTTTGATGTTTATTAGGAAATTAAATGAAAATGAAATTTATAGTTACCAGAGTTTCAATAGTGTAACTTTGTTTTCTATGTCAGTGCCCTAAGCTGAAGTTAGGCAAGTCACGCGGGCCAATTTGGTAAAGCGCCGACCATGCATAAAAGGAAATGGGTGCGTGCAAAGCGATCGATTCTAGTGATTACGGCCGACTTTACCTTTACGAGTTTACACGCCGAATCGTTAGACTTAATAGTGGCAGCTGGTGATTTTCAGAAAGTCGACAGGCCTTAATTATTCCTATAGGCTATCGTAGAACATGTAATATTGTATCAGTTATAATGAATGCTTTTATAAGCTAGTTATATTATGAGCCCGCGACTTCATCCGCGTGGATTTTGACAAAAAAGTTATTTCGTTTATTAAATTATTATTTATGACATACAAGGACGCTGCATTCGTGCATGCATGCGGCGGAATTAGCAAAATACCATACCAAATGGTGCTCAAATATAAAATAATAAAAGGAAAAGACTACCCCATAAATTTTTGTAAATTAATACAATCATTGTGTCGCATACGCAGACCCAAAGCGCCCCGTCGCGTGACCCGTGTGACTACTACAATGAATATTTATAGAACACAACACAAACTACGCCCAGCCCCATCGCACTCAACTTTGCATTCCCGCGACGCAACGGCTAGTCGAGCGCCGAGCGCGAGTGCTTTGTATGATATTCGCCATATTAACTAATACATTACAACTCTTAATTTTCCGCCGGCACTCCGTAGCCGCTATCCCCCTATCGCTGTTTATAATTTTTGAATATTAAGTTTGGTGATTTATGAGAAAATTATTTTCGTCCGGTTTTCCACAATCATTATCTAAACGCAAGAAAGAATTTCCTAATTCTGTAAGAAAATTATTTCAAGCTATACTAATTTAATGTAAAGCATTGGGTATACTTAAATCTTCGTATTTGTTTTATTGTTCTTTCATTCTAAACACTATTACGTTTCGATATATATGGAAATTAAATGCATAGGTGTTCGACTAAGTTGGTGACTTAATAGTAATAAAAAGCGTTTGACAGGCAGTACTTTAGATATAGTAAGAACTAGTGTATATTATATATTAGTAACTAAGGAATATATAAAGCTTATTTCTACAGTTGTCGTGGCATGTAAAAGTCTTTGTGAATTAGGGAATACATATTTTATCTCTTTTCGGTGCGATTAGGTATTCATGCGACGGGGTTTGGACCGCCCGCTTTTCCGACCCTGTTTTTCCCAACAAATGGATTCTGTTTTTCTCCTCTATGTAAACAAAAACTTTCTCCGTTCGAGAGTAATATGAATCTATAATACATTTTTTTCTTTTTTCATTTTTCGTTGCCCGGGGGTGTTATCTTCGTTTTACTTTTACCCTTTTGTAAATCGCGAACGTTTCTTTTGCTCAATCTTGGATTTATATAATAGAGCTGAATAAAAAAATCTTGTAATTTTTTTTCAAAACTTTATTATTTCTTTATAATGTTTATTATACATTTAATTTATGCTGTGCCTGTCGCACAATCAAATACCATGATACATACAACAAATTTAAATACTATTTTTACTTGTATACAATAATAAACTTCTGACATAATAATAACTGGTTATATTATTCAAGTTTTCTATTTGATAACCTATATCGAGAAAACCATTCAATGAAATAGTTCGTCCATAACTTAGATAAAGTTACACCGAGAGTAATGGGTTACTGAAAACTCTATTGGACAATATGTAGATGACTTATTTACACTTGTATCTAGTTTCTATATTAAAAAATAAATACATATTCAGATTTATTGACAGTTTCTGTCCTTAAAAGCACTTCAATACCTCATTTTATACGAATTGAGGTAATACAAGACATATACAGGGACGGGGAACGCGACTAGATTTTACTTAGTTAAAAATTAAGTCTTTTTTTCACAAGAGCACAAATAAATGTTATGGAGTTCTCTAAAAGGGAGGCAAATAAAGAAGACCACTTATTATAATACTGGAAAGTTTACGCTGGAAGGGGAAAACGTTACCATTTAAATAGTACGAAATATAAATTAATTTATCATAATATTTGTCTCCTAATTTTTATACTCCCTTATTACTACTTCACTTACTAATTTCACGATTTCAGTTAAGTGAAAGATCTACTACACAGGATGGAATAGATGCCAATGTAATTAAACGTGTATATGTCTCTGTTCTCTCGTAACTAACTCTTAACTATATACAAGACTTGGTTGCGAACGAAGAGAGACAAATACATGTTTGCGACTTGTTATCATCTCTAATTTAAATGCGTCTGAATAGACTTAGAATAATTTGGAAACCAATAGTTGTGAATTAATAAAATCGCTTTTTTAATGTATAATAAACGCCTGTGCAGGATCTTTCAACGATATAATATTTACAAAAACTTAAATATTACTCACGAAATGTTTTTTTGCAATGTAATTACAATTTACATTTCTTAGGATAGAATAAAGCTAGATATTTTGTTTCGTATATCTCTGCTCTCAATTACATTTTTATGTACAATCAATGTATTTTTCTAAACATTTGTGTTAATATAGTATTGTCAGCTGTTTATCATTCCTGCGCCATTATCAACATGCCTCTAAATCGGTATTTCAATGATCTGACCACTTCCAGTAAATTTATCAATCGGTACAATTTTACATGTAAATTAATTTCTCTATACCCTCACTCTAGTTCATTGTTTAAGGTCTTCATTCGTATTATTTTTAAACGTGATTTTTCAAGGATAGTTTCAACATTAGAACCCACAGTAAAATCAATACAGATACCAGAGATACCTTAATTAACAATATTTACAATTCTATATGAATCAAGCTTTTGATCTATTTGCTCAGGGTTTAATTTTCAATTTTACATAACACAACCCGACCCTATAAAATAGCAAATAATCTTTCACCTGCCTCAAATAATATGTGTGATCAAAGCATGATATATTTTCACTTTTCTAGGATGTGCTTCTTTGATTTGATCACAAATATTATTAACAGCTTGGTGAGGTAAAAGTCTATTTACATCCACATAGTTATTCTTATATGTCAAGAAAGAGATATTAATAGACTTACAGCAAGCACAAAGCAATGGGTCGCCGACGTCGGGGCGAACGCTCTGCCACCACGCTGCATAGCCGCAGGGTACTCACCTGACAAAGGAAAAATGGAATTTGCTTCTTTGGCAAAAATTAAAACTGTTCTCAAATAAACCAATAACTTTCAATAGTAGTATATAAGACATTAAATGTAACTTCGATTGAAGACTGTTCTACGTTAAAAGGAATAGTTTTGAGAATTCTAGATTCTTCTTCGAGCAGAATCCAAACGATGTTTATCATTTGGATTCGATTGTTGCAATCGTTGTAATTACTTGAACTATATCGGTCCTTATTTAGTAATTTCGCCATGAGTATAAAAATTAAATTTATGTTATCGTTCCATTATTGATTTTTTATAACAGTTATATTAAATACAGTGAGATTCACTTAGTTGATAATCGATAATTTATTGCAAAATATTTTGTCTCTTAAAGACATTCTTACACATTGCCTTTTTTTAACCGACTTCAGAAATGGAGGAGGTTCAATTCGTCTGTATGTTTTTTTTATGTATATATCGGTTTACCCAATCTATAATTATGAGGTAATCATAATTATAGATTGGGTAAACACATATTGATGATCCTTTATTCATTTGAAAGCTGGTGCTTCCTATATAGTCCAATTCTGACAATGAATGAATGAATATTCTTTATTGCGCATTTAAAAACAAAATACATCACAGAAATAGTAACTACAATTTTCACTATACAAGGTCATTGCATGCGCAATGGGCGGTCTTATCGCTAAGAACGATCTCTTCCAGCCAACCTTTGTATGGACAGAAACTTTCGTCTATATTTCGACAATAACATCCATGTCTACATTTGTTTTAAATTTGTATACAAATGGACGTAGAACTCAATATCACGCCAATTGATTTCGATTAGTCATTTTTATTGGAAAGGATGTACTTCTTGGGTAGTTTGAGAGAGTTTAGCAAGGTTCTGATTAATTCTATTTCATTAAAATAACGAAATTTAATTGATACCTACGATAATTTACGATAATTTGGAAATACAAAGAATATGAAGTCGGATTTTGTTTTTACTCGTAAAAATATTTGTTAACTTACCGTTTAAAACGTGGACCATAACACTCTTGGATTGTGCGTTACTTGGATTACACTGATAAGTTCCGGAATCGGAAGGCCTTGCTTGTTGTATTAGTAAGAATGAAGTTGTCGTTTCACCCTTCTCTGTTACAACCGACACTCCGCCTCGAGGGGAATCGTAGCTAATAATCTGTACAAAAATATAACAACATATAACAAGAATAAAAAGAACATATTACACTCATAGCTGAGACTGGATTTACCACCAGGCTATGTGTACATTCGGGATATTTAATATAATAGGTGAACGTAGTTTTTTATTTCATATATTTTTTTAATACTTTCTCAGCAAATACTTTACACGACGATCACACCAGTTAAGGTGAGATGCAGTCTTGGTTGGTAAGGCGAACTAATTTAGTTATTGCGTATTCAATTTACGCTGGAAAACCCCACAATGAGGAAGAACCGGGAGGAAAGCCAGACGCGGGCATACTATTCCAGTCCTTTGCTGCATGAAATCGAAGCAAAGTGCTTCGTTTGGGTTTCAAGGATATTCACAACAATAGGATTCCGTCCAGCCCCGTTAATAAACTTAAATAAAAGTAGTAATCTCTAAGTTATACTAGAGGACTAGTTTTCAGCTGAGGCTTTCTACTTCTATCGTCCACGTAAAAGTACGTAAACGAAATTATTGGTTTAAGTAAATGAAATTCATTCGAAATACTAATCGAAAATAATTCAACATTTTTACCGCATCATTGTGATTCCAGAAAATATAGGCCGGAGGTTCCGGCGAGTAAAGAACCACACACGTTAGATTTATTGTGCTTCCTCGATCTATATAAAGGTCTGGACCACCAATTATTTCCGTTGTTGGCTCTGAAAAAATATTGTGTAGTCACTTGGTTGTAATAATTCAAGGGATCTAATTATTTCGCTTGTATAAAATGTTTTCTCCCTTTATACGGTTTAGCGTTTTATCCGTTTTCTTTGTAATTAAATAAAAGTACGCAAACATTCCCGTTAATTAAATGCGTAGCGAATTAATTATAAGCAAGAAGACGTTATTTGTATCATGCCTGAATCAACGCCCAACCGAGCTTTAACTGCTGGATAATAAACGCCCTGCTATAAACAATGTTAATTAAACCAAGTTGTAAGATATTACTTAAAACAATCTAAGTAAATATGTATATAAAGTTGTATATACACATTATATACATATACAGTGGAGCTCAAATCTCTCTCTTAGTGTACAAATTAGTTTCAGTTTTCAGTTTTCGGACGTAAAAAAGTCACTTGCTAAAAATTGTTTCCGGTATAACAGGGTAACTGCCATTGGTTACATAAGCTAAGTTGATAACCTTAGTAAAAGCGCTTACTGTCTCTATTTCTACCTGCAAGTTTCTGTATAATACATAGTTAATATATATAGTATAAAACCTTTTTTAAACATTTTATATTTTATAACGCCATTTCGTAAATCTTTTAGCTACTTGCATTGTTTTTTTGGATGTCAGCAAAGTTGTTCTAAAACTGGTGGCGTTGGAAGAAACTTTGGTAAAATTAATAATAGCTAGTCAACTTATGATTTTTTTTGTTTTGTTTCCGGTTTTGATTTTTGGTACATACCGTTTAATTTTAGCAGCTAGCATAAAACTAATAAGAAAGTATATTAAAATAAGCTGTTAGTAAAGTTAAAGAATATTGTAATATAGGACCATTAGCTACACTAAATTGAATTAATTTTGTTTTATGTGACACAGTTTCGCGTGCACGGCTCAATTACAACAAACTAATTATGTTGTTCAAACGCAATTTCTCGAAGACAATATTGCGGCATAATTTGCAAGGCTAACATCATACGGGGGTTTGAAATTAATCTTTGACACGAAGTTACTTCAAATTGTTGTTAAAATATAATGAAATTTCATTTATGTACATTACAATGTACAAATGTGAAGTTAGTTATCTACCAATTAATTTTATATTTATTGGACCGGACCGACAAACAATCATTTATCAAATAATGAAATCGGATGCATGTTTGATGAAATCACCTCTGATCCATAATTGTATTCTAATAGGTTCACTTGACTAACACAACTAATGCTTTAATAGGGCTAAGCTTATGCTTGTCCTGTGGTCGTCTCTCATCACAACATGGTTCACTTTAATAGTCGAATGGGTTAATTCGAACCATCAACATTACGTTTCGGAGGCTTACTCGAAACCAGGCTCAGCTTATCAAATTATATAAATGTCTGCTTATGAACGTACACAGAAATATTTATTTGTGATTTCTAATACTTACCAACTACGTTCAAATGTATAAAGTGACTCATATGCGGCGTTGTCGATATCTGGCACTCGTAAATACCGGAGTCCCTATGCTGAGGGTATTTTATCTGAAACAATCATTTACAATGACATTATTATGCAAAATCTGAATATAGTCTGCTGCTTTGCAATGTTTAATTTTACAGTCTACCGCGCAAATTCCTACAACTTAGGATCGCATGCTCTTCATTTTATAACGAAAAAACGACTACGCTTTAAACCACACGACTGAAGTAAAATTTCTTAAGCTACATTATATATATATATATATATATTTATATTTACGTGTAATATACGGACAAAATTTAATACATGATTCTTAAAGAGAGAAATAAAACGTGTGCGAGCACTCCCCTTTCTTGCTCCTAAAATGTGATACAAACAAATAGGTCTGCACTGTGTCTTAGATTTACGAAACGTAATTCCCTCTCTTTTTCTATATTCACTCTCGCAACCGTCAGTAGCTTCCGATCACACATTTCGTAACGCATTCACCAATTTACTCCTCAAGTCATGCGTGTGTAAAGTAGTCTTACTCGACAGAGATTATATAATAAATAACATTATTTAAAGTTATTAACTCTGTAATGGTAGTTTTTAAATTATGTATTTCATTTTTAGCCATTTTCAAGTCAATGTTTCGTGAAAGAATGTTTTTAACCGTTTTGTTCATTCTTTCGTTCTCCATCGTCGCGACGTAATAACCGCAGTCTTACGCTCCGTCGTTTCCAGCTAATAGTCATGAGCGCGATGAAATCTTTTTTGAAGTCCACTTATTGAGACTTCAAATTGTATTTACAGCGAAAACTAAACAATATTATGAAACATTTTCAACTGAAAACTTTTATTTTTATTTTAGCGAGGCCGAATAAGCAAGGTAACCTTGAACTTGTAGCATTTGTGGTCTTGAAGTGAACCACAATTTAAAATCGGGTAACACTGGCACTAACGGGCTTTCCGTACGTGTACACAAACAATGTGTATAGTAATTAGCCTGTTCATATTGTGAGTAATTAAGCAAAGGGTCTACGCTTTGTAGCACTTGGAATATTGATGTGTTCAAATGAGCGTACAATCTGACACAACGCGCTACGCGTGCTAATTTATATGTACATACGTCTTCTGATATATAAATGCTACATTACGCTACGGATGAACATGCGGAATTTTGACTTGTTCAGAAGCTTCTATTAAGTGTTTTGACCAAGTTTACATCCCATTCCGTTTAAAATGTAAAAAAGAACAAGCGTATTGGACATGGAACACCATGTTAGCGTAATATTAATCACTAGAGGATGCTGGATAAGGCAAATCGGCTGTGAGTCTGTGAGCCGTGGATTGACGTCACGTTATATATACTTTATTTTCTATAGTGTCATTTAATGAATCCCCTGATAGGCACTCACACGCATATTTCTTTGCAGTAAACGGGTCTTTATTTCACTAAACAATGTTTTTTGTTTTAGTCATTTTCATCAATGCTAAGTACAGTTCAATCAATGTTAAAGATGAAATCTTGTTAGATAAATGTCTTTTTAACCACTTTATTGTTATAATCCTTTGACTCCGTATTCAAATCGCAAGTAGCTCGTAACTAGTCTGCCACACATTGCTAGTGTAACTTATGTTGTAAACATTATTCGAACTACTTTGCGAATAGTAAAGATATATACGTATTTATATATATAAATGTTCAACCTCTCACCTGCAAAGTCCAGTCCTCGGAGTGTGGAAGATGGATTGCTCGGAATCTCTGGTCGCTTGTGTAAGTGTATCTACCCACAGTTAACAAATGAATGTCTCTATGTCGAACCCACGATACTTGCATATTCAGCTGTTTAGAAACAAATGTTAAATATGTGAATATAATTAGTAAAACTGGTGTAAAAAGTTTATGTATTTGACGGTATGGGAGCCGTCGTATTAGCCTAATAGGAATATAGTAAACAGAGAGATATGTAATGATTCTCCCCGCTACGTGACTATCTCCCTGCTACGCGACATTCTCGCTGCTACGCGACATTCTCCATGCTTCGCGATACGTCTACAAAACAGAGGAAGCAACAGCCGTTGAGAAAGTTTTGGCTCTGGCATGGTACAGTGCACTATTTATATCAGCTACTGACTGATCCTTGACTCTGGATAATTGATTCGTGTTGACAAATTAAATTACTCTCGGTACAGTTTATAAGAATTCGAGCAATGGAATAACGTATTGCGCGAGCAGTCACATCATTTATCTTCTTTGAGTATCAACTCCGCCATTCAATTTAAAAGAAGGTATCAATGTTAAAAAATGAACAACCAACCCCATTTATGTAAACTGCTGAAGTCCATCTTGAATCTATTCCTATGTAACTATATATTTTATCTGGGCAATCTACATATATTTCATAGTATGGTCATAGTATATCCGAGTTTTACTCAGCAATCCATAAATACTATTATGAGAAAACCTGCATCGATGAGATATTTTTTTAAAACATGTAAAGCGTACCAAATTTCCCATCACATCTATGTGACGGGCTATTCCCTAAGTATCTCTTTAAGTTCTAAGTAAGACAGTGCCAAACTCTGTTCGAGAAGGCCGCAATGGGGCTTCAAATATCGTCTGACTCGTTGATTTAAATACTTTAGTATAATTTATATTTAATAATTATATTTAACTACAAGTTTTATACCAACAACAGATCTGTACATTTATAGCGCACTATAAAAATAATTTCATATCATTTAACTCCTTAATGGATGCTTGAAGCTCAACTGCATTATGTGCTGAACTAAATTGTTTATAGCCCGCAATAAAAGGCTTAGAACTGTAATAAATAGAAACCACTTTGAAGTAAAGTTATTAAAAACTAAGCTCTTATATCTTTTATACGCCCATAATTTCAATGAGCTTATTAAGTCCTCAGCTTACAAATGTAAAGAACTTTAATTTTTTTCTTTTTGCATGCTTACTAAAGTAATTTAAACTGTATTTAATTTTTTTTTCGTTTTCTGTTTTTTTGTGTTGTCTAAAGGAAGTGTGAGGCCCTCCCAAAACAAGCATTTAATGTTGAAGCCTAGAAGTGCCTCATTTTTGAATTATTACCAACAAAAACCCTGCAATGGCCTTAACAGTGTTGCATTTCTTCATTTTCTTTTTATTATTTAGTTGATATACTCAATTGATTGCAGTCCGATTAGCAAACAAAAATCACTTTCTAAAACTTGCACAAAGCCTACACACAGTTTATTTTTAAAGAAAGGTAATAATAGTTTTTTTTTTCAGAAAATTACTAACATTCTTGTGAATCTTTGCAACCAAGCTTAAGCTTGTCCTAGGAGATAATTGGTGTCAATAATCGAATAGTTATGACGGTATTGGGTTATGAGCCATGCGGCCCTAGTGTCGTAGATTGGTGCAATTCATATGCTTTAGATTTTTTTAAGACATTCATATTTATTCACGATGTTTAATCACCGCTGAACACATGGTAAATCAGACCTGAAAATTTCAACCAACAATTCTATTGTTGTTCGCATCGGGCATCGAACTCGGGTTGCTACCGTACTACGCAACTTAAGCGACCGATATGGGCGTAAAAGGTTGCAGAATAGAAGTTGAAGAAGAAGTTGTGACTGCCTTTTAATTTTTTTTCTATTTTCATATATGAAATTATTTTACTAAGATCTATATTTTACTAAGATGTAACTGTTAAAACATTAAATTCAACTCCAAATTTAAGTCAAACTGGTAAACGCTCAAGAGCAATTCGTAACAATTTTCAAGATACCATTAGCACAGCGTTTTGTAGCAGTAATTAGGCTCTCTAATAGTGGATGCGGCTCAGTAATTGCACATTATACGCACTATTTCCTGGCACGGGCGCTACGTCACTGCATAATTGACTTCCGATGTCATTTCGTAATTACGTTCTAGTTGCATAGATGATAACTCCAATATCGTTTTAAATGATTTTCAACAAGAAAGTGATTTTTATTAAACGTATTAACAATTTTTGTTGTAAAGAATTTTGTAAGGATATTAAATTTGAATTGGTAAATTTTATTTTATGGCCCTGCTGGTTCTCTTTCTTCCGATGAATAAGTACTTTACATTGAAATAACTGTTTACGTTGCAATTACTATTACGTTAGAAATAACTTTTATAACAGATAATAAAATTATTTTTATTTCATATATTATTCATTTTTATTTTATTTGATACTTTAGTCGATTATAAAGTTGAATAATATAAAGCGTTATATGACATTTTCAATCATAATTGTTATAGTAGCTTTATTATTATATTAAAATTTTATTTTTCTTTCTACAAATATTACTAACATTCTAGTTAAGTTTAAACATGCTAGGAAATGGTTCACGTCAATACTCGAATGGTGGATTTCAAACTGCGACCTAATGTTTCGTATAGCTTACCCTAAACCAATAGGACTATTCTAATTTCTTTTACTATATGCTCTTAATAATGCTCTTTACTATATGACTTCAAAAGGAGGAGTTTCTCAATTTGTCTATATTTTTTTATGTTTATTACGGCATAACTTTCAACTGGGTGAACCGATTTTGATGATTCTTTTTTTAATTAAGCTGGTGCTTTCCTTTCAATTCAACAATAGGATCCATGAGAAATCCATATAAGTCTTAAATTTGCATTAAGTATGTGCGCCACAAATGGACGAATAACTCAATATCACGCCAACGGATTTCGATGACTTATTTATTATTGGAAATTAAACACTTCAAGAGTAGTTTTATGACAGTTGGGTTAGGTTCTGATTAATTCTATTCCGTAATATTCCTACTATAATTCGGATTTTTTTATGGGTATAAACTAGCGCTTGCAACGATCCCTCCCACCTGGTGTTAAGTGGTGATATAGCCGAAAGATGGTACGCGCTTGTTTACTAAGTGCCTATTCACTCTACTCTTGAAGGCTTCTACGTCGTACTTGGACGAAAAGACTGACGCCGGCAACTGGTTCCACTCCTTTGCTGTACGCACGATGACTCAAATCGCTTCGTTCCGATGCGCGGAACATCGACTATGAAAGGGTATACAAAGAGGGAGTCCGCGCGTAATAGCGTATTCGATCTGAAGTCAGTATTTATTTTTGCTCGTAAATTTACTTGTAAGTTATCTCTAATTCTGACCAATCAAATCTCGTAATACGTGTGTTGAAGCTTATTGCCACTGTATATTATACACACATATACATTACATATATTATACACTGTATATGATAAGACGTAGCGTAAACTGACCCCAGAAACTCAATTCAATAAGACAGTGTAGAACCGCCTTAGGAGCTCGTTATGTCGCCTTATTTATGTGGAAGATGTGGCATCGCCTAATGAGACTTTTATTTATAAAGTTGGACTGACAATGGTAGTCTTTAAAGTTGCATTGTGCTATTGTTACATTTCATTTTAAACGAGGATTTTGTGTTGTACACCGCTATGTAAATTGGACGTTGGCTTCAGAATAAAAGGGAACTCGTTAGTGCGAACGTGTGCGCCTGAATTTAGTTGTACTTATTCTAACTATTATGAATGCAGATAAGATTTCTACCACATAGAACTTAGGCTACTATAACCGAGAGTAAGTGATCCATCATCCGGCTAAGGCCTTTTTAATCTTTTTGCATTTCATAAGTACTTATGAAATGCATCATGCCTAGATTAATTTATGAACTACCCTCAGATTTGATATACAATATATGACTCGAAAAAACATTAAGCGCAAACTAAAACATTACTTATGTACGCAAGATAGCCACTTTAGCGCTAATGACAAATCAATGCGGTTTGTTTAGTGTTAAAATTATTAAAAACCTTAACGTGGTGTACATTAAAATTTTTTAACAATTAAAGAAACGAGCCTATTCCTACCTCAAAGGTCGGCAACGCACCTACAGCTCCTCTGGTGCTGTGGATGTTCATGGGCGACGGTGATCACATAAGATCAGGTGAGCCGTATGCTCGTTTGCCACTTATCATATAAAAAAAACAACAAGAAAATTCTATAAATAATTAAGATACATTTTACAATTCGTTGTACAATGAGCGAGGTTATCGCTAAGAGCGATCTCTTCCAGGTAATCTGTGTTATGGACAGGAAATAATTAAGTTATCATTTAAATTCTTACCGTTTTATTTCCTAGATTCTTTACCCTACAATTAAGGTATGCGGTCTTGCCAAGTAGTGCAGTGACGTTTCTAGACATCGCCAAGTCGAAGTAGGGTCCGGTGCGTGGCGTGGGTCGCGGCACGTCACCCGCCGGACCGGGTCGTATCGCGTTATCTCCGGAACCGGGCGGGGCGGTCGCCGAGGCATTTGCGGGAACGCCTTTGCCTAGTTCGCGTTGCGCCGACGATACTGCGTCAAAATGGAAAAATAAAAGTTAATTAGTACAAAATGCTAAGCTTTTAAAACGTACAATGGTATTTCTTGCAGTTAACTAAACAAAAGAAAAATTGACGACTCGAACGATGTCGGTTTGTACTAAATGTTAATTTTGATACAATTGGTTAACTGGTTTAGCTGACGTGGCCCTGGTTATGCACATCCCTAAACCATTAGCATTTGACGCTTTCAACTTCTTCCAAGTTCGTATATCTCGGGTATTATAAACTTGACCGTGATTATAAATTATATTGAATAAAAAATATTTGAAAAAACCAAATTCTCAAGTGTGCTTTTGAAGCCCATGTCTGTAAGCAAATGATCTTATCATTGAAAGAGAACCTAAATACTCCCATTTATCCGGAGGAACATTATTGAGACCTTTCAGAAGCAAATGCTTATACGACATTAAGTGGCTCTTGTCACTGTCAAATGACATGTCATTTCGGCATCCGACGGCTACGCGGCTTTTATATCGTTCGAAGTAGAACTCATCATCCCCTTTCATTTCTAAATTATGGCAATTTGACAGTAATTACTATTATCAGTAAGTAAGATGTATGCGAGAATATTTTAGAAAGGCAATACCTTTCTAAAATTTTCTTATGAAACGATGTTATTTTTCAATGGATTAAAAGTGTATATTTTTTTTTATTTTTCTTTATAACTTTAAGGAAGTAACTTTTGGAAGAAGTAACTTTTGGAAGAAGCCAGGATAGTGTATAAAATTATAAGAAAATGTTTATTACGTAATAAGTAAGGCTTTTGTTTTTATAGTATCTGATGTCCTATGAGAATATTTTTCAATAGAAAAAATCCTTGTAAATAAATTAATTATTATATTTACGCGAATATTAGATATTATTAAATGAAAACTATTAAATATTATTATATATGATTCTAAATGAAAAATCATCAGCAAACCGGGATACAATCCGATAAAATTGTTTTATTTCAACAAGTAGTTTTCTTTACTTAATTTTTATAAAATTTTACTATACCAGGTTTTAATACCTTTACGTACATATAGATAATACTGAATATGTTTTTCTCTCTCTCCAAGGGATGGTTTTTATTGACAGGGGGGAAATCTTCAACAAGATACCCCACCTTCTAGGGGGAAGTCGGAGTTGTACGGGGTTCTTTCCTACTAAAACCCCCCAGGTTGCCATTCCTCGGTGCATGGCGAAGGGCTCCGGGATCACCAGTAGAACGCACCGGAGCCCCTCTGCGCTGTGCTCTCGGAGACCACGTCTCAGGTATGTGAACCTTAGTATAAGGTGTTACAAAAAAATTAACCGTCAAGTATTATTACTTGGGTGTACGTTGCAAAAAAAGCCTTGATAAAATCCTAAAAATCAAATTTAGTACTAAAAAGGTAACTTTCTTATTTTAATTATAATAAACTAACGGCAATGTACATGGTACTAAGGAAAAACCAACGTTAACTTAAAATATCTTCAGGGCAAGTACATTTATTGTTTCTCTCTTCTTTAACAAACAAACTTGAAATTTATCTAAAATTTTAGTTCGCATCAGTTCATTGGCCAGGTTGTTGTAAAGTTATCAGCCCTGAGGGCACAAGCGTGAGACCGCGTTATTCTGACTTTGCGACAAATTTCATTTAAATTTCAAAGCTCACAAAGTATCAAGTACAACAAAGGCAAGTTATTTTAGTTAGGCACTTCTTTTATATTGCTCCACTAAAACATATTACGTGTACCTTTCTCTGACATTTGTGAATGTTTTCTAGTATGTAATTTATAAATTAATGTTTAAAATCCTTCTTGAATTAGGAATAAAAATTTTATAACTTTAAAACGTTGTTTTTCTTCATTCATTGGGGACTTTTCCACATTTTGGGCATAGGAGCCCTATCGTATAACTATAATATTTATGACTATTACTATCTAAGGAGGAAAAAAGTTAGACCTTTGATGTGGAGGTCTAAATATTAATATAATAAACTCAATAACTTTATTGTTAAATTCCGCGTAAACGAAGCAGCGGGCACAACTAGTAGAGAAATATAAAAAGGGAGTTCTTTTCCAATAGTTGATTCTATTCTTTCACTTGATGCTAATATATACAATGATAATAAAGAAGGGAGGGCGCAGAGCGTTGTTATTGTTAACTGTATTGAATATCATAAAACAGAAACATACGAGGGTCCCAACAATACTTGGAAAACTACGTAAAGAAATAAATCACGAGACAAAAGATAAAAGTTACTTTATTGCTTACTTTACCTAATGTCAAAGCGTTTATAATAAAACATAATTAGTGTTGTCCACAAATTAAATGAAGATAAGTTGTAGAGATTTAGTTATTTAATATTTAAAAACCGAAATATTTTAAGTTATCCATTCATCATCCAACCATCGCTTCCGACATATATATAAATCGGGGCAAAAACTGAGACATTTTTGAACCTTACTCAATTAATAAATATCGCAAAGTATGTACAAAATAATGTGACATCTTAGCCTAAGAGTAATCAATAACTAACTTTGTCTGTGGTATCAGTTATGTCTCCGTCCATGACCTAATATATGTCGGATCTGGAGTTAGTTAAAGCCTATTATAAATATCCCACTGCTAGGCACAGGCTTTCTCTGTATAGAGAGTATAAGAGCATAGTCCGCCACGCGGCCCTAGTGCGGATTGGCAAACTTCACATGTTTTCCTTCACCGCCGAGCGCGTCGTAAATCAGCACACAAAATTGCAACAACAAACGTATTGGTGCCGGCACCGGGGATCGAACTCGGGTTGCTAGCGTACTGTGCAACTTGAGGCGACCGCCCGGTCACTGAGCTACCACAGCTCTTGATAGAATTAGATAAAAATGCACTGAGAAACGATAATTATTTCTATTATTAGGTATGATAACGTAGCAAAATAAAACAATTGAATTGAAAATAGATCTTACTTTATCCCACTCATTTAAATATATCTATTTTAATCCCCTTAAAATAAACGTAGTAATTTTAGTAGAATAAACATAATTTTAAAAGCTTACCCACATTTGGGAGTAATCCATTTCACTACACCGATGATTTATAGAAATGGCGTGGAATAAAATAAAACCCTGCGATGGATCGTTGTAATAAAACTGACCATTACCAAAGTAAACAATATTAGAGAAGGAGTCGTAGTCATAAATCTCAACTGAAATGTCTCGGCAGCGAAAGGAGCCAAATAGGGGTTGAAGAAATAATATATATATATGTATAAATCGTACAAGATAAATTGTAATTAATGTAAAGATAAGACATTAATTAGTACTCAAGTATTAGATTTGTTTTTATAGAAAAAGTGTAATAAATCAGCCGATTCAAAATTGATGACGCCCGAAATTTCAAAATAATTTTCTATTTTAATGGAAAGAGTGTTTTCAGGAAATCAATTAGCCCTCTCTACTCGGAACCGAGTGGGAGGCACTGCCTTCACTGACTGACTATTTTAGCGCTAAAGTGACCTGATTATTTTTTATAGAAGGAGCAAATGGGCATACGGCTCACCTTGATTTTGAATGATAATAATTTTTACAAAAATTCCTTACGTCCTTCAAACAAGCTTAAGCTTGTTCTAGGAGACGTTTTACGTCAACAGTCGAGTGGCTTCGAAGCTACGGCCTTATGTTTCATAGACCGTACTCTAAGCTAGGCTATTAACGCTTAACTTTATTGTATGTGGACTGCTGTCTCAACAAGTCAAGTCAAACATCAACAGAGAAGGAAGGAAAGGTCTGCCTTTTTTAAAGGAGAGTCACGACCTATACGCCTCTACTCACTTGGTCGAAACGCTGAAGTAATAATATATCGCTACTATTCACGCCAGTATTCTGCATGACTGTGATACATCTCAGATTGTGTTGTCCGATTCATGCGACAACAAAGGCCGTAGTTATCCCATAACTATTGTATTTTTTTAAATTAGCAAAATACTTAAATGTTTTAAACGAGCTACAACATGTTGCACGTAATTAGTCAAATGTTAATTATAATTTATTATATTATATGTTTTAACTTGAACTTGTTTTTAGCGTAACGGCCACTGCAACGGCTTCTGCTGCTGCATAAATGGGTCGGCACGACCTGGAAAGTACCTTGACCTCACATAAAATTCTCTTGTAGTTAAGATATATTATTCGGCGACACAACTCTATAATAGGTTCTCAACGCAGGTTATATCCTTTTAGGTGTTTTGTGGGTGGTTCGATTACTTAAAATCAGGAGTGCCACATGCTTGCCCCCTTCTCTAATAAAAAAAATTGAGTCTTAACCTACGAACTTATGTTTCGTAGATGTAACCGCACCCGTAACGTTCCAATTCCACTGTACACAACATATTAGGGCCTTTGTCAAGAACACTCAAATGTGGACTTTTTCATCAACACATCTTTTTACTTACAAGGCCGTAAGCTGCAATCAATAAACGATGTTAAATTAATACCTTTTGAGGTATACGCAAATCAAAATAATGTGCAATGAAATTAATTTCGTGTCGCTGTGATTCAAACGGGCCGCAAAGGTGCCCCGTGACCCCGCGCTTTGTGTTTGCGTTGGTGTGGTCGGTTTCGGCAGTGTATCAATATATATTGGAATGTGTATCCTATATACATATAAGGTACACACACAGCTGGATTATGACGGGACTTTCACCGGCTGATAGAGTACGGAGTAACTTAGGCTACTGCAATTGTTGAAAATTTTAAATAAATTGTTTTTCAAACGCGGGTAACACCGTGGGGCGTAGCTTGTATATATTAAAAGGAACACAGCCACTTCCTGTAATGTAACCACGTGCTGGCCGTTTGCGTAACCGTTCTAACTTCCTAAAGTTAATATAACTTTTCTTGTTTCACATTCATATGAACATGTTTTAGGGAAACATGAATAAATAGCTCTACAGTTGTTGTTACATTGTTATGTATGGCATGGTTTAAGTTATTATAAACAATAGAAGTTTAAGTTTATGGTTAGCAATTTAAACCGGCACCGGGGATCGAACTCGGGTTGTCAGCATACTACGCAACTTGAGGCGACCGCGCAGATGCTGAGCTACCCCATGATGTTTTTTAAATTATTTAATATCTTTTTCATCCTTTAGATGTTAGGGTCCTGCTGAAACACGTTTTAAAACTTTGTTTTACGAATCCTGGTAATTAGTTACTAGTACCATTTTTACTAGTATACTTAGGTATAACCGTTAAATATACGCGAACGTTACGAAATCGCCGGTGTTATGTCCTAAAAGAGTTTCTTTCTCACTTAAATATAACTTTAAACCTAGGTTTGCCGTTTTAACAAAACTTGTGCCACGAAGTTGAATTGCAAAATAAAAACAAGTTAAGTTCTAAGAAAACACGCGCCATATTATTTCGTATAATGACATTCAGTCGCGAAGCAACTATGTAAACTCACATAATAACACGAGGCGAGTTTCTTATTAGCGACACGATCGGCAAGTAGGTCACGAACGGTTCCGTACGTTCGGTAACCCAATTAACTTTGTATCAAAATTGTATTCAAATTTATTGCTGAAGAATGAAAGAATGAGTACGAGAATGGTTTAAATGCTTGCTAATATATAAGTTAATTCTAATTTGGTCACAAAAAAGTAGCAATCATTAACCATACTTATATTGATGGGTCCTTCCTTGTGTGGCCCACCCAACAATTTAATTTTTTTTTGTGTTAAATGCTACTATTTATTCTAATTAATAAGTACACTAAAAATAATTGCACATTTATATTTGGATATACTATTATTTGCTACAGTAAAAGGGCTTATGTGGCATATTTTTTACGTACATATAAAGGTCAAATGATTGTTTAAAATTTATACATGGTCAGATCCCGTGTCTTTTATTTACTTCAACAACATTTAACATCACACGCAATTCTATTCTAATAACAAATTATTATTATACTACAAATTATATCAAGTTAAAATTCTACCGGAAATTTGTCATTTTGCGCAGTAGCCCTTACATATAGGAACCATCGATATCACCTGGAACTAAAAATGTAAATTGTACACACCGCATCCTCCTGTCGTTCATCGCCAATAATTCGGTTATATACGAGTATAACCTATAAATTTTACCAAAAGATTTTTGTACCCATCTAAGTCTGTTAAGCAAGTTAAGTTTGGAATGAGCTCGCGACACATAAGGTCATAAATTCAAACTAAAAGTAAAAACGCTTCGATCGTACCCGCTTGAGAACTAAAAGGTCATATATGTGTAATGGTAATAAGCGTTGTAATTAAACATTATAGACGTATTATTAAACGAAAAACGAGAGTGTTTTAAACCACACGACTGAAGTAAGATTTCTATAGCTCCATCAACATGTTTTTAACAAAAACGTAATAATATATACACGATTGTTCATGAGTGATAGAAAATGTGCAAGCCCACTGCTCTATAAAACGTTCTTAAAGTGGAATACAGACAATAAGCCGGCACTGTCTTCGATAGAAAAAACGTAACTCTATCTTCATTAACTTATATTTCGCTTTCAACTTCCTTTCGCCTCGCATGATCACACTTTTCTTAATGCTCTCCAAGACGAGCGTTCGAAAAGAAGTTTTACTTCAAAAATCTTGTAACAAATATTGATTATTAAAACGCCAATATCGAAAATTTGCATGTTTAGAGTACAGTTATATCATTATACGAAAACAGTCATTACTAGCCATCGTGCTATACATTCCACTAAGTTGATGGATAATCGCTCAATTGCGTGTGTAGCTATGAATTTTTTTTTACTTTGTGCGGCCTTACCCAGAACTGTATTTATTGAGTCTAAGCCTACTTCAAATTGTGTGGTTCCACTTAAGGTGTAATGTAATCAAGATTGTATTTTGTGTAAAGCTAAGTAGAATTTCAATAGACACTTACGGGATAAATGATTGGTTGACTGTCTGTAAAATCCGGACTCTGAGGTGTATAAATTACACCTCAAAGTGCGGATTTTTTAAATTCACTGGGAGTTAAAATTTTATCACGACAATTTTGTCTTTTAAGATTTTTTTTCTTATCAGACACATTTTTTCTTCCTGTAAGTTAATAATATTTTTTCTTTTTAAATGATTAGGATCACACTCAGTTTTAAGAATTTTTTGGTTTATTGATACATCTCAACAGTTTCGCGTATAACAATTTGTCCCTTCACAATACGACTTCATTTTGCTATAAATTTTATTTTTATAATTACAATTTTGATATAAATTTCGTTAACCTAGTTAATGAAATTAAAAATCATCAATAAAAATCATAAAGCAAATTAGAAATCTTATTAAAAACCATTTAAAAAATTTGCAATTAAAATCGTTCCTTTAGATTGGATTTCGCAGTTGGAAACTTGAACTCCAATCACACATTTAATTCCAATTTGCTGTGCTTTAGTTAAGTTATTAATTCCATATTAATTAGAGTATTAGCTCAACCGCATAATTATTTTTATTATACGGGAATTTCCAAAGTTTTTATTTATTGCTCTATAAGTTTTATGCCTATTTAGAACTGGCGCAAAGTTTACTTGCTACATAGTTATATTTAAGCGTCAATAGCCTAATGGTTTAGGGTAAGGTTGTGGGGTAAACTAGGCTAGTACTAGCAGCCCTGTAACTCTAAGCTCGCAGAATAAGACTACGGTACCTCCTGCCTGTCGTAGAAGGCGACTAAAAAGGGCCTCGGTTTCACCGGGCAATAAGGGTGGGGGCCTTTGTCGTCCGCCAAGGTAGACCCGGGAAGAAGGCGACATCAGCTGGCCCGTGTCACCTTGCACTGCGAAGGCACAGGCGGGGAGGGAGTAACCTCCCCCCTGGGACGTGCTCTCCTAAGAGCACGGTACAGAGGGTCTCCGATGCGTTCCTCCCAGTGCCCCTCACCATGCACCGAGGAAGTCAACAAAAAAAAGTATTTAGACTTAAGAGGAACCCATCCGCCGGTCGGCGAGGTAGGGCTCGCTGGAGAGGTGTACCGATGGGCCGTGGGAGGCTATTTATCCGCCTTTCATGACCGGGAATAAGTCATGGGGGAAGAAGAATGTTGGCGTTTCGATGCCTCGCTCCTATCACACAGTAAACTCGTCCTTCTCCCGATTGACGAGTACGCGGTTAGGCACGTTCCCCACAAGTAAAACAAAAAAAGTACTTAGGCTTAATTAAAATGGTAAACAGGATATTGGTAATATTTGTAAAAAAATATTGTGAGCATTTATTTAACCAAAGAATATGTGCCCACCGTTGGGCACAGACCTCTGTAAAGGGTGTATAATTGTCGAACAACATGCCTATTTTTCATTTTCAACAAAATTTTCCTTTGAAATGCAGGACTTCTTATGTTGGAGAAAACATAGCCGGCACATGGTTAATAGTATGTCATTTAAGAAATATGAATAGAAAGCATTGTGGAGTCTCTTAAGTCCTTTTCACGGGTCAATTTAATTCTAAAACAATAGCTAAGAACTGATCCGAGTGTTTACTAAGCTCGAGTAGCACGTGCTCGTTAAAGGAACGCACACCTATTCTCGATACGTAAGCTCTGTTGGATTAGAGTAATGGAGGGGATTTCTTATATCGTGAATGTTACATATTGGAAGAATACTAGGGTTTACTGGGTTTTATCGCTGTGATAAACATAGTTAAGTTGCTAATTAAAATAACAGAAGACCGATATAACATAAAACGACAAAAGACATGTTTCAAATCAGACGATAGCCTGCAAGAAAAGTGCTCGAAACGTAGTAAATTGAAAATCGAATAATCCTTTGTAAAAACTGTAAATTCAGTTTAATTTTAATATTTTTTTTAAATATTTTAACAAAAATCAATCGAAGACAAAGTACTGATTGAATTCAGTTGGTAGCCTGCAAACATCTATGAAAATAGTATGCCAAATAGCGCAGTATGATGAGAATTGTAAAGCGTTCGAAACGTCGTTGAAATAAGTCCACTGTAAAAACTGTAAATTTAGTTTAATTTTTAGTTAAACTTTTATAATTGAAATAAATTTATTTTATTCTGATAAAATAAATAGGATTTTATTAGTAGAATCGAGACAAAATAGCTTCGGTGTTTCGTACATATAGAAATAATGAAAAAGAAATTTTATACCATGAATATGTTGGGTCGTTAGAAGGTCCCTATAAGAAGAGAAATTGGGCAAAAGGAGCACCTTTAACGTCGATTATGTATGGATGTGAAAGAATCGAAAGAGGTGTCAGGACTGTACTATGTAGAAGTTAATAATCTTTGCCTACCCTCTATGAGACGATCAATAAAACACACTTACGCACTTTTGACTAGTAGGGAAAGCTCTTGTTAATATTATTAGTATTTCAGTATGACTTATATAGGCTGTATACAAGACGTGAGTCATATCTACCTTTAGATGTTAGAGATAGTGCAAGCACACAGTCTGACAAGCGAGTAATGTATATAGATTGATAGACGTATTGTCTTTGTAAAACTCTCTTATTCAATTCTCGGTCATGCAGCTTTATAAGATTATCCGTGAAATAGCAACCGACCGAGTCGTGGTTCAGCCCTCTCGGGCGCCCTCAGATCGGAATCTTACGCGTAACATAGTAACCGTCCAAGCCAAGGTTATTCCTCACCAGGGGGACCCTTGTGTCGGCTTACTGGCGATAGAGGTTCAGGCTAAGCGACCTAAGGACCTGAGATCTATGCCACTTCTTAATCCGTTGAAGTAGTCACTACCAATCCGTGTAGTTCGTCAAAAAAATGCAGCTTTCGCGATGTTAAAAAAAATGTTTTCTTATATTCCCATAGATGTTTTAAATTGTCAATTAGTGATACTTCGACAAAAGGAAATCGGAAACCGAAATGAGATCGAATTGATATGATATCGTATTTAATTTTTGCAATTTATTTTATGTACATAGAAATATCTTTTAACCTTTTAGAATAATAATATTAAAATTTGAAAATCGAATACTCTATTTATTTAAGAAAAAGTCTATTACAATTTAAATGCGTTGTATGAAACTATGTTTGACTTCGTTAAATACGTTACTGAAACTCCCAAAACTTTGTGGTGGGAACCCGAAAATTTGTTCTCGTCCTAAAATAATTATGTTTGCAAACAATTTACGAGCATAGTTACGTTTTTTGTTTTAAAAAAAAAACAGTAAGTTGTATTTCATAATTTTTAATTTGAATATGAAATGTCTTTGATACGGAAATGGAATCCCAAATGGAAACAAAAGCTATGTATAAAAATGTTTATTATGAGGATTATTGCAACTTTTCACCACCAATAATTTTATAACTAATTATGCTCGAGTACCCGATGAACTCGTATAACTACTAGAACAGCGATCTACTGAAGAGGTGTCATATGAGAGGTACTCGCAATCTATTAAAATGCATGGAGGAATTTGAATAAAGGGCTATAATGATATCATAATAGCAATTAAATTTACCAGTAAAAACAAAAACCGACTTCAAATAGAATCATTCGTTAAATTACTATGCGCGAAAATAACATACGAAACATCCTTTCCAATAAAAAATTGAATCCTCATCTTTTTTGGATGAACTATCACAGTTGGCACAGAGAAGCTGGCCTTTACTGCTTCACCGGATTTGAGAGGTGGCATAGCTCTTAGGTCGCTTAGCCTGAACCTCTATTGCCTATGAATCTTCAAAATCGGTTGGTGTGATATTGAATTATCCGTCTTTTTGTTGCGCACATACTTAACACAAATTTATGACTTATTTGGTTTTCTCAAGGATGCTTACTTGCACCAGCGTAAATATAAAACAAAATCATTAAAATCGCTTCACCCAGTCGAAAGTTATGAGTTAACAAACATAAAAACATGCAGACGATTTGAAAATCTCCTCCTTTTTTGAAGTCGGTTGAAAAATTTTTATTTTATTTTATTTATTTAAATCGACAAAAATTATAACACCGTTACAGATAATACCAATATGATGTTATAAAAACTTAGTTAAATATATATTATTAAAATTAAAACAAATAAAAAGCTGCTTGATGTATTGACAATAATATATAAATATAATAAAGTCAAACACCTACCTATTTAAAGTTTACTTAAGTCATGAAATAAGTGGTGACAGTATAAATGCCCTATTTCCTTTGAACAAAACGTTAACCGAGCGTATTCCGCCATTACATAAATATAGAATAACTTTTATTGTTCGTAAACTGAACTGTCGTTTTGTTCCAAACATGGCGATGCCGACTTGGAACGCGATAGTAAATCTTTTGTTAGTTTTGATCTTTAGTGCACTGCAATAGTTATAACTTATACGTTGAACACGAATTTTCTTTTAATGGTCCCGGATCACTGAAATATTTTAATTAGCATGTAATTGCAAGAACACGCAATCGGTCGTAAAGGATATAGTTTATGATAATTTGAAGCAAGTCAATAGCCTAATGGTTTAGGGTACGGTCTGCGAATCGTAAGGTCTTAGGTCTTACCATTCGACGTCAATACGTGAACCATCTAAAAGCACAAGCTTAAGCTTAGTTGGAATGGTTAACAAGAATATTAGTGATTTTTCTTAAGAAAAAAATATTGCATTATTTATAAAAAAAAATTGAAACAAAGTAGTAACGCAATAGGAGAAATGTGAAAGAATTAGAAATAAGGTGTCACAACTTGGTAATATAACTGTGATACATCGGAAATAAACGTGAACGAACGCGTTTAACGTTTGATCCGTCACGTTTTATTCGAAGCGACGTCGGTTTTGTTTTTAATAAATATACCCTGTACTTCCGCCAAAAGAAAAACAGTAATTATTTAAAGTAATAACATGACATCACTATAAATAAAAAATCGAAATAAACTTTTTATTTATCATATTAAGATAAAGTAGCTTACCATATTCAGGCCATGTGATGCAGACGACCACCGCCAAAATGATGCCAAGCACTTCGCCGTTAAAGAGTTTACCGGCCATTTTTCCTCTTGGTCCTCAACCGACGCTTGCCTTTAAGAGCATTGCCATTTTCTTCTGTTAAATTAACTCTTTAGAAGTATCTCTGTTTAACTGACATCGCTGGTTCCAAAATACATTCGAACAGCATTATGTATGCTCAAATTTACATCCGCTTTCCTAGGTCGTTACATCTGAAACAATAATAAATTATATTAATAAATTGTTCAGATATACATATAATACATACAGGTTTTAAATTGTAATCCGTATTCAGAACAATAAAATTCATTACGATATTTTCCAATAGAAGTTTAAGATTATGGTTACGGTTAGCAAGTTATGAAGCTTAGGAAGCGTGGGATCCATCCCAACTCCCGTTTTCATGCAGTTATGTTTTTCTTAATACTTAGTTGATGAGACCCCTCCCTGTTGAGTATTAAAGATAACTAAGATTTTTCATAAGTATGTATGTGATACCCACGTCAAAATATACTGACAATATTACATCATCTCACAATATTACATTTGGGGACCGTACACGATTGGCATAACGGATCGTGGATTGCAACTTCCCGATACTGCATTGGAGGCTCGTCTGGGATTCGGGGTTAACGTCGCGGATCGTAGTCCGACAATATTACATTTATACTTAATATCGATAGTAAAATAAAAAGTAAAATACAATATTATACTAGTAGCTAAACGTTCGACTGACGGTCTGTAAGAATAAGTATTTCGATTTCTTACCAAACATTAAAATCATTAGTCACAAGATTTGACGGAGGTATAGCGATGGACTATCACTTATGGGAACCTAATTTGCTTGATAAAAAGACCTAATGTGCTGGATAGTGATTGCCATCGATTGTTAGTCAAAGTTTCACCGGTGTGCTTTTTGACCGCTTTCATAGCCTTCTTCTTAAAGTTCCCTTCCGACTAGCGAAGGTTGGCCGTCGGTTCACCATATTTCTCTGTATCTTACGAGGCGAAACAGTTGGGCTGCAATCGTAATTCCGTTCCACTCTCTGATGCTACGCAGTCGCAATTTCCTTCTACGACCAACACTTCTTTTGCCAGCGACTTTGCCCATCAAGATAAGCTTAAGAACGTGGCCGAGGTACGATAATTTCTCATCTTGCCTTAGCCAATTGTTCCAAACATGTACGACCTTATTCCCGCATGTTAAGTGCTTGTGCCCAATTAACTTATAGTGCTTCCAAACATCCTTTATACGTCAGAATTGAAACAGAGTTGATGTGCCGAAAGCTTATTTGGATGCCATGCAGTTGAAATATTAATGATAAATACTAAATACGATCGAATGAGCTGATATTATTTTATCGCATTCAGTGAGACGCGAACAATTATCTGTTAAACATGCCGCAACTGGAAGTGACCTGAAAAGAACGACGTGTAATATACAAAGGCGTCCGAGGCAGAAATTGTATTGTACACGAGCTTTATGTTCGCCACGAGTGTTGCTCGTGTTTACCGGCTCCTATACACAATTCTCTGTCATGTCACCTAATTAATAGCGCTTCTTGCACAATGATATTCCGCGTCATTTCTATAGCGAAATGTAGCGCAACACAAATAGTGTTGTGTGTCTGGCTTATTTCGAGCGTGTTGCTATGAATGCTTTTGTTACATACATCGTCTGATGACATAACTCATATCAAATGGAATATTTTTAAAGTAATGAAAGATGTTTTATATTGGCATCATATATAGAAAAATTACAAACAAAATATAACACACATTAAAAAAGGACCGGACAAATAGGACATGATATGATATGTACATTCTATTTTTAACCAACTTCAAAATAAGGTGGAGTTGTATAGTTCTAAATTCGTCTGTATATTTTTTTTTATTTTGTTATCTCATAATTGTCGACTGAGTGAACCGATTTTAATCTCATTCTTCATTTGAAAGCTGATCTTTTCCGTGTGGTTCCATTTTTATTGGTTCAAATCTGACAATGGCATCCATAAGAAAACTTCGATATATTGCGAAGAACAATTTCATTGGTACCGGCACTGGAGATCGCACTCGATTGATTTAAAACCCCAGATACTAAGCTACTACGGCTTCACGACATGGAATAAAACAGTGGTTAGCACAATTTTTCGTTGGCGGACCACAAATTGTAAAAAAAAATTAAAGGGGCCAAAATTTCGCCCAAAAAATCTTTGGATTTATAAAAAAGGTTTACAAAATCTATATTTAACAAAAAAGTAAAGGGTAATTTTAACACACACAGATTGCTTGTGGCAATTTGTTTTGGCTTTGAACGTAAAAATTACGCTATTTAAGCTTTTACTTAAAACAAACCAAAAATTTTAATCCTTATAAACTACTGATATAAATAAAAACAGAACAAAATACCATTTGCAACACATCAAAAATAATAACCCAAAAAACTCTTCGTGGGTCGAATGAAATGCTTTAACGGGCCAAATTTGGCCCGCGGGCCGTAGTTTGCCCACCTCTGGTCTAAAGTAACAATTTAACATAACTATACATGTAACAATTTAATACAAATTTTTCATATTTGATCTTTTTGTTGTATGAAGTATATAAAAAATAAGACGGTTTTACTTAGTTTTAATTATATTTTAAATTATTTTAGTATTTTTTTTGTGTAGAATGCTTGTGACTAGTGCCAATTGGAACATTTTATAAATATGACTTTATTGAGAGCTAATAGTGAGATAAGTGAGTAAGTGAGTAATCATAGAAACTAAAAACATAATTTTTTCTTTAAATTTACAAACGCACGTGTTAGAATCAGGAGCAGTTAATAATACACTTATTATCAGTATTATCGTTTTATTTAACTTTGATACTTTCATATTCATTGTAACACATACATCAGATATATTTTAGTTAATAAATAACATATTAACAACATCACCATGAATATAGGTATATCACCTTACTCATAGTACATGTATAATATATAAGACAAGGTAAATAACAGTAGTACTTAACTTATATACAGAGGAACTACCGACGAATAACACTAACAACACTTAAGCGACGCCACCGAAGAACAACTCTAAGAGACTCTTTGAACTGTACCGTTGCTCTTATACTATGTGGAGTCAACAACACGACTTCTCACAATGCTTTTCATATTTAATACTCTTTGGTTATAATAGTACATACATTAATAACTAATAATTCGTATTTTAACACATATATACTATATGTGTCGAATGAAATGAAACTGTTATAAACAAAGAGTAACTGGCAACTGCATTTGACAGACATATAATCTAACCATCGGAAACCAATCATTCGATAGTCGAAGGAGCAACTATACTACAATTATCTCACACACGCGTGTTTCAAATTTCATTATAAAGAAAAAACACATTAAACATATCATATAACGTACAAACATACGGTTTCTTTAAAAGGTGTTTTATTCGTTTGAGGTTTTAAAAAATTACCAATCTTCTTTCAATTTGAGTAATCCAAATGAAGTAATCAAAATTATACCCAAAAATGGAATAAAAGCGAGGATTTGTGATTACTCAAAGAGACAGCAAAATTTTATCATTTCTACGCCGTTGAGGTTTTTAGAATCTGTCTTAGATGTTAATGCAAAGGAAACAGGATTTATTTAATTTCATTCGCCATCCTTGGTTAACGTTTGGCTTAAAGTAATGTCTAATAACAAACAGAAATGTTGACGTCAAATTTTGCAAAAGGATTTTTTTAGATATAAATATTTTTATTTAATAATATTAAATATGTAAATAAATTTGTAACTGTATTTATTTTTTAACGTAGTATAACAATTAAAAACCGATAGTATTCTTTAATTTGTGGCCGTGGTGTACACAAATGTAATCATGTAGGATCTACTAGTTTTTCTTTGTATTTTTAAAACATCCAGTCAGAAAAAATCTGACCGGAAGTTTTAACATGACCCTTTTTTAAGGTTATTTATAAATATAATTACTACCGGACACTCGATATATCGTATAGTTTTTTTTTTGTTTTGATGGATACTTTATTTAGGATAGATATTTTGATTTCGATGATTCTATTTTAATTTGAAAACTGGTGGATCCCATGTGGTGCAAACCAAGTAAACAAAGAAAACCAAGTATATCTTAAATTTTAAAAAGTATGTGAGCGACAAATAGGCGAATACTCAATATCACCGCCAAATTATTTATTGGAAAGAATATACTTAACAAGTTTGATTAGATATTGGTTAGGTTTTATTTCGTAAATAGAATTAATCAGAAAATTCTTACGATAATTCGTTCAGCGTTAAATATTTGATTCGATTTGAAGTCGGTTTTTTTTTGCTCGTAAATATTCAAGTACACTAGTGTAAGTCTTTACAAATGTGCAAATGACCACCAACAATAATATTTTTATCCTAATAATAGTTATTTGTAGTAAAAAAGCAATATAACAAAACAAATAAATAAGAGATCACCGGTATCCATCAAAACAGCAGTTCACGGACACATAAACACGCTGTAAAAGTAAGTTTGTACTATACATAAAAACTTTTATCGTTTCCGAGTATCGATTTCTACGGATAAACTGAACTCCGTTAAGATATTTAAATTGTAATAGTAAAATTTGTGCGACATAAGACAAATTCGATTGATTTAATCGCGTTGTGAATTTTTTTTATTTAAATTCAACGCCATTTCTTTAGTTTTGTCGAATTGAGGACTGAGTTATCTCCCATCTTTTGTTCTTTTTTCTTCTACCGTATTTGGTCTACCGTCTGAATTTAGTTATATGTATTTCGATCTACGCATACTTTTGATTGACTGTACGTAGAAAAATAAACTTGTAGTATATTGCCTACTATATACTGTACGGTCTGTGAAATATAAGGTCTTTGAATCCACCATTCAACTATTGATGTGAACAATCTCCTTATATAAGATTAATCTCAGTTGGATGGTTAACAACAATGTATGTCGTATTAAAAAAAATATTGTTAGCGTTCTTTAGTAAAGGCACTTCAATTGAAATTTGCATATTTATCAATGTCAATAGCCCCATAGACCTTCCTTTTGTAGGAAACTACTTCAACGAGCAATATGAGAATTGCTAAAATATGAGAAGTGAGTATAAATCGATGCAAAGATATAATAGATCTTTTATATAACATTTCAAATATTTTTCAATATCTTTCAAGTAATCCTTTTTGACACTTTATAACTTGAACGTAGGCAACATCGAAGAGGAAATATGTCACGTATACATACAGTATTGCTCAAAAGCGACGAACCAATTCTTATCCGCGAATCAAGGTGTGATCTCACGTGGAATATCAAATAAATTCTGAGATCCGAAAATTCAGTCGGGATGGTAGAAGCCGTTACAAAATACAGAAATATTATGTTGTGGATTTTATATAATGTGAAGAACGAAGTTATATAAATTGTCAAGTAAATTGTTATAATGTTTAAGACCGTTGTTTTTTCAGATATGTTTAAGAAAAGCGAATGATTCGACTAGCATAAATTATCTAAGTCATTTTAAATTGAAAGCTTATTTTTATTTCATTATCACAGCAGCGTCTACTATAGCAATAACGTTGAAAAGTAATTTCCTTGCAGATACCGATTACAAGGTGTTTAGAGACAGACGATGGACCTTCTTCTTCTGCCTATCAATTTCTTGAACGGAATGCTTTCGCGTAACATAGTAATCGTCCAGGCCAAGGTTACTCCTCAGCGGAGGGACATTTGTGCCCAGTTACTAGCAATAGAGGTTCAAGCTAAGCAACCTTAGAGCTATGCCACCTCTCAATTCGGTGAAGCAATTAAGGTCAGCTTCTCTGGCCAATCAGTGTAGTTCGTCAAAAAACTTACAAGATCCGTTTTCCTTTATTTATCCGTACGAGATTGTTCTCGTTAACCATCCTATCGCATTAAAAATACCTATTTATACATACAAATAAGTTACTATATAGTAATTCGCCTTAAGTTCGCGGAGTTTAAAAGTTCGACGTATGGGCGTTATTTGCGGAACACACAAATACGCAAACCTTGTTATCGTTGGCAAATATGAAAAGAGTAAGTTGAGTTTGTGCCAGCGCTAATAACATTATCATAGTCTGCTACGACGACAGCCAATGCGTATATTAGCGATAGCGTCTCATAACGTTGTAGTAGAATTTACGTAGACGTATCTTTGAAAATATTAACGTTAATATTCTAGCGTAATTTACCATTACTTACTTTAATAATTTTATATAATAACACACGATAGTATTTATCTAATAAATTATTAAAATTCTTTGCGTACGCGTAACATATAATTTTTACTTTCTAAGCAAGACATACTAAGGTTTATTTTATATATGTATATTGCTTGAAAGGTACTGGTTTAGAATGAAACTTAAAATACACATTTTTGGAATGACAGTAAGAACATATTGCCGGCCAACAATAATGTATTTTTGGACTTATAAGGCACGAGTAAACTCAGCTAATTCTCAGTGGAAGAAAATTGTGTCATAATCTTGTAAAAGTTTTTCAATGTTTACTTTTACTTGGAAAATTCTTAATGTTATCGACAGAAAAACAAATTTAATTTTTATATTAGAATTTTTAATTTCATAAAATTTAAAAATGCTAATGTATCATTAATCTTCTTAGTTTTTTTAAATATATTTATAACCACTTAAAAACAAGCCACTACTTAGTTGAGAACAGTAGTCCAATGACGGATTTTATCTGCCACCTTACGTTTCGTAAATGTGTCCTAAACCGTTATTCTATGGAAACTATACGGTAACAAATTTTTACTTTGATCCGTAAAACTAAAATTCCGTAACACGAAAATATAAGTACATAGCGAACAAAGTACCTATGTGTACCCTTTTTAACCTTAAGTGAACACTGGACCGTCTGAAACCTTTTCAACTTATCTTTAGGTCTAAAGCTTAGCATTATGTTACAACTACTTGTAAGGATTCCTTCGATGTCTTAAATATCTTGAAAGGACTTTTTAAAGTTGTAAGTGTAGACTGAGGGAAACTAAATTTGTTTTCTTTCGATCTGAGAGTAGAATCTAAGATGCAACAATCTTGTATTTGGCGTCACCATTTAAGAGATCTCTTCGTCAGCGTTTCAGATAACCTTTCTTTTTTACACTATCAGTTATTTGTGTAACAATGGAGGCAACCTTCACCAATGCATTATTACGACACCCTTGATCATCATAAGAACTTAAAGTATATAGAAGACTAGCTTCAAGTCTTCGATAGTATTCTTCATAGTAGACAAGCTACGCCCCGCGGTGCTATTTGTGATTAAAAACTATTTATTAAAAATTTCTAAAATGTTACGTTACTTCTTATTACAACAAATATCTGCCAGTGAAAGTTCCATCAAAATTAGTCCATCTGTCCCATAGATTAGGTGGAACAAGCATTCAAAAATTGTAAAAAATGTTATGTTAGTATGTACTGTATAAACATTCATTTGGCACTTTAATTTTATTTATTTGTATAGATAGATAGATAGACTCTTTATTGACTCACATTTTACATGTATATTTACGAGCAAAATGAAAAACTGACTTCAAATCGAATCAAAAAAACATTAAACGCTATTACGCCCTCTTTGTATTTCCAAATTACCGTATGAATATTACGAAATAAAATTAATCAGAACGTAACGAAACTTTTATCAATCTTATCTTTAAGCACATCCTTTCCAATAAGAAAAGAAACATTGAAATCAATCGGCGTGATATTGAATTATTCGTCCATTTATGGTGCACATACTTAACGCAAACTCTAAACTTATATGGTTTCCTCACAGATGCCATTTTCAGAATTGGAATCACATAGAAATCAGCTTTTAAATGAAAAAAAGAGTCATCGAAATCGGTTCATCCAGTCGAAAATTATGAGATAACAAATATAAAAAAAATACAGAATTCAGAATTCCTCCTTTTTCTAAGTCGGTTGAAAATGCAATCAATTAAGGTAAAAACTAAACTTAACCTAAAAGTGGGCAAGGTGGCCTTATCGCGACAAGTGAAGCGATACTAAGAAAAGTTAAAAATATAAATAACTAAATAACAGCAAAAAATGTTTGTAATTAGTGGAGAGTAGAGTCAAGGTTGGCGAGATGGTGAATGCTAACGCGACCCCATTTCGCCCCATCACAGTGAAGGACTGCTCACCATGGGAGGTTTTAGTCGGTAGGGTCCTCTAGTAGGCCGAGCCCGACATAACTTGCCCGCTTCCCCTGCGGGCACGTATGAATGACGGCATTTCCTACCATGAAAAAAAAGAGTAGAGTCAATCTCCTTTTGATTTCAGCTTTTAAACTAATTCAACCATAAATGAATCCATTAAAATATCCAATAACATACAATAAATACGTGAAAATTAAGTTATAAATCGTAATAACGGAATATTTCATAGCAAGAATATAATACTCAGATGGGATTTTCGTAGCGTCTAATACAAATAACTTGCCGTGTCCGCGGCTTATTACGATAAATCGTTCTGTTGTCTTTTTATGCGTAACACAATTACCTGTATAATATTCTCGTACGGTGAAACGGCGTCAACAAAATTATGTTCATTATTTATGAGTATTATGTTTTTACGAACCATTGCGTTTTACTTTTGTTTCGAAATGTCTGCGGGATAACGGGATAGCGTCCATTATTCTAATGGGGATAAGGGCATTTTACATTATCCTGTAAATCAGCCACAATAATAAATATATTAACTAGCAAAATATATGTTTCGAAGAGTTAGTAGTTGGCATAAAATACACAAACTGATGGCCGACGATTGATGTCGGCGATCCTTTTGGTAAAATCAATCCCTATAATTTGTTCTTGTCTTGTTTACGTTCATTGTCTTAGGTATATATTTATCTCCTAGAGTTTTTTTTAACTGACTAGAACAAATGACACGCTTTTCTATCTTTTTTTATGTTATGTGTTTAGTTCCGCACGGACATAATTACGTAATAAGAATTACGCTAGAGGAGTCTGTTAGCATTTTCAATCTTTTTATGCCGTATATTTTATATCATACCCGTATATATAGGCACAAATCGCTGCTCCACGTACATTGAGAAGCCTTGATACTAGTTTTCTTAAAGGTTTGATATTAAAATGGAATATAACGGTGATACATGTCTATTATATTAAATCAAATATTTTTAGATACATTGAAACGTAACATAATTTATTTGAATAATCGCGAATTGTATTGTAATTTTCGTAAAGTTCATTATCACATGTATAAATTAAAGTAATACGTGAAATATTATTCCTTGTACAAATTATTACGGCCGTCGAAGTATCTGGACTGCAGAAATCTGAATTAACATTTGCAATGCAGACTCAATATTACGAGTGGATAATTTATTCATCACAATATCGCTGTTTCATTTGACTATGAAGTAAGGATTGGAAAAATAAATCGAAGAACTATATTGAAAATTTGAAGGAACAGAATAGAGATTTTAAACTTGTTGCATTTATATTTGTGCACGTTAAGAAAATATTTAACATTTACACAGGCTTTTCTCTGCAATGAGAATATTAGGGCATACCACGCCACGTGGACATAGTGCGTGCACTGGTGAACTTCATTCGTCATATAATTTTTTCTAACAAGTCTAGCAAGGAAAACATACATGTTACCCACATGGATTACATGTATGTTTAACTAGACTTGTTAGCACTTAATCGCAACAAACATATTTTGATTCCGGCACCTGGAATAGGACTTGGGTTGCTAACGTAGCAACAATGAAAAAAATGGAAACGCAACTTGAAGCGACCGCTCAGACGCTACATGTCTTAGTAATTATATTTAACAGTTAAAGTTTTATAGTTCTACTCTATATACACATGTATTTTACAACAGAGAGGAACAATTATTGCAATGTTACAACCAATAATTGTGTATGTATTAAGGCAGTCCAAAACAACGCGATTTATTTTGATTTAGTATCGTCTAGTTAACACCGAAATCGGTCCCCGAGTAGCGACTTATAACAAAACTAACCTAAATTCAGGGCTATTAATATAAATTACATAGATTTACAAGGCCTTTTGGGAGCTAAATTGCTATTATTTCCCTTTGCACAATGTGAAAAGGCTTTGTTGTAACGATTACTTTGGACCTCAGTGTATTTCAACATCAATTTTAATTATACATTAACAGCTTTCTCATTCTATGTACTTTCTGGAGTGTAAAGTATACTCTTAGGCCAATAATGAACACAAAATTCAAACCTTATTTAAAAAGAATTTGTAGACAACACAGTCTGTCTCGGACATGTTGTAGAGATCCATCACCCACAAACAGCTAGATAGACTACAGATGGATGCAAGTACGTTGCCAAACTATAATTTGTATTTGTATAAATTCAAACTCCACCCATTGTGAATATGATAAGCAATAAAGAAGGAACTATAATCTATCAAGAAGGGTTGAGTTGCCCGAACCTCATTATACTAGGGAAACGCAGAAGTTGAACTGACTAAAATCGTAAGAAATTTATGTAACGGAAGTGCTAAAGCCGTAGTCCGATAACGTGACTATTAGGCATGTTGTTTAACTCTCTGATCACAGGTGGCGCTTTAACGAATACTTGCACAAAATAAAATCGGAAACATATTTAGTTACACAAGCCAATAATGTTAATAACATTTGTAACAAAAATAGTAGGAGCAATAGAATTTAATGATGAATTAAAATTACCTATATTGATAATAAACTTTTTAATTTTTTTTATGAAATTTTATACTGTCGAAAAAAATCCATGTTTTTTTTTTATTTTACGTAATAATTTGAATTGCTATTTTTTTATTTTATGTCATTTGTCATTGTCTAAAATAAAAAAATCCTAAATACTTTTACGTACTTAAATAAAAACCAATCAACAAAATTAAAAAAACAAGATCACGTTTATAAAATTTAGCATTTTTTTTGCATATTGTGTTGCTTCTATATTAACCTAAGGAACTTTGTTCCTGTCTGGTGTCCTATGACACAACATCATTTTTTTAAATTTTATATTATTATTTATTGATTAATCAGACTACTTGTTGTTTGAGTGGTCTTTGTCAAAAACTTTACAAGCAATACTGAAGTGATTGGGATTTGAAAATCAGTGATATTAGGTACTCTCTCAAAATAAGTGCAGACTTTTGAGAGAATATTCTCAAAGTTTTTTTCCAATCATTGATAAGAAAAAATAAGAGTTGTGGAGCGAGGCGATTGGGTAAAACACGAAGAATCTCTAAAATTGAAAAAAAAAAACAGAAATTAAAAATTCCTTTATTTTAGGCATTTCTAGTTGGCTTTCTTTACCTATCCCGATTGCAGTAAAAAATGTAGAACCTCAATTCAAAAACATACCTCGTTTTGGCCATAAATAAATCGAAGTTATTAAAATAAGCGAAGAGCAGAGCAGATTCTGATTACATTAGAATATGTTTCATTACAATAGAAAGCCATTGCTTCAACGACCTAACGTTGTAATACCAATGGGCTTGAAGCCAACGATAGGGTGATTTAGATTCATCCCGAATGGGGACCTCTGAAACATGTAGCCCAGCCGTTACCCGAATTGTACCTATTTTTAGAATACGAAAGCATACTGCGAAAAATAAAAGCTACAAAGGGGTATTGTAAACTAAATAGAATTTTGTCAAGTAGAAAAGTTTATTTTTATACCCGACTTCTACAAGAAGGAGGTACTCAATTCATGTTTATTGTTAAGGCACTTAAAGCTCTGTCATTTATACACTGATTGCAATTTTTTTCCGAAAATATATCAGAGAACGCCTACAAACAGTTTAGAAGAATGTTTGTTGATTAAGGTATTGTTAACTTTATTACACTCCAAGACTAATTAAGTACTACTTAATGACAATAACTACGAGTGTGGATAATATAGGCGACAGAACTTCGTAATATAACTATAGCCGTGAGTAAAATAAAGGGTCGGTTTCTTAACCGTAAAATAAAATATTTTTATTAATTTATTTATATTTCATTATAAATTAGGATTAGGACAGGTGACTCCCGCTCTGGTTCGTTCCTGGTGCAGAGGATGTCCGTTGCCATTCAGCGTGGGAACGCGTCGAGTGTGATGGGCACTTTTGCGCCGGGAACGATCAGGGGCGGGTTATTTGACTAGTTATTTTAAAACTGGACAATGACATTTATATTTAATTTATTTAATTAACTAGTTCTTAACTTTCCATTTGTATTAATAATTATAGTATTCATGTCAAATTAAATAGTTATAAGGATGTTTATATATTTAGAATAAATATAATTTTAATATTATAAAACATTAACTTAAACGAAAAAGGGATATCTTACGTAAACTTGGATAATACAGTATTTTTCATAATTTCATCAATTTTAGTACTTAGTGTTGCCTCCTAGCGTGTTTATCTTCCGAGATATTCTTTCTTAATCGACCCTTTATCTTTGCTCACGAGTGTATTTCGGTAACAAAAGATCACGTTTGCGCGTACTGACGTTTAATACAGAATGTCTGGTTGTGATAAAATGCGCCAACTTTTGAAATTACTTGCCACTATGGTTACGGTGCATTGATTTTAACAGCATGGTGTGTCAAAGTCAGATAAGTTATGATTTTCTTTAGAAAATTAAAAAAAACTCATAACAATGATGTATATTTTTTATTATTGTGACATGTCTGGTTTTAATGGTACTTGTGGTCGATACCGCAGATATTTGCACTTTCAATATTTTCAATATAAAAAATATCCGTCACTGTAACTAGCCTATTTGTTGTTAAAGTACTTCAAAATATCCTAAAGGGTTTAATTTTTCCACACTTTTCTGTAAAATGCTCGTATAAAAAAAAACATGGATTTTTTAAATTTTTTTACTCCCCAACTATTGGACGTCGAATTACGGGACAACCTGTATATGATGTCTATGGTTTAATTTGATTTATTTTTACTCGTAAATATGAAAGTTATAATAAACATAAAGGTGTGTTATTGTATCGTCGAAAATCAATAACAAATAGTACCGTATATGAAATACTTAATAATACTATGTATAGTATAATAAAAAAAACGTACATTTTTCCTTAATTATCCATCCGATTAGATTTCTCGAATGAGATAATGTGTTGAGATTCTTTTTCTTGGTTTAATCTAACAAGACGAGAATCTTAGAAGTTTCTACCTTCGTCGCTTACAAGGGGAGAAGTTAACGAACTGTGATTGACAGAGACACGGCGCTGTATACTTAATTTATTTCTCCAGACTTTTTTGTAATACCAGGTAATATTAAATTATACAAAAATTACCTCTCTCTTAGACACACGTAGTTGTTAGATGCTATTTGTGACAGGAGGTAAGCAGTGAGCAGCAGTCCACATTCAGATATTTTATCAAATGATTTTTTGTAAAAAAAATTATTAAAAAGTTGACAAAGTCAATGTTGAACCTAAAGGCCTGTATATTATATAAATATATCGACAATATCTAAAAACACAAAAACAATTTTTTTTTAATGACGAACTACACAGATTGGCCAAAGAAGCTGGCCTTGACTGCTTCACCGGATTGAGAGATGGCATAGCTCTTAGGTCGCTTAGCCTGAACCTCTATCGCTAGTAACTAGACACAAGGGTCCCCCCGGTGGGGGGTAACCTCGGCTTAGACGGTTACTAAGTTACGCGTAAGCATTCCGATCCGAGGGCGCCCGAGAGGGCCAAACCACGACTCGGTCGGTAGCTATTTCACGGATAATCTAAGGGACATTCGAAAAGCTAAACTAACTTTGAGTGCCACTTCGGGAAGCGTTGGCGTTGGGAGAAGAAATATCTGACATACTTTAGAAAAGTAAGACCAATTTTGTTGATGGGCAAGGCTAAGGGATGGGCAGGCCCCACCCTTAGATGCTAAGAGCGTTGCTAGAGTTTCTTCGGATGAACCAATTTTTATGAAATTTTCAAATTGAAATTAATTAGCCTAGCTAGTGATCCTCTAAAGTTTTGTAGCAACACAATTCATAGTTGAATGAATAATTAATATAGAGATAATTTTTGTATAGTTTTTGGCCACAATATGCAGGATAATTAGTCTTGCGCAAAACGCAGGTATCGCTATAGACTATAATATGCCCGAACGTGCGCAATAAATAGTGAGTATTCGTCATGTTTTTGATCCGTAATTTGTATATGTAACACCATATGTATATTTAGTGATAGCTAGTTAAGTTTAGCGATTATGCTTGTAGCAATAAATTTAAATTTCGTACTAACAATTTATGTATGTATTTTATGACTTTATTTTATGACATTTAGGAATTAGAAAGCTTGATAAAAAGAGCAAAGTACAAGCTATCTCTGTCTACCCCGCTATTTAAAAAGAACGTGGGTAATATGTTATAAAAGTATTTTGAAAGTACACAAAATAGTATACATATTAGATACTGTTAACCAATGAATAAAATAATAAAAAATATTTATACGGAAGAACTACCTTACAAGAGTGCATTAAATAAATCAATATTTATATTTTAGTACCGTACGTTCCAACGTAGAGCGTCGTTCTACCCCCACGTCTGCCATCAAAGCTATAAGCGATCAAATTTTCTCCTACAAACATTTCGCGTGTTCAGTGCTCCTTCGAGCAAAGGCAATTTCCTTAAGCCAAATTTCATGAGCAATGTAGTTCACAAATGATTTTGTTTCTTCTAGACGCGTATCAAATTTGAGTCATTTATCGCTTTACCTGATGCTCGGCTGGCGAGTAATCGATTGTAAATTAACAAAGTGGAAAATAGACATTTATTTATAGATTTCAGGTTAACCTTTATAGGTTTTACATGTTGTACTTAGCTATATAGTATACATATATATAAAAATATATATATACATATAATAATCTTTTAGCATTTATAATTGATACATACATAAATGATAATAGTATAATTCTGTATCTATGTATATGGGCGATGATATATAACAGTGCATTAAAGTTACCTAGTTTTGGTGGCATTTTGCTACTATAGCAACCACACCAAAATGTTACTGGCAACATTCCAAAACATTGCTAAATGTAGAACATATAGCAAGTTTTATATATCAGTAAGGGTTTAAAGAAATATCCACGTAAACGTTTTGGTGTATTTCGCATAATTCTTGATTCTGCCTCGACATACCGTATATATTTTTAAACTACTAGCTCCGGTAAACTACTAGCTACTGGATCCGGCAAACTTCGTACTGCTTGTTTTCTGATATTAGTTAGTAGTAGAACCTCAAAGAGTTTTCGATTTGAAACGGACAGGATTTTATGATCGACATTTATGATATGACGTGTCGTCCGTTTGAAGTTGTCTTATTCACTCATTTTTCTTTATTGATATTTTATACAATCTGATTTTCATAAAATTTATTTTATTTTATTTACAAACCCTGTCCTAATTATAACAAACACAAAAATTAAGAATCATCCAATTTGGTGCAGTAGTTCGGAAGTTATGCGCATACATAAAGACAAACATTCATTTTTATATATATAGATTTATCTCCCTCTTTTGGTCCCACATGATGGTGGGGTCAGCATTCCACTTCGATCTCTCCCTGACATCGTTTTGGGAAACCTTGCCTTTCGTCATGTCTCAGTATACTCTACCACTTTGTCTTGGGTCCTCCTCTAGATCTTCGACCGAAAAGTGTATGAATTTTTAATATACCATAATGAATAGAACTTTGGTATGTGTATGACTCATACGCACACATAAATATAGTTAGTTTCTGGTGCGATAAAAGCTTTGCAGTTAGCGAAATAGGTAATAGTAACCGTATCACCAATTAGTTTACATAATATAAGTTACATAGTATCACCAATTTTCGTAATAATCGAGGCCATTCTACCAAGAAAAAATTTCATTAACCATTACATTACATAATTTGAACTGAACCATGCGTCGTCATACCGCGGTAGCTCAATGTCCGGGCGGTCGCCTCAAGTAGCATAGTATGCTAGCAACCCGAGTTCGATCACTTGGTGCCGGATCCAACGAAAGAGTTTGTTGATATTTTTAGTGCTGATTTACCACGTGCTTGGTGGTGAAGGAAACAACGTGAGGAAGTCTGCATGTCTTAGAAAATTTTCTACGGCATGTAAAACCTGACAATCCGCACTAGGACCGCGAAGGGACTATGGCCTTATACTCTCTTTAGAGAGAAGGTCGGTGCCTAACAGTGGGACATGTGGGGAGTGTTCTGAGGAATTGTTCGGAATCATCCCAGCTACCGATTTCCATTACCGCACATCTCGGCAGAATTCCAAATTCCACCGCCACCATCTTAATGACTGGCGTTCCACGACTGTACGTTTTTCACGTAACTTTCTCCCACGCACTGCCAACTTGTGGAATCAACTGTCACCAGCGGTGTTTCCGAACGTTTACAATTTGAGGACCTTCACGAAACGAGCCTACTCCTACCTCAAAGGTCGGCAACGCACCTGCAGCTCCTCTAGTGCTGTAGATGTTCATGGGCGACGGTGATCACTTAAGATCAGGTGAGCCGTATGTTCGTTTGCCACTTTTCATATAAAAAATATATACATAAAGGATGTGACTAACTTTTTATGTCTCGTGCTTATTGTTTTTATAAATTCAAGTTATTGTAAGTATTTTTCGTTGTTTATATTTTCTTGCAGTCATATACAAAATCAGTAACACCCAACATAAAAATGGTATACATTACGGAACATAATTACTCACATCCTCAATAGGTTAATAATAAAACTGTAAGGACACTTTGTAGAGTACCATAGATTACAAAACATTAAATTATGGTCGTTATATCCAAGGAAAAAAGTGTAAAACGTGCAGAATGTAAGTAAACCGTGCCGTCAGTGTGTTCCTATCATAAAAATATATGTTGCTGATTCGCCTTTACCCGGTAGCGAGTTTTCGTAAACGGCACTTAAACAAATGCGTCATTTCGCGCGCTTCTATCGCTATTGCTAATGCCACTAAGAGCTTTTACATTTTGTTGCATATTTTATGCCGTGTTAACAATATTTTACGTCCATTTTTACTGGATTTCCTTAGCCATGGCCATTTGTCCTTCTAACTAAATTTTTACGAGTAACAAAGGAATCAACAGCAAAGACGTTTATTGTTGTTATAAACGGAGAATATTAAATTGGCATTCTTTGTTTTTTTTTTATTAGAAATTGCGCATTTAATTTGGTTATGTAAATATTTTATTGCTCTGAACAAAATGATTTGGAAGTTCGTAAAGTATTTGTTGACAAGTTGAAGACTTAATGACATTAGAGCTAATTAATATCAAATAAATATATAATTCCAATCCAAAGTTTCTTCGTGCCCACCAAAGCTCACGACACAAAACTGTAGAAAACAAGAGACTAACTACCGTGTTTGCCTAAGGATGAAAGACTTATTCACGCTTTCGTCACAGGGAAAAAGAAAGCTAGCAATATTTCTTTTTTTTTTTCAGAAATATTACTAACAATCTTGTTAACCATTCCAACCAAGCTTAAGCTTGTGCCAGGACATGGTTCACGGCGATAGTCCAATGGTGGATTCGAATCCACGACCTTACGATTCGCAGGCCGTACCCTAAACTATTAGGCTATTGACGCTTCAGATTATTCCCCATTAAGCTTCCCCGGCCATTTCTTATCCCAAACACAACGCTTTAATGACTCTTATTATAAGTACTTTCTCTCCCTTTTCAATGTGGGTTTTCATGAACAAAAATGAATTCAATTTACTAAGCTAATGCGCTTTACTATCTATAATTAAATTTTCACTTTCTATATCAGGTGGGGTCGTGGTCAAGCACTTGCATTATTAAACACAGATATGACTTAAAGACAGACTTGAGATATATGCCGAATAAAATTGGAAGATAAGAAAGAATGAAGTGTACATTTAATAGTTTAACCGTTTTTTTGTAAACGGGGAGGAAATCATTATAAAGATACCCCGCCTTCTGGGGGGAAGGCGGCGGTTATGTGGGGTTTGACTCCCTTCCTCGGTGCATGGTGAGGGGCTCCGGGATCTCCAGAGGAACGCACCGGAGACTCTCTGCACTGGCTCAAGGAGAGCACATCCCGGGGGCGAGTTTACTCCCATACGTGCATTCGCAGTGTAAGGCGACACGGGCCAGCCGATGTCGTCTTCTATGACAGGCAGGGGATACCGTAGTCTTATTCTTGAGAGCCCAGAAGTACATTGGAAAATTGAAATATGTAGTCTTTGTCTCCTTTCTTATGGAAGACCTATGTACAATAGCTTAAGGAAAATTTATTTAGTACATCAAAATTTTTATAGATGGCGTTACGATAATCAAACTCGCAACCATTGTTTCTTATCGTAATGTTATGATTACCAAAATAAAATATGATTAAAAATGTCTCCAACTTGAAAAGGCCGTTACGACGATATGCTATACGAGTATGCTAGTAACATATAACATTGTGATTTATTGATATAGGAATCGTATACGTTAAAGGGGTAAATTATATATAATCTCTTTAAATTGCTCACCGTGTGGAAGGAGATATGAATAAATAAAATCGTTGTTTCGCGAGAGATTGATCAATGTTTTCGCCAGACTGGTGCAATGAAGCATTAAGGCGTTGCGTGTCTCCCCCGATATTGTCTCCTTAAATAATAAGACGGCGACGTTTGCCGTAACGTTGAAATACAGCAATCTACTCGATTAACTTGTAACGTTTTGTGCTGATATGCTAATTTGCGATTACGTAATGTTTAGTAATATACTTAGTTTAACCTATATTCTCTATTAAGGTGAGAAACATTTTATTGTTTATACTTAATTTACTTTGTTGAGAGTTCATTATCGAACCCAGGAATAATTACTTCTTATATGTTTTAATAAATATTCTGATAAATAAAACTTATGAATGGGAACAAATGATCTTGAAGTGCTGAGGTTTCCAGTTACCTCTACTATCCATAAATAGCACAGAATGGATGATGTTCATCATGAACTATGTTAAGGGACTCCAAAACCTTGAACATAACAGACCAGCAAATGCTGGCTCTATTTTTCCTAGCGGGGTAGACAGCGAAACAAATTAAACATTAAAAGTCATGAGTGCTTTTGTTTTTTTTATACTAGATACTAAACTATTTTAAAAAGCCAGTGCCAACGCTTCCCGAAGTGATATTTAAAGCTAGTTAGCTATTTTAATGTCTGATAGTCTTCCGTTAAAAGCTACCGTCCGATTCAGGTCGGAATGCTAATGCAATTAGAGGTTATCCCTTCAACCGCGTTGTTCCCAATAGAGGTTCAGGCTTAGCGACCTAAGAGCTGCCATCTCTCATGTCTAGTGAAGCTGTTGCTGTCAGCTTTTCCGGCCAATCGGCGTGGGATCGTTACAAAAAAATATTAATAAGATTTATTGCCTTTTTACAAGTTCAAGGTAATATTTGGGTAAATATCTGGCTTAGCTGCCTCCGACAATCTCAGAAAATAATTTCTTGAATACCGCGATCTCGTCACGGCCTTAGCCGCAAAATCCAACGAATCTATGGTGGTGAAAGGTCCGCAGGAAAGGAGAAGAAAAAGAAGAGAGAAGAAGGAGCGAAGAAAAATCTATGAAACAGTATAATAAAATATAAAGCTGAGGGACATACACACACAAATGTACACACACACACCAACACACACACACATTTATAAAATATTGTTATGATTTGATAAGCTTATATTTTATTGTATTTTATTGTGCTTTTCAAATGGGAGAAGACACTGACCCCTGTCCAATAGAACCTAGCTCAGGAGTCACGGACTTCACGTTTCTTTGTTCAAATATTTTCTATGGTGACTAATAAAGATTTATTATTATTATTATAGATTTGTCACTTCTTGTGAGAACAAAAAAGGAGATATTACTTACAATAGGATTATGGTTGCAGGATCATAGGACTCAAAATGAAAAGACTCCATTTTGAGTACCACTAAAAATAATTAGCTATATAACTAAAATATCGCCTTATTCTGGAGGATTACCTAAGAGATCATATCAGGAAAGGGAAAATCTGTAGACAAAGGAAGGTAACCGGCATTCACCTTGTAATCAAGTTTAAGAGGCAAAGAGCAGGGCACATAGCGCGAAGATCAGATGGCCGATGGGGTTGAAAAGTTGGCTATTGGAAACCAAGGTGGTCTGACGACCTCATAAAGGCTGCAGGACGTAGCCACATTAAAATTAAATACGTTACAATAACATGAAAAAATATATATTTGGTTATTCTTTAAGCTGATGATGAATTTCTTTAACTTTTGCAAAAAAAATCATGAGTTACCTGACTTTGACACACCATGCTGTTAAATAATGTACCTTAACCATAGTGGCAAGTAATTTCAAAAATTGGCGCTACTATTCCATATTCTAAAATGGTATAACGCTTTCCACATTTTGTCGTAAAATTTATGTTACAATTTATTTTATAATGTTTATTTTACAACAAAAGACTGTATATTATATCTTATTAGTCTAAATAAAAAAATAATTACGTTTATATCCAGTCCTTGTGGAAATCGATGGGGGAGGCCTATGCCCAGCAGTAGATGTTCTACAGCTAAATGATAATAATTGTTTTTATTATTTTTATAATAATTATTCAAATAGTAAATATCATAATTGTCAGTGTCATGACATTTATATAAAAGTCGTAGAGACGTAGTCTTTAATATCAAGTAAACATATAGACTTTATTATAGTGGTGATATTTTAAAATATGCATTTTCATAAAACTTAGAATATCTACAATTATACCAATAAAAATTGTTTATTTTTTCCTATTCATTAGTCCAATGCTGAAAATAGAATTTCAGTGAAAATTTTCAAATTCAAACAAAGGAAAGCTTATATCTATAGAGTACAGATAAAACTGCTGGAAATGTTTTGAAAGGGTTTCACTGTCGGGATTTATACGAACTGATATTACGTTTGAATAGAAGTGCGACGTCATGGCGAACAATTGGTAGTTTCTATAATTGGAAAGCGGTTAGGCAACATGCATACACAATGCGGACGGAAGTTCAATTTAAATTTATTGATTTCTGAAATTAAAACACATTGAACTCGGAAGTAACTGATTAAAAAAGGATGTTAGCCTTCAATATCTTAATAGCCAACTCAAAAAATAATTAAGAACGATATGCTTAGGTGGTTTGTTTATGTACTCGTAGGATACATGAAAAAAGTCAACAAGAAAATCAATGGTTCAAAAGTGAAGGTGTGTAACGTGTCGTACAAAAATACATCGATTTGATGAGTGACTTATTTTTAAAGGCTCCTCGATAGGTATTTTTTTTATTAGGAATTATATCAATATTTTCAACAGACTTCAAAAAAGGAGTACCTTAATTCATCTCTGTGTTTTTATTATTTTTGTTAACTCATACCTGTCGACTGGGGTGAACCGGAGGGACTACACGGAAAGCACCAAAGTTTTTACAACATAAAAAAACAATACGATGAATAGGGAACCTCCTCCTTTTGAAGTGGGTTGAAAATGTTAAGAAGTTGTGTTTGTTTCGTGTAAAAGGTATGTTTCTAGATCTATGTGAGTTTCGTTCGAAATGTTTCGACACACAAAAACAAATTTATTGTATAATGATGTTATTTACATATATAATACAGCGTATTAGGTACAGTGAGAACCGTAAATTACCTTTAAGCTGATAAAAATATGTCGACTACCTTTGTTCTCCGTCGAATTTCTTCGTTTCAGATTCTATCCCTTAGAGAAATGCCGAGCATAGCTCTTTCCATCCCTCGTTGTGGGGGGGGAGTTAGTAACCTCCCCCCCCGGGACGTGCTCTCCTTGAGCACAGTGCAGAGGGGCCCCGGTGCGTTGCACTGGAGATCCCGGAGCCCCCCGTCATGCACCGAGGAAAGGACTACCGGGAGGTTTTAGTGGGTAAGAACCCTACATAACCGCCGCATTCCCCCCAGAAGGTCTATGTGAAGATTTCCTCCCCGTCAAAAAAAAAGCCCAACAGTGAATAGACACAGGTTGATGATGGTGATGATAAAAATAAAATTGTATGAAACTAAACTATTTTGATGTATAGTAAAATTTCAAATGCAACCACTTTATATCGTGACAAAACTAGTCCGCAGTAACATTGCGCTTTCCGACTTCCGTTACGTAATTTATTCATCAAGATTTTATCCGACTTCTGCCGCGTTCGTCGGTAGGTAATGTGTTGGTTGATGTTACTTTTTACAGCGGTATTTTGAAGGTGTAATTTTGTTTTATTACGGTAATGTGTATGTGTTCACTATGATTATGAATTTTTACTAAAAAAAAAGCTCACTGGATTAAATAAAATTAAATGGTCATTCACCGTACCAATTTTCATACGATTTATTTTTTGTGGCAGAAATACGTGCCTCTTACAAAAATGGAACAAATAATAATAATGTTTTCTTATTTATCATTAACAAATAAGAATCAGAATCAGAATTATTGAAGTAAAACTTAACTTCTTTACGTACGCTTTACTAAGGGAGACAGTAAAGTAATGAATGCCTTACGAACAGTGTGATCGGGAATGAATTCATTAAATTTTATTTTTATTTAAATTTTAAATACTTAGTGTTGCCTCCATCCTCCAAGTATTAAAATTTAAATAAAAATAAAATTTAATGAAAAATACTGTATTACCCTTTTTTGGACGAACTTCACAGTTGGCCAGAGAGGCTGGCCTTTACTGCTTCACCGGATCGAGAGGTACTCTCTTAGCTCAGAGGAGTTCTTAGGTCACTTAGCTTGAACATCTGTGTGGTACGTGTAGCACATACGTTTTTTGCAACAATACGTACGGGCATACGGTACAAAATACAAATGCAGTATACAAACTTAATTTTTTTTTATTATTTTATTTATTCAGTTATCAAAACAACACTTGGCAGACGAGTTTCATCAAGCAATTAAAGTACTGTAATAAAGTCCAGATACCCCGACTCTGAAACAAAAACGAACGAAACCAGCAATAGCAGACCTATGACTATTGTACTGTCACATGTCAGCAGAGTTACAGAAAACGATGGCTATATATTACTGCGGCCAGTAAAATGTTTCAATGTTTACCATTCTAGATTCTAATCCTCAATTTTGAAACGAGTGATATTCCGCTACTGCGTCATTATACTCGTAAAATATCCCTCACCAGGGGGACCCTTGTGACGAGTTACTAGCGAAAGAGGTTCAGGCTAAGCGACCTAAGAGCTAGGCCACCTCTCAATCCGGTGAAGGCCAGGCCAGCTTCTCAGGCCAATCTATGTAGTTTGTCATTAAAAAATCGTAAAATATTCAGATTGCTAGATCTTGGTTATGCCAGTTAACATGAAGTATTATTGCGTCTTCTCAATATAATTGGGATTAGAGCAAGATGTAGATCAATGAATAATATAATAAGCTTTTCGAAATACTTCCCTTATGTTATATTACAAGTAAATGACAGTAAGTTTGAAGTTGAAGTCGTTTCTGAATCAATTAAGGGAATTTGTGGGGGCTTTAGTAAGTTTAGTTTGCACTGCTCGTGTCCCCTGAGTGCAAGGATTGAGCTTAGTTAAAACTTACGAGCTTTTAGTGTTCAGCTGCAATGAGTTTAGCTTTCAAATTGTTCACTTTACTTTATGCCTAATTTATGACGGCCGAAGAATCTCACCAACAGTTTTCAAAGTCTAATTATATTAAAGTGGAATTGACCTCTATAAAGGTGTGAGATGATTATGCTTACGGTTAGTTCTGTTGTTAAATTAGGATATAAAGGGACCGTATTAGATGGGATAAAAAAATAATTATGGTTGGATGAAAAGGGATATCAAATCCGACTCCTTTGAATAAGAAGAAACAGTGTACTTGAGATACGTATAAATTACGAGCCGTATTTCTTTCCGGTTTTAGACAAAATCTTATACGAAATGAGAAAAGTACAATAAAAAGTAATTATAAATTTCGGTCATATGCAAACATTTTTATTACTAAAAAATTACTTCATTACTAACTAATAGGACAGATGAGGAAAAAATATCTTACAATTACATCTATATGATGTAATTGTAATCGCGGGGTATGTTTATAAATTGTTTACAGAATAGGTATTAATAGGTAGAGCTCATTAAATAAATTTTCAGTAATTCTTTAATTTAGATGGACACTCAAATGAGAATATAAATGTCGAATATATCAATAAAAGCTTTAATCGATGCTAATGACGACTATTAAAAATTCAAGTTACGTACCGCAACAGAAAGTGAGATGGGTCATAAATAAGCTTTTATTTGATGTGTGCTGGAACACGGGCATTGTGTGAAAGTAACGGCACCCAAGGGTCGTGTAGTAAGCCAAGCGAATTTTATTTCATGAACAATAGCTACCGGCACGCCAAACCTAATAGGTTGTGATAGTAGCATTGCGTATGAAATGGACGAATGAACTATTGAACGAATGGACGAATGAATTTTAGATGCTAGAACTTTTGTCTTAATGTCTGACGAGTTAATGGTGAGGATGTAACAAGCCAGTACAGGCAAGAAGGACGCGTGACGGTCATTTACACGTACGATCATAGTTTTATTATCATTTCTCAGCATAGTCTGACAAGGTCTGACATACGCTTACTTAAACCCCGTACCTCGGACATTTAATAATACAATTTCCATTGAACCTTTGTGTATGTAAATAAGTTTCAGTATTAAGTTTCTGTTTATCGTTTTTTTTTAAGTACAAGAAAATCACTTGACAAGACTGTTATCTAATAACCTTAGAAAAGGGAACATCAGTCTATATTAAAAGGACGCGATATCTAGTACTTTTATCCTATAATTTCATTTGCAGCCTGGTTTTGTATCTACCAATGTACCGTATGAACGTGCCTTTATGCCTCCAAGTCGTTTATCACTATCGCATTAACAAAAGGAATTGTTCTATATTCTCTATAGAACAATTCCTTTGGTGAAAAAATCACGTGGCGTACAAAATGCTGATGTACGGTGGCGAACGTCCTATTGTACTGCTGGTATTGAAGATTTATTGGCAAAAACCGCAGTGCTACGCGAAAAAAAAATGGATCAAAATGTGAAAAACAAAACAAACGCGAAATTGGATGGTGGTCGGGGACAAACTGGCGTTCGATTCAAACGTGCAAACAGTAATAATAAAGTAGGAAATTGGAAAATTGAACTGAGCCGAAGCTTCTGTACAAGAAACGCTTGGCAGCGTATCTTATGAAAGTACCACTTTATATTTTACGTGTATCTAGATATTTTATATAAATAAATTCCATTGATTTATATTCTAAATCAGGTAGACACGCTTACTACTCGTAAATTCAGTCTTTAAATTGTACCAAGAAGTTGTGATCCTTTTTAGAAAATAATTTTTATTTTCAACCGACTTCGAAAAAGGGTTTCTCAATTCGTTTGTATGTTCTTTATGTTTATTTTTTATACCTGGTTGTTCTCGTGGTATCATTTTGGTCCAATTCTGTCAAAGGCATCCATAAGAAAACCATATATGTGTTAAATTTGCATTAAGCATGTGCGCCACAAATGGACGAATAACTCAATACCGAACGAATAACTCAACACGCCAAAGGATTTTATTTTTTTTTTTTGAAAAGGATATGTTATACTTTAGGAGTATTTGATGAAAGTTTGATCATGTTATGAATAAATATTTTTCGTAATATTCCTACGATAATTCGTAAATATTAATCGATAATTCGAAGAGGTCGTCCACGCGTAATAGCTTTTACGTTTGATTCGATTTAAAGTCGGTGTTTGTTTTGCTCGTAAATATTATTTTTAACCTAAAACACTGCACAAACTTGTCAATTCGCAAGTACTCAAAATGGAAAACACACAAAGTCAATCTAAGTGCTACGGTGATCTAGTGTCTAATAAATTTATGGCAGTTTCATCTTATCCCTAAACGAGTTCACAGGACAGGGTAATTCCCTACTCGATTTTGTAATAAAAGATTATTTTTCAAATTAGGTCAATAGATTCTGTTTTAATTACACAAGTTTAAGTGCTTTTCTTGACTTTTAGTTTGTTGAAGAGAAATAAAAACGGACTGCATACGGCTGTTAGCATAAAGTTTAAAAGCGGAGACTGGGTCATATGCAATCTCTCTCAATAATAGGTCTTGTAACTTTTAGAGGAAAAATATCACTCTTTGACCTTAATAATATAAGCTACATACACATGCATACATATATTTATATAAGTTGAAAAATTCACATATATAAAAGATTAAAAATATATATCAATTCCAAAGCAAAGACCTTTTATATAGAACAAGTAGCGTTGGATTCCAAACTTGCCTTTTCTAAATAACTTCGAACTGCCGAGCAGTATTAATTTTTAAAGACTAGATGAAGGAAACTATGACAGGGTATAATAATAACTAAGTAAGCTATGTTGTCATATGTGTACATATTCTTTGGTGCAATAAAGGATTTATCTATCTATGTATCTATCTATATATGTATCTATCTATTTATGTTAACAACAGTCTTAATGTGACAATCGAAAGCGAGTTTACTATCTATAACAGCTTTTTAAATGTTTCATACAACTGCCCATGGATCTTCAGTACAACACAGATTATCCTGCCACCATAGGTCAGGAGACAGTGGCATCAGGAATCCTTGTAATGTGATACGTACAAACCCAGACACAACTAGTGCAACCTAAAGATCACACAATATCAAACGTCATCTTAGGTCGACTCTTGCGCTCATTCATCTCGCCAGTTCAAGGTAAATTTAAAAATTTGTCGTTTAATTTTGCAAACCACGTCCGAAATTATTATATTATACTAACATACGCCAAATAACGATGTAATTATGACTTTATCAAAGCTTTAAACAATAGGCTCCATACACGTGAAAGGTCAAATATGTTCGCGATGTATGCTAATATAACTTGGAGCGGTAAGATATATCTGATTATTGAACTACCCATTCAACTTCTACTTATATTTGTTATATAGCCAAATGGATCTTGAATTTTAAGATGCAAACACGATTACTCTATGAGTTTGTTATGCAGTAACGACGTTTTGAATTGACTTTAATCTCTTTGCTTTTTGTAGTATATTTTTTTAATAAAAATGAGAAAATTTTCTTTCAATATTTTGGAATAATTTAATGTTGTTTCAGTACTTACCTTTACGGTCTTATTCTCAATAACATGTGTATATGTCAAAGTGGCAGATAGATAAAAAATAGCTTATATTTGTAAAATATAAATAAAAGTGTATGTAAGACCTTATTTTTACACAGCCGATTCGTGTCCGCCTTAGTTTTCACAGGTTTTTTGGCTGAAAATCAGCGCTGTGCTACATGTGTGAGCACAGCCAATGCTGAGCCAACCCATTTTCGGCACAAGATCAATTTTGTTCTTTTTAAAAATTTTCACAATTTACTTTTGTTTATGTTGTTTTTTGTCTTGTATTACCTTGTTGTTTCTTTGTTCTTTTGTCGAATAAATGTTTATTCTATCCTATTCTATTCTACCCGACTTATTCAAGAATTAAATCTTTTGTTTGTACCTATTCATGTATTGAACGCATTAATCGTGTTAATTGAGTTAAATAAAATTACATTGATAAAAGCTTAACCAAAATATATTTCAATATTGTCACCTTAATTACTGTAACGGTTGAAATTTCGCTCGATTCGTAGTAAGTATAATTAATTATATTGTACGAGTTATGTCAATCATGTACACGTATTGAACGTTACAATAGTTAATTTTTGATTATTTTTACCTTCTTTGTCAACGCGGAAGGTTCATGTAAAGAGAACAAATTTATGCGTAGCACCTAATTTATGCATGTTACTGAGACAAGATCTTACGTTAATCCTGCAGTTTGTCTACATAGCCCTTTACCCTGTAGGCGTTTAAAAATGTGCTATTTTTTAGCTTGCAATTTTGTTGGTTTTATTTCACGCAGTATTAGTAGCTGGCGATTTTATGAAAAAAAAATTGGGTTTAATAAAGCAATTTTTTGCAAAGAACAATGATCAACACTACTAGATAGGTCCCGCTCGTGTAGAAAAGCTTCTAATAATAATATTTTTATTTCTTAAGTCAATATTTTTTTTATACATTACAAGTGCTTGACCACGATTCCACCTGATGTTAAGTGGAAATGCAGTTCTGGGTGGTTAAGCACACTTGCTTATTTATTCATCACTAGAGCTTATCCACAGCAACGTAAAATAAAAATAACTGATTTAATTTAAAAATATTGATTTCCACAATTACGCCTTTGTGTACTTTATTAATAAAATTGTAAACGCAGACAAATCTAGTGATTTGAAAATTCAAAAGTTTTCTTAAAAGTTTTTTTAATATTTTATATGCAGCTTCAATCAACTCTAGCCAGCCAGAGTTCATTGATGTATGTACAATGACATATCATAACATGTCAATTTGTTGTGACATGTTTCATTGTACATTGTGTTAGTTGTTCAAATAGTACGTACAACCACACTGGACCTCTTAATATAAAGACGGGACATTGTAAGATAATTCTCTATAAAAAGTCACTCTACCAGAGTAGGAAAAAATATATTCAAGTTTAGTTATTTCTCTACACCAGGAATAAGGAAGGAAAACGTAAAAATACTCGTTAAAAGTACCAAACTCATTTGGTCAGGCTATAAATAAACTTGTAGTGGTTTTACCACGTGAAGATGAAAACGTGGTTAAATCAAACTTAATTTTGAAGTTAGATATGCTGTGAGGTTACGCAGTGCCTAAAACATTCATATTTTTTTGTGTCACTTAAATAACTAATTCGTTACTTATTAAGTAGTCTGCTTTTGTGGTACTAAAGAGCGATTGTAAGTAAGAAATATGTTCTCCCTTAAAATTTAACATTATCAAGAATGAAACAAATTAGGAAAGCTGTTTTTAATTAAAAAACGTCCTTTCTTTAGATTAAATAACATTTATAGAAGCACAATATTTTAAAATATATCCGATCGTGAACAGCAAAAGAACTCGTTGCTATTTCTGAACAAAATCAATACCGCTCTGCATCTCGGTCCAACAGATTCCGACATAAATTATTCTAGCCTTGATTAAAACCTAAAAACAAAGAAATTTCCCCGTTTGTCTGAAACAAACTTGATGTTTCAGATCCTTTATTCGTTTATGAAAGCTCGGGTTTATGCAGAAATCGTTTTTAATCATTCTCACTATTTTCCTTGGCCCTTATAACTACAAGATAATATTTAATTTATACTAGAATATAGGTTGCATAAAACTAATGTTTAGTTTTTGTTCATAAGCTTACTTAATGATATTTTAGTGTACGTGTAAAAATTATAACGTGAGATGTTTTATACGAAAATACCGAGACAATTTCCATCCAATTCTATTTCCTTTCAAATGTTTGACAGAATGTTGCATACATCAATACCCTTATGCATTGATGTAATAAATTTCTAGTTAAGTCGACGCATATAACCGCTTATTCTACATGCAAATGAATTTATATTCTGTATATATACCAAAATAACAAATTTTTTTAAATAATTTTTGTCTATCTATTTTTGTTCCGAATATTCTATTCACTGTCACTGTCAGATAGCTGGTGTACTAAGGAGTACTTACTCTGTTTTAATAAATTAATCGCGGGTAACACCGCGGGGCACAGCTAGTAATCAAATAAATTAATGACATGGCGAGACGCTTCATTTCAAGCCCGTTAAAGTGCGTATTCCACACGGTTTAAGTATACGCGTATGTAATAATTAGTTGTGCCTTTTAGGTATGTATATTTACGAAGACTTGAATGTAATATAGCTTCTAGCTATTCAGCAAATTATAGATTGAGATTATGGAGCAAATTACAGTTATCTTACAATCGCATTGAATTATAACGTTAACATGTAAATATGCTTATTTTGACCTAAAAGCTAAATTTTGATGTGAGAATACTCCAGGAGACATTATTACTAATAATATATTTACGAGTAAAAACAAAAACCGACTTCAAATCGAATGAAACGTTTAATCAAATTTAAGACTTATATGGTTTTCTCATGGTTGCCGTTGTCAGAACTGGACCAAATTGGAACTACGCGGGAAAATCAGCTTTCAAATAAAAAAAAACCTTCAAAATCGTTTCAGCCAGTTGAAAGTTTAAAGGTAACAAACATAAAAATACAGTTAAATCGAGAACCTTCTTATTTGAAGTCAGTTAAAAAGTATATTTAAGTAAGCTAATATTGTTCGTATAAAGAAATTTCATAAATTTTAACACAAGATAATATAACTTGTAGACTTTACATATCTAAATTGAATTGTTTTCAATATGATATATCCGAATCGTATTTACAATTTTTCGTTTTAAAAATCAAGACGAACTTTTTTTTACCATTAAGCCCAGAAATTTCTCGAGAGACTGCGTCAGATCCACGAGGCAGAAGGCTTAAGCTTTGATATTTCTTACTTTAAATTGCGTCTTCACTTTGAAAAATATGTTATTGCGGAACTGTGAAATCCTATCCGGGCCAGACGAGATCATAAAAATGTTTTGATAGAAATTGTTACAACTTTGAGATTGCGTGCTGGATTTGGACTTAAAGAAACTTTATTAAGAAGTCAAGAATTTTACAATTCACTTATGAGTCTAAATTATTTATATATGGTTATAAAACTAAACAAAAATCAGCAATATCTATTGCCGGCAGTTAGCAACAAACTCGCATAAATACAAACAGTAAGCGTAACTGGATGTGGCTCAAGAACAATATTCAAAGTAATTTATTTTATTTATTTTAATGTTGTTTTATAATGGTGCACAACTAAATAATGGCACAAAAAATATGTATACATATTTTTTTCATTTTTTTTAATTCATTAGTAAATGTTGTTTGAGGAGTCTTTTAAATTTGTGCATCGAATTGGTCTCTAATTTTTTTTTTAAATTTACAATCCTTAAATAGAGATCGTTATTAATACATTTAAATTTTAGTTATAGTATAATTTCACTGTTGAACACTGGCTATTTAACTTTATTTTAAAATTAAATACACGGCAATATAGTTGACAAATATATTAACGAGTAAAAACAATGACTTCAAGTCGTATCAAACTTTAAACGCATTACGCAAACACGCCCTTTTTGTATTTCCGAACTATCGTATCTAACCTTTTTTGTTTACGGGGAGGAAATTTTCAGAAAGATACCCCACCTTCTGGGGAAGGCGGCGGTTATGTAGGGTCCATATAAAACCACTAAAACCTGTGATCGTATCTAATCTAACCTAACCACACTTTCATCAAATTAATTTTGAATGTACTGCTGTCTGGTAAAAATGAATCATCGAAATCGGTTTCATCGAAATCACGAAAACCTTCTCCTTCTTTGAAGTCCGTTGAAAAGAAAAATATTACACACAATTTATTACATATTACACACTGGCAATAAAAATGTATTATTGTCATGAAATGTGGTGTTTCGTGGTTTTTGTTTTTTCTCACTATGTACAAGCTCAATCCTCTTATCATCACTTAATTTAAATTAATCAATTTGTTCTCCAATAGGCAACTAATTAAAGACGAATGATAGGAAATACATTACGTTTATTTTCTATTTGTTCTGAGAATTTCAGTAATATTAACATAAACATACGAGTACAATGTTACTGTTGTTTAATTTTGTTATAACAAGATTTTTAAAATCTTATTGCGCTCCTTACAATCAGTTATAAAAAATGATTGGTTTTGAATTTAATACTCTCTAACGTCGATTTATTTAAAAGGAAACAGCAATGTTCAATAAGAATCATTTATAAACTTGAGACGAAAATTTGAAATTTTGTACTAAGCAGTCTTATGGGAATAAGTTTAAAGAGCTCAACCCTCTTACCGCTTACGATATTACTTTGGTAAAAATATTTTTACATTATATTTACGTTATTTAGAATATACGTTTCCAAGTTTCATTATAATTCTTTCATTCGCTTCTTCTTCACTTTTGTATTTTCACGTTCTAGATTTCTAGAAAATCGAGATTTAATTAAGTGTTATTATCGAAACATTTTTCTTTAGGAAATGAATGATTAATTTTTCATTCGAATTCTGACTGTCTATTAATACTTGCAACATAATATTAGTCATAAGTTTCTTATTTATTACAGTTCTACATAATACTAGAACTAAGATTTGTTAGTGACTATATTAGAATATTCAATTACTACATACAAAATATACAAAGGTGTACATTTCTGACGTTTGATTGACGCTGTTGTCCGTAGTGGATTACGAGTTAGTAGTTAGTCCGAGCTTACGCATCAGCCTATATTTAAAATACCTCAGAGGGAACTCAAGGGGAACCACGGCTCTAAACATGATAGCACACAGGTCCGAGGGTACTGGACAAGGCCGAACCACGGTTCTGTTAGTTGCTTCAATCTGATAATGCAATGCGTACTTGTACATATTTGCATTAATAATAGGCTAATGGCATATATAACGCCTAACTTAGATCTCTTGTACAAATTGCTACAGTTATTGAAAGGTTATTAAGACAGACGCATACCTATCATTCAATAGTTTCTGTTAAGATAAGTTTATTTTACCCCAACTTCTATCGGGTGTTAAATGAAAGTGTCCAAATGTTGTAAATATAAGGCCAAATTTTAATATTAAACTATTTTAATATATTATCGTTCCTTAATCCAGGTAGTCTGATTTTAACGCTTTATTTAAGCAGACACGTAAAGGTGTGACTAGTCCATCAGTTCAGTTTTCCATGAATTGGTATGTTTTCACAATAATAAATATGTATAGGCGTAAGCCGAAGAAGTCGGCTCTTTCCAATTTCAACTACCACCACTTTCCACTTGACGAGAACGGAAAGCGTATTACAATACATATAATATATGTCTATATATATATATATATATATATAGTTATTTAGTTTATTTATTCATACTTAGCTTTTATAATATTAAATTGGTTTTATCTGTAACGTTGTTATAATTTTTGTTGTCTTAAATAAATAAATATGTGTACGAATGCAGCAGTGGCGATTAATTATTATGATATAATGATTAAATATTATACATTAAATTTCGTTATCTAGAATAAATTTCATAATATATGTAAAAAGGATATTTTTTTTCTAATTATTTGTCCTCTATCGGATCGTAATGATATTACTTACCGATTTCTGAATTATTATTTCTAATAATTTTACTTAAAGTTTAAAATAATACTTTTTCATACATTTTTTAAATATAAAATGTATCGTATCTTTATTCACTTATATTACTTGTTCAATCATCATTCAAGCGACGGTCATCATTTTTATTCGATCTCGTGAGCTCTAATTTTTATATATATATTTTTAATTAGTAGTTTTGATGTTTTCAAACGTTTAGGAAATTTTAAGTAACGAACCTAAACAATGTTAATGAGTGAAAAAATATTTCTCTGTGTCAAACCCAGTTTTATAAATCAACATGTAATAAAAAAGCTACGCAGCCAATTCCTATATGTTTGAGTAACTTTAACATTATATTTACCTGAAATACAACTTACAATTTAAAAAACTAAATAAATTTGTATTAAACAGCTATGGTAATTTCATTAAACAAAACAGCACGACTTACCGGTGGCAATTACTGAGATTGCACCACGAGAGTTGCCGTAGCACGAACTCGCTACGAACGCACTTAGTCGTACGCAAGTAACCAACAATCACGAGTCACATGCATTAGTCGATCACCTACGTAGCACCGTGTTATTTGAACGCATGTGCGCTACGCTGCACTTTATCACGTCACAGACACTATGGCAGATCACAGTTTTTATGGGACATTTGTTCGAGCGACAAGCGCACACCGGTTCGTCGCAGCTTCAACTGGCTGGGGCGACGCTAACGCGCGTGTCTCTAGCCCCCTACCCCCGGCCTGCCCCGCTTACCTCGCGGTACGGGCAAATAGAAATAAAGTATGCGCTGTAAGGACAGAACGCGAAAGAAAAACGTATCCAAATGCCTCCGGGGTGAGTTAGTTAGGCGATGTTCCTAAAGTCTCTCTGAAATTCTTTAATTTAACGACTTTAAAGGAGGCTTAAAATGCGTAAAATTACATTTACGTAGTGTTCTACGAAAATTTCGTAGAGCTTAGTGGCTTAAGCGCTCGAGTCAACGTTACTACGGCTGAAGGTTAGAATTTAAAGCGCCTTTTTATCTGAGTTTCCGTACAAAAAAACCACTTGTCAAAATTTATGCCGGCGATAGCTTTTCCAACTGTCTAATATGGGACCTTAATAAACTTAGAGAAAAGCGGATAGCGGTCTTTGTACACGCCGCTAAATAGTTGGAAAAGGACGTGAAATCATAAGTTACGTTACACTAATATAACAGTCCAGAGAAAATAGGCAGTAAGTAACTGTTTATTTTTGTAAACAATGACTCATAAACTAAGCAGACGCTTGTATCTTGGGAGCCAAAGTGGGATAGTTCATGAAGATTGATTATGATTAAGGGTGTTATGCACATTTACAACATTCTAACACGAAATAATATAACAGTCTTTTTTAGATATACATCTTGAACTGCTTGTATTGTGACACAAACCCAGCATCCCGAACCTTACCCCGATCTTATCGCATAGGAGTTACGTCGGATTGAAGATGTCAACATGCGTTTTTTTTCTACGAATACTTATATACTATCTATCCTGTGATAGTAACAACTTGTGATATTGTCGTTATTATATTAATTTAATTATGATACTAATTGTAACCAGTATATCAAATCAAGTCATTTTATCTAGTCCAAAAATAAGCAATATTTGGCAGTCATTTAATGGTCATTTAGTTTATACTTTAAACTACATGGTAAGCACTACAGCAATTATATTGATTTTAATTAAATATTATATCATAATTGATAAACAGGATTCGCAATAAATTATTTTTCGTCCGTTACGTAGCAATGACAGACTAGATTGAACCATTATATTTTATATAGATTTTTATTGAGATCTACGCAAAATGTGCTTAGCTTTGTTAGACTTTTTTTATTAATAACAGGAGCTCAAGAAGCCGGCAGTGTCAAGCCTTCTCTGTTAAAATATGATGGATATTTAATTTCAATAGCCTTACATATCTTTTAAATAGGCGTTCTTTAACGATTGCTATTCCAAACATTCTTCTTAAAACAACTTAAAATAAATCCGGCGTTTGAAATTCAATACTAACATCAAGCATCGACGCAATAATAACTTACACCTTAACGTGACTTTCGTAGCAATATTACGTAAATAAAAAGAATATACGTTTAAGATTCTTTTCCTGATAAGACCGTCTTTAAAACATGCTATACGGTAATTACTAATGTCTGTTTAATTAGCGCTTCACTAATTTCACTGTTTCGTTTCGTTCTAGGCCATTAAGGGCGTTTGACGTCGGCCCCGGAACGGCACATTGCGTAGGTCAATTGTATCAGTGGTTGGTTTCGGCTTGACCTATTTGCCTTCGGAATAAGGATTAAAACTGTGCGGCTCTCTTTAGTTCGATTGTGAAGATTTCTTTAATGTTATTCGATGTTTAATTGAACGATATTTTACGGTTCATTCTCTTCAATTAGGTTATAAGAAAATAAAAGATTTGAATTTTATTGTAAAAGGCGTGTGTAGGGTCCCTTGGCATAAGTCTATTATATTCCTTTGCGAATTCATTTCATGAGATGTAAAGAGAATGATTATATGATTTGAAGTTAAGTACTTATAGTTGTGGTCGAAGTTTGCTATGAATGGACTAAGTTTCGCAAGTCTTCAAGTATCAGTAAAATATAGACCTAGTTTATTATTTAAAATAGTTAACTTAAATAATAAATGTATTGTTATACATTATAGCCGTGGTAGCTCAGTGTCTGGGCGCCTCAAGTTGCATAGTACGCTAGCAACCCGAGTTCGATCCCTAATGCCGGCACCAATAAATTTATTGTTGCAATTTTATATGCTGATTTACCACGCGTAAGGTGAAGGAAAACATCGTGAGGAAGTCTACGTATAAGAAAATTTATCTTAGACATGTGCAGTCTGCCAATGCGCACTAGGGCCGCGTGGCGGACTATGCCCTTATACTCTCTTTACAGAGACGGCTTGTGCTCAGCAGTGTGAGTTAAATTTTATAATTATATAAAGACTTTAATTTTTACTTAACTAACTTTAACTTATACATTACCAAGATAATAGAAAAGAGAAAGAATTCGGGATAAATGACTCTTACTTATGATTGATATGGTGAACTGACTGCCAACCTTCGCTAGTCGGAGAGGCACTTTTAGAAGAAGAAGAAGAACCAATTTTGATGATTCTCTTTTGATTTCAAAGCTTATGTATTTACATACTTCCCGTGTGATTCAATTATGACTATGGCATCCAAGAGCAAAACTAATGCGCTCGTTTATAGTTTTTCTTTTGTTTGAAGTCGGTTTTTGTTTTGCCTCGTAAATATACTTTTTAGTTATTACTAAAACTACTTAATAATATATCGTATGCTCTTTGGATGTACTTATTACTTACCTAGCTTACCTATATATAGCTATACCAATCTACATATAACATCAAAAGCGAGCTCAACATATGTTGTCCAAATGTTCAGGCATGCATAAATAGCATGTTTAATTTCTTAATGTTATCATGTTAAAACGTATCTTCTTCGTCGCTTGAGTCTTTACAGACTCGTCGTGGTTATCACATATTAGGTATCAGTGACCCGCTTCACAAGCCGCCGCCACTCCTCCCTGTACGCTGCTTTTTTCGCACATTGATGCAACGGTACATCCATAGCCGTTCTTATCTGGTCGGTCCATCTCATAGGTGATCTTCCCCTAGGTCTGGTGACCTCCACCTTACCCTGTACTACCAGGCGTTCGATGGATTCGTCATTACGCCTGCAGACGTATACCGCCGTTCAATATACTAATGGTTGAGGTCTTTTGTTAGTCCTGATCTTTAGTGCACTGCAATAGTTATGACTTATACATCGAGCACGAATTTTCTTTGAATGGTCCCGGATCACTGAAATATTTCAATTAGTATGTAATTGCAACAACACGCAATCGGTCGTAAAGGATATAGTTTATGATAATTTGAAGCAAGTCAATAGCCTAATGGTTTAGCGTACGGTCTGCGAATCGTAAGGTCGTAGGTCCGAATCCTCCATTCGACTATTGACGTGAACAATCTCCTCGCACAAGCCTAAGCTTAGTTGCAACGGTTAACAAGAATGTTAGTAATATTTCTGGAAAAGATATTGTTAGCTTTCTTTAAAAAAAATATGTACCAATTTACAAAGAACAAATTGAAATTCACTAAGTGAACATTCAGTACACGATAAAAGTAGAACGAGTTTTTGCGGTATCCGAATAAGGCACCATAAATAAAGCCCCAGAAATGTAACGCTAAGTCAGTTAGGGCAACGAAATATATAAAACTTACTTAATTGCCGATTCCCTCGAAACTTTATACTCCGAGTGTTATCCAATTAATGTTGTACCCGCTTAGAGCAACAATTAAATAGATTTACGGGTAGAAGTCGAAATAGTGCCGTATTGATTTCTTTGATAATTTGCGGTTAGCTGAGGTCAAGGTCATAACAATGATATCGCTTATCTTTATTTCTCCCACTTCAAGGTTGGTTTATTTTTGTAGGATTAATTTATCAGAGCAGTTGTTTTTATAAAAGGTATAAAGAAGCCCGTTTTTTTCCATCGACTTCAAAAACGGAGGAGGTTCTCAAGTCGGCTGTATGTTTTTTTTATGTTTGTTAACTTATATCTTTCGACTGGGTGAACCGATATTGACGATTGCTTTTTTATTTGATAGTGGGTATGTAAATCAAAAGTAAAATAAAAAAAGTAATAAATATACTTATTTTTCACAATGTATTACTAACATTCTTGCTGACCATACCAACCAAGCTTAACTTTTTGCTAGGAAATGGTTTATGCTAATTGACCACGATCCAATGATGGATACAAAAATCAGGATATGTAATAAAGAATTAATATATTCAGACGGAAACCCTCCTAATTTCATATAAGTATAAAATTAAATTATACATTTTATAATATTTATTTATAAGCTGAGAGACATACACAAACACAAATTTACACACGCACACACTCACATACACACTCACAAATTTGTAAACTATTGTTAATAGTCATATTGTATTTTATTGTGTTTTTAAATGGAAGAAGACACTGACTCCTGAAACACTGCTCCAATAGAACCTAGCTCAGGAGTCAGGGACTTCACGCTTCATTGTTGAATCATTTTTTTTGATGAACAAAAAGATTTATTATTATTATTATATTTGTGGGTTCAATCTTTACGTTAGTATAAAGTTGTTTTTATTAAATGTCTACAAACGATAAATATTGCCACATTCCATTTCATATGCACGGTGTCCGTATTGTAGAATAGAATCTATAGACATACGATTCAGCTCACATATCAGTTGCGTTCAATCAGGGTAATCCCCTCGACGTCCGGAACAGAGTATTACATTGCACGTACAGAATGTAGTATCGTGATTACAAGTGCAGTCAACTTGTATGGAAACAGGTGCACGCTTGTTATAGGAATTCAGTGTTACGTAGATGTAAAACAAATGGGTGCGTGAGAAACTACTAACATTGGCATCATTAAAAATAGTATTTAATTGCATAAAAGTTAAAAAAGTTAATGTTACAGCCTTTATATAAGTCCCACTGCTGGGTACAGGCCTTCTCTGTAAAGAGAATATAAGAGCATAGTGTGGATTGGCAGACTTCACACGTCTTAGAAAAAATGTCTAAAACTTGTAGATTTCCTCACGATGTTTTCCTTCACCGCCGAGTGCGTATCAGCACATAAAATTGCTACAACAAATTTATTGGCACCAGCACCGGCAATCAAACTCGGTTAAAGGAGCACTGCTAGATCATGATCCCACCAGATGTTACACTAGCTTAGTAAATTCCCATTGACTCCAGTCTAAACATCGCTACTTACGAGACGGTATAAATTCTATAAAATGTATAACTTAATTGAAACGAACGTCAAAACAATTGAATTGAAAAGTCAATAGCCTAATGATTTAGGATACGATCGGCGGAGCGTATGTTCGAATCTGTATTGGCGTGAACCATCTCCTAGCAGAAGCTTAAGTTTACTTGGAATGTTTAATAGGAGTCGTAATAATATTTGTGAAAAATTATATGAGTAAGAATGCTAACATTCTTTTGTTTTACTGTTAAAAAGTGAAGTGATTGTCAAAGTTCACCACATCGTCAGAAGGGTGGTTAAATATCAAATTAGCCATTAAATCTATTCATTCCGCCCCATCCCGTGGGACTCATGTCCGTGTCCGGGGTAATGTGATTTCATGGTTTCGTTGCGTCCTCCTTTACATATTATTCCCCAAATGTATTAATGAAAACCGTCGAAACAGGCAGAAAATTAAGTCTAAATATCAAATGGTATTGTAAAAAGCTCTCCATTAAACAAATTTGTTAATCATTGTATTATCATAAGCAATACCAGTGATTTAAGGAGCTTTGATAATCGTGGTTTACGAATCTCAATACAGTTATAACTTTTGTTTTTAGATGGCGGACTTCACAGAATAAAACATTTTTAGAAAAATTTTTAATACAAATAGGTTTCTCGCGTGATTTTCCTTCATCGCCTAACGCGTGATAAATCAGTATTTAAAATTGCAACTAACAAATGTCTCGGCGCCAATAACGGAGATCGAAATTGTCTTTTCGACTGACTTCAAAAAATAGGAGGATCTCAATTCATCTGTATATTAATTTTGTATGTTTTACCTCACAACTTTCGATTTTTGATTATTCTTTTTTATTTGAAAGCTGGTACTTCTCATATTATTCCCCATTTATTTTTGGTCCAATTCTGACAATGGCATCCATGAGAAAACCATATAAGTCTTTAATTTGCATTGAGTATGTTTGCAACAAAAGGATGAATGACTTAATATAAAGCTAACAGATTTCGATTATTCATTTTTTATTGGAAAGGATGAACTTCAAATATAGTTTAATGAGACTTTTTCTAATTCTAACATCTCTTTTACTAAAAATATTAAAAAAAGCAGCAACCGACGCGCTAGTTTTCTTGTCACACCGAAAGTTAGATCTAATTACGGAAAAAGATCGATTTGTTTTGAAGGAGCACAACTGTACAACAAAATACCCGCACACCCTTAGCGCATTCATAATGCAAATTGTTAAATTCCTCAACAATAGCTAATCATCTCCAAGTAAATGAATGCGTTAGGTGGCTCCTTCTTTCGTGTGATAGGGAACTTATTGTTTTATAATATTAGTTATTTATTGTTCTCATGTAAGTTGCCTGTAGTTTCTAAAGTGAGAATAAAGTTTCTTAAGCCTAGACTTTGGTTAGATTCTATTCCGTAATATTCCTATTCTATTTGAAGTCGGTTTTTGTTTTACTAGTAAATATACTTGTATTTCTCCTACTTCCTCTTCCCTCTACAAGGAGTACCCTTATATAATTAACAATCATTGTGAATATACCTTTATAAAGATTGATTAAAATATTTAAAATAAACATCAAAACTGGTTCGTTTATTTGCAGCAAATAAAACATCGAAAATGAAACTCGACATAAAATTGCAAATTTCTTATATCTGTTTATTATTCAACTGGGAAAACAGAAATGTTTGTTGTGCATGCAATAACTACGAATATCCTATTAGGCAATAAAATCTTGCACATAAATAACAGTTGTGTTTATCTCGAAAGGGGAAGCGCAATCTTATTGGTGGCTTAATCTCATAAGTACACTTAAGTTTATAAGAAAAAAATGCTATTTTTCTAATTTATAGTTAAGTTAACAACTAAGTTATTATGTATGTATATAATAAGTAAATTAATTAAGCAGTAATGAAGTGTAGTGGATTAGAGACACGTCGACTTACCACCCTTACCACTCATTTGTATCTTAAATTCATAATATATCTTCAATACCACTTATTTTCTTACTTACAGCTATTATTTTAAATATATTTAGTGCATTACTTAAGAATGCTATGGCCAGTATCCAATACCTACCTGCTAAATACATAGAGGGCGCTTGATTTGATTTTCGGTTTTTGTCTTTGCTCGTAAATACACTAGTTTCATTTGTACGAATTAATTTCTTGTAAGCTAAATTTATAACTATTGAGCATCAGTAAAAAGGGCCCTTTTAACCCTTTTTTAACAACGTTAATAAAACTTTTTTTAAAAATTTCACCGACATTCTTGTTAGCCATTCTAACTAAGCATAAGCTTATGCTAGGAGATGGTTCACGTCAATAGTCGAATGGTGAATTTGAACCTACGACCTTATAATTCACAGACCATAACCATTAGACTATTGAAATCAATCCCAAAAATAGTTAAATTTTTATTTTATTTAATTTACAGATTTGACTCATTTTGTAAAATGATATAATAAATGCAGATTTTTTAAATGTTCGAAAAATAGCTAATTTAAGTTATTGGTTAAACATTATAACGTAATTTGTTCAATATATTTCTCTTATAAAAAGCGATAACTTCGTTCGAAGAATGTCTGCGGAGTAAGAAACTCTTTTACTTTTTAATTAACTTTATACTGAGGTGTTTTGTGACCGTCATCCTAAAATGAAATAAAAACTTCAGCAAAGGAAATCATTATCTCGCTTTAGAGATTTTCAGTAATCTTTTACCCAAAGATATTGCAGAAAAGTTGGCATATACACAAGCTTCACGAAATTGCTTTAGAGCGCCGTTATTATATTAAAGACCCGTAGTATGCTTTTAAAGTAAAATTATCGAACAATCACAAGGTAAAATGTAGCGTTAGGTAATCTGTTTTATAATGGAAAGCTTTGGTATATTATTTTTAAGTCAGATATTAGACAAACACTCATACCCGTCTCTAAAAGGGATAAGCAGAAATGTCGGACGTTTACTGATTACGATCCTAAAAAACCTGTTTTGCTACAAGATATATTAAATATACAATATTACATATACTTATATATAACTATATAATTTATTTACTTTAGTGTTTACATAAAGTGACTGGCTGATTAATGGTATCTGTTAAATCCGCAGTCAAGGCAATGGATTAGTGTCTGTCAGTCACGAACCGATTGAACATCGCTTTGAAACCAATATTATGCTATTGTTTCTACAATCAGCCTTTTTTTTTTTTGTTAACGCGGGGAATCGAGTTATTAACCATCCTCCGGTACCCTGGGTGGGCCCGGAGGGATGTGTGGGACTCGGCCTGGGCAGCCCATACCCACTAAACCTACCGCGAATGCCATCAGCCGTTATGAGCGGGTGCCCCGGATCTGTCAGCGACAGGACACCCCAACGACCGGCCGGTCTCGGCAAGACCGGACTTCACCCTCGAGGGGACTCCTCCGGCACTCAGAGAAGTCCCGACGACGCCGAAGCATGCTGGGGCCAGGTTCCCATCCTGGCCCCGCTGATACAGGGGCAGCGAGGAGGCGTTTGAAACGCCTCCTGCGCACCCCGACTCGTCGCCTGCGGAGGGAGGGAGCCCCACGGCTCCCCTCCCTGACCCGCTCGTCGGCCTCCTTCTGGGACATGACTGTCTCGCAGAAGGAGGCGACCGCCGACCAAGACCTGTCGCTCCGTACCATCGCAAGTGCTCCGGCTCGGAAGCGACAGGTCTACTCCACCGATGGCGGATGCCAAGTCGCAACGCTGCGCTGCCCATCTCGGGCACACCTCCAGGGTGTGCTGGGCAGATTCTACAATCAGTCTGAAATAATTCCAGCTTACCTCGCAAGATTGATGACGGTAGTTAGTATTGCTTTTTTATTTTTTCCCTTTGTACATCTATTTTAGTGTAATAAGGAATTCTAATCTATTTATAACAGGAATACATAGGATTCACTGATTTGGCGAGATATACGTACTGTTACTTATGTTGGACCTGAAACATGTGTGTCATTTCCTCAATATCCAACCAGCGCGGCCTATGAGAGAGATTTCGCAGACGTTTTGTTACCTAAGAGTGGCGGTGAGCGATTTTATTTTAAATTAAAAGTCTCATTTCAATTTATAATAAAATAATAAGTAAATAAATTTCGTCGTTTTAAGACCGGGGCAGATATCGTTTTCCGATTTTCATCAAGATTTTTAGGTTAGAAGTGACAGGTGGAGAGCCTATTGTTAAAGAACGGACACATATTTTAGCAAGTGATTTTGTCTTACACAAACCGATACACGAAACTTATTGGTTCAAGCCGGCTTGGATTTGAACTTCATACAATAATATCGTAAAGAAGATGTCACTTCCTTTAAATGTAGTAGGCTAGAAATAGGCTGTCGCGTTTATTTTATGCTAGCTACGCCCCGCTGTGTTACTTGTGATTAAAAACTACTTTTTTATTTTTTCTAAAATAAAAGTTGCCTAACTTACTCCTTATTATATTAGCTATCTTCCAGTGAAAGTTCCATCAAAATCTGTCCAGCCGTTTCAGAGATTATCCGGAACAAACAGACAGGCAGGTAGACAAAAATTAATGGGTGATAAGAAAAAAGTCCTTTTTACCTCAGCAGAAAAGACAGAAGTAGCAATCGATATCCGCTTTTCACTCATATTACACCAAGACATCATGCCATGTAACTAGTTTTATAAAATAAGACACCGAAATACAAAATCAAAAAACCCCCGATCGTAAAATCGTAAAGCCAAATATAAACTATGTTAATCATCCGACTTCAAAAAATGAGAAGTTTCTAATTTCGTGTAATATGTGTTTTTATGTGACTGGGTGACGGTTCACCACACAATTTTGATGATTCTTTTTTATTTTAAAAGCTGGTACTTCCACTGTAGTCCCATTCTATCAATTTTATGGACAATGGTATCCATGAGATAACCATAAAAGTCTTAAATTTGCATTAAATATGAGCGCGAAAAATGTTTGAATAACTCGATATTGTATGTTATATATGTTTATAATATAAAACCGTTTAACTTATGATTCGATTTGAAATCAATTTTTGTTTTTGCTCGTTAATATATTCTTCTTCTTGGTCGCTTCACGCTTAACAAAGTGGTTGTCAACATAATGGCGGATTGGGCATCATACAAAACACAGCTATGAAAATAACTGTATATAATATATTAATAATAATTTATTTATTCAAGTAACTTAGACTCATTTGCTAGTAACATTTTTTGCTTAAAATATAGTCTAAATTAAATTGTATTATTGGCTTGACTGTGCTTATGTATGTCTCGCCCTTATCACACGCCATGTAAGACAAAGTTTTATTAAAATGTCCAAGTAGAGTTATAAAAATGTATCCGCGTTTTATTTACTGTAGTTGCACCTTTATGACGTTATATAACAGGTTGCGAGCTACTGGCAAGATGTAATAATACAGCCTCTACTCCGCTCTGCCGATACAAGCTAGCGGAAATTAACAGCTTTTAGCTCGCAGGCCGGCCTGCAGCAGCGGCAGCGGGCGCACTGGCGGAACTGCAAGTCGATTTATCGTTTACTGTAGTTGCACGTTCGCAGTAATGGCGGAGTAACTCTAAGGCATTGGTCAATATAGTTTATAGCGCAACTGTCGCGTTAAGGTGAGCAGCGATCTGTGTTTGGTAACAATTTGAAAGTGTCAATAGCCTAATGGTTTATGGTACGGTCTGCGAATCGTAAGGTCTTGGGTTCGAATGCACCATTCGACTATTAACGTGAACCATTTCCTAGCACAAGCTTAAGCTTAGTTGGAAGGGTTAACAAGAATGTTAGTAACGTTTTCTGAAAAAAAAGGATACATTGCTAGCTTTCTTAATTTTTTTAATGATTTATCGAAATCCGTTTTCGTGATATTGAGTCCATAGTTTGTGTCGCACATACTTGATGCAAATTTAAGACATGATTTTCTCATGAATTCCAAAACACCCACTGTCAGAATTGGACCAAATGGGACACCATACGGACACCACAGGTCAATAATTTTAAAAAGTTCTTCAGGTGACCTAATGTAGTCCGCATAAACTCTATTTACTTTATCTAGCTTACGGCACACACTAAGAATGTGCTTGCGAAACAAATTTTGCTATATTACCTTTGACCCAAAATTAAATTCAATTAGCTTAAGATACGAGCATATTTCTAATATACACAAAGGTCGAGAACGGGGCGAACTTTCAAGTTGCGTTGTGGCACTTTGATCTTCACATGCTTGCCGGGATCAACTTTCATTAAGTCAAAATTCAAATCAAATTCTTCACCTTTCGATTAATTCAATTACTTGATACCATGGTTCAATTACCAGTAAAATGTTTTATCACCAGCACCCAGGTACGTAATAGTGAATTTCATCCATAATTTCCATGTGCCATGTCGCTAGTACGGAAGTTCATTATCGCTAGGCAATTATGAGGCGTCGCGTACGTTAACTTTAGAAGAGGATGGTAGGTAGATAGGCTTTTATATCAACAGACTTCAAAAAAAGGCAATTTATACTTTTTTTTAACGTCTTCTGCACTTGTCTTGTTCGTCTTTTATAATTTTGTTTGTTGCTTGAAAGAATTTGGTTCCAATCAGGTCTGTTGAACCTTCATGGTCTCTCGACTAACGAAAAATTCACCTTTAAAAAAATAGAATAGACTTGTCAGAAATACCGATTGAGTTTGTTTCATTTTCATTGCTTTAACATTAACATTAAATTTTTAAATTACAATATTTTTAAATTTTTAAATTACATTATTTTAAATTTTAACATTAAATTTTAATAGCAATCATGGTCCTTCGAGCCGGATCTGGACCAGCGATCCAAGTACCTATATCAATTTTGTTGATAGATAGCCCTTTTTTTCCGAATATTTTAGGTGCTCCCAAATATCGAACGAAAATGGTCATAGACTGTATATTGGTAAGTAGACTGAGATATTGGTAGGTTTGTGACAAACAAATATTAAGCATATTGATGAAACCGTGTCGAGTGAAATAATCCTCAGAAACTTACGCTCCACTGGCCTGATGACGCGTCCCGAACAGATGTTCAAGTCAAAGTATAATAACAGTCTTAAGGGAAGAATAGAACCGAGCAATGCTTTGAACATTATTTCAATTTTGAATACATTTTAACCAGCCGCGATTTTGCCTTTTAAAATTTAGTAAAATAAATTTATTCTCTTTTTTATTCTTAATAATTTATTAAATTATTAAAGAAGGTAGATTATTAAGGTGAAAGTCATGTTTCTCTAACTGGAGCTAATTGTGGCCAGCAAGGGCCAGCTAGTTTTATTGTATCGTTTGCCCATTACAAATGGGGGCTCCCTCTGAGGGGCTTGCAGTATGGACCCTCCCAGTTTGTTACTCTGCTAGTCCACCTCAGTTCTTCTAGTCTCTCTACGTGCCCTGCCCATTTCCATTTTCATTTTTTAGTATTGCTTAGAAGCCATGCTTACGATTATTATAATTCTAAAATATCCTAATCCTTTTTCAACGATAAACGATTGTTATTTTAGAACGTTTTATTCTTGTAAATTCTTAAATTAGTTCAACCGATTATATCGTTCTTTACGAAGAGTGAAAATGTATTTCCATTTTGATATCATTCCGTCGGGTTTTCTTTTGGAGGATAAAATTACTTAGCATATTCTATTACAGTTAATTAAAAAACAGCCAAAGATCGATGTTTTAACGTTAAACATCACAGAGGCTCTTTGAATACTTAAACAAGAACAAAGGGCTTTTAATTAAATCTTTCAACAGGAAGGCATATTGTACTTTCTTAATTACCTTAACTTCATTTCTCTAAAGGTATTGGTAAAAAAATATTTACACAAATATAATTTAACATAGAACACGTGAGGCGTTGATTGAAACGTCAATAGCAAATATTGCTAGCTTTCTTTAAAACAAAAATTAAAGTTATAATTTTTTGATAGTATTAATTTTAATTATTTAGTTTAATTTTTCTATTAGTCAGGTGGTGAGAGCTATGACGTCACTGGGCATCGATCAAATAAAATGGTAATGGATCTTCGCTCCTAATGCACGTTGATGGGTATTCGCAAAAAAAAATAAAACGTCAAATTATACGACACAATTGAATATTCATTGTAAAAAATAAGGACATCACTTGCGTCAGTTCCGCTTTTTATATTCGTTTATTAATTTGTTTCCCTTTTCCGTGTCCTTGCATATTAAACAATGGAGCAATTAAAATGGGTTTGTAAATAAATCCGGTAAACAAAGAGACTTGCGTGAATACACAAAATCACCATTACTTCGGAGTTGATGTTTGATTGGATTTATGTCAGAGATGACGATGATCAATCCCCTTTATCATTGTAATACGGTTACGTCATCTAGAATTTGTGCAGAGACTTATGTGTCACTAAGACTGTTTCAATTCAATATACAATAATATAAAAATACAGAAACAAAAAGAATTTACTCGACATTAATTTACAGGCACTCCCAAAATTACCTTTCTTTCTTATCTACGAGTATTTTAATAACATCTACCATATCCAAGCGATGTTGTCACACAATATTCCCTTTCAAATGATCATCTTCTCTTACCTTTCTTATTCAACCTTTCAGACGCATACCATTCTTAACGTCCTTTATCTCTTCGGCTTTCTTGTTCTCTGCACAATCGATTAAAAAAGCAACTTCATTTTACACTTTTTGATTCCCGCGATTGAGTGAAGATTTATTATATTCACTCTCTTAATATGAAGCGTCAATAGCCTAATGGTTTAGGGTACGGCCTGAGAATTTTGGGTTCGAATCCACCATTCGACTATTGCCGTGAACCATGTCCTAGCACAAGCATGTTTTGCAAATATTACATCATAATAAAAGTTTCTGTAAGCATATATCTTCCGAACTACTGCAGCAAATTAGAAGATTCTTATATTCTTGTGTTTGTTTTTTTAATACATGGTTTTAACATAAAATATAGTTTTTATTGAAGTGAATGAGACACAATGACGTTCAGTTGTTTAGCCAACAAATGACAGTTTAAAAACAAACCATACGTTATATCATAAATGTCAATCAAAGAATCCTGCCCGGTTCAAATTGAAGTACTAACTACTATCAAAAAATAAGGCGGTACGAACGGACCCATGTCTGCCGGGACAGCTAGTATAAAATATTAACTAATGATCGAAAGTCTTACTTAACGTAGGCATATTGTGATAGCGCTCCAATAAGCGTCTAGTATTAACTCGGAGCAATTTTACCAAGTTTGAATGGTGTTCTAGTAACTTGTCTATTGTTTTTGCAAAAGAAGTAACAGATTTACCCTCATAAGAAAACTTGAGAAGTAGAAAGTTAATATTATATGCTTATACATTGTATTAATACGTCACGATACCCAAGTTGAGTAGCTCGTTGCTATACTTAGAACGTCACGTCAACTTGGATTGTGTTAATGAAGAAGTTATATATGTACGTATATCTACGTAGATCTTTATATTTTAAGCTATATATGAAATCTTCAACAAGATATATATTATGTGGGGTTTTTACCCACTAAAACCTCCCCGCTCCGGGATCTCCAGTGGAACGCACCAGAGCCCCTCTGCACTGTGCAGAGCACGTCCCGTGGGGCCTGTCGATGTCGCCTTCTTCCCGGGCCCACTTTGGCGGACGACAAAGGCCCCCACCCTAGTCGCCTAATGAACCCGAGGCCCCTTTTAGTCGCCTTTTACGACCGTAGTCTTATTCTACGAGCCCACAACTACAGGGCTGAACCTTTAGCAATTTAACGGTTAGTTTTTATTATTCTTGAATCTAAACATATCGAAAATTTAATAGTCAATGGTAATACAATTTAGTTGGCCAACGGGGAAGCTGTGACATAAGCCACATAATAGCGAGTTGGCCATTTTGAGGCAACGGTCCATGCAACTAATACTACCGGAAAATGCAGTTTATGATGGCTCTGCGTTATTTCATTCTCTCGCACTTGGTTTTATTCTTTTATATTTTGGTAGCGGGATATGTTAAGTTTTAAAATTCTTAATTTATGCCTTGAAAAAAATGTTGTGCAACTTTTTATTAATAAAAAATAAAATAAAAAAACTTATAAAGACATTGTAACTAAGTGTTCGAATATGCGTTACAGATTTTTTTATACAAGATAGCTTCACGTTTGGCATGGATGGATGCAGGATGGCAGAATGATACACGCGAGCCTATAAGGCGTCTGTTCACATTGCATTTAAATATTTCCAGATTGTACCAGTGTGGAATGATTGATCTCGGCACAGTTCCATTTATTAGCCTTTCGCATAAGGTACGCGAAAATTTTATGTATTTATTTATTTTATACAATACATCAATATTTTATGTAACAAGAAACGAGCCTATTCCGATCTCAAAGGTCAGCAATGCACCTACAACTCCTCTGGTGCTGTGGATGTTCATGGGCGACGGTGATCACTTAAGATAAGGTGAGCAAGTGAGCCGTATGCTCGTTTGCCACTTTTCATATATAAAAAAAAACTTATATAAAACAAAGGGCATAGTATTTACTTTTGTAGGCTAACGAGATTGCATTTTGGAGAGTGTGCTCAGGAACTACGTGATCTAATTCCCCCATCCCCGTTCCACCATCGGACTCCTAGACGCACTGCGGGATTTCATCCTTTTGTTGTGAACATCCCTCAAGCCCGAACGAAGCGCTTTGCTTCGTCTTTCATTCTTCGTACAGCAAAAGACTGGAATAGTTTGCCCGCGTCTGTCCTTCCGATTTTTTTTAATACTAAATAGGCTCACGTTTGGCTTCTATCTTGCTTGATGGAAGGCGAAGATGAAGCCTAGGATAAAGCACGTGAGCCTATAAGAATGAAGAAGAAACAATGTGGGTACTTTCAAGAGTAGAGTGAAATGGCATTTTAAAAGCTAGTGCGCCATACCATCCAGGACTGCATTTCCACTTGCCATCAGGTGGGATCGTAGTCAAGCACTTGCTTAGAAAGTATAAAAAAATATATTAAAAAAAACCTATTACAGAAAAATACTTCATTGACGAAATCACAGTCAATTTATCATATAAATATATCATTTTTTAAAATATAAAATAGAATAATAAACATAAACACTACACATTCAAATGGTACATGAAACATATTCGTAAATCAAATTTGTTAAATTATAAATGTTAGTTGATTAAGAGACGTGGCATCTAGCAGAATTAGTACTGTGAGTAAGCCATTATATTAATTATTCTTTTATCAGAGCGACAATGAAAGTATGATATTACGAAATGAGATCTCACGTCTTTTCTTTGTATAGATTTGTTGAGAAAAATAAGTAATTATATAAACGTATACTTGATAGCTAAGGAGAAGCATAAGCGGTAATCCTATAAAACTACTATAAGCTAAAAAAGTATAACGTTATAATAAATAAAGGTGAAGTAAGAATCTTTTTTTGATTCCGGTTATGAAAATATTCCTTATTCAGATATTATGAATATTGGGAAATTATTCAAATAAGACATTGAAATAAAAATACGGGTTCGCTGATTCGTCCAATATTGACATACAGCAATGTCGGAAATTTAAGGGTCAATGAATATACAATTGATCTAGTCAGCAGGAAACTTACCGTCCATGTAATAATATAGCCGTGTATGTAGTTTGTTACAGTGCCCCAGGGTTTTTAACAATAATTTCACGAGACGGAATTGATAGAATAGATTTTAAGGACATCTCATATTTACGTTATTCAATATTACAAATGGGTTAATTGAAAGTGATTATTTGTAAAAGTAATTTGCATTTTTTCTTTAATAATAACTTCTTACTATATTAACGCGAAAATAACTCATTGAATAAAACTATTTTTACGTATTTTATCGGGTCTTACCATTAAATGCTCGATGTTTCGGCCTCAACGTCATTTTCATGGAGGGGACTAAAGCGTTTGACATCCTTTGTCAAAGTTGTTTGGTCGTGATTACTCTATCATTTTGACCTTTTCGTTTTATTGATATTACACTGTTATTGCATTATACTAATACAATTAAATTGTCTAAATCGTTATCGATTTTTATAACTCGACAAGATTATTATATTCCGTCGAGACCATTGATGATTGGCATTCCACCGGACGTTTTTCACGTAACATTCTTCCCCGCATTATCAACGTGTGTTATCAATTGTGTGCGGTATTGTCGGACCTGTACGATTAGGGACTTTCAAGAAATGAGCTTACTCCTCATTCAAAGGCCGGCAACAGACCTGCAGCTCATTCAAAGGCCGGCAACAGACCTGCAGCTCCTCCTCGATCCATGTTCATGGGCTACAGTGGTCACTTAAGATCAGGTGTGCCGTGAACTCGATTGCCTTTTCACAACATAGTACAAAACGAAGTCGCTTCCCGCTGTCTGTCTTGTTGCGATAAACTCAAAAACTACTACACTGATTTTCATATTATGCTCACCAATGGATAGAGTGGTTCTTGAGGCAGGTGTTAGTATATAATTAATTAAGTTTTCATATAAATTGGCTAAAATATAATGATATTTGTTGGTGTTATCAATTTGTAAAACTACCTCCACGGTACAAAAGGGCGCAGAAAAATGCAAAAAAGAAAATAAATTGAATAACTTTTTTGTTAAATTCCACGCGAACGAAGTAGCGGGCAGAACTAGTCCTATACAAAAATACAAACATACACTATATATATCTACACCATTACATACAGAAAACACCTTATTTTTTCTGGATAAACAAAATATTTTTCCGACTAACCCTCATCAGTTGTTATTAGAGCATCTTTCTCTGACAGTCAGATATGAAAATCAAGACATCGCTACAAGATGAAATGAATAACGCGAAATGAGGACAATTTCTCGACAAAACAATTATTTTCATCGGTCTTACAAACGACGAGAAAGTAATTTGGTTAACAATAATGAAATTGATGTTAACCCTGCTATATTGTAGGTGGTAATGGTATTGTTAACAAGGGCGTAGCAGTAAAATAACGTAATTAGCCCGATGGAAGTTCGGTTTCCTATAAGAAAGTGAACGTTCACATCTTGAATATCCTAGTAAGATGAATAGAGATAGAGACAAGACTGAAATAAAATTGATACGGCTCCTGTCAACATGAGCATCACGTAAATGGCAAAACGTAATAAAATTCTCGTGTTATAATGTTTGTAACAAAACTACTCTTTAAGGCTTGACTGATTTTTATGAAAATTTCTGTGTATATAAATAACGTCCTCTGTAATGTATCTCATAGAGATATATATTGTTTAATGTAACATAGCCTGGAAGAGGAGATTATTCCGTTACTGATTACATAACACGTTTACTGGATTTCCATTTCAAAGGTACGACGTTCGTCCGCCGAAAATTAAATGAGCCAAACAGAGCAACCCCTCTCTATTGAAATAAAAAAAGTAATTGAATTTAGGCAATTTATACTTAACCCAAAATAAAAGTAATGAAGTGTAAGGATAAGGTTTTTCTTTTTTATTATTCATAAAAGTGAAATCATTTGTTCTACAATATATATTTCTACTAACACTTAACTTTTTAGTGTACGGTATCCAAACATTGTTTACAGTTTCTTTGGCCACTACTTCTTACTTTCCGAATTGGCACTCAAATTTAGCTTTTGAATGTCCCTTAGATTATCCGTGAATTAGCAACGGACCAGGTCATGGTTCGACCCTCTCGGTCGCCCTCGGATTGGAATCGGAATGCCTAACATAGTAACCGTCCAAGCCGAGTTCACTATGTCGAGTTACTAGCGATAGAGGTTCAGGCTAAGCGACCTAAGAGCTATGCCACCTCTTAATCCGGTGAATCAGTCAAGGCCAGCTTCTCTGGCCAATCTGTGTAGGTCGTTATAAAAAAACATTAGTGCAACCCCTCCCGTTCTACAATGAAATTAATAATAATTGAACTCGTGAAACCATGGGTTGCGAAACCAATCCCCCTAAAAATCGAATAGAAGAGTGATCAGTCTGAACATTCTTCTATTAGAAGTCTACGGTGTCTCGGTAGTAGTATAATATAGTATAATGATAGGTAACACAAATATGTGCTTACAATTTTTAACTCTACAATTTTATTGGAGTGTCTGTTTGTAATATTAGAATAACCGCTTTTTAATACATACATATGATTGTATTTACGGTATATATACCAAAATATTTTTTTTTACAATTTTTGTCTGTCCTGCTAATCTCTGCAACGGCTGGACCGTTTTTGACAGGATTCTCACTCGCAGATAGCTGATGTAGGAGTAACTAATGCTACTTTTATTGTCCTATATCCAGTGAAGCGGCTGTGATCAGCAAGTACTATATATACTTGTTATTTCAAGACGTTTAACAATGATATGAACACCTCAACATTACTGTAACTGTGTTCCTCCCACAAACTCTCCCGTATTTAATCTGGAAATAATGAACATTTAAGAAGCACTTGAAGCCACTCGAGCCTTCTCAGCTTAACGCGGTAGTTGCCTAGCGGAGCAAACTTGTGCAACTTATGCGGAACGGGCTCACGTGCTCGAGATAATTACTGTTAAACACATCTCCTAACGAGCGGTGACGTAAATGTTGCTGTTTCTCTACTTTTTAACCGACTTCAGAAAAAGTAGGAGGCTCTCAGTTTGTGTTTTTTTTTGTACAATTATAGCGCCGTCATTTATGAGCCGGATTGTGGAGTGGTGGTTGACGTGCATCCAATGTTAGAGTCTGTGTACAACGTGAAGCGAAAATGATGGTTATTTGTGGTGATAATTATTTGTGGTATATATTAAGATCAAGGTAAAATGGGGCTGACATGCCCGTGACGTGCAAAAGTCCTCAAAAATAAGGAGAAGGAAAAATTATTACCTGAAATTGACTTTTCTTGTTCGAAAGGGTCAACTTAGTGCAAAAACTTTACGCTCGAGTTAATTGATGTTTAAATTTGCAAGTAAAACGTCTATGGAAACAAATTACAGTTACGGCCTATATGTATGCCCCTATGTTGGCCACAGGTCTTCTCTGTAAAGATAGTATAAGTGTATAGTCCGACACCCGGCCCTAATACAGATTGAGAGACTGAGCTACCAGACCTCTTCAAATAACAAATATGTACCAAAAAATTAATATAGGTTTCTACAACCTTGCACCGTCGACTAGAGTACGCGTTTGAGAGTATCTTTATGTCTACCGTGTATAAATAAATTGTCAGACCTTCAATATAAGAGGATTCTGGTAAAATTTATTTTCCATTATAACATTGTTTCGGTATTGTGGCCCGGTCGTTGACGTTATCATCTGAAAATGAAATAGAAAATAAGTTTTGTTAAATCACCGATACTAAAGGATTTTATCAGATCTCGACTGAAGTGTACCGAATTTCCAACTCGCCAACTCGGGTCGTTGGCCTACGAGATTCATATCATTAAAGTGACTACAATTGCTGCGTCCCAAACAATACTGACAAGGATCTGTCCTCAAACAATTTATGTTTTAAATGTTATGCTGTAATACACAAGTACATTCAAGAGTAAAAACAAAAACCGACTTCAAATCGAATCAGACGTTAATCGACGCAATCTTTGTTTTTCCGAATTATCATAGGAATATTACGGAACAGAATTAATCGGAAACTAACCAAATTCTCAACCAACTAACCTTAAAATACATCCTTTCAAATAAAAAATGAATTACTCAAATTGGATAATGCCACTAACGCACTAAGTCCTCCTTTGTGAACTTTAGGTGTTACAATAAAGGTAAATAAATAAGCAGTTAGTAAATTGTGACACCATTATAAGGTAGACTCTTGATTTAATTTTACAACTAATTAATTATATTCCACCCTTCGCTAATCATATATAATTTTAATATGGTAAATTCTTTATCAGGATTGTGCTGAATCCAAAAACAAATGTTCAGTTGATTTTGATTCTGACTGGGGTAGTCGCAATTAAAATTAAAGTTTTGCTTGCTTAAGCCTTTTCAACGTTAACAGATACGCATCGGTTACTAAATCCTTTCCAATTATACTAAAAATCAATAAATTTGTTTGTATATCAGTTAATAATAAAGTAAAGCGTTACCGCCATGCCTTATCATTTGAAGGTGAGTGTTTTCAAGGATCTTATTTTCTATAACCATTGAAACACCATTTATAATGATTCATATTACCATCTTTATTTTTTTTGAAAAATCCGTATTTTGTTATGTACTCTCTTTTTCGGCTCTACGACCCTTTATGGATTTTAGCCGCTTCTGCGTTCGATTCGAACCATACTCGTTTCATCCGGACTTGGGAGTATCGAACCTCTTTGTGTCAGATATTTCTGATTCGCAGCGATCACGAAATAAGGTTAAGGCACGCTAGTTCGTTTGGTTTTATCCCAATTTACAGAGTGCGTAGGGAGACTGGTTGGGTTAGCATTATAAATATTATTTATTTATTTATTTGTTTAATAAGATACACCAATAGCATTACACAAGCATACAATGTAGTAATAATCAAATTTACAAACTAAGTCTTGTTGTGTATGCCAATTACAGGTGTACACAACATTCGCTATTAAGAATCGTAACGATTAAGAAAAAGAATAGTTCTCGATTAGTTAAATTGGCCAAATTAAATTATTGCATAATTTTTAATACTAAGGTGCGGAAGAACTTGCGCGAATTAGAAAAATGTCAACCGACGTGGACTTAGTATTAAGGAGGTTATATGTAGCGGAAGTCCTTGGCAATGGCGAGTGAATATTATAACATAAAATCACATTAATGACACCTGAAACGAGAGGGCTTGAATGTATATTGATTGTTTGTCCCATCGTATACTAAAATACGTGACCAGATAAAAAGCAAATACCGGTCGATGATCTTAAAGGAAAATTACGGCGTTCCTATGTAATCTTATTTCGAAGTCGTCATTATTCCTAGCAAACGATCCAAAGTCACGTACATTGCCACTCGAAAAGTAAATTTATCGATGTCAAGGAATAGGGACGCGGTGTCGAAAGGCGTTTTATTATTAATGGTTATTGTTAATTCGTGTTTTGATTGACGCTTTACGTATTGTTTCTGTCGTAGATTTATTACACTAGCTGCTTATGCCCATTCTGAGTTGTGATACCTGAATTACACTCTATAAATATGTCCTACAGCTGGGACATGGGCATATATAGGCCCAGCCCGCCCTAATACGGATTGTCAGATTTTGATTGATTGACATGATTCAAAAAATTTAATCGGTTTCCTTACCGCCGAGTGCGTGATTTTCAACCGACTTCAAAAAAGGAGGAGGTTATCAATTCGTCCGTATGTTTGTTAACTCATAACTTTGGACTCGGTGAACCGATTTTGATAATTGTTTTTTCATTTGAAATCTAGTGCTTACCATGTGGTCCATGTTGATCCAATTCTGACACTGACACCCACGAGAAAATCGTGTTAGTCTTAAAATTTATCTATGTGCGCCACAAATAGACGAATAACTCGAGGGTAGTTTGATGTTAATTTGATTAGGCTCTGATTATTTTTTTTATTTTTATTTCGTAATATTCCAACGATAGTCCGTAAATCCGCCTGACGACCTCATAAAGGTCGCAGGACGCAGCTGGATGTGGGCCGCTTACAACCGGTCCTTTTGGAAATCGTTGGGGGAGGCCTATGCCCAGCAGTGGATGTTTTACGGCTGAAATGATGATGATGATGATGAATCCGTAAAAGAGGAGAGGTACAGAAACGTGAAAGCATTTAACGTTTGATTCGATTTGAGGTTGGTTTTTGTTTTACTCGTAAAATATACTTGTCTAAATGTTCTGCCCTAAAAAATGAGTTACTCAGAATTTAGATAATCTTTGTTTGAACAAATTGACATAAGTGAATTGAACGAATTGACATAATTGGTCGTATAAAGCATCATAAGAACACTGAACACTTTAAATAATGTATAACTAAAGCGCTCGTGCGACTCGACAATGGGCGCAAGCTTATAAAACATTCACGATTTTCCTCATACAGTAGCTGCAGACCTTGTTAGAAACGTACATGAAATACGTCAGCATTTCAGCCTGTTTTGAAACTGTAAGCATATTCACAGATCGCTACGTCATTATACACGTAGATGCCTTTGGTAGAACTATACTAAATTAACTCAATATGGCCACAACTGCTATTAAATATACATGCTTATATACACATAGCTCATCATTTAACGTTACATTTATTTATTCACAGCAAATAATCCACACCACTTAGGGCTCATTATACTATATAAGAACTTTAGACTGCCAACGGAGGGATATAAAATTTTTGAAAGTAATTAGCGATTTGAATGAGGTTTTTTATCAATAAATGCGTATGTGTATGTTTAGTGCGCGTGTGTGGGTATGTACTATGTACTGCCAATGCCTTTACGACACATGTTCTAAATATCGCTTTTCTGCTACATAAAACGTCAAATGAAACCGCAATTTTCTATTGTACGTATTAAGGGTACCGTACGTATACTAAAGAGATCTGCATTTAACATACAACATTCTTCTTTTTCGTTCCCTCACTACTGAGGATCGTGACCACGTATAAGCAGCCTCCATTAAGTGCGGTCATAACCGGAGTAGACCGCACGCTGCATGCTGCCTCCTACCGTCTTCGTGATCGTGTGCGACCATTTTGTAGGCGCCCTTCCCTGACACGTGCCATCCATTTTGCCTAAAATGATCTGCTTCTCCAGACAATGCTTTGAAGACCGCATAACGTGTCCAAAGTAAGTGAGGGCTCTTTGGCGGCATATTTCGGGTAGCCGTGTTTAGATCTTAAGCTCCTCAGTATGGACTCGTTGAAGAACATTACCGAACCTTAAAGTATTTAAAAATTGCGTACGAGGAACGTAATTACACAAATTAATAATGCCTATTGCTTTCTTAATAAGTCTTCTTAATTAAGACATTTCTAATCCGTTAACTTTACTCATTACCGGCGATTGTTTTACAGAATGTTTTAAGCGATTTCAAAAACTGAAAGAGTTTATAAAGTCGTTTACGACACGTCTGTTATATTTCGCACACGGTTCACGGAGACTAATGTTCAACAGAGAATAATAATTAATTCGCTTGCAGTATCAATTATGCAAAGATTCACGGATAAATCAGCGCTTAATTTTAAAATAACTTGCCACTATGATTACCGTACATTTTTTTTTACAGCATGTGTGTCAAAGTAACATGACTATTGATTTTCTTTCAAAAATTTAAATTAGTTTTAAGAAACTTTATTTTCATTTATGATAATACAAGTCACTGACATGAGAATATTTTATTAAAAAAGAAACAATAAATTCATCACTTAATGCATTCATTTGCTTGCAGGTGATAAACCAGTGGTAACAACTTAAGCGAGGTGCCGAGCTTCGTTCTAAATGGAAGGCGCTGGTCTCCTTCTGCGAGTCAGTAATGGCCCAGAAGGAGACCGCAGAACGGGATCGGGAGAGGGCCGATCCCGTTCGGAGATGGCGCAGGCGGGCCTGTGGTAGACCGGCCCGCAGCCCTGTAGTTCTGGGCTCTCAAGAATAAGACTACGGTATCCCCTGCCTGTCGTACAAGGCGACTAAAAGGGGCCTCGGGTTTCACTGGGCGACAAGGGTGGGGGCCTGCGTCGTCCACCAAAGTGGACCCGGGAAGAAGGCGACATCGGCTGGCCCGTGTCGCCTTTCGCTGCGAGGGCACAGGGGAGGAGGGAGTAACCTCCCCCCGGGACGTGCTCTCCTTGAGCACAGTGCAGAGGGGCTCCGGTGCGTTCCACGTGAGATCCCGGAGCCCCTCGTCATGCACCGAGGAAAGGGCCACCGGGGAGGTTTTAGTGGGTAAGATCCCCACATAACCGCCGCCTTCCCCCAGAAGGCGGGGTATCTTTGTGAAGATTTCCTCCTCGTCAACAAAAAAAAAAGGTACCGAGCTTGGTTATATACCTTCTTAACGTGCGAGGGTATTTTGTTATAAAGTAATGTACTTAATTACCTTAAGTAAGTATGAAAGGTATATTAATAGAGCCGTGTTAAACGTGCGAGTAGTTTGGTCTGTGGCATTAAGATATCAAAATTGATCTATCTCATTTATCATAGATTTTTTTTACATTGTCAGTGCGCTCGCGAGATGGAATTAAGTCGAGACGTGACCGCGCGACGTAACTTCTGAGATAATGATGTCATTAACAAAATGGGAGCTCGTGAAGTTACTTTTTTTTTACTTATAAAATACAAAACCTTTTGTTCCAAAGACGGTTTTTTTTATTACTGCCATTAAATTAGAACATTTTAGTGTTAGCTCGAAATTTTTCATCATTCTAATAACTCTAACCAATATTGAAAGACGGAGACCTGTATTCTTATACCTTCACTACTCTCCTATTCCTTTTTGCATGATGAGAGCATATGTATCTATATTTATTCTTTGATTTTCCTTTTTTCTTTATTACTTACAAGAAAAAAACGTTACATCTTTTTAACCGAATTGTAACTCCAAATTTATCAGCTATGTTTACACAATTTTAAAAAGGTACGAGAATGTCTACTACCCTTAGAATATCAACAGTCCGAAGATCTATCTAGTATAGTGCAATAGCCACTAAACATACATTCAGCACTTATTTTTATATTAAGGCATCCTATTTCCTAACATCCCATCTTGTTTATCCTTACTCCCATCTAAAAGACATCCCTACAAGTTTCAAACGGGAAGGCTTTGATCCCTGAGTACAGGGATCATTGACCAAATTATATAATATATAATATATAAAATATTACGTCGTTTACATGTTTTCCAAATGTAAATAATGTATTTTTAAGTTTTCATTCTTAACATTTGATACTTGTTATCTTTTTGGACCTAATAAATAATTTGTAATTTGTATATTGATAAATGTTTGTCTTACCTTTTTTTTATAGGGTATAAACTAGTGCTTTGACCACGATCCCACCTGATGTTAAGTGGAGATATAGGCGAAAGATAGTACGCGCTAATTTAGTAAGTGCCTATTCACTTTACTCTTGAAGGCTACCACGTCGTACTTGGACGCAAAGACTGACGCCGGCAACTTATTTCACTCCTTTGCTGTACGCACGATGAACTATGACTCAAAACGCATCGCTCGGACGCGCGGAACACCGACTATGATAGGGTGGAGACCCGCCTTATGTCTAAACGTCCGACGTTAGAATGGGGATAGGAGAATTAACTCGTGTAATTCCTGTGTACACTCTCCAATATGTAATCTGTAAAACACCATGTGACGAGGTAGTATTAAGATTTTAAAGCGCTTAACGCTCTTTGTAACCTTAAAACTTTGTTTTGTTAAGTTCCCGTTGCGTTACTTATTTTAAGAAGGAATAGGCCTTTGATACTGGACGTAAAGTTATAATATGCCTTCGCATTACGGTGGTTTTCTGACAGACTGGTTTTTACCACAAGGTACTGGCAGAAGAAGTTACAATGGTCCTAATACTGTTATTTATATAATACATATTAACAATAAATTAAATTAATTTTATATGACTTTTACAAAGGTACTGCTTTTATTTAATTATATTGTTTTACTAACATAATTAGTCAAGTTTGACTTTTATTGAGCGTCATTTTCACAGTTTAGGCGTGTATCTACTGAATATTTTTATGGTTGAATGCACGATGTGCGTTATTATAGAGTTAGCTATATTTATCGGCAAACGAAGCCAGCTTAAATTATCCGATGTCAAAGCTAAGAGCAGAGTGACGCTCGGTTAGCTTAGTATATGCGACGCTCTCTGACGTAATGGAAGCGGTGTTATCTGTGATGGACGCTCAGCTATGGGCAGATTAAGGCAATTAAGTGTAAGTTATTTCTAAATTACCATGTCTTTTAGATCAAATTTGATCATGGCATTACATTTTAACCAACTTCAAAAAAGGAGGTTCACGATTCGAATGTATTTTTCAATGTTTCTGCACTTTCTGATCACTTTTAGATCTATTTTTTTGTGTAGTTTTTAGCAAGGATTTCGTTTTAATTAGGTTTCATATTATTTGTTGTCATTGAGGTTGGCAAGATATTGGGCTCATAAGATAATCCACACCTAAAACTTGTAGAAGCGAGCTTGATAGAGATAAAGACGTATTAAACTATTTTTCTTTAGAGCTAATTTGTACCAACGAAATGGTGGATGACCTATCACCGTCAAATTAGCAAGGCCAGTAATACTACAACATATTCTCAAAATTCCTTTTAAATTCCTTCGAAAATAGATTTTCATATCCAGTATTTGAACTGGTCTCCAGATTTGAATGGGTTGTATAAAAATTATGCGAAATTGTATGGATGCAGAATTGAGGTATCCGTGCCAACACCATAGCAGATTCATCATTACATATCTGGGGCATGGGCTTCAGTGAACCATCAGTTGCGTATCGTATATTTACTAGATCATCATTTACATATTCCAACAATAAACCGATATTGTTCACAGGCATAAAGGAAAAGTTATTCAAGAAAGAATATAAGAAAATATTCTATAATATGAATGCATTCTCTTTCCTTGTATCGCACAAAACAACACAATTTCACTAAACTATGTAAGAACACGCAACGTAGGGGAAATATATGACACTTGACAGCTCGGAACATTTGCAAGTTTTCTTCAGATAAAGCTATCATTTGTGACCCACTTTTCCTATGTGTAAAAATGTAATATCTTAAAATTAAAAATAGATACATCAATAACAGAAATCCTTTTTTTGCAGTCGAGTTTTTAAAAAGTTAAAATTATAAAGTTCTTCATTACCACATTCCAACCGTCATACTTTGATAATTTCTATCATGTCTGTTATTTCAAACATACAAAATATAGTTCCATGAACCGTAGTAATTATATTAATGAAATCTACTTTGATTTACTCAGTATGTTATGATATAAACATGTCTATTGTAGTTCTGCGAGAAAGTAACAAAAACCATTGCACCCATTGTACAAGTATAAAAAAATGTAACCCAACATTTTAACACTGATTTTTATCAGCAAAAAAATGGGAGCATGTAAGAATAGAAAAACAAAAGCGGCCGCGAGCCCCGGAGACAAACATAACCGCCAATTAATCCAACCACAGATGACCGTGACGAGGGTTAAGACTTTTTGACAAGCCGGTAATTGTGGCACAATGATGTTAGGATACGTTTTATCCGGAAATGCAATTAATTAAGAGATAATGACAATATAGATATAAGTGCTTAGCTGCAGAATAGTTTCTCCTTAAACGACAAGCTTAAAATATGCTTTATTTAACTAGAAAATATAACTTAATTATACATATAAAACAATTCGTAATACTAACTAAAAAAAAATATTTACAATAAAATAGTGGTATTTTACAAAAAAATATAACTGTGCCAAACTGTCCTCGCTAGGATGCGTGCCCAGGCTAAGCATTGCCACCTTGCATGGCAATCTGTGCTAAGTATAAGCCAGCCCTCTGGTCGCCAGATGTGTCCACCAACTTCTTAGCTATCACACTAAAAATGTGGTGTGCACTAGGACCCCACGGACCCAAAGTTTCTACCCCAAACGGCTCAAATATGAAACCTTTCAAAGGTACTATATTTACGCCGCTAGAGGTTTTCTGCAGTTGCAATGGCCTCAACAGAAGATTCTGGAAGATGTGACGGTGCTAAAGTATCGATACATGTGGCATCCCATACTAAAGGCCGTCCCATCTTCCAGGGTATGGTAGTCAAATCGTCTAGTCTCTTACTTTCACTATGCAATAGTCCATTTGGCTCCAAAATTGATGGAACATTAGCGGTGGTAAGAGCCCGACGGATGATGTCGTTGAGGTTGGAGTTCCGGGAAATGAGCTTGAAATTGATTACCGATGTCAGTGTCAATAGGATTGTGCGAAGCCCTTTTCAACCGACTTCAAAAGGATTCTTATATTTCCGAATTATCATACGAATATTACGAATTAGAATTAAACAGAACCTAACCAAGTCTTATCAAACTACTCTTGAACTACATCCTTTACAATAAAAATATGAATCATAGAAAGCGAATTAGCATATATTTCTATATTAATGTCTTAAAGGAATACGATTTTGTTAATTGATCTAAATGAAAATCTAAAAACTATGCTAAAGGAACGAAGAAATAAATATTCTCAAAGTTCCAAATCTAATAAATAAAAGTTCTAATAATCTAATAAAAGTTCCAAATAAAAATAAAATAATATATAATTTTTGCTAAGTTTTGCAACTTAGTAGAGAAACATCGAATTTTTCTTCTAATTCACACAATTCCGTGGTTCAGAACAAAGGTATTATCTACTTTCAATGAAATTAATTTCCATTGACAAATCGCATTTTTTTATTTCTTAAAATATTTTTTTACAAATAAAAGATATCAACCGCAGGTAAATTCACGAAGAACTTTGACCTACAGGGGACAAAAGCATTCATTACTTACCGCCTCGTCCTCTTAATGACGTCATTATCTCTAGGGGCTGGTTATGCGGTCACGTTTCCACTTAACTCTGACTCAAAGCGGTCATACTGACAGAAAGCAGTGACAAATAGTATTCGAAAACCAAAACATTTTCACGCTATCGCTCAATTATAGAAGCTCTTTAATCGAAATTGTCATTTACATGTGTCTATTGATACGTTTTCCAATTTCTATCGATACCATCTGGACTGTCGGCGTTCCACGATCGTTTTTCGCGTAACTTTCTTCCACGTACTACCAATCTGTGGAATCAACTGTACCTCGCGCGTGTTTCCGAACCATTTCGATTTGGGGACCTTCAAGAAACGAGCCTTCTTCTCATAGGGCGGTAAAGCAGCTGCAGCCCCTCCGGTGTTGTTGATGTTTGCGATGGTGATCAGATGAGATAGCAGAAGTGAAAAGAGATTCGGGAAAAACCTACATGGATACATGGCCTAAATAGACGAGTATTTAGTTCACCTAACGTTTTATTTATTTAAAAGGAAAGCTATTTACCTGAAAGGAAAAAGTCAAAGAGGACACTTGCACTTTTTTTCTTTCAGTACTGATGGGCGGCAATGATAGGTTAAAAGCAAGTAAGTGTGAATATCCCTTAAAAAATAAAATATATTTCTTGGTATGGCGCGTACTGGTATATTACATTAAGCTATTATATTTCTCCTTTTAACTAGTACCTTGAAGTCCTCAAATAAGTTATCAAGCGTAGCAACTCAATTTGCCGAATTTCTAGCAACAAAATTTTCTCCGTATTTCTTACTTGTAGATGTTCACCGCAAATTAACGCCTGATTCTATTAACTTGATGTAATTGCGTATAGGTATTTTATATGAACTGGGAGTGGAGCTTTCTACGAAATGGTCTCAGTCGGTAAATAACTGTATACCTTTCGCCTACGACTTTATTATTCACGTAGCACCCTTCATATGTACCGCTATTTGTATACACGAGTAAATACCATATATCCTGAGTGGTCACCATTTTTTATGCGCGAATATTAAATATACCTGATTTTTTTTTTGTAATTTGAGTAATTTTTTACAGTTTTTTTTTTTATAATCTGATGATTCGTTGAAAAATTTATTTAAAAACCTTACAAATTTCTGTTGCTACGTCTTAGAAGAGTAATTAATGATCTCCTATTGAATTGGCGAAATTCAGTTTAATAATGCTTTACGGAGATTATTGGCAGCCTAACGGCGATTCCCAGTTCTTCGAGAGTTGACACATCTGTACGTTCGTATGTACATTATAAGGCACTTCGAAAGAAAGTGTATATTTTATATTTGACGAATATATGTTTATAATCCACAAAATTCTGCGTCGAACCTAAAGATCTAATCTCGTCTCGTTAAAAAAAATACATTAGATATAGTGTCCATCAAAACAAATTATAATAATGTATGTATTGTACATACGTGTACTTGGTGAGGGAAATAAATACTTTGGTGGTTTAAAAGCTTATTAACGCCACAAACATATTTTACCAGACAGTACAAAAAAATGATTAAATGACTCAATTTCATTTTCGTGTTCATACAATAAAGCCAGCAATTAATTAAAATAGCAGTACGCTTGAATTCGTGAAATGGACGTGAGATTTTCGCGAGCATTCCTCGCTAATTGCTTTGAGCCGCTCAATAATTTGTGTCACGAAAAAAAAGACAAAACGTAATATTGGTTTTTGATTTTAGTGTAAAAATTATAACAATAATATATACTATTAAAACTAGGCGTTTACACGTACACATCAAAATTATTAATATTTAGTCATCAAAATTAAGTCAGGCTAAGGTATAATATCGAGAATAGAATATAAAAAAAACATTTTTTCTACACAAGAACACACAAACATAAAAGGGATAACAAGATAAAAATAACATGAACAAATGTAATTAAAATAAAGAAAAATGAAAAAAAAAAACAAAAAAGCCTCGTATCAAAGCAGGGGTTGGCTCAGCATGTGCTACATTATCTGCATATCTCTTATATGGCTAATGGTTCGTCTATACTCTAGTAAGAGCTGTACCGAAAAAGTAAAAAAAAAGTAATATGTCCAAATATTTGTGTAAATATATGTGTAAAAATTATTTGAGAAAAAAAATAAATATCAAAAAATATTTAATTAAAGCATCAATAGCCAAATGGTTGAAAGACCATGAAACATAAAGTCCAAAGGTTCCATTCAAATATCGACGTTAATCTAGCTTGTTTTGAAAAGCATAAAAATAATGAAAAAATTGAAGCACTGATCATACGGACTGAAAGTCTAACTCTCGACCACTTGGTTATCACTGATATAATACCCAATATTTTGTCGGCGTTCCGTACGTAACTACTTGCGTACTAAATATTTATTTTCGATTTGTTATGAAATATATTAAGGCTTATCAATTCGTTTTATTAAAAAAATATTAGTATTCCCGCGACCTAAAGAGGAGCTTAACAACAAATTTTCTTAAATTACGTAACAGTCAAAAATATAGGCATGTTTTGTTTACGCAACACGCAATAGCGTTATTCGTCAATGTACCTACTTTATTGTTTTTCAAATTTACATAACTCATTTACTGAAAGAACGCCCAACGTAAATGTAAATACAAACAAAGGAAGAAAACGAAATAATTCAGCGCTAAGACAAAACATTTAGCAGAATAACTGTAACAATAAACAAAACATAAATATGTATTCCCTTGTACAGTAAAATACTAGCACGATTTGTATTTCGTTAGTTTTCTCACGTTAAACACTCACTAACAAATTCACTTTATTTTTAAGATCCTCGCCGAAGCTCATACATTATTTCAAAATTATTTTAAAATCCATTAAAAAAGGTAATTTTTGGAGCTGTTCAAAGGCAGAAAACTTAAGTTGTCAAATTTCACGGAAATTTATTCACAATACAAACAGTTACGCCTGCCACCCGGAGGGATAGGCAGACATCACGGAATTCCACTTAGCATGACCCTGAAATACCTTATACCATACGTTTCATTAGCATTCGTACAGTCATCTGTACAAACATAATCATTGTTCAAGGGTTACTCCTTTCCTGGCCTTTTTTTTAAATATACTGCCAGCCTATACAGCCACCACAGACTTAATTACTACTCGACTTCTATTCGACTAAATTTTCTATAATCTTTCCTCATTCATTGTTTCTATATGTCCTAACCACCAAAACTTAATCCATTAAAATCACAACATCCCCTTTCAATCTATACTTACCCTTTTTTTTTAATAAAGTGCAACCACAGACTTATGTCCGTGCTCTTTTGTAATATTCTTGAATTTGTTGCTTTGGTTTTTTTTTAATAAGGGTGCTACCTCTACAGTTACTACATTTTTTTTAATAATGCCTGATTTTTGTTGGTGCTGCTGGAGAATGCTTTGGTTCATGCGTCGAAGACGCCCCGTTGCATTGATATAAATTTCTGAGTTGTCCACCAAAGTGGACCCGGGAAGAGGGTGACATCGACTGGCCCGTGTCGCCTTGCGCTGCGAGGGCACAGGGGGGGAGGGAGTAACCCCCCCCCCCCCCGAGACGTTCTCTCCTTGAGCACAGTGCAGAGGGGTTCCAGTGCGTGCCACGTGAGATCCCCGAGCCCCTCGTCACGCACCGAGGAAAGCGCCTTCCCCCCAGAAGGCGGGGTATCTTTGTGAAGATTTCCTCCCCGTTAACAAAAAAAAAAGTTTAACCGCGACCGCTGCGTCCTTGTTTCTCATAGCCATTTTTAGGTTTTAGTTGTCACGCAATTACTGCATCTTAACGGTATAAATAAAATAACAAATTGTAATACAGGGGGTGACAAAAAGTCTAAAAAGTTCTATACGTTATACTTATAAATATGCAATTTGTTTTTGTTAATTTCATTAAATTTTAGTATGTTACATACAATTGATTACTTTTCTGTAACCTAATTTTTTTTAATGATTAATAATAATTTTCTCTAAATAATCATTCTATTCAATTGTCATTTATCTCTAGTGTTTGTTATCACAATTGACATTTGATAAAATAAATATGAAATGAGCCGTAGCAAAGCGAACATATACCATTTCTATCGAAGTACAAAACATTTAAGGAGCATTTAAAACTAGACGCGTCGGTAAAAGTTGCTTGGTAGTTAGGTGTCTTGCAGAAGAAACTTATGTAGCTTAATGCAAAATGGATTTACGAGTAAGTGCTGGAAAATATGACTCAAGAGTGCACAGATAATTGTAGCTGAACTCCTTCCGTAGTTAGAGGGGAAGATGTTAGTCGTCGATCGTAGATAAGAACTATCCTGTTGGGTTTTAATTTAAAAAAAAATGCTAACAATATTTTTTTACTTACATTATTGTTAACCATTGCAACTATGCTTAAGCTTGTTAGGAAATAATTCACGTCAATAATCGATTGGTGGATTCAAACTTACAACGTTTCGTTACGTTTCGCAAACTGTACTCTAAACCATTAAGCTATTGAAGCTTTAAGCTAATAAAGGTTTCATATAATGGGTTAATATCTGAATTGACCTTTTATTTTCATTTAAGTAGAATATTTTTATAAATATTATTCATTTTACTCGAGGTCTTTAGTTTTATCGATTACTTTTTACTAAGTAGTGATAGCTTTGTGACTGTATTTTTGATATTATTATCAGTCCAGTGCAAATCCCAGCTGGTCTGTGCCAATGAGATACTCAATTTACGTCGTAACAATTAAAATCACTGTACAAAATTTTGTGCATGTAGATATATAGCATATAGCAAAGGACGCACATACAAAAGCTAACTTGGCAGAAAGCTGAAAGAAATGTCTTTATCTAACTCTCTACAATTAAAGGATGTGGGAGCTGAGAGATTATTTTATTTCCATTCTTTTTCTTCCATTTTATATTTACGTTTCCAGAGTCAAAATTGATACATTATCAATAATTTATAATTACTATAAGGACTAAATCATCAATAAAAAAGATTCAGTCGTCAGTTTTACCGAATCATTAACTTTTTTGCTAAAGAATAAATTTATATCCATTTATGTTTACACAACCATTGGCACAATATATGGGAATTACCATGTGCTTCCGTTTAAACGTTAATGGTTGGATTTTTTCCCCCGTTCAAATTGTATCGCTTCATTTCGTTCATTTTGTTTAACTGTTAATTAAATTTTCATTTCCATCACTGTATTACGATAATTCTATCATATATTTCGTTACATAAATCGACCAATGGTTTAATTGTCATAAAGTTCTGTATTTTAGTCATATATCGTATTTTGACTCCGTAACATTAGTGTAATGTTATTTTTGGTATATCTAATAACAACCTCACATCATTCAAGGAATAAAAGTTTCGAGATGAAGCATTCTGTTGTCTTATGGACCCATTTTTAAGTTTAAGTGATAAAGTATGTAAAGAAGAATCACCACCGCCATTTAAGACCACCCACCCCGCCAAAAGAATTGAACCTTTAAAAAGGATGAGACCTCCTTAGACGCTAGGCGATAGACAACAGTATAATTACCTTTACTCCATGCACGTGTACTGCCATTCATCAGTACATCGCCATTTCTTTTATTTTAGACCACCCTAGTAACTAACAACAAATAACAATAATTGTTTTGTAAATATTTTGAAAATATCTCTTCTTCTTTGTCGTTCCCTCATTTCTGAGGATCGTGGTCACTAGAGCCCCTCAAATGAACAATCTGCCTCCATCGGTTTCGGTCCGAAGCAGCCCTCACCAGCTGGTAGAGATTAGGAGAGGAGATGGTACCTTTTACTTGGTCAGGCGACCAGCCTCTTGTTCTATTGCCAACGATGACCAGCTTTTCAAGGTTTCCATCCCCTCTACGAATGAAAATATCTATTGCATTGTAAATATTTATCTTTCTAGATAGTTTTAAATAATTTAGAATAAGTATTTATACATATCTTCTTAGAAACAATGGTATGGGTACATAAAAACGCGAAAATATTTCCATCTCTTAGTATGTACATTTTATAGTATTTGACGTGTACGTTACGTTCGTGTAGTCTAGATAGAAATATGCTAGCGCCCGCCATCATTTATTAATTTAATAAACTGGATCGAACATCATCAATATACGAATCAATTAAATTTGTATTCTCAATTTGAATTTAATAAACTGGATCGAACATCATCAATATACGAATCAATTAAATTTGTATTCTCAATTTGAATACAATAAGGTTTAAATTTCAATTTTATAAACCTAAAATTCAGTAAGCAGCTTTACCGTTTATCTCTTGACCCACATAAAAAACTACGATACATAAAATGGTCGAAATTGTTATTTTTAAATAAGCGAAAAATCACTTAAAACATTTTCGCAAAAAATATATATATATAGTATGTACGGTATTACCTGATAGTAAAAACTTGGCCAACTTTATGGTACACGAATTTGTGCCTTACTTGAAACTATTACCCAGAAGTGCTTTTCCCTAGATAATTGGTGTTAAACTTGAATTATAATGGGTGGGAAAAGTAAATTACAATGGAAAGCATTGTAATTTACGTTTCCACCGCTTCCTTAATTTTAAAGCACCATTCAGATTTAAACGTTTTGAAGTGTTCTATGTAGTAGTTACTACTGAAACTATTAAAGTATGTAATTGTATCTTAAATATTCATCAAACTGTCGGATGTTTTAATGGCATTGAAAAGATGGGAACAATATTTATCTCCGCAATTTCTGAATCTTCTGGACAATCCGAACAATCAGGTTCGTATTTTGTAATATATACGTCTGTATTATAAAATATTTTGTAACCTCTTTCGTAATGCTTACCTTATCCATGAAACGTATGTAGACTACATTTCAGGATAATTAGTCTCACATTTACTTTATCGTCCTTCCGTCGATAATTTTATGACTTTGGTGGTATTAAAAGTATATGAAACTTTTGAGTTACTTTAAAAAGATTGAATAATCTTAAAAGTGGTCTTAAAATTTTATGGCCGCATAAAGTTTTGCTTCGAATTTTAAAAGTCACAGCAAAAAAAATAACGGAGACAAATTAGGGATTTCGGGCCATATTTTACTAATTAGCAGGAAAAGTTGCCTTTTTTACCCCGAGGAAAATTACAAATAATTTTTATCTAATATTTTGATGTTATTAATGTTGTTGAAATAATCTTTGATATTTGAATTATATAACCAATAGTTTAGTATAGTCCGACACACAACGCACGTCGGTTAGCAATGCTCTACGCTCGGCTGCAGGTGGACAATGGCAATGGATCACCAGAGACAGACTGTTCCCACGAGATGGTCACGACCCTCAGCATTAAGGAAACCGACGCGATGAGGAGTTAATTATATAATACTGTTACGAATTGTTAACGTTATTGTTAGCTACGAAGTTATTGCTACGCTAATGCTACGTAGTATTATATCGAGTTTCCTAACGTCGGAAGAGAGAGGGAGAATTTTTCTTCAAATATGTTAATTTATTTTCATTGATTATTTTTCATTAGTGAAAATTCCTTCATTTGACTCATGATAATTGACTCTTATATGTAATCTGCTATTTGATCAACTCTTCTTACCATACGCGAGATGGACCTTTGCAGATTTAATATTGACGAAATTCTTGTTAATAGATTATATAGGTTTAAAAAGATTAATATCTTTAAAGAAGGAGAGGAATCTCTGCCAATCTTTTCGTTCGAATCTACAGCTGTCTGGCTCAACAGTTTACTATAAGTTATAATATAAGTATCAGAAGCATTACCGCTACTTTCGAGCGGTGTTATGAGGAATTATAATACTGTCGCGATATGATCGCCCTGACGGAAGCAGACTCAACATTGGGAGTCTTGCTAACTTAACACAAACTAGGTACCTTGTGTGGAAAGTTATTCCTAACATAATTGTGGTTTTCTAGCTTTTTTTAGGTATAGAATATACAACGAAATTATTGACATTTTTGATTTACCCGTCATTTCCCAATTGCTTTTATTTGGACTTGTTAAACAACGGTGACTAAAATTTCGAATAATACCAGTACCGCAAAGCGTCTATGCTGATTTTATTTAACCCGAATTATGTCTATAGAGATAATACCAAGAATTTATATGGGAGCGGAAAATGTTAGCGCAATACAATTTATTCTAGTATCTCGGGAATGACTCCGTCGAGTAGAAACTAAAAAAGGAAAGATTAGAATCTTGATTTAAGGCCAAACAAAATGTTGTTTAAAATTTTTGTTAATAATATCATAATTAACAATGATGTTTTTATTAAGTACAACAATTATTAATAAGAAGCTAGAAGATTTGATCTACTTTATATTGTTATAGTTGGAGGTTCGTATTTCAATTGGCTTATATAAATAAATCTAGCTCGTCAGGGTTAAAAGGATGACAGAATTTCTTTTAATAAAAATACAATCATTCTACACCCAGAGGGTGGGCAAAGATGGACTTCTACTTTGTATGATCGTACGCATACATACTTGTAATTTAACGGTACGCCTTACCTCCCCTTTATAAATATCTTCAAACAAGTCTTCTTATCCAAAAAAATATCTCATTATAAAATACAGGTTTAAGCTTGTATTGTATTCGATGTTTAGTAACAAGTAAAAAGCTAGCTTCGTTTTCAAATCCGTAGACAAAGTTAATGGTGCGCTATTTAAACTTGGTAAAATGGCTTCGGAGTTAATCGTAGTCATTTACGGGAGCACCTTCATAATAGTCCAAAGTTTCGAACTCGGTTATTTTATTTCTGTCATTTGTGGAAATTAATTCCGGTGTGCTCGAGATTTTGTCTCAATTATAAAAGTGACAATTTTATCACTACTTAAAATCTCATACTCGAATATTAATCGTTATTACGTAAAAATACTTTGTGACCTCGGTTTAAACATATGTAATTATATGTTTAAACCGAGGACAAAAACAAAGAAATCGACTTACACCTCACCTAGCATACGCTTTAATACTTGAAGTCGAAAGTCTTCAACTGTGTCCTCCAGATATGACCTCTAAGGCTGAGACTCTTACCTTAATGAAATACCTGAATAAACGAAGCGTCAATAGTCTAATGGTTTAGGATACGGCCTGCGAATCGTAAGGTCATGGGTTCGAATCCACCATTCAACTATTGCCGTGAACCATGTCCTAGCACAAGCTTAAGCTTAGTTGGAATGGTTAACAAGATTGTTAGTAATATATCTGAAAAAAAAAATATTGCTAGCTTTCTTTTCAAAAAAAAATGGTAAGAGTCTCAGCCTTTGGCAGGAGATAAGCCAATAGCCCTATTCTGGCTAAAAAAGTGAAGTAATTTTATGTACGTAGCGAAAACGAAAAACATAAATTCGTTTGAAAAACCCATTTTAAATCTATACAATAAGATCATAAGGCTTCGACATAACTATCACTGCTTCTTTTTCTTAAACATTTCAAATAACTTAAGGTTATAGTAGTGATATGACCAGGCGATCGCCGAATGACGGACTTGAAGCTACGATTTTACGTCTCGCGGATCGTATCCTGAACTATAAGACTATTGACGCTTCAAAATTTAATAACTCACCAATAGTAAATTACGTTTTTTATTTAAGTAAGGTTGTAACTAAATAAATATATAATTTTGTAAGTTTATAACTAGAGCCGTGGTAACTCAGTGTCCGGGCAGTTGACTCAAATTGCATAGTACTCTAGCAACCCGAGTTCGTTCTTACTCTCTTTATAGAGAAGGTCTGTGCCCAGCAGTGGGACAAATATATATTATAGAGTGTAACTTTATGTTCATAATGTCAAAAAGTATTCACAGGCTGCTTTTTATGCTTGCTTTTAATATAGTTCACTTGTGGTTTTCGGACAATCGATTCTTAAATTACTGGTGGATTCTATTACTTTTTCAATAAGGTTTCTTTCGATTTGATTAGTCCATATAAGTTATTTAATTTTTATTTGAAGGTAATTTAGATTATTGTTACAAAAAAAGCGCGTCTTCATTTCTATTCAAATACGTGTGCAGAACATATCTCGGATGTCATTTTAGCAACAGCCTTATACAATCGAAATAATTATAACAGATGTGAGCGACGTCGGGATATATTAAGCTAACGAAAGTGATACGCCATATTCATTATTGTTAAGTTAATAATCTCTCATCTTATACGGATGACAAGAATATAATTGTTACGCCGACAAAGTATTCACATAATTGCTAGTAATAGAGAGTAACTAAACACGTTATTTGACTGATCTTACCTTACTCCTAAGTATGTCAAAAACTAGTACTACTTCCACTTGGTACTAGACAAAAAATGAGTTCGTATGTCACTTTAATGGGTTAGATAAAGATAGAAATTGTGTCTATTTCACCATTTGTAACTCATTGATACAATCCAGTGTGAATTCGAAATATTTAAAAAATTAAACAAACGGAAATAAATTTTGAATTTTGAATTTCGCCGCCTTTCTAATTCTGTATCCTTACGTTCCTCTGAAACATTTAAACATAAAAATCCTATTCGTTTCTCAATATTTTATGGAAATTCGTTCATCTTGCAGGTTACTAAACTATGTAATTCTTACTTATTCTGTTCGACTTGCTAAATACTTCATTTGCTTATTTCTTCTAAAAGTGCCTGTCCGATAAGCGAAGGTTGCCAGTCAGTTCACCATATATATTTCTGTCTCTTGCGAGGCGAAACATATGGGCATCACTTGAAATTCCGGTCCACTCTCTTCTGTTCGGCAGCTATGATTTCCTTCTACGACCAACACTTATTTTGCCAGCGACTTTGCCCATCAAAATAAATTTAAGAAGGTCATTTAGCTAAGTACCTACCTGATTTTAAAAATAAATTAACATAACACAATATTAATAATCAATTTCCACGGAACTGTGATATATGTATATTTTATGTATTGGTATGTTTATTGATAAATTATGTATGTAGGTATATTTAATGTAGATTATTAATTATATGTAAGTATTTGTTATATTATTTGTATATGTACGCCATAGTCCTTTTTCGTTATGTTTTTTTTAATTTATTTATTAGAAAAAATTACATCATATTAGCCAATTCGATGCTTTAATCAACACGAATCTTTGATCATATTAAAAATAATATAAAAAACAACAAACATTCGAAAATAATAATACAATAATAGGTAACAATTCACACACATTAATTTAAGTTACAACTCACACATTCATCACCTCAATTTATCTGTAGGCAGCCTCTGTGAACGTCGGCTGGTCACACCGAAATATACCAATTGGCCAAACCACTCGGTCAGCAGCTTTTATCTGGAAAAGTATCAAGCTCAATAGCTAGCTATCGTTGGCTCGGGGAACGTTTGCGCTGGGAGAATCGTCCGGTAAATTACTAAATTCGTTTAGTAAGTTGCACATTCTGTAAACTTGAAAGATCCGATGCCTTGTTTTGCGGAAAGACGGTTCTTAAATTTGAATATTAATGTAATCCTTGAAGACTGTTTTTATTCCCAAGCTTATCACAGTTCAGCACTATTTATAATGTAGAACAAGGGTGACGAGGGTTACACAGGGCATTAGCGGTAAGCCGTTTCGACTTTATCTTACCCATATTTTACAAATTTCGTCGTTTCAATACAGATGCGATTGATTTATTATTCACCAGAGCTTTCGAGTGATAAACGTACTCAGTGGCAACTTCCGAATATTCATCATAATTATGATAAACCCAACTTTGTTCGGATATGTATGTAGCTTTACGTATTCATGTTTTATTGAAATTATTTGTCACCATAGTTCACATACAGGAATGTAACTTAAATAAAAATGGTAATTCTTTCAAGAATCTTGAACAAATACAAAAAACTATCACGTTTTTTTAACCCTAGCAGGATAAGCAGTGAGGGCGATAGCTTTTTTATGACCCTATTAGGACCCAAATATTTATGGCTTTATACTCGCCACAAGCACATAGGTCCAAGCCGGATGGGATTCGACTTGATTCGACCAACAACCGAAGAACACTATTCATATCAGCATATAAACTGTATTATTCAAATGAGATTTAGATAAAATTAAGTGAGGTTGTATGAAGCCATTTCCTAAAGATATTCATCGTTAATTTATTTGCATAGTTAAAGCTATAATCCCGAGAACTGTTTAAGATAAGGTTGTTACCCTTTTTTTATGTTGACGGGAGGAAATCTTCAGAAAGATACCCCGCCTTCTGGAGGGAAGGCGGCGGTTATGTGGGGCTCTTACCCACTAAAACCTCCCCGGTGGCCCTTTCCTCGGTGCATGACGAGGGGCTCCGGGATCTCAACGTGGAACGCACCGGAGGGGAGATTACTCCCTCCCCCCCTGTGCCCTCATAGCGCTAGGCGACACGAGCCAGCCGATGTCGCATTCTTCCCGGGTCCACCTTGGTGGACGACTCAGGCCCTATCCCTTGTCGCCCAGTGAACCCGAGGCCCTTTTTAGTCGCCTTCTACGACAGGCAGGGGATACCGTAGTCTTATTCAAAAGTTTTCAATGACTCCAAACCGTTCTAATTGGACCTGATCGAAGCACCATTTCATAAATAAAAAAGAATAATCAAAATCGGTACACCCAGTCCAAAGTTATGAGGAAACAAAATAAAATAATACACAGACGAATTGAAAACCTCCTCCTTTTTTGAAGTCGGTTGAAAATACAAAGAAATTAAAAAAATAAACAAACCATTGTGAAATTAATGATAAAGTATGCTTTGTTCCCCATTTGAATAAACCCGTATGTTATCCACAACAGCAGCCATTTCAAAGAAAGGAAATTTCAGAGGGAAAATTCCGGTGGAATACGACAATTATTCTGTATAAAGCGGCAGGAGCCCTCGTGCTTGCACCTCTTGGTTTTAGAATAGCGCATTTTCATTAAATCGCTGCAACTTAACTTTTCAACGAAAGCTCTTAACCTTTATGAAAATTTTAGGTACAATATTTGACTGTGGATTTTGTCCGACGACATTATCTTGCGGAACGAGAATATTTTTGCACTGCCTTCTCTATTGGTTTATTCCTTTGAAGAATTTGAAATTGTTGAAGCTTCATTATCCCAATCGGTAGAGTCAGGCTACAGTTTGAAAAACGTTCTTTTAACCCTAAAACCTTGAAAAAAAAACGCTTTGGAAAATGTAAGGTCGTAGGTTCGAACATGTGTGAAACACGTCATTAATCGAATGGTAAAAATTATAGAATCTACTAGCGTAAGCTTAAGCTTTGTTTGAGTGATTAACTAGAATTTAAATAATATTTGTGTAATAAACTGCTATACGATAAAGCAGTAATAGCATGGTTATTAGGGATTTAAATTCAAGTGTTTATTTAACATAACTTATTTACTATCGGCGCTACCCCCTCTCTCTCATGCCTCACTCTCGCTCACACATAGATATGCATCGATCGTCAATGATCGGTAACTCTCGGCTCAAGCGCAGTGGGACACGACCGTAACGCTACGTTTTAGTGAATGCCACCCACTATCTTCAATTTATAATACGTCAAAAAATCGTAATGAAATTGTATTAATTGTATGTATTTCTATTTATTTTATTTTTCTTTTCACCCTTTTTCTTTATACATACTCACTGGCTACTACTAAGCTACTCACACCACTTTGCTATTAGTATAACATAAAATATGTCCTCTTTTTTCTTGTTCATATCCCAATGCTAGAATTACTAATAGTAGATTTTTAGTTAAGAATCTATCTTCTTAATTAATATCCGAAGGTGCTATAAACAAATATTAATAATAATTATTTGAATTACCAACCGAATGGTTAATCTCAATAGCGTTAAAGCTTGCGTAAGTATAACGTACCTGCAGTGCCGCCAGTCTACTACAAGTTCGTACCCGCAATCAAAACTTTTAAACACAATTTAAATAGCAGAGTACCAAGCCCAAAGTATTTTATGTAATATATCAAATCCTTTTACGGTTCAGTTGGATTTAAATCGTACAGATACGAACTTTGAGGAAAATTTAGAAGTTAAATTATATGTCATCAAGCAGAAAGAGGTCTTAAAAGTATTGCGTTGCCTAGATGTGAATAAAGCCAGTGGACCAGATGGAATACCAGCAGTTGTTTTAAAGACTTGCGCAGCCGAGTTGTCCCCGGTTTTAACACGTTTGTATCGCCTCTCGTTCAAAACTGGAATAGTACCTAAATCCTGGAAGTCAGCTAACGTGCAACCCGTGCCCAAAAAAGGCAGTCGTGCTGACCCTGCTAATTACCGTCCTATCTCAATAACCTCTATACTTTGCAAGAGTATAGAACGTATATTGAACTCCCGCCTTATCGCATACCTAGAACAAAATGATATCCTCAGTGACCGACAATACGGATTTCGCCGAAACCGGTCGACAGGAGACCTTCTAGTATATGTCACTCACTTTGTAGGCGAAGCCCTAGAGAGTAACGGGGAAGCAATTGCTGTCTCCCTCGACATCTCAAAGGCATTTGACAGGGTTTGGCATGCAAGCCTAATTAGCAAACTTCCAGCTTATGGCTTGTCCCCGGGTCTGATTGAGTGGATTAAGAACTTCCTGAGTGAACGATCGCTTCGTGTCGTCATCGACGGATGTACATCAGAGCCCATGACGACCAATGCCGGTGTTCCTCAAGGTTCCATCCTCTCTGCAACACTTTTCCTGCTGCACATAAACGATCTGTTGACGCCCGGCATCTATGGGTATGCAGACGACAGCACTATTGTAGAGAGATATCTCCCGGTGGGGCGGACCAGTCAGGATCAAGTACAGTCCGAACGCGAGGCCATGGTAGAGCGTACAAATTGCACTCGAGGCAGCTTCCTCCTGGGGCATAGCCAATCTTGTGCAGTTCAACGCCACCAAAACGCAATCATGTTTATTCACCGCCAAAAGGAGCCAGTCCACATTAGCTCCGACTTTTCAGAATGTATCTCTGGAATCCACCGACAGCCTACAGTTACTAGGAATCGAATTGTCTGCGAATCTTAACTACGGGCGGTTCATTGAATCCAAAGCGAAGGTAGCTGCGAGGAAGCTTGGAGTCCTATCAAAGGTACGGCGGTACTTCACACCTGGACAGCTTTTGACTTTATATAAAGCACAGATCCGGCCATGTGTGGAGTACTGTTGTCATATCTGGGCAGGTGCAGCCAAATACCAACTCGCGGCACTGGATTCCATGGAGAGGCGGGCCAAAAAAGTTGATAGGTGACCAAGATCTACACCTAGATAGTCTTGAGCACAGGCGCAAGGTGGCCAGCCTTTCGGTGTTTTACAGATTACACTTTGGAGAGTGTGCACAGGAATTACACGAGTTAATTCCCCTCATCCCCATTCTACCTTCGGACGTTTAGACTCTCGGCGGGTCTCCACCCTTTTATAGTTGATGTTCCGCGCGTCCGAACGAAGCGATTTGAGTCATCGTTCATCGTGTGTACAGCAAAGGAGTGGAATAAGTTGCCGGCGTCAGTCTTTCCGTCCAATTACGACGTGGGAGCCTTCAAGAGTAGAGTGAATAGGCACTTACTAAACTAGCGCGTACTATCTTTCGACTATATCACCACTTAACACCAGGTGGGATCATGGTCAAGCGCTAGTTTAAAGGCATAAAAAAAAAAAAAAAAAAAAAAAAATGTATAAATGGGAATGTTTTCAATTAGCTAACAATTTGTGAAAAGCTTGTGATTTTATTTGTATAGTATTTATTTTCTTGAAGAAATGAAAAAGATATTATTTTATAAAAATATTTTAAAGATGTGTCGCGGTCGCTTCAAGTTGCGTAGAACGCTGGCTCTCTAACTCGAGTTGAGTTCGATCCTCGGTGCCGGAACCAATGTAATTCTTTGATGCAATTTCAAGTCTTGATTTTTGGAAGAAAATTTTCTGTTAATCTGGTAAAATTTTATGGAATGTGTAGTCTGCCAATCCATTCTAAGGCTTCGTGGAGGTCTATGCCCTTTTACTATATATTTACGTATAGGGCATATAATTTATTTCCTTATACTCCTGTCGATTCAATGCTGATGCGCGTTCACCTCTCCGTCGTGTGCTTGATTATGTACCTTAAGTACTTCCTAGATGTTAACTTGTTTTCATTTATTTATTATAAAAAACAGTAAGTAGAAAGGTTGCAAGGTTAATGCTAACGCAGTTACAGGTGATGACTGCATGCAATGTATAAATGGCGAGTGACAATATTAAATTATAATAAAAAAAAAGAAAAACAAAAAAAAAAAAAAAAAAAAAAAAAAAAAAAAAAAAAAAAAAAAAAAAAAAAAAAAAAAAAATGTATAAATGGGAATGTTTTCAATTAGCTAACAATTTGTGAAAAGCTTGTGATTTTATTTGTATAGTATTTATTTTCTTGAAGAAATGAAAAAGATATTATTTTATAAAAATATTTTAAAGATGTGTCGCGGTCGCTTCAAGTTGCGTAGAACGCTGGCTCTCTAACTCGGGTTGAGTTCGATCCTCGGTGCCGGAACCAATGTAATTCTTTGATGCAATTTCAAGTCTTGATTTTTGGAAGAAAATTTTCTGTTTTCTTAGACTATTGTAAAAAGGTAGTTAAAAAGTCAATAAAATAAATATATAGACATTAAGGATGTATGTCTATTTATTACCAAGATGTATGTACCAAGATCACCAAAATTATGTAAAATTAAAAAAATAAGTAAATACAATATAATATATAAGAAATAGGAAATAGAGATAAGTAAATTAGTAGTTAAAAAAGAAATATTGTTAAAATGGAATAGTTTAAAATAGATATATAAATAGAATTGATAAATAGAAGAATGTAAAATAGTATAAAGTATAAATAGGGAATAATATAAGCACATAAATGTAATCGTTTGTAACATTTCGATAATAAGGGCCCTAACTAAACATGTTGGGGGAATGGAAAAAAAAAACCATTAGGCTATTGACGCGTCGTGTTGGTAAGTGTTTATCATTTTACATAATATTTTTTTAGTTACAATCTTTTCTCTAATTTTTATTATTTAACTAGTGCTTGTTATATTCATTATATTAAAGTTATTTATTTATTTTATGTATACAAATTGTCACACGAATGTGTCGCACGTTGAAACAATGGTAAAAATAACTTGTCAATAATGTCATTGGGAGTGCAGCTACATTTTTGAATTAAGTGTTGTTTTATAACTTTATTTGTAGTATTGTTTATTGCTTAACCTCGGCAAAAACACAAACGAAATTATATTTCTTTTTCCGATATTTAAAATGACCAAAAGTTGCTTTTGAGAAATTTAATACGATGTGAGAAAAAAATAAATAAGCTCCCTTAATTCGAATGTTCGCATCAGCCCCTCTCGTTCACGTAGCACTAAATTTATGTAAGGACGACCATAAATCGTAAGTAAAATTGGAGATAGTGGGATGCCGTGTAGTACTCAGCCAATGGCAGCTTATGTAACGCCGATTCTGGCTCGTAAAAAATAGGTGATCTGCATGAAAAATTGAACTAAGTAAAACGATAAAGGTGAAATGTAGACTAGGCATCTCCCCGAAATCACTTTCGCCCTTTTTTATTTAACTTATACGTGTTGAAGTAACGAAAATGCTTTGATAATTTTTTCTTATGGAAAGGATAACAAACAGAGCAATGAAAATGGTCTCACGTCCTTTTAACTTTTATGACATAGACAGAGATATTAATACTTGCCTTCTACTAACCTTAGTTAATCCCATCGGTTACTGGTGTTAGCCCATAGCCATATGTTCGATTCCACCATTCGACTGTTGACGTAAAACATCTCCTAGCACAAGCATAGGCTTAGTTCGAATAGTAAACAAGAATGTTAGTAATATTTCTGATATTTTGCTAGCTTTCTTTAAAAAATATATACCACGTACAATTTTAAGTGACTTCATGGGCGCCATTGCTATCTCTGTCTGAGTAAGCAAGGGCTAACCGCTTTTTACCGAGCTTATTTCCCATAGGAATAAAATGGTGGACCTATCGCCATTCATTTGGTACATATTTATTGTATTTTTATATGATATTTTGTTTCACTGCTATTACTAACATTCTTGTTAACCATTACAATTAAGATGAAGCTTATTCTAGATTCTGGGAGGTTGTTTACATCAATAGTCGACTGGGAGATTCAAACTTACGACCTCACGATTCGCACACCGTACTGTAAATCAATAGGCCATATTGACAATGGAGTTTCGTTTCCTGTCAATTCTTTAAGCAGGCATCTCGATCGTTTTTCGAGACTGCCACCAAACATTCTAACAAACTTCTTGTAAGTGCCGCCACTTATAAGCCTTCCTACAATAAATACCGTCGCGTCGCCCGGAAGCCGAGACACGTTCTTGACGATCCGGACGACGCGATTACCATTGCACAGGCTAGATCTCTACAAATCCACAAAGCGTCCATTCGCGACCGTCGGAGGTTGCGAATAATCCTTGCGCGTTACCGCTATTTTATGGGCAGGCCACACCCCCAAATGTTAGGAGCGTTGCTGGAGTTTCTTCGGCCACTTCTTCACCCAGCGCCAACGCTTCCCGAAATGGCACTCAAAGTTAGTTTAGCTTTTGAATGTCCCTTGGATTATCCGTGAAATAGCAACCGACTGAGTCGTGGTTCGGTCCTCCTCGAACCCTCGGATCGGAATGCTTACGCGTAACATAGTAACCGTCGACCGGGGTTACACCCCTCACCGGGGGACCCTTGTGTCGAGTTACTAGCAATAGAGGTTCAGGCTAAGCGACCTAAGAGCTGTGCCACCTCTCAATCCGGTGAAGCAGTCAAGGCCAGCTTCTCTGGCCAATCTGTATCAGTTCGTCATAAAAAATCGTTTCCTGCTTAGCCGGCTGAGATTTAAACATCGACCTCGAAATCATAGACGCCAGTGAAATGCTTAGCCATTAGGTTTTCACTGCTTATACAGAACACTTATTACATATAACATAATATACCTAAACAATTAATAACAAATATTACTTCATATTATATTTGTTACAGATTGTATTTAATTATATCAAATTATTCCATATAAATCAAAAACCAATAACACACCCCACAGAAATAGCCAGAAAAATAACCCAAGTCTCATTTTGCTACACAAAATGAGCCGTTTTCAACTTACTACAAATAAAATTGAGAAAATTCTCAATTTTTTGTTTGTTGCCTCATAACTTTGGAATGGGTGGTTTGGTTGGGACTGGGTTTTGATAATTATTTATTATTTGAAAGCTGGTACTTTTCATGTGTCCCAGTTTTTTAAAATAGCAGCCATGATAAAACCAATTAGGTCTTAAATTTACTTCAAGTATGTGCGCGACAAATGGACGAATAACTCAATATCATATCAACCGATTCGAAGATTCATTTTTAGTATTGTTTATTGCTTAACCGCGGCAAAAACGCAAACGAAATTATATTTCTTTTTCCGATATTTAAAATAACCAAAAGTTGCGTTTGAGAAATTTAATACGACGTGAGAAAAAAATAAATAAGCTCCCTTAATTCGAATGTTCGCATCAGCCCCTCTCGTTCACGTAGCACTAAATTTATGTAAGGACGACCATAAATCGTAAGTAAAATTGGAGATAGTGGGATGCCGTGTAGTACTCAGCCAATGGCAGCTTATGTAACGCCGATTCTGGCTCGTAAAAAATAGGTGATCTGCATGAAAAATTGAACTAAGTAAAACGATAAAGGTGAAATGTAGACTAGGCATCTCCCCGAAATCACTTTCGCCCTTTTTTATTTAACTTATGCGTGTTGAAGTAACGAAAAGGCTTTGATAATTTTTTCTTATGGAAAGGATAACAAACAGGGGAATGAAAATGGTCTCACGTCCTTTTAACTTTTATGGCATAGACAGAGATATTAATACTTGCTTTCTACTAACCTTAGTTAATCCCATCGGTTACTGGTGTTAGCCCATAGCCATATGTTCGATTCCACCATTCGACTGTTAACGTAAAACATCTGCTAGCACAAGCATAGGTTTAGTTCGAATAGTAAACAAGAATGTTAGTAATATTTCTGATACATTGCTAGCTTTCTTTAAAAAAATATATATGCCACGTACAATTTTAAGTGACTTCATGGGCGCCATTGCTATCTCTGTCTGAGTAAGCAAGGGCTAACCGCTTTTTACCGAGCTTATTTCCCATAGGAATAAAATGGTGGGCCTATCGCCATTCATTTGGTACATAGTTATTGTATTTTTAATAAAGAAATATAAACCGTTTTTTTTTTAAAGAATGCTAGTGATATTTTGTTTCACTGATTTTACTAACATTCTTGTTAACCATTAAAATTAAGCTGAAGCTTATTCTAGATCCTAGGAGATTGTTTACATCAATAGTCGAATGGCAGATTCATACTTACGACCTCACGATTCGCACACCGTACTCTAAATTAATAGGCCATATTGACAATGGGATTTCGTTTCCTGTAGCCGGCTGAGATTTAAACATCGACCTCGAAATCATAGACGCCAGTGAAATGCTTAGCCAGTAGGTTTTCACTGCTTATACAGTACACTTATTACATCTAACATAATATACCTAAACAATTAATAACAAATATTACTTCATATTATATTTGTTACAGATTGTGAGTATTTAATTATATCAAATTATTCCATATGAATCAAAAACCAATAACACACCCCACAGAAATAGCCAGAAAAAAAACCCAAGTCTCACTACAGCTACACAAAATGAGCCGTTTTCAACTTACTACAAATAAAATTGAGAACCTCCTCCTTGGAGGTTCTCAATTTTTTTTTGTTTGTTGCCTCATAACTTTGGAATGGGTGGTTTGGTTGCGACTGGGTTTTGATAATTCTTTATTATTTGACAGCTGGTACTTTTCATGTGGTCCAGTTTTATATAATAGCAGCCATGATAAAACCAATTAGGTCATAAATTTGCTTCAAGTATGTGCGTGTGAGATAATTGTAGTATAGTTGCTCCTTTGACTATCGAATGATTCGTTTCCGATGTTTAGATTATACTCGTATGTCTGTCAAATGCAGTTGCCAGTTACTCTTTGTTTATAACAGTTTCATTTCATTCGACACATATAGTATATATGTGTTAAAATACGAATTATTAGTTATTAATGTATGTACTATTATAACCAAAGAGTATTAAATATGTAAAGCATTGTGAGAAGTCGTATTGTTGACTCCACATAGTATAAGAGCAACGGTACAGTTCAAAGAGTCTCTTAGAGTTGTTCTTCGGTGGCGTCACTTAGTGTTGTTAGTGTTATTCGTCGGTAGTGCCTCTGTATATAAGTTAAGTACTACTGTTATTTACCTTGTCTTATATATTATACATGTACTATGAGTAAGGTGATATACCTATATTTATGGTGATGTTGTTAATATGTTATTTATTAACTAAAATATATGTGATGTATGTGTTACAATGAATATGAAAGTATCAAAGTTAAATAAAACGATAATACTGATAATAAGTATATTATTAACTGCTCCTGATTCTAACATCAGAAGTGGGATGGCGCATGGAGAATTAATTACTCTGTGCGTATTCCTAAGTCCACTGAGCCATTTCCCTTACATGTTATTTTTTTGGTGGCCGATACGGACTATTTATCTCATGTTGGCAATTATTAATAAATATGTCGGTCACTTTATTTATATTACATAAAATATTTTTCTTTCTTTCTTCCAGTGTAAAGCAAGGATGCACTTCGCATTAAACATATATTAGAAAGCAACATATCTGATATATTCTTTTCTTTTACATTATTTTATGTTAATCGTGAAAAGTTGTAAGGTAAGTTGTTATCAATTCTTTTGGTAAAAGAATTAGTTACCCACTTTTCTTAACATTTTATGTGGATTGATTTTTATTTAATTAATTGTGTAATATATTGTGTAATGTAGATATGTATTGAACATGCGAATGTTCAAGCAACAAGGAAGTTATTACCAAATTGTACGTAACTTTAAATCGTGTTTTGGGCAATCGTTTTTGGAGAAGATACGTATTTTTTTTTCTTTAATGGCATGTAAAATAGTGTAAATTATTCAGTACAATATAGAGAATAAAATATAATTGATGCTTTGAAGTTTAACCTTGCTAATGAATAATATTTAAGGTGCACACTAAATAGAAAACGAAACAAAACAGGTAGTCTGTAAATTTATAAATGAAGTTTAAATGTTAAATAGAAAGTAAATTATAAACACTATACAGTTATAATTATAAGGATATCTAAAATTTAGATTAGCCGAACAGATGTTAGGTTTTACAATAGTATTCCAGTTTTTTTCTACTACGGCGGAAGAAGCTGGGAAAGGAAAAGAAAAATGAAAAGATATTTGTGACCTTTCCCAAGATGTTAAATGATATTTTCTGTTAATTCCAATACATCAGAGGTAAGTGTTTTGATAATAGATGATACAAAAGAGTTTTTTTTTTTTTTTATTTTACTAAATATTTCTTAATTAATCTTTCCATAATTTTGAGAGTGAAGGTAATATTGATATTGGACGATAATTGTTTATCTCGTCGTTTATTTGTTTATGTGTGTAATATTGATGTTTTTAACAAATCTGCATAAAATCCTGTATTTAGGCTAAAGTTACAGACACGTGTACGCGGAGGCACTAAAAATTGTTTAAAGGTCTTCAGAAACTTATTTGAAATGCCATCCCGCATTAATGCGCAGTCGGTTTTCAATAAGGTAATAAGGTTATCAACTTCCTATTCATCAGTATTCAACAGTACAAGCGAATTTAGTGAGGACTGTTGTCTGGGTGGGCTGCGATCATGTTGGGGGATGTCGTCTACATCATTATTTGGAGCAAGTTTTCTCCTCAATTGACAACAAAATCTTTCTAAATAAATGAAATATAATATTAATGACATCATCGGGCTCTTTCCACCGCTAATGTTCCATCAACTTTGGATCCAAATAGACCATAGTGATGCTAAGAAGTTGGTCGACACATCTGGTGACCAGAGGGCTGGCTTATACCTTGCACAGAGGCTAAGCATTACCATACAACGTGGTAATTCTACCCGCCTTCTGGGCATGCTGCCAGGCGATGACGGTTTCGCACAGTTATATACTTTTTTTTTGTAAAATATCTATTATATATAGGCTGTAACTTTAACTTAATTTTAATGTAAATATATATTAATAGAAGATAATATATATGTATATATAATTAATATAATATTTGGCTAATTCTGTATCTCTTGTGAGATTATTATTATTATAGAGCTTTTTTTTTTGTAGGGTCTAGTCCAAAAAAAAAACCTGTAAAAAAAAAATTCTGATAGGAGAGTATATACCCCGCTCGGTGGAGTAGTGGGTATAAATGTAGCAATATCTACTATGGGGTTGAATAATGAAAACTGTAATTGAGTAAAAAAAAAAGTTTTTTTTTTTTTTTTCTCGGATGCAAAAGTTACAAGAAGTCAATTACCCCAAAGGGAGTAAGTAGGCTAACTTCGTTTTTGAGTCTTTCGTGAAGATTTAATAAGCTTTTGGTTCCATGAACCTTACATAATTTACAATAAAACAAGCCGACACTTGTTAAGTCTGAATATCTAAGAAAAGAGTACCCAGAACCCTACAATCACAATATTGCGTATTGGTGGCTACTTGACACTTTGGTTAGTAAATTAGGATAACGAGAATAGATTTGAAGTACTCAAATTAATAAAAAATGGTTTTGACTTGTCCCTCGTGAAAAGTTATTAGTCAATTGTGAATTATTAAAATAATTATATTTAACATTTCTTAACCACCTTCCTATAAGTTTCAGGAATTATGACAAAGGTTTTGACGAGGTGCTTTTGGAGTGGTCCTTGTGAGAGGACTGCGAATCCTCAACGGATGGTGCCGCATCAGGAGGCATTTGCCGCCACATACATCGCATCTCATTGCTGGCGGGCGGACATCGGCTCGCGCCTCGCGGGCAGACAGTGGGTCGCGCCTCGAGGGCGGTCAGCGAGTCGCGCCACGCGGGCGGTCCACGGAGCGCCTCACGGGCGGACAGCGGGTCGCGCCTCGTGGTCGGACTACGGGTCATGCCTCGCGGGCGGACTGCGGGTCACATTGGACAAGGCGGCCTGCGGGTCATCGTGGACATGTAGACGACCAACTACAGGACCGTTTGTTGACACTAATTTTGCTAGTTTAGTAGAATTAATAGTAATTGGTTCATTGTCGTATCGTTTAAAAGAAATGTCTGATGCCTTTCAATTATTGTATCAGGCCACTAGAGGGCTCTCTTACAACTATAAACATTGTGTAGACTATACTGCGGTCATTACCTAGAATGTGTTATATAACTCTGAGACACTAAATAACTTTTATAATGAGAACATGCATATTTTTATATAAATTTGTATTTTGTTAGCTCAATATTATAGGAGCAATAGTAATATAGGATGAATCAATGAATGATTTATTGGCAACTTTGCTTCGATGCAATAATTTGGCAAAATATTATTTAACACTAAAACAACATAATAATATAAAATAATTCAGTTTGACAATTCAACGAAGAAAAATGATGCAGCCAGTGCTTAAAAAAAAGGAAAAACCTGTAAGCACCGGCTTCCTTCCAGTTTAGCTACCATTTTCTTTTGTGGTTTGTGACAATTAAGATTGTGTGGTGTCGTGATGGTAGGCGACAATGTGCAGATGTTATGTATGACAGTTATACTAATGGGAAATAAGTTTTCTTTTGTCTCTGTTTCTGTGTATGTGAGTTTCCCAAGATAGTTACCAATTATTATTTTTTTTGCTTTCTTATTTGGTCTTCTCGTAGAAAAGCAAGGCGGTATTTAACTTAAAATAACGGCCTAGATAATATGATGAATTATCCCGAAAATGTTATAATATAATGGTCAGAATGAAAAAACGTGTAGAGTTTGTACGTCACTCATTGCATTGTTTTTTTTTTATTATTGGAAGCCTAGTACTACCATTGAACAGTACACACACGAGAACGTGTGGTAGTGTAGGATGGCCGTAACGGCGCCGGACAAATTCTAGTTTGTAGATTTCAGATTCAAGTAATCAACTGTGGAACATGTTATTTGGTAAGAAGATTGTCCTTCAACCACCGGTGGCAGATTGCCATCGCGCGATGTAGGTAACCCAGTCGATTATCATCATCTCATCTAAGGTGATAATAACTACTGTAGGCCATGTAGGCAATTTCGCTGTTCATGAAGTGAATAAGAAAAGGAAAAGATTTTTTTTTGTAACTTAATGCTCATTTTGTGAACATTAGTATGGGTTGTATGTTAAGAACTATAATATTAGTAATTTCTGTTTGCAATTTGAATACATAATGTATGTAAAAGAGACTATATAGAACTTTTAAGATAGTAATTAAGATAAACTGGTCCAAATTAATTAAGACGATCTGGTCCTGAGATTAACTGCTGAAGTCATTTGCTTCCTTCTATGTCCATCTCATGTGCAGCAGGTGTGGGGCTAGAAGTAACTGTCGCGGGAGCAATGACCGTTGTTACAATTTCTCTTAATGTCAGAAGAGAGTTGGTAGCAATGAATAACTGTTAGCTTTTAAGAGAATAAGGTGGACCAGATAAGATGAACAACTGAAGTAATATGTATTCTAAGGGTATCTGATATAGACCATGTATAAGGCTACATGATATTGTGCTGAAAGCAAAGACCGGTGTTATCGATTTCCTCTTAATGTGAAAGAGGGGTGGTAGCAATGACTAATTGTATTAGTATATAAGAAAATACCAAATGTAAATTACTTTGTATTTCGAGAGCGAAATACTTGTCAGTTTGGCCGTGTGAGATAATTGTACTATAGTTGATCTTTTGACTAACGGTGAATTATTTTGTATTTCGAGAGCGAAATACTTGTCAGTATGGCCGTGTGAGATAATTGTAGTATAGTTGCTCCTTTGACTATCGAATGATTCGTTTCCGATGTTTAGATTATACTCGTATGTCTGTCAAATGCAGTTACCAGTTACTCTTTGTTTAAAACAGTTTCATTTCATTCGACACATATAGTATATATGTGTTAAAATACAATTATTAGTTATTAATGTATGTACTATTATAACCAAAGAGTATTAAATATGTAAAGCATTGTGAGAAGTCGTATTGTTGACTCCACATAGTATAAGAGCAACGGTACAGTTCAAAGAGTCTCTTAGAGTTGTTCTTCGGTGGCGTCACTTAGTGTTGTTAGTGTTATTCGTCGGTAGTGCCTCTGTATATAAGTTAAGTACTACTGTTATTTACCTTGTCTTATATATTATACATGTACTATGAGTAAGGTGATATACCTATATTTATGGTGATGTTGTTAATATGTTATTTATTAACTAAAATATATGTGATGTATGTGTTACAATGAATATGAAAGTATCAAAGTTAAATAAAACGATAATACTGATAATAAGTATATTATTAACTGCTCCTGATTCTAACATGCGCAACAAATGGACGAATAACTCAATATCACATCTACCGATTCGAAGATTCATTTTTTTTTATTAGAAAGTACTTCAAGGGTAGTTTGACGGGAGAGAGAGTTTTTTGTTCACGCGGGGGAATCTTTTTATAGACCATCCTCCGGTACCCTGGGTGGGCCCGAAAGGATGTGTGGGACTCGGCCTGGGCAGCCGACCTACCCACTAAACCTTCCGCGAATGCCATCAGCCGTTATAAGCGGGGTGCCCCGGATCTGTCGAAGCGACAGGTCTACACCACCGATGGCAGATACCATGTCATGGCGCTGCGCTGCCCATCTCGGGCACACCTCGAGGGTGTGCTGGGCAGAGTCCACCGTCGCACCACAATCATGGCACCGCCCATCGGCCTCCCAATGGGCCATCCGACACAGGTAGTCCCCGAAGCATCCATGCCCCGTGAACACCTGCGTCAGACGGAAGGTGAGAGGTTTGCGCTTTCTGCGCATCCACCGCTCTAGGACCGGGCGCAGAGCACTTTGTACGAATACCGTACGAGTGATGCGCCAGGTCCTATTTCGTAATATTCCTACGATAAGTCGGAAATACTTTTACAACTTTTAACGTTTGGTTTGAAATCGATTTCTGTTTTTGTAATTGTACGTAAATTATATCAAATTATTCCATATCTTTTAATATAGAAGCGAAAACCAATAACACATCGCACAGAAACCATGAATTTATTCGGGATAAATATAGCCCAAGTCTCATTTTGCTGTACAAAACGAGCCGTTTTATTTTAATATCTCTATTCCTGACGTTATCATATTTAGTAGAAGCTTATACCAGTATTATATTAAATTAACACGACGATTTATTCACAGCTACGAGTCGTTTATTTATTACCTACTATACCATGATAAGTCCTTGACCTATGAGTCTTCGCAATAAGTTATTCAGAAGAAAATATTTGCTTAGCGTTTTGCTAATAGTAAATGTGGGGCCATAATTTTATATACTGTACCGTTAGTCTTTAGTAAATTCTAACTCTTTAATAAGTTTAATAGACTTCCTTGGCATACAGAGTATATCTTAATTATAAATTGCTAGAGATCCGCGCGAATATAGGTACCAGGTCAGCTAAATTCTAAAGTTTTTGCTGTATAAGAAACCTGAATTTTCGATAGAAATAAATGTGAAAATAAAGAAATAACTTTTTCAATTCTAATAATCTTCTTTAATATCAAAAACCCGTTACTATTATACCTTTTTTATTTATATTGCTTCTATAAAGTTACAACCTATAAATATAATATATATGTCCCACTGTTGGGTGCAGGCTTCTCTCTGTAAACAGAGAATAATGGCATAGTCCGCCACGCGTCTACTAGGGCCGCGAAATAGCAGACTTTACATGCCTTAGAAAAAATTTCTACGACATGTAGGTTTCCTCACGGTGTTTTCCTTCACCGCCGAACACATGGTAAATCAGCACATAAAATTGCAACAACAAATTTACTGGTGCCGGCACCGGGGATCGAGCTCGGGTTGCTAGCCTACTATGCAATCGGCTATCATTTTTCTTTTCTATAAAAAAGTATGCTAGCAACATTTATTTTTTTTTTTTACAAAATATTTTCTTATATTCTTATAAACCAATTCAACTAAGCTACAGCTTGTGCAAGGAGATAGTTCACGTACAGAATCCCATAGCTGAATTTTGGATTCGAATCTAAGCTACCCTAAACCATCAAGGCTATTGCTTTTAAAGCTCACTATAAAATATAAAATAGTCCGCGATCTGTCATTAAACCACTCGGCTAAAGCATTAGGTGTATTTAATACAAATACCAATTTCTTTTTATTGATAATTTTCAAATGTTTTAATAAATATATATTAGGTTTTTAGAAATTGGAATATTTTTATTGAACATTATTTGTTTAGGCAGCATTAGGTTTTATTTGCGTAGGAGAGTTGGTTAGGTTTAGGGTTGTAGCAAAAAGTTGTTTACAAAACGTGAAACCCATTTACGAAAAATTTTACTAAGGATTTGTGGATAATTTAAAAGGTATAAAACATGTACAAACATGTTTATGTAACAAATTGTGTAACATATAAAAAAATACACAGAACAAAATTAAGTGATAAGAAAAAAATCGACTCTACTTTCATATGTCACACTGTAAAAAGGCGTGACTGTAAGGTCATACACGGTCATACACGGCCTTATTATGGATCGGTAGACTTCACATTTGTTAGAAAATTTTCTAAGACATGTAACTTTCCTCCGGTTTTCTTCTTCAGCACTTAAAATTGCAGCGAAAAATCTCATTTGTGCCGGCACTGGGGATCGAACTTGCATACTACAAAATTTGAGGTAACTATCTAGATACTGAGCTGGCACGACTCTTGTGCCTTACTTAACCTAAAATGCTAAAGATTGCCTTAAAACAAGAATAAAGTTTTTCATTAGAAAAATATACATTTCTTTTTAAATTCCGAATAAAAAAAAATAGTCAACCGAATTACAAGAGATCCTTGACCTGTGAACCCTACTTATATTTTATTAAAGGACAGCCTTCATTTCCCTACACGAGTGGTTGAGTCAAAAGTTGAATATTTTACGTCAAAACAACCGGGCTCTTAATAAATCACAACAGCTTTGTAAACGATGAGCTGAAAGCAAAACATTTCTCGCATTACATAATAATGAATCGATAATGATTTTTCTTTTAAACTTGTTTCTTCTTTGTTCTTGACATTTTTGAGTACTTGTAATATATAATATAATGGTGGCTTATTTTAAAAATAAATTAAGGGAATTAGCAATCATTGTTCGCTTTTCACTGAGCATATTACAAAAAATTATATAAAACCAAGCATGATATTTTGAAGTGGCTTGAAACACTATGAATGTTGTTTGCAAGACACATAAAAAAACAGACGAATTGAGAACCTCCTCCTTTTGAAGTCGGTTAAAAAATTATAATATTAAAATGGGTGCCCATGTCGGTGGGTGATTTACTTTAAAATCCAGCAAAAACAGGATTAGGAGCGGTACGGATTAATTCATTCGAGAATTTATGTTCGACATTTATTCATAAGTGTCGTTTGTTTCAACATTAGGCATATATACTACGCAGACAGCAGCAATGACGCCATAGCCCAGTTCATCCAAAGGGCTATGAATGCCACCAACGAGAGACTGGAAGACTACAACATCGCGATGGCGTTTCGGAACAGGGACCCGAAGGCGATAGACCACGCCAATCAAGTAAAGGCGTTGGCGGCATCTGCCACCGGGGGGACACTTGTGTCGAGTTACTAGCGATAGAGGTTCAGGCTAAGCGACCTAAGAGCTATGCCACCTCTCAATCCGGTGAAGCAGTCAAGGACAGCTTCTCTGGCCAATCAGTGTTCGTTATTAACAAAAAAAAAAAAAGCGGCATCTGAGAAGGCGAATTGTTGAAGTTTTATGTAAACGGACGATCAGTCCGTGGAAAAGCAGTTGAAATAAAAAAAAAACAGGCATATTTTATAAATAAAATAAAATTGCCTTTATTTGTTACTACCAAAAAAACTGTCTTTAAAAAAGAAGTTAAGATAACAACCATCAGTAGACGGCACATGTTACGTCGGTTCAAATAAATTGCGTTGTAATTAGATTATATTATTTATTTTAATTTACGAAACCGTCAAACAAAGGAATGACGAGCGGACTTAAAGCTTATTAAAATTTTATTCCATTTAACCAACGCAAATTCGAGCGCGTTGTAAAAATAATAACGCAAATCTAACAAAGACTGGGCAACCAAAAAAAAATAAGCTCTCACGTTTGTTCATTTAACAAAAATAACAATGGCTGTTCATTTTGTATCGAGTATATTTAAATGTAATGGGTAAACCTTTATACCCAAGTTGTGTACAACTTTTGACGATTGCTTATTATTTGTATGTTGAAAATAATTGATATAAGCAACGACTATTTACTTTCTATCTATACGACTTGGGGTCCTTTAAGAAACGAGCCTACTCCTATCTCAAAGGCCGGCAACACACCTGCAGCTCTGGTGTTGAGGATGTTGATGGGCGACTGTGATCACTTAACATCAGTTGAGCTGTAAGTTGGTTGGCCGTTTTTTCTATTAGTATTAATTAGTTTCAAATCATAATCGAATGATTGTCGTGAATCAACATTGATTTAGTACTTAATACTTAAAATAAAATGGAGGCAACACTATGTACTATAATTTAAATAAAAATAAAATTTAATAAAAAATACTGTATTATCCAAGTTTACGTTAGATATCCTTTTTCGTTTAAGTTTATGTTTATTAATGAAACAGAAATAATTTAATAAAAATATTGTATTTTATTTGAATCATGCACAATATATTTGAGTTAGCTAGCGTCTTTATCTTCCGAGATTTTCAAACTTTCTTAACCGACCCTTTATTTTTGCTCACGGCTATATTTTGATAATCCTGGTCAGGTGGTTATATATTTAAGGATACTTTCGTGAAGTTGTTAGCATAAAAACCTCGTTCACTTTTTGACAACGTGACTTGCAATGTTACAATATTTTATAGCTATATAAAAAATTAATAGTCCTAAGGTCGAAACAAAACAACTCAGACCCTTGACCTTTGAAACCTTTTTGTATTTTATTAGAAAAATAATTTCCTTACACAACTACTTCAAAAGCTTAATATTTTAGGACAAAGCGACTTTTTTTTCGGGCGAACTACACATATTGGCTATAGAAGCTGGCCGTGACTGCTTCACCGGATTGAGAGGTGGCATAACTCTTAGGTAGCTTAGCCTGAACCTCTATCGCTAGTAACTCGACACAAGGGTCCCCCCAGTGGGAGATAACCTCGGCTTGGACGGTTGCTATATAACGTGTAAGCATTCCGATCCGAGAGCGCCCGAGAGGGCCGAACCACAACTCGGTCGGTTGCTATTTCACGGATAATCTAAGGGACATTCAAAAGCTAAACTAACTTTGAGTGCCACTTCTGGAAACGTTGGTGCTGGGAGAAGAAGTAGCCGAAGAAACTCCAGCAACGATCCTAGCATTTAAGGGGTGGGGCCTACCCACAAAATAGCGACGAAAAACAAGAAGAAATCGAAGACCGGAAAAATCATTGGTCAAAATTAAAAATTTACTAAAATTATTTTAAACTATTCCAGAACAATCTAGAAGGTCGTTTTAACACATGACTTTATATCGTAGATAATATACTGGTCTACTTGATTGAAGAATACTTCTTCTACTTTGAAAGATTTTTATTATACTAACGTTCAATTGCCACTCAAATTCAACTTGCAAATAGAGAGACGGTCTCTTTTTTAATTACACTCTAGGGGAAGCAGTGCCGTTCTGTCAAAATGTAGTTAACTTTCAACTCGGCCCTAGAGAACTATTGCGAATTGAATTTGAGCGTTTTGCCTAACGGCCATAGTGATAATGTTATTTAAATTTAAATACTTTTGTCGTACACCAACGCACGAACGTTGAACCTACGAATTAACGGACAACAGTTAAAGTCCCGCGAGACCAGTTATACTGAATTTCCGTTCTGCTGTATCTTAGTTACGTATCGTTCACAAAAATTGTTATTTTTAACGACACGTACCTTAATCGGCCAGGGGCCTCTACAGTATCACCGGGTTTTTGAAAGGTTGCTGCGCCTTACGTTGCAGCCCCGGATTCGCGAGAGGGTCTCGGCTCGGGTCGTTATTCTATTCTGAACTAAAGGTGCCAGTTGCTGGCAGGAACACGGTTCAGTCAGATGCTAAAATGTCATTGCTATCGAATATAAAATATGTTTAATAAATCGTCTTTTGTTTAATTTTTTTATACGGGAACAGGCAAAAGCTTACTGTTCACCTGATTTTAAGTGATTGTTTGATATTGGAGTAGGCACGTTTGCAGAGAGCTAGGCAAAAATACGTACTGTCGTGGAATGTCAACCATCAAGATGAAGTCAATGGAATTTGGAATTCTGCTGAAATCGGCAGCTGGCATAATTCCTTAGATCTATGCTATAATATCTTCTGCCACGTTCGGTTTCAACCATTTTTCATTAGTTGTGCCACTTACATTACGTATTTAAGTTATTCGCTTACTTGAATGTCTAATTTTAAACCCAAGATTTTCTTAGTTAAATAATTAGCAACATCATGTAAGTTGTGTTACAAAAATAAATACAAGGCAAAATATGTTGCGTAGTCTCATTCACATACCGCGTCTGTTTATTTTCTACCGCTGTACCGTAAGTTACTGAGACAAATAAAAATCTCTGTAAAGCAAATAAATTTAAAGCAAGACAAAGAAATACTTAAGCTAGAGCGAGTTAATTTTACACAGTGTTGTAAATTGTATACATGTACATTGTTTTTTATATATACCTACATAAACACGAATAAGATGCAAAAAAATAAGCCTTTTAAGTGTCATATTATTATCTGCGATTGATCCTGCGTTTTGCTAGCAAAATAATACTAAAAAAAATAAATGAATCGTATAGTAAATACAACTGACATGAGCTACTTTTTTTTTTGTTGACGGGTGATATCTTCTGGGAGGAAGGCGGGATTATGTGGGGTTTTTACCCATAAATTGTGGCCCTTCCTCGGTGCATGGTGAGGGGCTCCGGAATCTCCAGAGGAACGCACCGGAGCCCCTCTGCACTGTACTCTTTCGAGGGCACGTCCTGGGTAAATTTCAAAAAAAAAATCAAACGTTAAACGCTATTACGGGCGAACATCCCCTTTGTGTTTCCGAATTATCTTATTAATATGACGAAATAGAATTAATTAAAAAATAACCCAACTCTCATAAAACTGCAAAATAAAGATGAGATTTGGGTTATTTATTTATTTTATTTTTACTTCGGAGGACAACTCACCAGCGTATTCAGGAAACAACCCTTTTCCTCGTCTTCTTTTTGAAATAATTTATCACCACACCTATTAATTAATAGTATTCTTTGTGGTATAACTTGTATGTCAGTTGTGCCTAATTAAGTTACGTTAAAAGCTGCACCGATGGCTCAAATACTCTTGTTTGTTTTAATGAAAAACTTCTAAAACTTTATTAATTTTTCTAATCATTCCAAAATATAGCTTACGTGACCTAATGTTAAAAGAGTGACAGTAATTATCAGTAAACAACTACTTTTATTTACCATATTGCCCTTTAATATTTCCGCACTTGCATCTGTACAAATTATGTATTTGAGACTTATAAATTATGTATTAGATTCAAACCTACAAGCCTAGTTTTGACATAAATAAGCTTAATTTTATAACTAAAAGGATATTTTATGTTAAACAGTGAATGTACATATCTGGGTCAATAAAATTATTTTATTTTGTATTTGTATTTTTTTATTTTCTGCAGACCGTAGTTTTCAATTTTATCAGTTATCAAGTGTGTAAAAAGAAATATTGTTGACTAAATCTTGCGAATCGGACTGTGAAGTCGGAGTAGCAATCGCCCACAGCTGAAGCGCTTAGCACATCTTTGTCAGAGATAAATGGAGGTATGAATTTTTGCACGGATTCCCGCTTTTTTACGTTATTTTTATTGTAACTAAAAGGTAGCTACTTTACTTGATTTACCAGTATGTCTATTGACCATTAATAATTTTTGATTACAGGTAACAAAAACCATAAAGGTATGTATCCTTCACATGTCTTATTTACAATCTGTACCGTTGGAAATCATGCGTATAATTGAAGTACGATATATTTATTATGTTTTTGTGATATTAATAAAGTTAATAAAGATTATAGTTATTAGCTCTAAACAATGGAGGATGCATCAAATCTCGTGATGACGTCATCAAGGTGACATCAAATGTAAAAAAATCTTTAGTTCGTGGACACTGAACCTGGGGATTACCAAAGTCGACAACAAAAATCGAAAATATTTGTTTCACTGAATATTCATTTTGATACCATGTTATCCACAGTAAAACGTACAAACATTTCGCTACTGAGCAACAATTTCTTTATAAATAATAACTAAGAAATGGTTAATTAAATGTAGCGTTCAAAAATCTATTACCTTAGTCGATAAGGCAGTAAAGTGTTACTTCTTACTGTAGTGCCTTTCCGACTAGCGAGTCAGTTTACCATATAATTCTGTCTCTTGCGAGGCGAAACAGATATGCGACACTCGCAATTCCAGTCCAATGTTACGCAGCCATGGTTGCTAGTATTTTTCTGTATACTCTCTCTGTCTCTTTTTCTATAGAGTCGGTCCCTCATGTTTGAGGATCGTGGTCACCATCAGGGTTGAATCTGAAGCGAATGATTTGCCATCCACCATCTTCTGTCCAGCGCGTCTCTTACGACTGAGTAAAATTCGGAGGACGTCGACTCTTTTATCTGATCGGACCAGCTGTCGGTGAACGGCCGCAAGATCTTTTACCTGCGGTGTTCCCATCTACGATCAGTTTTCTAGACTTTTCTCTATACAAAGGAATATTAAACCTCAACAAATGCGAATTCTTTTTAAATTGCAATGAAAGTAAAAATCGTACTGAAGTAAAATTAACTGTGAGACTCAAAGTGGGAGGTAATTGAGTATTCGTGAAGCGCACTTGTATCCCGTGGGCAAATTATTCGAAGCTTCTTCTTTAGACGTAAACCAACTTGCAAAGAAATGTTTTCCTTTCTTCGGATAAGGTATTAAAAAATTCTTCTTGAAATTAGTAGTAATAGGTTGTCAAATATCTCCCTTCCGCCTTTTTGTCTTTTGAATTTCGCGGCTATGTACAAAACGCTACAGAGCTCGTATCTAGCAATACTATACATAATTTGAAAGGTCTTGACATAACCTACAAAACGACGCTATGCATAATTAGTTTGGATATTGCGTTCAACAGTTATTTTAAGAAACCTACAAAAAAACAACCTATATCTGTATGTCTAACCAGTGGGCAAAGGCCTTGTCCGTTAAAAGAGTAATGGTGCAGAGCTTGTCACACGCACCTAATGCGGATTGGCGAACTTCACATGTGTGTGTTGTTTAAGATGTTTCTTTACGATATTTACCTTCATCACCAAGCACGTGGTGAATCAACACTTAAACTTAATAAACTACAATTAAATTAGATATTTAATGTAATGTTAGTTAGGTTAGTTAAAGCCTTTATATTATATATTTCCCACTGCTGGGCATAGGCTTTCTCTGTAAAGAGAATATAAGATCGTAGTCCGCCACGCGGTGTGCAGGTAGCATGTAGGTTTCCTTACGATGTTTTCCTTCACCGCCGAGCGCGTGGTAAATTAGCACATAAAATTGCAACAACAAATTAACGCACTATACAACATGAGGCGACCGCTCGAACACTGAACTATCACAGCTCATACATTGAGCTATCTACAAGTTTTAAATCACAAGTAGTAATTACATATGTATTTATATATGTGATTACATAAGAGTATGTAGTCATATACGTAATTACATTAAAAATAAAATACCGCATCCATGTCGCCCAGCTTCATGAATGCACGTCACATAGCATTTCAATTTCGTTCCTTGTTCTTTTAATTTCAGTTAATTAGCTCCATTGTGCGTTTCTACGGGACTTGGCGGTTTCCATTCAAGAATTTAATGTACGTACATGCTATTTCTTTCTTTGAACGTCTTCGAGAACAATGTCAATACTTACGTAATAGACTTTTGTGAACTCTAAATATTTGTAGTCATGATTACAAGCATTTATTAATATTATCACTGTGAATAGACTAAAACAAGACCATGATGCCAACCAAAGTCTCATACTGCTATATCGATAGAGATAACCATTTTTTCAATCTATTCAGTATTTGTGGTTAACTAAAAGCGGGGTGAAAAATAGATTGTTATCTGTCTACCCTACTTTAGTTAACAAGAGAGCATATATTTATTTATTTGCACCAAACAAAAGTGTACAAAAAGGCGGACTTAATTCCAAAATGGCATTCTCTGCCAGTCAATCTTGGAGTTGTGTAGAGATAAACGGGTGCAAGTTTATTGAAAAACAAAGTAAAAATAAATATACATACATTAATAAGCATACATACATATATACATATCAATATAATTAAAAATATAACCATAAAAATGATGTTACAATGAATACAAAAACACGTAATTTTTGAACACGATTCCAATTAGATACGGACCTCTGCTACATATCGGGTCTATCCAATTATATAAAAGGTACGAACAGTTTTTAGAAGATGTACTGAACGCGACAGTTATCCCAGCTTCCTGCAGTTTCTTATGCAAACAGTCTCAAAGTTAGACGTTTATTCGTCGGAACGAATTTCTTGAGTAGTCAATGTTAGCACAATTTCAATGTATTGTTGAAGTTTCATTTGTCATTTCAAACTCCGTTTTCGTTGAATGAATGTCATAAAAAGTGTGTTTTCAATAGTGATACAAATGTCTAGGATACAAATATACAGTTCTGACACACCCTAATTTTATACATGTCAATACATCTTTGTATACGTGTTCGTCGATTGCGAGTACTTATTGTTTATGCTTCATTTGTCACCTTAACTCCAATTTCTTTGTATGAATGTATAGATAAGTGTGTTATCTAAATGTGATACAAATAGATATACATCTTTGTATTCATACATGTTCTTTGGTGAGAGTTCTTATGACGTCACATATTGTCAAGATGTTACCAATTTTATCATTCATCTTTTCTATATATGCATACCACTGAACTATGTCTTTATTCAAATCACAATTTCTGATACTATCAAGAAGCAACTAATCTAATATATCACTAAGCAAATATTTAACAGGTTTAAAAATGACTTTATAATTGCTTTTTACTGTTTTAAAAAAATTGAGAAGTTAACTTACCTAAGATGTAATTAATGATAAACGAAATCACAATAGAACCGCGTCTAAGTCGAAAACTTGTCTCGAACAATTATTCTAAAGTTTTATCGCAGGAAATTCTCAAATTCATTCTATAAAAAATTTATCATAAAAGACATACCTACAATGATGTTTATTTTTCGTAAATATTTTTGATCTGATTTCGTTGGGTACATTATTATTGCGATAGAAGATGTATAAACATTTCTATAGGCATACGTGGTGATAAATATTTTAAAGAGTGTTTCGCATATCGTGATATATTATTATAAAAAGGCCTGTAAGCTCGTAAGAACTGAACTTACCCAATAGAGTTAAATTCAAGAACACTGCAATAATTACAACCTAAGTGGTCTTAGTTGGAACACAAATTGCAAAGTTGAAGTAAGCTTAAAACCCGTATTTTAATGCACCCCGACATTTCACAATACGACCAGCACTGTAAAGAGAAAAGTATCCATTTTAATCCGTTAACGGTCTTTAAATTGTAAATGAAACCGCATTTCTATTATTTTTAACGGCTTTTTTTACAGAATTTCTGTTAAGATTTTATTCAATTTGTTATTTTCTTCATCGTCTCCATTACAATCTAAATCGACGAATATGTCCTGATATTTGAGGGATTGGGTGAGTAGAAACTATTTGAAACCTGAATTCAATGAGGTAATTCTAAGCTAAAGTCTTCTTCGAAAGTATTATCACCAGATAGCAAACAGTTGTTGATGATGTGGTATTCTTATCCTCTCCCCTACACTTCCACCATATTTACTAAAATTTTAAGTGCATATCGTTTACTCATATTATTTTTAAATTATATTTTACTACAGCTAATTTGTCAAAATAATTCGTCAGTTATTGCTTGTAATTTCATATGTTTAGATTTTATAAAGTTTTCAAAATAACCATACATAGGCCTCGAGTCTGCTATTTGCCAATGACATTTCACTATTAAGCCAACAAATTACAAGTCAATTCTCATTGTGCCAAGACCCATAATGTACTAATTGAAATATATCAATTGAATTTTTATATACTTTTTAAATTATTAGATATTGACTAATTGGTTAAAATGTATGGGCATATTTCGAGGATTTCATTACATACAACATTGAAGTATCAGTGTTATGTCATTGAAAGACCAAAGTGGCACAACTGAACTAGTAGATTACCAAAACTGGCATAAATCGACTATAGTGATATCACTGAACGTTCCATTTGACACAATTAGATTAACAGATTTGGGGCCTTGTTACACGTATACAATACAATACAAATCTTTTATTATTTAATTAGATTCTATTCTATAACAGCTCAAATTCATGTAATAGTAATAAATGTTACTATTCTCTACAGGAATAACTACTAACTCAATGAACGAGTATTTGGAATCAGTAGGCTATATTCCTTTCGTATCACGGTTACCTCTATGTACATACATAAGTAAACGTTTGATTTGAAAGTTTACAAGCAACTACTTAGTTACTCGTTTTAAATTTTAATAGTGTGGCTTATATAGTTCAGGAATATCAGATTTGAATCTGTTGGCGTTGATATCTACACCTGGAAAAAAGTGGTTTACAAATGAGTGTCTAAGAAAATAGATGGTTCTGTAGAAAGTACATTGTCAGCAATCACCAACTTCGAGAAGTGTTTGCATTCGAGACAGCAAGCAGAATCCAGGGCTGCACTCGAATTGCGACGATTCAATATCTTAAGTTTAACGTTTGCATCACAAACTCGTTCGTAAACTTAATTATTACATTTTGAAATTGTTAGTTTCATTTGTTATTTTGTTTAACGTTTATTACTTTTAATTAAATGTTACAATTTTGAACTGAAATTTACTTAAATTTATCAAATTGAAATCATTAATTTGTCATAAGCTAATCTCGGTGTGTTCAGGCTCAAAAGGCAATGATTTTGAATATAACTTACATTATAGTTACTTAATATAATGTACTAAATTAATTTAGCAGTTAAAGATGGAGTGAAGGAGGAGGTACTTAAAACTGACGAACAATTATGCGAAAATTTATGGATGTACGAGAAACGAATACGAGTGCCAGAACCGTGAAAGATTTCTCAAGGTCTATAGCGTGATTATTTTATTGCTGTTATACTTCTTTTGATGCCATCTTCTCAAAGGTTGGCGACCATCATGGCGATTTAGACCCTAGACACAGCAGCTCGAAATAAAGAACGTGTGCTCTTATTGAACCATTGGCGTTGATTTTTAAGCCAAGACGTTCTTCTCCTTCCCGGATTTCTTTTCCCTTGTATCTTTCTCTGGATTATGAGCTGTAAGAAATCGTATTTGGGATTGCGCATTATATGACCTAGGTATTGCAGCTTTCGTCTCTTAATTGCGTTTATCGAATTTCAACTTTCTTTCCAATTCTTTGCTTTACTTCTTCGTTGCGTACTGTGTCTCTCCAGGATATCCTTAACATTCTTCTGTAAACCCACATTTCGAAAGCTTGAACTTTTTTGCACATGGCCTCGGTCATAGTCCAAGCTTCGACGCTATACAGAAGAATGGAGAATACAAAGCAGCGTGCAATTTTCATTATACAGCGTTTGTATATTAATTACATTTATCAATTCGCTTTACGATTGTCATAGTTATTCGTAATCACAAAAAGACAACATCACTGTGACTAGAATTATCAAATAATATAGCGCCTTACGCATGACTGTCCACTTTTTGTTGTTATTTGATCATAGGTTACTAAAATAAATGTAATAATGATTCTTATTAATCATATTACGTACTTTAAATGTTTTCTGTATCGTTTTATTTCCTATATACAATCATCTTGTGTATAAAAATGTATATTAATTTATATATATATATATGATTCTTAGAACGCTATTTTTAGTGGCGGTACCCTTAATCTGGTCTTCACGAAAAGCTAGCTGGACGAATAGGCTGAATAGCATAAAGCTACATATATTGTGGTGCAATAATTTATCCGTTCATTTATCTTTTGGTATTTCATGTAATCGAGTAAGCAAAATATCACAGCCGTTGTAGCAAGGCGATCGCCGTAAGTTGCGTTGTGCGCTGGCATCCCGAATTCGATCTCCGGTGCCGGCACCAATAGCAATGTTGCAATTTTAAGTGTTGATTTACCACGCGTTTGGCAGTGAAGGAAATTATTGTGGGGAAATCTACATGTCTTAGAAGAGTTATCTAAAACGTGAACTCTGTCAATCTGCACTGAGGGAATATGCCCTTATACTCTCTTACAGAGAAGGCCAGGAACTTAAACAATAACTTAATTATTTGAATGTTATTAATATTTCGTGTAATATGGGAATTAAATTCATATCATGCAACATATCAGCTGAGTATCAAATAGGCTACTGGGAGTACTAAAGTTAACCACTTTTTATTAATAAGAGCAAAGCACTAACGTTTCTAGCTCGTCACGATGAATTACCGACTTTTATGTGGTACAAGGTTTTAAAATTGTTCATCCAGACGTCTAGACGTGCGATAATTTGGTGTTTGATACGAACGCGTTGAAAAAGGTGCCATGTTAAAACTTGGTAATGTGACACGAAAATTTCAGTTTCTTTCATTTTTTTAGAAGGAGCTAACGGCCGTGTTACTTTATTACAGTGCCTGGATACTTGGTGGCTTATTTTGTTATGTCTCTGATCTTTTCATTGATGACTAGTGTACACAGCCCGCTTCGCCGGGCTATATTTTGCTTTATTTTATTTAAACAATAAACTTACATCATTACATATATAATTTAATACTCACAATATATTAAATTATTCATTTCTCTCTGTATTAATTCTTTTCTCGAGCGGGTGAAGATCATTACCTACACCCATGTACATCAAATATACACCATTGTACTTCAAAATGGTTCATAATGACATAAATATACAAAACGCATGTGTCAATGGAAATTTGGGTTATAAAGCAATAGAATATCATCATAGTAAATAAAAGCTGTACTTGACAGTTCAAAAAAACAGATTGCTCCAATCGTCACCAAACTTTACAGGATTACTCGCTAGGTCAATATGAAGATTCCCTAAAAGTTTCATTGCAATCAGTCCCGCCGTTTCGGAGCCTATTAGGAACAAACACACACACTTTTTATTTTATATATATAGATTAAACCTGCCAGTATGTTTTTCTATCTTCTTTTGTATGTAGAGGATGCTACGAGGGAGAAAATCTTTACAAAGATACCCCGCCTTCTGGGGCGAAGGCGGCGGTTTTGTGGGAATCTTATTATTATCCCATTAAAACCTCCCCGGTGGCCCTTTCCTCGGTGCATGACGAGGGACACGACGAGGTTACTCCCTCCCAACCTGTGTCCTCGCAGCGCAAGGCGTCACGGGTCAGCCGATGTCGCCTTCTTCCCGGGTCCACTTTGGTGGACGACGCAGGCCCCCACCCTTCTCGCCCAGTGAACCCGAGACCCCTTTTAGTCGCCTTGTACGACAGGCAGGGGATACCGTAGTCTTATTCTTGAGAGCCCAGAACTACCGCCTTGAACCTTACTTTAAGGTGCTAGAATAAGTGTAAATAGATAAATAGATTGGCAAATTATCCGAAAAAATATCTTCTAAAACAGTAAAATAAAATATTTTTACCACGAAACCTTAACTATATTCAGTATTCCTGCCGCCATTGACGCACGGGAATGAAAAATTCAATAGAATACTGTTATGGAAATCTTGACCGTATTGAGATTCAAATTTAACGTGTTGAAAAACATCGCAGCCGTTGTGGTATCTTACTTTTAAATGTGCTCAACTGGCTGTTATGGGGCTGTAATCAAAAATGAATCTTCGTCTTCAGTAATAAGAGATATAGAAGTACTCAGTTTTTTTTCCATCCCAATTTAATGTCTACAAAAATATATGGAGCCAACCAGTCATTGATTAATCAACCATCTCAAATAAATGTCTTTCGTCCTTAATACATAACGGTGTCTGTAACGTCTGGAACTAGAGAACTGTCAAAATATTAGAATTTCGAACAAGTATATTTACGAGCAAAAATAAAAACCGATTTCAATTCGAATCAAACATTACACGCTATTACGCTCAGACGCCCCCTTTGTATTTCTGAATTATCGTTGGAATTTGACAAAGTAAAATTAATCAGAACGCTACCAAACTTTCATCAAACTACTCTTAAAGTATATTCTTTCCAATATAAAATGAATCATCGAAATCAGTTGAGTTATTCGTACATTTGTGGCGCACATACTTGATGCAAATTTAAGACTTATATGGTTTTCTCATGGATGCCATTGTCAGGATTGGACCAAATTTAAATGGGACCACACTGGAAGCACCAGCTTTCAAATCAAGAATTATCAAAATCGGCCCACCCAGTCGAAAGTTATGAGGTAACAAACATTAAAAAAAACATACAGACGAACTGAAAACCTCCTCCTTTTTGAAGTCGGAACAATAATTAATTTAGGTAGTTTGATAACTTCTATCTAACATACATTATAAATAACTCATAATTTTGTTCAAATCATAATGAATAATTCAAACTCCTTACCGTTGTTAGGTCGTATACATTCAAAAATATACTATCACGATGATTCGTTAAATAGTTGATTAGTTTATCTTCAAACTTTATCTTAATTTAACCTTTTTGTACAGGCGTCTTATCAAAGTTTCCTAATGAGTTTAATAATTAGAATAATTGGTTTATTACTTAAATGGACGTCTATACAAATAAATAATAATTAGAATGTTTGTTTGTGTCTGTTTCTTGCAGCTAATATCGATAGTGGGTGGACTGGTTTTGACGGGACTTCCACTGGCAGAAAGCTGATGTATTACGGAGTAACTTAGGCAATAATAATAATAAGCCATTTAATCGGTTAGACAAATTACAACACATACGCAAATTAAGCACACAGTTAAAAATGTGATAGTTTAAAAAGAAAAAATATATTTATCACTAAAAACGGTCCAATAATAAGGCTATGCGTTGCAATGCCGAACCGACCGGGTTCACTGCTCAGCATAATACTGACTACCCAAGGAGTTACACTCCTGGAGGAGGGTAAATCAGCGCTGGTATTCTGCAGAAAACAAGACGAAACCGAACTCAGTCAACCAAAATGTTTAAATTAAGCAATTCCTATAATATTTATATTTTTTTTTACTTACCTACGTTACGTCGTTTTTTGTGTGTCCATTAAGAAACTAGGCTACTTTGATTAAAAAAAAATTAGGCGTTTTTAATCGCAGGTAAGGCAGCGGGCCGCAGCTGGTATACATTAATTAGATATACCAGTGGGTTTTCCCGGAGTGGCACTCAAAGTTAGTTTAGTTTTCGAATGTCCCTTAGATTATCCTTGAAGTAGCAACCGACTAAGTCGTGGTTTGGCCCTTTCGAGCGCCCTCGGATCGGAATGCTTACGCGTAACATAGTAACCGTCCAAGCCGACGTTACCCCTCACGAGGGGGACCTTTGTGTCGAGTTACTAGCGATGGAGGTTCAGGCTAAGCGACCTAAGAGCGATGCCACCTCTCAATCCGGTGAAGCAGTCAAGGCCAGCATTTCTGGCCAATCTGTGTAGAATGCTTATTGATGTACTGTGTACACAGTGTCAAAAGGGTTAGACGATCGCCACACATAGCGAATGAAGTCAAATGGTTATTTTTAAGCTTAAACCGACACCATAACAGTAATCTCAATGTACACATAGGCTGTATTAAAACCCCGACAGGTAGATCATAAATCTAATGCTGAACCATTAGGCTATCACTACTTTTAATTAATTAAATTATAGCCTGATTCAATAAAAATATTTACCGTGACCTAAAGCAGTGGCAGGTAAAAGTATTTCTCATTTATTTCATATCTATATATCTATACATTAACACTAATGCAAAGCGTATAGAGAAATATCAATCTGTGTCGTCTCGTCATGAAAAATATACCAGTGGGTCCTAAGCAAAGTCCTGTATCGTAACCAGTAACACGGAATATTGTCGATAGTTGTTATCCTTTGCTAATTGCTTCAATGTACATATTATTATGTATTGTATGTATATATTGTCTCATTTACATTTCGTATCATTGCCAGGTGACAGCTCAACAATTGTTAAGATACATTCATACATTTATTTGCATTAATCATACTGAAATATTATTATTACTAATTTTATGTATGTCTTGGACTACTAGTAAATTGTATGTTCTTATGTTATTAACAACAATTATTTATCAAAATTACAGAGCTAACATCACATTGTCAAACGCGAGTTTTAACAAAAAAATATTCATGTCGATTCTCTCTCTAGTGTCGGTCCCTCATGTCTGAGGATCGTGGTCACCATCAGGGTTGCACCTGGAGCGGATGATTTGCTTCCACCGGCTTCTGTCCAGTGCGTCTCTTACAGCACTGTAAAATTTGGAGGACGACGAGTCTTTTACTTGTTCGGACCACCTTGTTGGTGAACGGCCGCGAGATTCATGTCGATTAGATATTTAAATTTAGAGAAAACAATTAATACTAACATCCCTTTTACTAAAAATACTAAAAAACGCAGCAACGGACGCGCTAGTTTCCTTGTCATACCGAAAGTTACCGATTTACGGAAAAAGATCGATTTGTTTTGAAAGAGCACAACTGTACAACAAAATATCCGCACACGTTAAGAGGGTATACACATTTAGCGCATTCAAAATGCAACTTCCTCAACAATAGCTAATCGTCTCCAAGCAAATGAATACGTTAGGTTTTTTGTTTTTAATGATATTTTAAACAATCTTACCGATTTTCAGCTTGGTAGGAATTTAGGTAACTTCGAATGTCTAAATTGACCGGACTATTCAAGAGTAGTGAATAGGCACTTACTAAACTAGCGCGTACCATCTTTCGACTATATCACCACTTAACATCAGGTGGGATCGTGGTCAATCACTAGTTTATACCCCATAAAAATGACTCCTCCTTTTCAATCGACTTCAAAAAAGAAGGAAGTTCTCAATTCGTCTGATACGTCATAACTTTCGACTAGGTGAATCGATTTTGATGTTTCTTTTTTTTCTTTGACAGCTGGCGCTTCCTATGTGGTCTTGTTTCCATTTGGTCTATGAAAAAACTATATAAATCTTAAACTAATGCAAGTATATGCGCGACAAATGGACGAATAACTCAATATCACGTCAACCGATTTCGATGATTCTTTTTATTGGAAAGGATTTACTTCAAGAGAAGTTTAATAAGTTTGGTTATGTTCTGATTAATTCTGTCTCGTAATATTACTACGATTATTCGGATTTACAAAGAAGAAAGTCAGATTTGAAGTCGGTTTTTGTTTTTATTCGTATATTTACTTTTTGTAATTATGAATATCATAATTTACACAACTACGAGTATGATAAAGTAGTCGTTATTGTGGTAATTATCTTAACTTCCCCGTTTGTTTTTACCTCTTTTAATTTTATCTTTAATTTTTATTTTATCTTTGAACGATGTCGAATCACGATGAGTATTCAATTGTTAAAGTTTCAATAATAAGGGGTGGTTCTGAATATAAAATACGTAAATATATTTTTTATCATATTAACGTGAATGGTTTAGTTTTGGTTTTACAAAAATTAAAAAAAAATTACAGCCTATATATATACGTCCCTCGGATGGGCAAAGGCCTTATTTCTAATAGTGTCTGAGGTCATATTTCACCACGCGACCCTAGAAACTTTTCTAACACATGTAGGATTCCTCTCGATGTCTTCCATCACCACCGAGCTCGTGATAAATAAACACTTAAAATAGCAATTAAGATATTTTTTATGCCAACACTGGATTCGAACTCGGGTTGCTAGTGTACTTATTTAACTATAAGCGACCGCCCGAACACTAAGCTACTACGGATTTGTGGTTAATTTTACAAAAAAAAAATATTTTTAAAATCGGTACCGTAGTCATCAGATTACATTTCGTAAAACATTAAGTTGTATTTTTAAAACATACATAATTCTATTACAGTACTTTGAGTTTGTGTAATACAACATACAGACGTAATTCTTAACTTTTATTAAATGTAGTTGTTCGGCAACTTAAAAACACATTTAACTTAGGTGTTCTTTTGTTTATGAATCGTTGTCAAATAATATTGAAGCAAGCACCACGCATTTCATTTACACATCGGACAGTGAAGCAAATTTGAACACTAACAACATCAACAGTAGTAGAAATAGTAGTAGTAGAAGTTCAGGTAGATTTATTTATTTGATTGCAGTGTTCATTAATAAATAAAGCAAACAATATCGGGCACTGAGGCCTCCCTCACACCTGACTGACCGAGATCAATTGCTATGACGTAAGCACTGTTACGTGGTCTAAAAGTTAAGAATTTAAAATCAAAACTAAGCCGCGAAAAATTATTTATATATTAATTATATCATGTTAAATTAACCATTAACTCGAAAGTATTATTATTATAATTAATTAAATAACGCTAAAACGTAACTCTTGTTCTATGCGAAATCTCCGATACCGTTGAGAATTAATTTACAATTGTTAAATTGATCGGCCTACGATCGGTTGAAAGTTCAAATCCTAACCATCGTTAAATTTGTCTCTGGTGTATGAATACGCCTGGTCGCAAATGTACCTTATAAGCTTTGTGAAAATCGGAACCTAGAGCGTAAAAGGACATGAGAAGTTATTTTCTTTACAAAAATCTATATTTAGAATACACGAAATTAACAATTATGCGCATTTTTTTAAATCATCCGAATTACAAAAATCCTATATGGGTATATAGACGAGAAAAAAGTATAAAAAAGAACTCATTTTTTTTATTCGGTATCTATAAACCGCGATAGTGTATAGTCACCTTAACATCAATAATAATAGACGATATGTGTTGACCTTATACGAAGCGTACTTGATAATGTGATTCAGTTTATTCCGACATCTCGTGGACTGTGGACGCGTTTCAAAATGACGAGCACAGAAGAGGCCCCTTCTAGTTTTTGGGACGAATTCACGAGCCCACTTAACTTACTACTAGTTGCTGTTATTGTGTACCTTGTCTATAAGATTTTAAAGTCACATTTCGAAACTGTGGAACCAGCGGCGCCCCCACCGCCGCCTATGAAGAAACTCCGTAAAGATTTAACCGTCGCCGAATTGAAAAAGTACGACGGCACGGGATCGGACGGGAGAGTGCTCTTGGCTGTCAACGGGGTGATTTTTGACGTTACACGAGGGAAAAGATTCTATGGACCAGGTAAGCGACTCTAGTCTCCATTCGTATGCATTTTTACCAAATAATCTTATCGAATACGATAACCCGCCATGATTGTTTCGCTCAAAACAACAAAGACTTGTTTTTGTAATTGTCAATTTCACAACTCTTGCGCACGAATACAAAGATAAAGTTATTTTCTTTAATATGCAAACGGGCGGTGTCAACGTTATCGGCTTCGTACAATTTATAACCGGTTCTGGTGCATGCTTACTAACAATTTGTATAGCAACACAGTTGACTAATAACGGAATGACTAGAACATTCCATAATGACCTTTAATGTATTTTTTATTAACTGTGCAACCACGAAGTTTTCATAACCTAGATAAATAGTGAAACATGTGCATTTAACAACTACATTCACGTTATCTACCCAATCGTAACGGTTCCTATGTCATGCCATAGAACGAATCTAAGTATAAAACACTATGCATCGTATACATTGCGTTGTTAACACATAGTATACTATATCCGAGTGGTGTTGGGCAAGAAAGTTATACTGATGTGATTTAAAATGTCGCCAAGTAAATGCAAGTCATGTGTGGGACAGAGACATCATTATCAAGAATGAAACACAACATCGATGTGTTTCTTATGGGTTCCTAAGCACTTTAGAAATTTAGTCGCACATCACAACTATATAATGTCTCGCTTACAAACTGCTACCGTTTAAATACTTTCACAGTCTTATTACTATAGCTGAAAGACAATCTAGATCTACGTTTTAATATTAACATATTTGAATAAGGGATAGCGTGTTCAACTATACGATCTTATAGTCAGGAATTTGAATCACAACTGGATGGATTGGAAAGAATTGTCCTGGGTGCTTTCAAGAGCATATGAGGCCTTGTCATTTATGGTAGCATTCCCACTTAACATGAGGTGGGGTCGTACTCAAGCACTTGCTTATAGCTCCTTACGTTTAATTGTCTACAGATACGTATTATTACCTCATTAGTAATTCTACTAGAGCCCTTTAAATTTTAAGAGTTTTTAAGTAGAGGAGTAATCGAGCTTGGTAGCAATATGGAATATTTAGTTCTTCAATGAATTAAAGTACATCATATTATTAACGAAAGTTACATATTAAAACAATACGATATAATTGCATGCGCAGTAGGCGGTCTTATCGCTAAGAGCGGTCTCTTACGGACAACCTTTTTGAATGGACAGAAATTACTTCCTAGAAAGGTTTAAGTAGGTCTGTTACTATATCTTAAAATAAGAACTAGAATCAAAACTAAAATATTTACACAAACAATATTATGATATATACTATAAAAGTTACACAAATATAATAAATTTTAACGCGTTAGGAACCGCGCGGCACTGCTTGTCTTGTTCACAATCATATGCACGCATCATGAATCAGATACGTAAGACAATAAAACTCAAAATAAAAATGATTGAGGCGTATGCGACCTTGAGTTACAATATTCAGTTCAAAGTCTAATCGTTGTTCATTACTCGTATTTCATTTGTTGAATTGCGTACGGAAACTCAAACATAATGGTGTTTAAACAGAGTCAAGGCATATTGCCATTGCCGATGCATTACTAACACGTCAGACATGTAATTGCAAAATACTGAATTAAAACTAATAAACCGACTTCAAATAATAAATAAATCTTTATTGATCACCAAAGAATATGATTCAACAATGAAACCTGAAGTCCCTGACTAGGTTCGATTGGAGCTGTGTTTCACGAGTCAGTCTTCTCACATTTAAAAACACATAGCAATAGCAATATTTTATAAATATATGTGAGTTTGTGTGCGTGTGTGCGTGTGTAAATTTGTGTTTATGTATGTCCCTCATCTTTAGAATCAAACGTCTTACGTTGTTACACTTGGACGTCCTCTTTGTATTTACGAATTATCGTAAGAATATTACGAAATAGAATCAATCAGAACCTAACTAACCTCTCATCAAACTACCCTTGAAGTACATCCAATCCAATAAAAATTAATCATCGAAATTATATTGGCGTAAGTTATTCGCCCACTTGGCACGCACTAATTTAACTTTGCACCTCGCTTAAATGATGTTGTTACAATTAAACAGTACTAGAACAAAGGCAGTAATTAATCAATATACGGTTATCAGCAAAGACTGACATCGAAGACTCATACACGAGTATCATCTTATCTCTCTTACGAGGGGCAAAGTGCTGGTACGGGGTCTATTTGAACATTCATAGCACTGTGCTACCTAATATTCCACTACCTAAAAGATTACCAGGTAATCCGTTCTTAGCAGTAAGCGAGGAAAATAAACTATTTTATTTCCTATTTCTTATCAGGCTGTATCAATCCACTGTTACACGTAAGACTTCGCCAATACCTCCCCCATTGTTGATCTTCCGCATTCCGCCACTTCCAGTTAACCTTATAAGGCCATCATTCATCTATAGACTCTTTTCACAATACTTAAGTAATTACTACAATTGTTTGTACTTGCTTCGGCAGTACATAAACTAAAATTGGAACGATACAGAGAAGATTAGCATGGCCCCTGCGCAAGGATGACACGCAAAATCGTGAAGCGTTCCACATTTTTTGATTATCCGTGAAATAGCAACCGACCGAGTCGTGGTTCGGCCCTCTCGGGCGCCCTCGGATCGGAATGCTTACGCGTAACATAGTAACCGTCCAAGCCGAGGTTACCCCACCGGGGGGACCCTTGTGTCGAGTTACTAGCGATAGAGGTTCAGGCTAAGCGACCTAAGAGCTCTGCCACCTCTCAATCCGGTGAAGCAGTCAAGGCCAGCTTCTCTGGCCAATCTGTGTAGTTCGTCTAAAAACATATAACGGAGAGCTGATGACACAATGAACTATATATATATACTGATAACTAGAACGAGTTAGAATTTGTTCTTAAGAAATGCATATTTTTGAATATTTTGAGTTTGATTTAAATCAGGACTTAAAATTTCAAAAAATTAATTCATTGGTACTGGCAACAGGGATCGATCTACGGTTGCTAGTGATACGGTAGATAGTACAACTTAAGACGACTCATACACTAACTAAGTTACCACGTCTCTTCGTACCATTCAGAACAGCTCGCAATAAGATAACCGTGCGTAGGTGATGACCTATTTGTAACATTATTACATATAGATCTAGTAAATATAAAGTTATTACATTATTAAATGTTACTATTGACAACATTATGATCTTATCACAAACAATTTTATGTACTAATAATATCTTATTTTATACTGATTAAAAATGATTCACAGTTCATGATAGCGATAAAATTTGATGATGAAATAATGAATCAAACACACCTGTCCTAAATTGTAGTACCTATAATCAATTATATTAGAGTAAAACATTCATTTCAGTGTCTATGGTATTGTACATTCACTTTAATTACAACTTTTAAACGAATTTATAGGTATAGTTATTTTTGTCCATAGTTTCTTCTCTAAATATTATTAATTATTATATTAAAAAGGATAATATAAGTCCTTCGCCTTATGTCGTCTTCCTCAAAGCTGAGGTTAATTCCTCGAATTATATTGTGGACAATAACTATCCACCTATTGTGGTCAACGGTGTGTAATGCCTCGACTTTCGTGTTGCTGTTGCTGATTTGGTCTGTCCAGCGCATAGGCTTTCTCCCTCTTGGTCGTCTTCCATGTGCTTTGCCTGTGACCAAGAGTGTTTCCAGTGTATCGTTTTTGATGGCTATGTGACCGAAGAATTCCGAAAACCTCACGGAGACAGATCTGACGGTGACTCCCACTTCTTGGAGAATCGACACGTTTGTGTGGTAGGCTGTCCAAGGTTATATTCTCCTCCAGCACCACATTTCAAATGCGTCGATTTGTTTATCAACGAGTTTATCGTAAATAGAGGTAATAATGATAAAATAAAAAGTAACTAATACACGTATCATTAACATTCTAGAAGTTATCATCTAGTATGTATTTTAAATTATTAAAATTAAAAAGGCTGAATGGAAATATGTTCTTTTGATTTTATTGAGATTATTCTCTGTCGACAATTCGAGTAATTCACAGTGGTCATGGTCACGGCAGAATCCTCATTCTTTGTTTGTCATTCCTACGTGTATGACCAAAGTATCTGATGCGTATAGTGCATTCTTGGTTTTTATTTGAATTTTATGAATATAAGAATCATCATATCTCAATGAAATTGAATCATCCTTGGAATCGGTGCTTCTTTGCAAGATTTCCTAAATCAATCAATCAATCAAACCGCTTTTAATAGCTTAGTCTAAGATAGACTCTAGACTGCTCGGAGCGTTTCTAGGTTTACTAAATGTGAATTTCAAACTTAAAGACCAAAGGAATTAAGTTTTTAATCTTGAATTTTATTATCGTCTAAACTTATTAGTGTTTAATGAAAAATGATTATTAAAAGTTCCAAGGTCTGTTGCTATTCCAATATTTTTTCGCATGAATCCTAAACTCACACGGATGTACCAGTACAAGCTGTCTCTTCGATTAACATTTAAGTATATTCCTAACTGAAAAAATAAACCATTGTCTTTTATACCCACGAGATTTATCATGATACCCTTGATGCAAGAAAACTCACTTCTATGCTCCTCTTTACGATACAAATAGATTATGTATTTAAAATAAGATTTTTTAATTGAGAGTGAAAGAGGGAATGGAAGAAAAGAAATGGGATAAGATTTAAAGAGATCAAATAGTCGAAGACATGATCTCAGATTAGTAGACAGTGCAAGCAGATATATTAGGTATTATTATTCCTTGTTCTAATAATAATTCGGGTTGAATACAGGAGACGGCATTAAATTGCTTTTTACTACAATTATATCTGCTATATTTACTACAAGTAATATATAGTTATGAATAAAGGAATCTGTGAACAACAGCAAAATATCACAATTGCATCTATTTCAATTGGAAAGACAACATTGTTCATAATTCAAACTTTAAAAATAATATTTTTTTATAATTACTTCAGGTGGCCCCTATGCAGCTTTTGCTGGCAAGGATGCAACCAGAGGTCTGGCCACTGGTAATGTGGCAGCAGACGATAAAGAGTACGATGACGTGAGCGATCTGACAGCTGATGAGGTTTCCTCGGCGAAAGAATGGGAAGACCAATTCAGAGGTAATTATTTTCATTTTAATTTTCGTTTTAAAAATCCAACGTCAAACTTTCTACAACAAGCAACTGTAGACAAACAAACGGACAAAACGACATCCAGACAATCTTAGTGAATTTTTGTTGGAGTATTTTTTTTCAATAAGTGCTTTTTTGCTTTTCTTTTTAATAAAATGGCTGCATAATATTAGTAGTATAATAAACTCATTTTGAATGTAATTTATTGAGAATTATTTTTTTAAACTATTTATTAGGAAAAAGGTCTTTATATAGACTGCCGTTATGGCTCTGTTCTGTTTGATGCTCGATGCCGTACATTAAAATTGTTATTTCCGATTTTGGGTACTTACCACGACTTCGACGGTCAAGTAAAACATCGATTTACATTTATTAATATTATAAATTAATAATTAGTAAAACAATAAAACAAGTGCTCAACAGCGTGGTCAACGCTGTGAGTGTTATGCGCCTGATGTTAAGTGGAAATACAGTCCTGTATGGTAAGGTTTACTAGCTTAGTTAATGCCTATTCACTCGATTTTTGAAAACACTAATATTGTAATTAGAGGGAAAGACAGATGCGGGGAAATTGTTCCAGTCCTTTGCTGTATTAACTTTATTTTATAATTCTAGAAAAATACGACATTGTCGGACGGCTGCTGAAGCCTGGTGAAACACCAAATAAATATAGCGACGACGAAGGTGAAGATAAGAAGGATCAATAATATCTTGGGAATTAACGTCGAATTTAAGTGGTTGAGTACTATATTTTTTTAACAATATTACATTTTAGAAATGTATGTCTTTCAATTAAATATTTTGATTATAAATTAGTGGTTTAGATAAGAATTTTTTGTTTTATTGTAAATCACCTACCTGGAGGACTTTATCATTACTAATATATTTACGGGTAAAAATCAAAAACCGACTTCAAACCGCGCTTTGCATGATGCAAAAATAGAAATAAATGAATAATTTTTCACATAAAAAAATGAATCATTTTTACATAAATAAATGAGTCATTTATTTAAGTGACTCGATTACAGTGGTATTGATTTAGACATTTTATCGATCGTAAGATCCCAAGAAAGTGACTTATTCCAGCCATTTTCTCTTTTAAATTGTGACCGACCTGAACGTTCAGCCACTACTAGGCTATCACTATATATTTTTATTGATTGTGTTAAATTTCACATTGCAATAATTATCGCTGTAAAAATGTGCATTCACAGACATTTTTAAGGTTACCATGGGTAGGCACAATAAAAGCTTCATCAGTCTCGTGATCATGCAATTCTCGTAGGAATTTTACTAAAGAATACGTTCGCAAAATATATTTATAGTATTACGAAATATATTTGTAAACCTCAAACAAACATAAAGAGAACGGCGTCGTCTAATCAAAACAAATATTATCCTTTTGACCTCAATTTGTATTTATTTTTTGCTGTCTGTATGAGCGATACAAGAATTTTCGTCAACCAATTAGGCTCCGCTGAATTCAAGGTTACATTTTTGTATATTATTACTAGTCAGAGGAAAAAATGTATTTGATGCTTGTTAAGTGTTCGCTGATTAACGTATTCGATTTCAAACCAGAATCCTGAGTTTGATTCCCAGTCTAAAAGTGTACCGATATCTCGATAATACCTTGACATCGAAATTACTTTGGTTGGTTTTCTCGTTGTACATCCAATAATCCAAAAATATGAGCTATGTACGAGTATAATGCTTGAAATAAAGTTATTATTATTATTATTATTATTATATTGACATGCCTTCTCCGTAAAATTGTATAATTTCATTAGCCACACAAAAACAAGTTTTTGTCATTTTATGTTTGTATCTCGCAACATTACATCCACGATAGCGATGACGGTTTTTGCAAAGAAAAATCAATGTTCAATCAAAATATTTAAATAACAATATTCATTTCAAAATATCGATACCTTACATCACGAACACCGAACATTGATGCCTACAGTACATCCCTAATGAGCTGTCATTATTTTAATAATCTGTGTTGATCACAACAATTACATTACTACATTACAATAATACATTATGTTTTAAAACAACTAAACGCGCAGTCGCTTTTATGTCGCTATAAGACTTTAGTGTATACTTTCAAGCCGACACAAAGTCGTATCGTATAACAGTAAAGGTATGTCTACTATTTCGAAAGTCCGTTTGGAGTCTGGCTATATTATGTATATGTGATGTGTTAAAATAACTAAACCCTTCTTTTTCCTTAAAGTTATGTAATATCAGATGGTTTATCAAATTTTACCGTACAAAATTCCTAGGGTAAATATAGATTTGTTCCATATTTTATGTTGTGTTATTGTTAGGTAGTAAATCTAACATTTTCCTCTTTTCTTTACAACTTTATAGAAAATTATTGTCTGTAATAGATCAATCTTATTTCATGCTGTACTTACGGGGATGATAGCCTTGGTTATGACACACAACATAAAACAAGCTAACTGTATTTTGAAATTACTTTCGGATTTGACTTAAGTAAAATTACTGTTATCTATAAAAATAAATACAAAATAATAACACGACTATACAGAAAAAAGAATGATACTTTTACATATACATACATTATTCATGCTTTTAGAAGTTAAACTAAGAGAAAATCTTGGAACGTGTCAACAAATAAGCATAATACTCCAATCGGGAAATCGTGGACTTTGGGAGAACACGGCGCTCCAAATTGATACAAACGGCTCTTTACGCGATAAATTGGAGCGGGGGAAAATATTCGAGTGAACAGTTTCACAGCGCCTTAGAAATACGAAATGTTTTTGCTCCAATGGTTAGAACTTTCTGATATGATATCGTGTACGGCGATATGTGTATTATCAAGATAAAGTTAACAACTCTCACGCCAATGAAGTAGAAGGATTAGCAGCATCTAACGATTCCCTATTGGTCCTTATACACTTCGACGATCACGGGTACTCTTGAAATTGTTTTTCTTTTGATAGATCACTAATAATTATATGTTTTCAATATACAGGTACAAATTATTCTACTACTATTACGTCTGTTGTGAGTTTTCGATTCTAATTTTACTAAGTTACTACAGGAAAGCGCCTGTTAAATATTAAGAGCAAATAAAACACGAGTGAATAATATTCTAATAAATAATGTAGGGATAAATTTTATTATCATATGTCTAATTTGATGGTGAAGAATAGAATATATAAAACACTCCCATGCTTGCAGAGGAATTATAGGCAGCATGCTAACCATATAATGAGGTGAACTTCTTAATAAACATTATAAATATTGAAACTATTGTTAGAAATCATATTTTTCTTCTGGAATTTGAATTAATATCTTTGAATTGGAAGAGACCACCTTACTCGGATATTACGGTTTATTCGTATGATTATTTATCGCAATAGCAAAGAAGTGAAATTAATTTCCTCGTAGTTTCCTTATTGTCAGGAGCATAAAGGAGTAAATTTGGAGGCAGGATATTATGTTAGATTTGTAAAGAAATTGAGCGTGTCCTTTGATTCCGTAATTCAAAGATGTAGCCAGTGTGTATTATCCATATATTAGGCCCCAAAATTTCATATCAAAGGTTAACAGGCTTGTAAAATAAATTGTCAGCATTGTTTAAAAACAAAATATGTCATGTAATAGGATAAATGCGCACTAGTGCAGTATAATTTTGCGCAATTAGTGAATAATACCAGTTGCAGAACAATTAACAAAATCCGTGCCAACATTGGACTTTCTGAATTCTACTGGCGCGCACGTAACTCTGCTGTATTAATATACTTTCAGAACTACGAATATGACATGGCTGTCTGGAAAATATTTACCGGGTGCATCATTAAAAGTTTCTAATTACGACTTAACGTTTGTCATGCGATTATGTCGTTAAAAATTTAAATTATATTAAACTTTTTTAACATGCTTCCGCAGTATTATCGATTGGCAGTGGTACTAAGTAATTGATGTTACGAGCCATAGAATTTTCTTATAACTAAACAAAAGTGATTTACTATGATTACCTCATTGGTGTGAATTTGAGGTGAAGACCACATAAGGAACTTCACTACATACCTTCTGCAGACACAAACTAGCAGGAACAGTGAGTCTATCGCTTCCACAGAAATAAGTGAACTATATTTTTAAGAACACGGAACCTGAAGTATAATTTCAAATCGTATTACCTCCAGAGCGTTAGCTGTTGTATCGCAAACAGCTGGAGTGAAACAGCTTTTGTGTGCTATGATCAAACGTTTGGTATCCACAGTGGCTGGAACATGGCAATTAGCAACAGTATTTAGCTTGCACCATTTAGTTTATCTAACACTTGAAATGGAAATGTTTATTACAAATTAATTACAGCTTATTTATATCTCGAATCTCAACAAAAAGTTTTTACTAGAGTACATTTATCATAGATATGTACTATGGATATACACAAGAAGTTTTACTATTAAAACAAATCCTCACTTCGCAAATACCCTCAATACCTGTAGACAAATGCTTTCGGCCAGTGCGTCCTCCCAACTATGACCTCCGGTGCAGAGATTTTAACTCAGTACGTTGGGCTGGTCCACAAGTTGAAAGTCGCACAATGATGGAAAGAACAATGCTCGACATTTCTCTTAGGGATAGAATGCGAAACGAAGGAATTCAACGGAGGTCGAAGTTAGTCGACATAGTTAAAGTCAGCAAGTTGAAGTGACAGTGGGCCGGCCACATCTGCTGAGTCAGTAACGGCAGATTTAGGAAGAAAGTATTGGAATGAAGGCCGGAGAAGCGTAAGGCGCCCTACCTCCTAATGGACCGATGACCTAATAAGGATAGCCGGAAGTGGCTGTATGCAGAGGAAGAACTTACTATTATGGAGGAAGACATTGGGGAAAGTCAGAATCCAGCAGTAGATAGACAGAGACTAATGATGATTTACTTACTACATTTTTCTGTAAAAATACATTTGTTCCAATTCGTTTGATTTGGCAAAACTCTAAGCAGAATGTCGAAAAATTGTACTCCGGACAATATATTTTTAGTTTTTTAATAAAATGGTTAATATGAGTACAACTGTGTGTAGAAGGCTGATTTTTTTAAATGGCTTTTCATTAGAGGGTCTCTCCCCTATGCAAGGTTATCGTTACCTACAAGCTGTATATGTATAAAATTGCCCTTACATATTTAGAACATAAAAAAGTTGAAATTTAGAAGTAGAAATTCCATGTATTTTATATTTTATGTTAGCAGTGTGTGCACGCCCTTAGTATTTTGCTCGTATTCACAGATTTGCAATAACAGATTTTTATAAAGCAGTAAAAAGCAATCTCAATCATAAAAGAAATAAAATTGTAAATGGCAAGTCAAGTGGGGGCTGGATGGATATATTTGATCATTTCTCTATGCAATAGATATTCAAATAAAAACTTCATGCCCAAATATTCAAATCAAGTGGGGTATACTGGAGTGCGCTTATGAATTTCATTCGTTAGCAGTTCTCACAAATGTAGAGGTGTACTCATATGTTTGGGAGTTTCATAACAAATATTCATGTTTTCTGTTTTACAGGAGCATAGGAAAACGATGATAGTGAATATTTATATGACATCAAGCAAACACGTGCGACACACTATGTGCCAATGATATTTCATTATGAAACTAACATATAACAATTCAATTGTCATTATACCAAAAACCGTTGTCTAATTTTTGCTAAAAGCTTCCTAAGCTGAAAGAAAGTGTCATTGGGTGAATTGAAGGGAGAAATAAGTTAAAGGTAAAGATAAAAAAAGAGACAGTTACGTATACTACACTGTAGGGGCAAGAGAGAGAAATGCGAACGCATTTTTTTTTCTCATTCTGACGTAGCCAGTTATATGTATATACATGTATAAATTGTACATATCGTATAGTCTGAATGGCACTTATTTTGTTATAGGTAATTTCCATTTTATTTTTTAATAATTTGTTATTAACCCCTATACATTTCAATATAGGGGTCAACATATTTCATTATGTACGAGATTAACAGATATCAACAATTGAAACAACTATGACGTCACTAACCGTTCATTTCGACACAATTGGTTTACCCGACTCAGGTCACTCATAATAATTTCTTTCCTTTGCCCACATCTTCCTGGGGTATGAGCAAAAGACCCGAGCCCTAAGTCTGCTATTGTCTCTATACAACTAACCAACCAGAATTTAATTGTCATACTGCCCAAAAAGATTGCAAAAATTGCATCAATTTTGTAATACAACTATGTATGTAGATTGTTCGGATTGTGCCATTGTCGTATTTTAATTGAAACTCTCGCTTGACTACTTGAAACACATACAACCATACATGCAGTTGGTTTCACAATATTCAATAAACTCTTTCAGTGCAGTTAAAATCTATGTGAATAGCTGTACGTATTGAATCGGAATGAAGTAGGAAATACCGAAGTGCGCTTGAAATTTTATTCGGCTGGATTTATAGCTTCATGTTTGGCCTGCTAAATTTTTTTAAAATCGAATCTGCTCTAAAAATTAAACGCTACTACAAATAGACGGTCACTATTATTTCCAAAGTATTGTAGTTACATTGAGGTCTGGCGCCCACATTCTTTTCTTCTTCCACTTTCCTGGTCGTTGTTTAGTAAGGAATTATAGCCTAATGTGTAAGTGTAACATTTACGATCTGATGTGGGTTCAAATCTTATACTAATATACTATTAAAAATGAGTACCAGCCGGATTGAATTCAAGTTCTGTCTTCCTTATAGAAAAAATCAAATGAAACCTAATTATATATCGAAAGGAGATGATCAGTGAGCCTTGATGTAATAAGATGCGATTTGTTTAAAAAAAATAGTCATATTTTTTATTTTAAAATATAAAAAACAGTTCAATTTTCAATTTGGAAACGGAGAAAAATGAGAAAGATAGTTTTCGTGACATTATCGATTTCATAAATCGATTAAAGAATTACAAATAACACTAGATAATTAAGTCAAAGTATTTAAATGCACTTTATATACTTGTATACAATATAGTGTATATAATTACACTTTTATTAATCAAAGAATCAAATTATATCTGAAAAAAACAAAATTATTATAGTATGATTATCGATTTCGTTTTGATTAAAATCAATTTTTAAACGCCATTTTTATATTTTTGACAGTTGCTTGTACATTGTACACGGGCCAGCCGATGTCGCCTTCTTCCCGGGTCCACCTTGGCAGACAAAGGCCCCCACCCTTGTCGTCCAGTGAACCCGAGGCCTCTGTTAGTCGCCTTCTACGACAGGCAGAAAACCGTAGTTTTATTCTTGAGAGACCAGAACTACAGGGCTGAACTTTTACTTAATCTATAATAACTCAGCTCTTAGAGAATATCTTAATGAGCAATTTCTATTAAAACAACCATTACAATTTCAAAATTGCTCTTATATTTTCAGTATCGGTGTCGCAAACTTCGCACGGCAGCAATAACTTTAATTAATCACAAAGTAAACCAATATTAAAGATCAGTTTTGCAGGTAACAGTTGGAGAACCAAGCAAATACAGTGCATTCACAAAGTAATTTCAAAGTTTCACTACAAATTAAATGGTACGGTTTGAGTGGCAAACTTTCATTTACACAACCGCGTTGATTGTAATTTACCTGCATTCGTAAAATAAATACAATCAAAATATTTACATAGAAAATAAAACAGTTTTTCAACCAGACTTCCTTCCATGGATTTCTTATTGCTGCTCTTTTTTTAACCGACTTCAAAAAAGGAGTTTAACGTTTGATTCAATTTGAAGTCGGTTTTTGTTTTTGCTCGTAAATATATTTGCTTTATGTTTTTTACCTTGCCCGGCAAGGCAAGGAGTGGATGACAATAGCCAGGAACAGAACTGCCTTTCAGGGAGGGGAGCGCTGAGGCTCCCTCCCTCCGCAGGCGACGTGTCGGGGTGCGCAGGAGGCGTTTCAGACGCCTCCTCTTGCCGCCCTCGTAATCCGAAGCGGGGCCAGGATGGGTACCTGGCCCCAGCATGCTTCGGCGTCGTCGGGACTTCTCTGAGTGCCGGAGAAGTTCCCTTTGAGGATGAAGTCCGGTCTTTGCCGGGACCGGCCGGTCGTTGGGGTGTCCTGTCGCTGACAGATCTGGGGCACCCCGCTCATAACGGCTGATGGCATTCGCGGTAGGTTTAGTGGGTAGGGGCTGCCCAGGCCGAGTCCCACACAGTCCTCCGGGCCCACCCAGGTTACCGGAGGATGGTCTATAAAATTTCCCCGCGTGAACAACAAAAAAAAAGGAACAGAACTGCCTAGAAAAAGATGGAGGAAGCCTTCACCCAAAAAGGGGTCTATATCTGCACCAGTGCAACTAACACTACTAATATATAATATAAGTTAAAAACTAACAATACTAACAAAATTTTGTAGATGTTTGATTTGTAGATATGGAGAAAATGAAAAAGGCTTTATTATGTTTTTTTACCCCATTTTCTACTGGGTAAACCGATTTGATTTTTTTGTATTTGAAAGCTTCCCTTGTAGTACAGTTCTGACAATGGCATCAACGATTTAAATTTGTGTTAAGTATGTGCGCGATAAATGGACGAATAACACCACGTCAACCGATTTCGATGATTTATTTTTTATTGGAAGAGATTTACTTTAATAGTCTTTGGTTAGGTACTGATTAATTCCATTTCGTAATATTTCTACTCTATTTGAAGTCTGTTTTTGTTTTTACTCGTAAATATACTTGTTGTAAGATTTTTTTTTTAATTCTTTCTAAGCAAGTGCTTGACTACGATCCCACCTGTTGTAAAGGGGAAATGCAGTCCTTGATGGTAAGGCGCACTAGCTTAGCTAATGCATATTCACTCTACTCTTGAAAATACCCACATTGTAATCGGAGGGAAAGACAGACGCGGGTAAACTATACCAGTTCTTTGATGTACGAATAATGAAAGACGAAGCAAGGCGCTTCGTTCGGTTTGATACAAAGTTTATGCTCCGCGTATTAGTACGATAACACAGCCATCGATAATGCTATGGATGTTAATTGGGGGGTGGTATTAATTTAATATTAGCCGCATGCTCGTTTGAATCTTTGCTTTGAAAAAAATGTTTTAAAAATGTTGCTCGTGTTACGACTATTTGCATATTCCTCAAACAGAAACAACAAAGGGCTCGGAATATCTTTTTAAAATTCATCGTTTCACCCTCCGCCTACCTTTTCCCTGTCCGTTTCACTCTTTTTGCAGTTAATTACTGCAGAGTGCTTGCGGCACAATTTGTCACTAGAATACCAAGCAAATGAACGTTGACAGGCCGTTTGTCCCCTTTCTTGAATTTTCATTTTTTATACAGAAATATTTATTTTATATAGATTTGAGACTTTTATTTTTATATAAATATTAAAAAAGAAATATTTAGAATATGAAAGGTATTTTACAATAACTGTACCAAACCGTCGTCGCTTGTCAGCGTGCGCTGGTAGCATTGCCACGTTGTATGGCAATGCTTAGCCTCTGTGCAAGGTACAAGCCAGCCCTCTGGTGACCAGATGTGTAACTGATTTCCTATATTGAACGAATATCTCTATGGATTAAACTAATCTAATGATTGAATCTTAAGTAAAACCTACATATATTAGCAAGTAAATGTAATATAGAAAAAAAAAGATTTTTTTAATGAAAAACTACTCAGATTAGCCAGAAAAGCTGGCCTTGACTGCTTCACCGGATTGAGAGGTGGTATAGCTCTTAGGTCGCTTAGTCTGAACCTCTAACGCTAGTAACTCGGTACAAGGGTCCCCTCTCCTCCCTATGGGGAAAGAAACAAAAAATTCTTAAAGTATGACTATGCGGTATAATGCTGAATCGGCACGGTTTATTGCTCAGCTTCTGCCTACCCCGAAAGAGACATCCTAGCGTCTTAATTGTTATAGGTTTTGTTCGGATGTATACAGAATGAGCTGACAGTATCTTGAAGTCCACAGTAGTGTGGCTTCAGATTTAATTTTATTTATTAGTATTAGCAAGTATTCAGCTTTTTCTATGGAATGTAGTAATATGTTTTATGTGTTAAGTCTTAAAACGCATTAAATCAATGTTACCAAAATACGGAATATAGTTAAAATAAACAACAATAACCATACATCGCATAAAGTACGGTCACTCTTAACACAACGTAACCCGCAGTTTTATCCAAATTTACTTACAATAAGTACTATACATACAATATAATCTCGTACGTAAATAAACTCTAGTTGATGTCCCGGTTGGAGAGAAAACGAGGGAGGAGGTTGGAGGTTGGAGGCAAACCTATTTGCTTTTACGTCACATGCTTAGTTAGTTGTTTTTTTATACTTTCTACGCAAGTGCTTGATCACAATACCACCTGATGTTAAATGGAAATGCAGTCCTGAATAGTAACGCACACTGGCTTAGTAGCTTGAAAACACCCAAATTTTAATCGGAGGAAAAGACAGACGAGGACAAACTATTACAGTCTTTTGCTGTACAGATAATTGAAGACGAAACAAAGCTATTCATTCGGGTTTTAGCTACGCGAAACATCTCCTAACACATGCTTATTTGGAATGGTTAGCAAGAATCTTAATAATATTTGTGAAAAAAAAATGTTAGCCTTCTTTTAAAAAATATATATATTTTTTAAGGATTTACAATATTTCTTTCTTGTTTTTCAGAAATATTGCTTACATTCTTGTTAACCATTCCAATTGTAAGCTTAGGCTTATGCGAGGAGATATTTCACGTGAATAGTCGAATGTTGGATTTGAACCTACGACATTACGATTCGCACCTCACCAACCATTAGGTTATTGACAATTGGGTTTTCCAGTAAATGGTAAATGGTATAGTTGTAGTTTGGCTCTGTCAGGACAATTGCTACCACAAGACCCGAACCGTGATTTCTACCCGTGATCCCATGCTCTAAATTACTAAGTGCCATAAAAGTTCGTACCGGTGCTATATAACAGACATTCTCTAAGCAACAGAAACTGGTAATACAACCTCTGTACCATTCATTGAATGCACAATAGTTTCCGTCCAATGACTTTTACTTTTTTCACTATTCGAACAATATCTTGGCCGGTAAAAAATTCAATACCTGACTGGCGGTACAAGAAGCGCTTGAATGAATTTGTACCTCCCGTCTTGGAGATTTTAATAAAAGAGGTATAAGCAAAATAAAAGAACTATTGTAAGCAAGAGCAAATACTTCAATTAATTCGAATAAAAAATAGTCTATGCTTTTGTTTATGAATCTGAAGATTTTATTCTGATTTAGTCGTGTCATCATCATCATTTCAGCCATAGGACATCCACCGGACATATTGCTCTCCTAACGATTTATTTTATAGCTGCGTCCTGCGGCCTTTACAACGTCATCAGACCATCTTGCGAGTACGCTTTAGATTGCCGGCCCGTGGTCTCCAATAGAGAACTTTTCGGCCCCATCGGCCATCGTTCTTCACGCTATGCGCCCTGCGCACAGCCACTTCACAGTTGCTTCTCATGTATCTAATATATGTTGTTTGATGTAACAATAATCTGCATAAGATGCATAAAAATATCCTATCTGTGAAATGTAGTCATTGGTTCTAGAGTAGAGTTTTTTTAATTGTTTGCATTATTTAAAAAAATCGGAAAGCTCCTTTTAACGTCCAAAATTCTTCTTCTATTATCTTTCATATTCGTTTCCTCTGTCAGAAGTAGAATGTGTTAAAAACAACACTTTTAAAAATAGTTTACTGAGCATTCTCAATGATTTCCATAAGTTTAGAGTTTGTATTTTTACTGCCTAATAATAATAATTATAGAGATTACGACTTGGCTCACGAGGTAACCGCCATTTGGGACGTGGATTCGATGATCATTGTCTCGATAGTCGTTTCTGCAAACAGTCTTATAGCGAAAGGTCTCAATCAACATCTTAAGAGACTTTCGCTAGATGGCTGGGTCAAGGTTCAGATACAGAAGGCTCTGTGTCACCCTTACCACCGGTTGCTTGGGCCCTGTTTCGTTGCCGGTGGCACACGCTAGGTTAGGTTTTTATAAAGTTTTCATATTTTTAATTATATTTTTGTGTATTTTACTTTTGATATAAATATTGTAAAAACTTAAGCTAAGGTCTAAAAATAAATAATAAGTAATTATAGAGATGTAAAATTAAAATGCACAACTAGTATAAATGAATTATGTCATGTACATAAATATTGATAATTACATATAGAATATGCACAATAATATTAAAAATAATACGATTAATTCAATAGATAAACGTGTTTTTCTTCGGCATTACCAAAATTGCTTCAAAACTGACAGGGATTGATTGTGATTTATGACGAGCCGCACCACCCCGCCGACCTAATTAACCCCTACCTGCTACCGCAACAAAAGCTTCTTACTTGCCACCTATATAATGCGTCACTTATTATTTTGCAGGATTCAGTAATTATTCAACGCCTTGTAAAAAATAATAGTGAATTTACCGTACGGAAAATATTGATATAATTTACAACAAAAGTATTGTGAGTGAAATTGAAGGTGGTAATTAATAATATGGTTGTATGTTAACGTAGCTGCGCACCCTTTAATTGAAGAACGATACTGAGACAAGTACATAGTAAAAATGTAGTGAGAAATTTTAACGCCTACAATAACGTAGCAACATTTTGCTTATAAAAATAGGTAGGAGTCAGACATCTTATTTTTAATAATTATATCTTGCGACTGTTAACGTCAAATTTTGATCTATTACGTAATCCTTTCTTATGAATTTGGTTTCTGACAACAAGCAAATGTTTATTTATATCGTTTTATATCCCTGTTTACATACATAAATACCACTCACACTATTGACCCAGAGGATAGATAAGGTATAAGAGATAACCCAATTTTTCTCAGATCCGAAATCTCTCTTTCCAATTCCACTCGTTAATTGATTACCACCACAAACACCTGTTTTATTATGAGCCTGGGCGATAGCACGTCCCTCAAGCACCAGGTGAAAATATACCTTCACAGCAAGCCGGTATTCTAGCAGACTTCGAAACGACTGGACCGATTTCAATGAAACTTTCAGGGAATCTTCAGATTAACTTGGTGAGTAATCCTGTAAAATTTTGGTGACGATCGGAGCACTCCTTTTTTTTACTATCAAATACAGCTTTTATTTACTATGATACTACTACTACGGGTATAATATTGTATTTACTGATATGAACATGGGTGTAGGTAATGATCTTCACCCGCTCGAGAAGAGAATAGAAGTTAATGAATACGGATAGAAATGAATAATTAAATATATTATGAGAGTTAAATTAAATATTTAATGGTGTAAGCTTATTGTTTAAATAAAATAAAGCAAAATCTAACCCGGTGAAGCGGTCTGGGTACGCTAGTAATCTTATAAAATGTATGCAAATGAAATTTTGCTCGATAATAAACAACGTGGTTTTATTAAAATCCACGTCAAACGAATGGTCGCAGTATGTAACTTTTAATGATGCATCCTGACAAATATTTGAACAATTTTCCAGACGAGCTTTACAAATTTGGAGTTCAGGAGAGTATTAATACGGGAGTTATGTGCACGCCGGTCACATTAAAGAGATCAATGTTGTCATAAACTTTTTTAATTGTACTACAACTAATATTATTTGCAGTACATTCACACACCTACGTAATAACTTATATAATTATAATAAATAGTTAAAGAAAATCGTTTCTGAGACATTTCTGTCCGAATTGTTGGGCACGGACCCCAATTTTTTTTTAAATACGGGCTATCGCGTTGGTTGTTCCACAGTCACGAGTGCTAAATCGGCACTTAAAATTTGGTATAGATTTTGTTTTTTTATCCTATTGTTTTTATTCCATTCAACCTACGCTACCTAAATATTTAATCAAAATAAGATTTTTGCTTGTACTTAGTATATTAGATCAACACATTTGATAATAAAGGTTTAATACATTCTGGAAATATGAGCTTTAAGCTCTTGATTTCCAGCTAATGGATTTGCGTGGTTATTGTGGCGATATAAGATAATATGTACTGTAATCAAATATTACCAGCATCCCTCATAATGGATTTTAAGCAACTTTCACTGTACCATTTATTAATTTTTAACTATTTTAAAATTTTAAATGAGATGAGGTCGAAGAGAAGATTTATTAGAACATATTATAATCTATACTTAACGGAATAGCTTTATATTTAACTTTTAGTGTCTCTATACAGCTAATTTATATAGTCATTTATGTTTGTAATTATTATTTATTGTAATGTATATACTATTTTGTTGTGACAATCCCTTAAGCCCGAACGAAGCCCTTTGCTTCGTCTTTCATTCTTCGTACAGCAAAGGACTGGAATAGTTTGCCCGCGTCTGTCTTTCCTTCCGATTCCGAGACAATGTGGGTAATTTCAAGAGTAGAGTGAATAGGCAGTTACTAAGCTTGTGCGCCATACCTTCCAGGACTGCATTTCCACTTAGCATCAGGTGGGATCGTAGTTAAGCACTTGCTTAGAAAGTATAAAAAAATGTATGTATGTTTGAGAGTGACAGTATCGATAGATGATTCGTATGAACGTACATCAATTTGGTGACACACTTTTAAAAACAAATGTATATATGCATATGGTGACAGATCTCTGCCCTCCCTTGTTGGTTAAAGGCGTTACTGCGATACTTTTTTTATAATATATTTATTTACTTTAATTATATTATGTATTACGGAAAAAGCAAAGCCTTCAATCCTGCTGAGCTATTAAAAATTCATCATTTCACTCACCAACACTTCCTTGTCGACTGTTTCTTTTTACAGTTAATTATTTCTGAGTGCTTGCGGCACAATTTGTCACTACGATACTAACAAACGAATGCTGACTGGGCCTTTGTCATCATTATTTCATGTTGTTCTCACTACAATTACATTAACAGGTTTATTTTCAAATATTATTGTATTTATAATTTTAAAAATACAGCACGATTAAAGTTAATATTTTTTTTCTTTAACAAGTGACATAAAAGCATAGTAAATTTATATACGGCAGATACATGGGAAATACGAAGCGTTGACATCCTAATGGTTTAGGGTACGGTCTATCTATATGGTCGTGCGTTCAAACCCATCATTATTTATAGTAAAACGGCCCCGGAAGAGCTGCGGGTCCGTTGCCGGCCTTTGAGAAAGGTGTAGGCTCGTTTCTGGAAGGTCCCCAAGTGACAGTTATTTCCACATTGCAAAGTGCGTGGAAACAAGTTACACGCGAAACACACTCGTTTATATATCGGTTATATATATATATAATTGGGTTATCAATCCTCTTTTAAAAGAGAAATCAAAAATCGATTCATGAATGACACAGACATAATAAACATAAATAATATGTAAAAAGAACAAATTGAAAGACAAATTGAGAAACTCCTCCCTTCTAAAGTCGGTTAAAAATAATCTAACATTGAACCGTAGTGTGATATAAAATATCCTACGATTTATCTAGAATAATGCCGTTTGTATCAATTTGGACGACTGTGTTTCCCCAAAGTCAACGACTTTCCGATCGGAACCTTATATTTCTCCACTAAGACATCTAATATTTTGCTAGAAATTTATGTTTTGGACATAAAATATTTCAAGCAAGATATCGCCGAGTATTTTAGGTGTATTTAATGAGGTAATATTATATATATAGAATAATATATTCAATAAGCCGTGGTAGCTCAGTGTCCGGGCGGTTCGCTCGAGTTGCATAGTATGATAGCAACCCGAGTTCGATCCCCGGTGCCGACACCTATAAATTTGTTATTGCAATTTTATGAGCTGAAACCTTGTGAAATCTGCCAAATCCGCACTAGGGCCACGTGGCGGACTATGCGCTTATACTTTTTTTACATAGAAGACCTGCGCCCAACAGTGGGACAAATATGTTATATATATAAAGGCTGCAACTTTAACTTTTATATTCAGTTTACATTGACTTTTTTATAAATATGATCATATCGACTAAAACTTTACCGACTATAACATATGGAATTGTAGAGCTTATACATTGTAGGAATGCTGACCAAAGCCGTGTATTGCGCTCTGGGTATGGTAATTTACTTCATGTGCCATACCAACCATTCTACAAGTGTCTGGCCTCTTTATGGGTCCTTTCGCTGTGAGGAATTTGTCCATGTGGATTATCTACCACGTGACATTAGTGAATTTCGAGTAACTTGCTATTTTCAATCGACTTCATAGGAGGAGATTCTCATTTCGCCTATATGTTTTTTTTTATGTTTCAATTCTGACAATGCCATCCATGAGAAAACCATATGTCTTAAATTTGCATTAGGTATGTGCGACAAATGGGCAAATAACTCATTATAATTCCACCCGATTTAGATGACTCATTTTTTATTGGAAAGGATGTACTTCAAGGGTAGTTTGATGAGAGTTAGGTTCTGATTAATTCCTATTCGTAATATTTCTACGATAATTCTGAAATACAAAGAGGGCGACCGTAAGTAATATCGTTTAATGTGATTCAATTTGAATATTTAAATCTAAGATGTCTCCTTGAACGAAGTTGTTCGCTAAATCGACTATTTTCCTAATCCTTAATTTAAAATATGTCTATAAATATATTTATGTACAATGTAAGTTTGTACAATACATAAAATAGTAATATTTTTGTATATTTATTCTTGACTTTTCTCGTTACCATGATATTTATTTATTTATTTTGCTTGTCCTGTAATACAAGCAAACCTATAAGGAAATAATATTAAAGGTATTATCACAAGAACTGAGTATTTAATAAACTTATCGTATCGAATACACTTCTTATCGCGTTTACACTTCCATTCCACGCAGGTTATTTATAAAATTAAACCATACGGATTCGACAATTTGGCCCGTGTTTGTACCATCTGATATCCGCTTCTTAATGGAGTTACTGCTATGAGCTTGGCATAGAACGATATTGGCAGTAGCCAAGAGAACCATTAGAGTAATATGTGAGCATGTTTATATCACATACTCAATTAATACAAGAAGTATTTCTTGTAACTGATAGTTTGATTTTTTAATATTAAACTACCCCCACCATCGGAATTTGAAACCTCAATATTCTAATGGTTTAGGGTACGGCCTGCGAATCGTAAGGTCGTGGGTTCGAATCCACTTGGCATTGAAATTTTACTTGAATTGATGTCGCCTTCTTCCCGGGTCCACCTTAGCGGACGACAAAGGTCCCCACCCTTGTCGCCCAGTGAACCCGAGAAAGGTGTGACAGTAACCTGCTCTTAGCCTCCAAAGGTTCATGTACTACATTGTACCAAAATATATGTGTCTTTGCACATATATTTTATTTAACATTTTTTAGAAGACTCAATTAGTATTGGTCAAAAGGAATTTAAAAACGAGTATATTGACAATTTAAAACAAAAACCGATTTCAAATCGAATTAATCAGAATCTGACCAAACGGTCATAACACTACTTTTGAAGTACATCCTTTCCGATAAAAAAAATTACCGAAATCGTTAATTAAGTTATTCGTCCATTTTTCGCGCACATACTTAATGCAAACTTAAAACTTATATGGTTTTCTCATGGATCCCGTTGTCAAAAAAACAGCTTTCAGATAATAAAAGAATCATCAAAATCGATTCACGCAGTCGAAAGTTATGAAGTATCAAACATAAAAAAACATAAAGACAAATTGAGAATCTACTCCTTTTTTGAAGTCGGTTGATATAGCCATTGATGTATTAAAGGTGAAAATCGCGTACTACCGCGATTTATACTTCACCAAAGCGCGTGGGTTTGGAAAAGTAATTTTGAAGCCGCTTTAAATATTCAAACGGAACTTTGTTTTGTGAAACTCATGAGGACGGTAAATAAATTATTTGAGTACTTCTGGTATTTTAAAACTTTAACGCTTAGTATGTCTATTTCCGTTTTTATATTAATATTAAAATTGAACACAATTCTGAAATAGCTAACTTTTGCCGATGTTTTCGTTCGTACCGAAATATTGGAAAAGAAATCTTTCATTAACCCGATAATTATTTATTTAACATTCGATCATTACCAAAACAAGAACAATCAAAGCAACAGAACAAGCAAATATCGACTACTATCATGACAGCGAACGTTCATTTTGTACACAATTGGTTTACCAGAGCGAGTAAAATTTTTTTGTGGGGTATAAACTAGTGCTTGACCACGATCCCACCTGATGTTAAGTGGTGATATAGTTGTAAGATGGAAATAAATAAAATATAAGTAATAAAATAAAATATAGAAGAAAAAAAAATTAGAACTTTCGTGTTTGTGGACCAATAGCTGTCCTTTTGTGGACACAATGTTTATTATTTTTTGCTGAATAAGTATTGTACCATGGCATTAACCTATGGTTTTCCTAAAAAAAAATCTTTTTACGGTACAAAAAAAAAGAGAAGTGTCAATCTTGAAAATCCTATTTTCGCTATTTTCATCTAATTTTTACGAGTCATTCAACATTCGACGTGTCTTTTTTTCTGGTTTCAACGATGTAAGTTAGAATGTGTGAAGTGAAAGTGCTATATTTATATCAAATTTTCTAACAGTAAAAGCATTGCAAATTTGAATTCAGAAGAAGAAGAAATCAGAATTTATGAAATTTAAAAATATTTGCAGTATTGGTAGTATTGTTTCCCAGATTGTCTGGTAGAATATAATGATTGCTTTGAAAGCACAAATCATTCCAACCATTGCATTCTATTTAACTATATCATATAGTTATTAAAATATATAACCAGTGTTAAAAAAAATCTATTCAACATTTTTATTAAAGACTGAAAAAGGCCAGTTTACATTTGATAGAAGATGTAATCTGGTTTCAAAGATTGACGTCAAAAGAATCTAGCCTGCATAAGATCTTTAAAGACTTTTCAAATTAAATTTAAATGAAAATTTCTTTAAATTTGCTCACTTAGTGGATCATTTAATGCTCAATTTTGTTTAAAATGTTATTTTAGAATCTGAAAATACTTGAGACCAACTGGTCGTTATGGAATAAATCTCTAAGGAAGCTAAGTTAAGATTACTTACATTTTATTATCCCTAGCTGGATAGACAACTTTTTGGAGTGTCCTCAGGAATAAGATAATTTAATCTCACCCCATCACCGCTTCAACATTTGACTTCAAAACGTACTACTGGATTTCGTGGACATCACCCTAACCTAAGAACCTAAGAACGAAGCGCTTTGCCCTTCATGTTTCAATACATAATTCAATGCGGATGTTCTCAAGAGTACAATGAATAAGCATTTACTACGCTAGTGTACCTTACCATCCAGTACTACCACTTAACATCAAGTGACATTGCATCGACATTATTAAGTACATAATATTATGTAACGTTAAGCGCGAGACAACGTAAATAGTGATAAAATTTGTTTTATTTGAAATAAATATTATTTAGAAAATCATTATACCAAGTTTACCTCTTCGATAACTTATTTTGAAACTGCAGATATGAGTAGAAAAATGTTTCGTAAAACGACAAAATTCAATAACTAAATGTACCCAAAAAAATATATGAGAGATGCGATTCTAAGGGTCCATATTTATGAATATAGCAAGCAAAGGGTGTCGTGAGTATATCGAAACGTTTTTTGACAATTGGGCCTACGTTAAATTTTGTATATATTAAAATTCGTGCGTTTATAAAAGTTAACGCGTTTTCAAGGGCTGAGTGCGCGCAACAAAACGAAACGACCTCATTATTTCAAACGATACCTTTTTCGCAACCTTTTCTCGCAACAAATTCCTTTAAGGGTTTTTTTATCGAGACAAACAATTTATATACGAGTACACCGATTAAGTCGTGTTTTAAAACCTAACATTTTGACTTCAAACCGACTTTACTTTCAATACTGACTTAGTAAGAACGGTAAATGCCTATAAATGGAATTACTTGTGCTGTATTATATACAACTGATCTATATATATATAATAATATTATATATTTATGTATATATATATATATATATAACTTTATAATATATTTGTCTATGTTAATTGTATATATGTATGCAAGTTGTTTCGTGTGTTTTTTGTTATTTTATTGCATGATCTACAATAGTATCGCTAGTTAAAGCGTTCGTAGCCTTTTAGTTTGGCATAAGGTCTACGAGCTGTGGTAGCTCAGTGTCCGGGCGAGTTCAATCCCCGCACCAATAAATTTGTTGTTGCAATTTTATGTGCTGATTTACCACATGCTCGACAATGAAGGAAAACATCGTGAGGAAATGTCACATGTCTTAGAATTTTTTTCTAAGGCTTGGCAAACCTTAGAAAAAATTGTTTGTAGTTTGCCAATGCGCACTAGGGCCCCGTGACCGACTATAAAAATAATAAATAAATCTTTATTGGCCACCAAAGAAAATGATTCAACATTAAAGTGAAGTCCCTGACTCCTGAGCTAGGTTCCATTGGACCTGTGTTACAGGAGTCAGTGTCTTCCCATTTAAAAACACAATAAAATACAACATGAAAAATAACAATATTTTATAAACATGCGTGTGTGTAAATTTGTGTATGTGTATGTCCCTCAACTTTATATTAATTTAAATTACATAAATTAAATGACTATGCCCTTCTACTCCCACTACAGAGAAGGCCTGCGCTCAACAGTGGGTCATATATTTAATATATATAAAGGCTTTAACTTTAACTTTAAGATCTACGAAACATAAGGTCGTAGATGCGAATCCAAATTTGTTATTGTTATGAGTGGCAGTTTTCGCGGCGTTTCTTTGTCTTTAATGTATTACTCCAAATTAACTTGGGTAGCATTACTAACAAAGTTCCTATGCATCTTATAATCTATGGTTGTGCATTCCAAAGGATCCATTTAACCGAAGTAATAAATCTAATGATATTAATCTATTTAAACAGTATCAAACACAAATTACGCAGGAGTATTTTCCTCGACGTCCGTTCGCGAAGCGGCAAAATGATTCACATTTAATATTCTCACATAGACGATATCTATTTACTGGGAGGTTTACTTTATCCATTACAGTTTAATTTTACAACGTATTTAATTAACCGTTAGACTCTGTAAAATAATTATCAATTAAAAAATCGGTAATTTAAACTCTGTATTTCCTTATTCCCTATCACTTAAAGGTGGTAGCTTATATTATTCATATGTTACTTATTGCACAGACAAACAATAATAAGCCATAATTCCATTTTAAATTGAAGTTATTATACAAATTCAATACTCGTCCAATGTTACAGTGCTTAAAATAATAATGGTTCCGATTCATACCCATTTTGCTTTCTAAAATGAACGTGAATAGAAAATTAAATTGTATTTTACTTAAAATTGTTCAAAGTGTTTCAACTACCAGATATTATTTTCGAGTATAAACAAAACGGCAATCACAATATTAGAAGCAAAATGAAAACCCCTTATTTTTGTTTATTTTATTTGTGTTTCCAGAAAGACTATCAACTAATTAACACATACGCACATTACACTACCACACAGCCCACATCCACACTCATCCACGCATCCATTCACTCGTAACGCAGACAATAATACAATTGTTTTTTTTTTCATTTATGTGTTCAATTTTTTTGATGATTTTTAACGGCCAGTTTCTACAGTTAATACTGAAAAAAATACCGTATTTACAATGTAAAGGCTTAGATCTTGCATATGTATCTTTTTTATATTTGTAAGTTTTGTTCCATGTTAAAATAAAAGTCATGTCTGTATGTAATGATTTTTTTAAAAGACCGAGAGAATTCGAACCTTCGACCGTTAGATCATAAATTATCACCTACCTGGCTCGCTTATCACTGGTTATATTGTATTTGTAGAATTTATATATAATAAAAAAAATTAGATAAATATCGATAATGTATCCATCTGATATGTATCGAAGTTCATTAATCACTGAAAATAAAATAAAGTGTCTCGGAAAGCTAATAAATCTTCTTTGCTATCTGAATAATGATGTCAGATTAAATTCTCTTTAAGACAAATTTATGTTGGCTCATCGAGTACTTTAAACATTATTTGCATAAATATACCACAGCTAAATCATTAATATTGTTTTATGTTTAAAATATACTATCTGATATACTTTAGTTACTTTACTTAGTACACTAGCCGTGTTAATATTTGTATTAATGGAGCAGTGATAGGTCAATGACCGGGAGGTCGCCTGAAGTTGCATAGTACGATAGCTATTTATTTTAGATGAATTTGCTTGTTGCAATTATGTGTCTATTTAACATGCGCTCGGCGGTGAAGGAGAACATCGTTAGGACACCTAATTGTTTTGGAAATCGTTCTAGGATATATGTAGACTGCTTATCCACATTTAGATTAGTTGGCGAGCTAAACCCTTATACTGCGCCCCAAATGACTAGCTTACTCTTTTCTTGCCGGCAACGCACTTGCAGCTTCTCTGGCGTTGTGGATATTCATGGGCTACGGTGATCACTTAAAAACAGGAAGCTCTATTGCCCCTTCTCCTATAAAAATAAACTGTAGCTTGCAAAAGTCTAGACCTTGAGATGAAATTCGAACGGATTAAAATTATTAATAATTTATTCACGTTACTATATCTTTATAAAATTATGAAAAAAGTTTTACTTAACTTTATAAAGTTGATTTTCTCAAACAAGACTGCATGATTGCACGGATGAAACTTTGTCGATTTGCTCTGATAAATGTGTAGTCCAAATAAGATTGTGTATAAGACGATAAACCGGCGCAGCAGTTACAGTGAGATGTCTTGGCAATTTCAGAGCGTCTCTGGTTGGACACGAGCTTATCCTAATAATGGTTAATCTGGAACTTAATTCACTGCGGTTTCGCTTAATAGGATCTCTTATCTCCATCTCTCTTTACTTTAATAGATGGTATATATTAAATAAAATAGCGAATTTTTGCGTTATGTGTTCGACAGCGTTATATAGGTATTTACAATACTAGATTTTTATCCATATGTATTATTTCCAATGAACATTTTTGTAGTCAAAATATTAAAAATAACTAACTTACTGTGAGTGTATAGGGATGTGGTCTACGACAGAGACGAATGGAGCGCTGTGATTGGTGATATATGACAAAAATATATATTTTTAATTATTGTTTTTACTTACTAAAATATGTATATCTCTAGCACTAATTATGACAAATACATTTTTGTTTTAAGGACGTGAGTTACATAACGGAAGCATTCTAGAAAACATTTCCGTTACGTAAGCTAGAATGTGGAACAAGAAAATTACGTCGGAGCAAATCGTTTTTCCTTAAACTCGATTCGTTCGTTTTGTTCTTATCGCCTGTAATCCACTTTCGTGATCATTAATGGTTCGAATAAGTTGTGATTTGTGACTTTTAATCATAGTATTTGTATATACCTGCTACGATTAAGGGAGTCAAATAGTGACTCGACATTATATTTTTAAATAGTTATAGCGAATATCTACCTGTTTTCTGAATTTAGTTTTTTTATTACTTTCCTTTCTAACCAAGTACTTGACCACAATCACATCTGATGTTAAATAAAAATGCAGTCCTGAACTTTAAGGCGCACTAGCTTAGTAAATGCCTTTTCAAAACTACTCTTTAAAACACCCGCATTTCTATCTCTGCCAAAGGCGATTTAGATTAATTTCATAAAGGCTTTTACAGGTTCCTTCCCGAAGTGGCATATAAGTTAGTTTAGCTTAGATTGCCCCAATAGATTTTTGTTAATAAATTAGCTACCGACCGAGTCGTGGTTCGGCCTTCTCGGGCGCCCTCGGATCGGACTGCGCGTAATAGTCGTCCAAGCCGAGGTTACCCCTCCCCGGAGGGACCCTTGTGTCGATTTACCACCTAATAGAGGTTCAGGCTAAGCGACCTAAGAACTATGCCACCTCTCAATCCGGTGAAACAGTAAAGTCCAGCTTCTCTGGTCAACTGTGTTAGTTGAACAAAAAAAATGGCTTGTTCAGGACTCAAACGGGTCACAGTTTCAACATTATTATGATATTTGGTAGCCTTAACATAATTTTAGTAAAATAAAGTTAGTTACTCACCAATCATGTTACAGTATCAGGTAGATCAATGTCCTGAACTAGGTATGTAAATCTGTATTTCAGGAACAGTCCCTTCTGTGCACACACACAATCTATGCGTAAATTTCGTTTGTTAATTCAAATTTACTTATTTATTTATTTATATTAATTTTAAAACAACATAAGTACATATATTTACGATTAAAACATACACCGACTTTGAATCGAATAAAACGTTAAACGTTATTACGCATGACGTATTTGTATTTCCGATATTGGTGGTTGTGATATTGATCTATTCGTAAATTTGTGGCGCAAATATTTGATATATTTGATGAAAATTGAAGATTTTCTCATGGACGACATGGTCAGAATTGGACCAAAATTTAATGGGACCACATGGGAAGCACCAGAAATAAATATTATAACATAATATGAATAATACTTGAAATATTAAATTAATATAATTATAAAAGCACTCAAGGTTGTACCGCGTCGACGGAGTGCTCTCCAGTCCCCGTCCCGTTCGCGCCGGAGTACCGCAAGGCTCCGTGCTTGGTCCACGGGTTCACTGGGCGACAAGGGTTAAGGCTTTTGTCGTCTGATAAGGTTGACCCGGGAAGAAGGCGACATCGACTGGCCCGTGTCGCCTTGCACTGCGAGGGCATAGGGGGGAGGGAGTAACCTCCCCCCTATCCCCCGGGACGTGCTCTCCTTGAGCACAGTGCAGAGGGGCTCCGGTGCGTTCCACTGGAGATCCCGGAGCATGCACCGAGGAAAGGACCACCGGGGAGGTTTAGTGGGTAAAAACCCCAAATAACCGCCGCCTTCCCCCCAGAAGGCGGGGTATCTTTTTGAAGATTTCCTCCCCGTTAACAAAAAAAGTATTATTTTGACGGTGTCGATTTTAATACTGCTTTAATATTTTTGTAAATCGTCCTCGATTTCTTAAAAGTCATACAAAATCATGTTTCAAAAGATTGACGTTTAAAGCCATCGCGGATTGAATGAGATTTTTCGCAAGGCATTTCAATGGAAACCATTAAAGGAACGGAGTTAAAGTAGGTGAAGTGTGTTGCTCTTCAAGGAGTTCAGGTTACGGAAATGTTAATGTTTGTATACAAACTTCAAAAAGAATAATACCAACTTATAAAAATTTAAAACGTATGCAAAATGTTCCAAGTTACGAAACATCATAAATATTAAGTTAATAACATAATAATACATAATCACTCACGCTCGTCGCTCACAGGAGTGAGCAGAGATCACTGATATTATAATAAAGTAAAAGTTACAGCATATATATATATGTTGGGCGATTGGACGATTGGCTGACGATGAGCTTATAAAAAGATTACATAACAGTATAGACTTAAAGATATTGACAGGTCTTTAAAATGTATTATCCAAATTATGTTTTGGTAGTTTTTGTTTTAAAATATGTACAGATAGACAACCTTTAAAACTCCATTAGGTGGATTATTGAACAGTTGTGCTCCTTCAGAGTGCATTTGCTATTTTTATGAATGCTACCATTTAATTTGTATATTCGTGTGTCTTATGAATTGCGTTGTCAATCTACAATGTGAATAGTTAGTGTTTTGCGCGGTCGTAGTGCTTCGATATTCTTACGATCTTGCATTTGTGTAACAGCGGAAGCACGTGCAGTACAAACAAGAACTTAACAGAATAATACACACAGTTATAAAAAATGTTTGCCAAAAGTATTGGTAACAATATCTATGTTCACCATCATATCCTTAGAAGAACGTAACATTTTTCACTGAACACAAAAATAACATTTTTAAATAATATCAAAGCTTCATTGTTGTCTCACTCACATTTGCACAAAATTATTATCGGCTAGCTCTCGACCCAAGGTTTGTAGTTCACGTAGTTTGACCACAATAAAGGACCCATCTCGGTAAAACCACTTACAATTCAACAGTTTTGGAACTTGTATTTGATTATATTTAAATATGATTTATTTAACAAGCGCACATTGTTCAGTGGGTTTGATTGAGGGGATAGTCTAGTGATCAATAGCCTAATGGCTTAGGGAATGGTCTGTGAAACGTTATGTCGTAAGTTCGAATCCATCATTTGACTATTGACGTGAACCATCTTATGACAAGCTTAAGCTTAGCTGGAATATTTAACAATAATATAAGTAATATTTGTGAAAACGTATCATAAAATATAAAATTACATAAAATATATCTTATTCATCTTAACTTCGACAAAATTCGACATAGATTGTTGTATTTTTTTACCCCGTGCATAGAAAATGGTAAATGCACATAAGATATGTCCCACTGCTGGGCACAGGTCTTCTCTGTAAAGGGAGTCCGCCACGCGGCCCCAGTGCAGATTGCCATACTTCACATGTAGGTTTCCTCACGATGTTTTCCTCCACCACCGAGCGCATGGTAAATCAGCACATAAAATTGCAATAGTAAATTTATTGATGCCGGCACCGGGGATCGAACTCGGGTTGCTAGCGTACTGTGCAACTTGAGGCGATCGCACGGACACTGAGCTACCACGGCTCTCGTAATAAACGTAGTTATGAATAATATCATAAAATGTATGTTACGAGAATGACATAGTAACTACGCATTACGCATCTTCCCTGTCCTTCATCTCCCCATTCTCACTACCTTCATTACAAATGCAAAAGCTTTTTAGTCATTAACATGCTTCACCTGGTGCTGTTGTACAGATGCATATTAAATTGCTGAGCTTTTTTTATTTATATATTTATTTTTGTTTATTTAAGTGAATAATACATTTTAATATGATTATTATTAATTTAATTCGTAAATTTAAAAATATGCAATTTAACAGTTACAATTTATACGTGGTCAACGTTTTCGAGACATCGCAGCTGGGAATCACCTTAATTTTAGATGCGAGAAATATGTAGTTTATTTATTAGAATTATTTCATTTCTTTGTGTAAAAGAAAAAATTAGCATAATTTTAAACAAAAAAAATATTTATTAATTAATTTTTTTAAAGATGTGTTGGCTACTACTACATGAGAGAGATTGGCAGAGTTCCTATATTTATTTTTACTTTCATAATTTTTATGACAAAGTTCAGTCCGTCTATCGAACCCTAGGGTGGATTGGCAGATTTCTTATGTTTACTTTTACTTTTATAATTTTTATGACGAAGTCCAGTCCGTCTATCGAACCCTAGGTGGATTGGCAGATTTCCTATGTTTATTTTTACTTTCATAATTTTTATGACAAAGTTCAGTCCGTCTATCGAACCCTAGGGTGGATTGGCAGATTTCCTATGTTTATTTTTACTTTCATAATTTTTATGACAAAACCCAGTCCGTCTATCGAACCCAAGAGCGGATTGAAATACTTCAGATCTTTATTTGCTCAATTTTTTTCACAAGGTTCACTATGAAGCAACTGGTGTATCAGCACTTAAGCCTGAAATTAAAAATTCCATTAGTGCTGACACTGGCGATCGAAGACTGATTGCTACTGTATTATATATGCAATTTAATTCGAGCGCCCAAGCTATGTGCACATACATGGACGTTGCTTACATAATGCTTTCCTCACGCACTCCTGTCTACCAAGTACATTCATTTTAAACAACAAATTAAAAAAAAACAAAACGTCAAAATAATAGTACAGTCGCTAAAATTCTCCTTCTAAAAGAAGCGTTGGTTTTAAGAGTCTTCAACAATCTTTAGATTAAAGTTTATTTAACTTTGAAAATGGAAGCAAAAAATGTGTTGACTATTCTTTTTAAGCAAAGCAACGTCTCAAAGGGAATTATTCAAATTTATTCAAGTACATCTCTAATTCTGGGTTACTAAAGAGAAAAATTCTTTTTGTAGGTAATAAAAAAAAATTAAGCTTACTTAATTTCATTGCGAGGAGTAATTGTAATTTAGGGTAATTAATATTAACATGATTTTTTTTTTAAATTTAGTCAATTTATTTTCAATTTCGTTATAAATGATTTCTATCTTAGTAGACACATCTTGGCAATAAAACAGATGAAACTAAGTGTGCATACTTTTACAAAGCTAGACCTGACAACAAGTCCGCATATATGTCGGCGAGAAAATGGTCTTCAAAATTCAAAAAATTAATAAATATCAAAGTAGGCTACAAAAATAATATTAACTGATCTTGTCTATGGCGTCATCTATGTTTTGGTCTATGACCTGATCCGACATAATCTATGTTTGATCGGGAGTAGAGATTCCACTCTTAAGCGAACAACATTGAGAATAAATAGGCGTGCCCGACATAACTTGTATTTTAACCGTGAAATAGGAACCGAACGCGCCGTGGTTCGGCCCTCTCGGGCACCCTCAGTTCGGATTGCTCACGCGTAACATAGTAACCGTCCAAGCCGAGTTCACCGGGGAGACCCTTGTGTCGAGTTATTAGCGATACAGGTTCAGGTTAAGCTAAGGGCTATGCCACCGCTGCTTGCGTCGTCCACCAAAGTGGACCCGGGAAGAAGGCGACATCGGCTGGTCCGTGTCCTCCACCGCCGAACGCGTGATAAATCAGCACATAAAAGTGCAGCAAAAAATTTATTGGTGAATGCAATGGGGATTGAACTCGGGTCGCTAGCATACTATGCTACCTGAGGCGACCGCCCGGACCTATGCTGCCACGGCTCTCTTTATTTAATAGATTCTTTACAATCTCCTTATTTTCTTCAACTAGCAGATTTTCTCTAGCTCATTTTAGATTCCTCGAAGACAGTCCGTACTAAGTTCTCCATTGACAATGAGTTTTGACTTCGTAATGGCTTCTGTGACACTAATCTAATTTGTTACAAGTAACATAAGCAAACATTGACAGATATTGAGAATACGCCCTTTTTGTACCTCGCGCCGACACAAAAAGCCTATCGATCATTGAATACTGCATAAAATTCAAACGCGCCCGTAAATGTTAACTCAAATTGAACCTTAATATGATAACCATAGTGTTGTATTTATGAAATTCAAATTGTGTATATTCTTACGTTTCGGTTGGCTAAATTTACGTTCAAATTTAAAAAAAAAAAACAGATTTAATTAGATTAATATTTACGCAATATCTTGATCTGCCTAGCTCACTAAGACTAGTGAAGATATGTTGAAATTAACCACAAGTATATTTAGGTGAAATATTAAAATCGTCGTCAAATTAAATCAAACGTTATGCGCTATTACGCGCGGACGGCATCTGTCTGTTTTCGAATCATAGATAGAATATACGACGACATACGAAATAAAATGAATCTGTACCTACCTAAACTTTTATCAAACTACTCTTTACATCCTTGCCAATAAAAATGAAGTAATGAAATCGGTTGGCGTGATATTGAGTTATTCGTCGTTGAGTATTTCATTTGTGGCAGACGTACTTAATGCAAGTTTAAGACTTATATGGTTTTCTCGTGCATCCCCTTGTCAGAATTGAACCAAATTTGGGGAAAAATGGGACCACACGGAGAGCACCACCTTTCAAACAAATAAAAGAATTTTTAAAATCGGTTCACCCAGTTGAAAGTTATTACGTAACATAAAAAAAATACAGCCGAGTCGGGAACGTCCTCGTTTTCTGAAGTCAGTTAAAACAGCAATAGCAACTCGCAATAAAACACCTCAATTACTTTTTTTGTTGACGGGGGGGAAATCTTCAACAAGATACTCCGCCTTCTGGGTCCCCCCGGGGGTTATGTGAGGTTCTTACTCACTAATACTCCTCCGATGGCAATCTTCGGTGCTTGGCGAGGGGCTACGGGGTATCCTGTGGAACGGACCGGAGCCCCTCTGCACTGTGCTGCTAAGCACACCTGTGTGCACTGTAGCAGACAACAAATGCCACCATCCTTATCGCCCGTGGAACCGAGACCCCTTTTACTGCAACAAGCTTTATTTCTATCTCTGCTTTTTCAACCTTGTGTTAAGATAAAACAATAAAGCCTTTCAGCCCTGTAGTTCTGGGCTCTCAAGAATAAGACTACGGTATCCCCTGCCTGTCGTATAAGGCGACTAAAAGGGGCCTCGGGTTCACTGGGCGACAGGGGTGGGGGCCTGCGTCGTCCACCAAAGTGGACCCGGGAAGAAGGCGACATCGGCTGGCCCGTGTAGCCTTGCACTATGAGGGCACAGGGAGGGAGAGGGGGTAAGGGGAGGGGCCCGGGACGTGCTCTCCTTGAGCACAGTGCAGAGAGGCTCCGGTGCGTTCCACTGGAGATCCCGGAGCCCCTTGTCATGCACCGAGAAAAGGGCCACCGGGGAGGTTTTAGTGGGTAAAAACCCCACATAACCGCCGCCTTCCCCCCAGAAGGCGGGGTATCTTTCTGAAGATTTCCTCCCCGTCAACAAAAAAAAAAAAGATAAAACAATAAAAGTAAAATAAATTAATAAATTGAAAGGTGCTTTGTACCTTTTTGTGAATTCTTTTCAAAATGTTAATATGTACATATTATTTTCTCTACTACGCCGACAAGGTTATCTAGGGACCATTTTTGTTTGGGACAGTTTAGTTATTGTATGATAACATGATAATACATCACATTACTTGTTGTTTTTTACAACATGTAATGTGATTTTGACAAGGCGTGGTTGGTAGTTCTTTGAAATTAATTTACATAAATGTAACAACAGCGTACAGAAGCACAAGTAATGAAAGATGCGCCCAAGTTTACAATGTCTACGGAGCTTTTGATGTAGCTTCATGAAAAACTTATTATGACTTCCGTTGTTCAAACTGTGAAATAATAGTTCGTTTGTGTCTCACAGATAAGCTGCAGCCAAGATAACTTGAGATATATTTTTTAACTTTGTTAATTTTTTGCACTTTCATGATTAATAAACTCGCAACGGAGAACTAAATGTCGAATCTACATAACCTATATTACTATTTGTAATAACTTAGGTCTTGTGGAATAAAATAGTCTAATAACTAATACACTCGCTTTATTCAAACGGCGTAACGTTGTAGAAGGAATTATTTTAACGAATACAGTCACAACTGCGCGTCATCACAATCTTTATACAAATTTAATTAGAAGTCAGATTACGAATTAATAACGTTAAATTATTGTTTACAATGGCAAATATGATGATCAACTAAATTATTAATTATGAATTAAAGATACAATAAGGGTCAGGTAAAGGACTAAGATATCATTGGAAGTAGTTATTATACATAAGAATCAGTGGTTGCCACGTATTTTTTGTTTCACATACTAATTTCAATTCCATTTATTTTTGTTTAATTTCTTGTATTTTACGTCATTTTTTATTTTCCAAAATATTAAACTTCTTAAATACTTTTATGTACTTAAATAAAAACTGTAAAATTAAAAAAAAAGGAAATACATGTACATACAATTAAGCAATTTTTTTGCAAATTGTGTTGCTTCCTTATTATTCGAAGTTCCAAGATACCACATCTTTTTGAACTACATGTTTATCGGTCAAGTACCCACGTAATTATACTGGATATTTATCGTATGAAATTGCTACGAAATCGATAATCCCGGAATTATTCATGAAGAGCGGCGTAGCACGTGATCAATCGCCTTTGGGTTACGCTCACGAGCCTACAAGCAGTCTTGAGGTACATGATGATGCTTGAATTCCATTGTTCCGCTCTCGGTTTTGATTGCGCCACTAATTATTCAACTCCGAGAAGGTCCTTCAATTTGCATTAAGAATTATAGTTGAAAACATATTTTAAATGAGTACAATCTGAACGACTACGAACTACAACCGTGTGTAAAAATAAAGCAAGTACACGAATTGTGAACGTTAAACGCTGTAAGGCGTATTTACTTCTATTTCCGCACCATCATAGTAAAATTATATTATAATTTGTAGGTCTCGTGGAATAAAATAGTCGAACAACTAATACACTCGCTTGATTGAGACAGCGTAACGTTGTATAAAGAATTATTTATAACGAATACCGGCACAACTGCGCGTCCTCACAATCTTTATACAAAATTAATTAGAAGTGAGATTACGAACTAATAAAGTTAAACTATTGTTTACTTTGAAGCGTCAATAGCCTAATGGTTTAGGGTACGGCCTGCGAATCGTAAGGTCGTGGGTTCAAATCCACCATTGGACTATTGCCGTGAACCATGTCCTAGCACAAGCTTAAGCTTAGTTGGAATGGTTAACAAGATTGTTAGTAACATTTCTGAAAAAAAAAAAAAAAAAAGAAATATTACTAGCTTTCTTTTTTTTAAAAAAAAAAAAAAAAAAAAAAAAAATGCTAACTTCATGTGATGAACAACTAAATTATCAATTATGAATTAAAGATACAATAAGCTTCAGGTAAATCATTAAGATATCATTGGAAGTAGTTATTATGCATAACAATCGCTGGGTGTCATGTGTTGCCAGCTAACAATTACGTAGTTCTGGCGCCTCCATTTTAGCTATAGCTATATACATAGCTAGTGCCTTTATCTTCCGAAATATTCAAACTTTCTTGACCGACCCTTTATTTTTTCTCATGGCTATATTTTTAATGTTAATAATAGAGATAAATAACTGAAACTTGTGATCTTGCATTGAGTTTCCCTTTCGAGGTTTGTTATGTGCAAAAAAAATAACTTGTAAAAATTTATATCCGGTGTTTGGCGTTTGTCCGGTGATTTTAACCCAGTTGAAATATAAGGAGGTTCTCGATTCGTCTTTTTTTTTTAAATTTATTAATGTTTTTACTTAAAGTTGTTAAAAATATTTAGTTTTATTTACGTCTCGTATGAACGTTTCTTACATTAGGACCTTGATTCCGAACAAATTCTAGGGAACACCTTAAAATCGTAATGCTTGTCGAATGTTATATTGAATTTCTGATTGTCCAAAATCTAGGTAAATACCCCATAACGACACCATGCACAAATGTGGAAGTAGTAAAAGAATATAGGCGCCAGAACTTCGTAATATAACTATTACTACAATAAAATAGCGTTTAACGTTCACAATTCTTATACTTACTTGATACTCGTAAAATCCTTCTTGATTATAAAAGAAAATTGCAAGCAAGAGCCGTCGTTGGTCAATGTTCGGTCGCTCGCCTTTACGCATTTTCTGAGAGAAAATTATCCAATTTTAATGTTAAAACTGGTTTTCCTAGTACATCCATCTTGTGTTTTTGTCTAAGTTACGTCAAAATTTAAAAATGGAAATGAAATTATCAACTGTAAAAATATCTGTATTCGTTTCCTTCGCGGAGATGCATTTTGAATCGTTATACCACTCCAGCCTAAAACCTCTTAAGGAAGACGGTAGCACAGGAATAATGACTAAATACGCCTTTATGCGAAACGTTAGCTTTTGTATGCCTAAGGACACTTGAAATAGAACGCACGGTGCATGTCTAATCGCCTTAACGACTCGCATTGCACTTTGCTTGTTGCTTTCATTTCTCCAATGGCATCACCCTCTTATCACGGTAGGTAGTTTTTTCTTACGGTAGAAATTGTGTGGTCGTGTTATGTTGCACTGCAAATTTTTCCATAGCCTTTTTAATTTCTTAACGATTGAACATTTAAAAAAGTTAAAGTTACAGCATAGTGCGAAATGAGACATTTCTCATGTATTAGAAAATTTTGTATTACGTGTAGTTTTGCTCATGATGCTTTCCTTTACCGCCGAGCGCGTGGTACACAGCACTTAAAATTGCAAACAAAAAATTCATTGGTAGTGGCATCGGGAATCGTACTCGGGTTGCTAGCGTACTATGTATCTCGAGGCGATCACTCAGACACTAAGCTACCATGCCTGTTACTGAGCTAGAAAGGCAAAGTTGCAGCCTTTATATATGGTCCCACTGCTCGGCACACGCCTTCTCTGTAAAGAGATTATAAGGGCATAGTCCGCCACGCAGCCCTAGTGCGGATTGGCAGACTTCACATGTCTTAGATTTTTTTTCTAAAACATGTAGGCTGCCTCACGATGTTTTCTTCATCGCCGAGCGCGTGGTAAATCAGCACATAAAATTGCAACAACAAATTTATTGGTGGCGGGATCTAACTCGGGTTGCCAGCGTACTATACAACTTCAGGCGACCGTCCGGACACTGAGCTACCACAGCTCTGAAATTTAATAGGAATCAATCAACTTTTACAACAGTCAGGATAAAAAATGTTAACTTTATAAATTTTATTTAAAAACATGAAGAGAAATAATAAGCTATTTAATATAAGTTCATACTTTCATCCTATAGTAGTTTCATTAGTTATTATTTGTTAAAATGGAAACTTCACATAAACTGGCGCATGAAAAATGACGGCAATCTGTATATTATAACAACGTGAATGACCCGTAAACTCATTTCACGCGAACTTGACGTTAAAATGAAACCCGTCCCTCATGCTACGATCACATTGTGTGTATATTTTTTCCAAGTCATCTTATTATAGCTGTATTTAATAGTAAAGCTTCCAATATTAAAGAAAGTTGTATGAACAGTTCGAAAATACATAAGCACTTATACGATTCGAAAAACTGGTAGTATTTTCGTCAGTAACTTGTTCAGTTTCTTATAAGTCTATGTTTAATGACATTCGCACATGTATACAGGGTATTAGGAGATCGTTTCCAAAAACAAAGACAGAAAAAAAATCGATCCTGATTAAAGATAATCAAATTTTTAATGTTTTTTTAGCATTATTTACGCTCTACCTCTACTATGTTAGTATAGCTAAATGAAATGATAGTTACATAAAAAATACATAGCTAAAAACAGAAATGAAACACAAAGATAAAAACAGCTGATGCTCGGGTCAACGAACGCAGTGGCGCGGAGGGGCGCGTTTCATTGCTGTTTTTTTAAACAAGATTATTTTTGTCAGGATCTTTTCTACTGTCCCATCATCAAAGGTATCATTAGTACTATCGTCTGTCTTCGTTTTCGAAAGCAGTTTCCCAATTCCCTGTATGTTTATCTTTATGTTTCGTAGATAGGTATAAAATCGGTGGACTTCGAGTAGCAGCTAGCAGGATAGCGAAGCATTGCTTTGTGCAAATATACTATAGCGCTTCCTTATTTTAACCTTAAAATTTTCATTATTTTTTCAAAAAAAAAGGGGGAGGTTCTCATTTCGTAATTTTTTTTTAATACTGGCGCACTCATACCGCCGTTCTTGTTTTATGAACTGATTTCAAATATAAGAGCCAGAATTTCGTATCCTGTGATACTTCTCACACTTAAATAGAAGAGGGGTCCGAGCGTTTAACTTTTAATGGTATTTGAAGTGGGTTTTAGTTTTTTCCCGGAAATGTTCTTGTATATAAACAAAATAATCCGGAAGAAGCGTATAAATCAACCATGCAGTAGCGTGCTGATAACTCATGTATAATCCTTATAACGTCAAAGCATTAAATCAATTTCCAGTTAATCTTAGCCAAGGAATAAGGATTTGCTTTTTCGCATGATTGCGTATCGTACATACTTGAGATTTCATTTCACTTTGTGTTTTTGACACGTTCAAGAGATTGGTTATGGAAAAGGGTCAACGATTACCCCTTGAGACCGTACTTAATCAATTTTAGATTCACATTTATTCCTGTTAAGTTTATTTAGATGTTTTTTCGGAACGATAATTGTCTAGTGGTAGTGACGCCTGTAATTCTAGGTTCGAATCCTAGGTTGATAGAACAAACGAATTTCTTTTTGTGCTTATTTCTTATCGTGGATAAAAAAAGAACCCTTACTATCTAAATATTATAATAACATCTTCAACTTCAAGTTTAAAGTATTTACATATACCAGATATATATTATTATCCCTTTGTCTTACATAACACTTAGACTAATTTAACAACGATTTCTTAATGAATTTCTTTCATTAATCGCTGCCATACCCTTTCGTTATTCGGATTCTACCAATGACTTCAATCTATCTTCTATTATCTTATTTCCTCAACAGAGAATTAACAAGGCTATAAAACCCAGCATACCTATAAACCCTACATCTCTTTTTTGGTAATTTTTTAATTTTAATAAAGTGAGGACAACTATTGTCCTCACTTTATTAAAATTGAACAATGCATACTAGCTTCTTAAAAATCCATTCGTGATTCTCTTACAATCACTCGTTTTAATTACTCCGATACTATGCAAGTAATCAGGAATGAGATATTTAAACAAAACACTTGTCTGTAATATAGAGAAGAGTGGCCTGGCATAAAATCAATTAGGTCAAGCGCTTGCTCACTCGAAAGCCATTGATATGCCACCGGCCCTAACAAGTGCTTTGCGAAAATTTGTTTTGTTGTGCCAAGAAACAAGATAATAAAGCTTCTAAATCAATGAAAATTAACGGAAAATGAAATCTTGAAATTATACCATTATTTCTTTCACATTTTTCAAAATCTCAAACCAAAATACATAAAAAAATCATCTAAACAAATAAATAAAATTGGATTCTCTATTGGTAATATTAACATAACCGCTTTTTACTAAATGTACATACCAAAACATTTTATATAGTCTGTTTGTTTCGGATAATCTCTGGGACAGCTGGACCGATTTTAACGATACTTTATCTGGCATATAGCTAATGTAATAAGGATTAACTTAGACTACTTATATTTTAGATATATTTAAGTAAATAGTTTTTAAACGTGGGTAACACTGCGGGGCGAGCTAGTACAAAAGATAAAACCTAAACTTGAAGGCCGGCAATGAAGCCAAACGACCAGTAATCAGGGTGACACAGAAGGTACCTCCCACTACATCTTTGTTAGGTTCGATCCCTGTCCGTCTACGAAGCCCGCCAGTTTCAGCAGTTTAACATACGCACTTCGACATTGGCGAAATCTATTTGGAAACGCCATGTACAAAAACAAATTGAATTGAACTATAAAGGTATCCTGAAAATGCGTGCCAGGAGTACCACCTTCTATATCTTACCCTTAACTCATCCATCTATCTAAATCATGATCATTATTATATGTCCTCATTATTATTATTAAACAGTGAAGGTTCGAATCCTAGCCATCTTGTATTAATGTGTTTCCGTTCCGTCATGTAGGTTCTCTCTCTCTCTATCTCCATTTAGCAGGGTTGGAATAAAATATGTAAGACTGAGTATGTGTGAGTGTAATAAATCAAAGTGATTTGTCACGGGTTACATCGACGTGAAAAGACAAAGAGGTTACGTAATTTATAACGTCACGTCGAAACCACGCAAAAGCGTAAAAGGCTATCTATCATGACTGATGCTTGTGTGTGGTTTATTCTAATGTATTGAAATTAATTTAATAATTATATTATTACAGTAGGTTGTCTTTTTCTCGACTTTTAGCCAGTGTATGTATACATTCCGTATTCCGACTTCAAGGAAAAGAATGACCTTTTCAAATCACCTTTATATAAATAAATATAGTTAGCTATTACACCATTTTATACCTTATAACTACTTGGTAAAGTTTTAAATTAATTAACTTCGCTAACACCTATGGTCAGTGAAAAGATACATGCTCTGGCGTACATACAGTACGTGGCGATTTATAACATATTTATTCCGCACTTATACTGTTTAATTAAACAGAAATAAATTAAGAATAATCTAAGAATAGTTTATTACAAATAATTCCGGAATAACTATGGTTTATCTATTCTTTCGTTACGTCAAAATGCAATAGTTGGCAACAGCGCAATCAAAGAATAACCGTTCTAAAAAAATAATTGTAGTCATGTAATGTCTAGTAATGTATCTGTCAATGTATGGCGGTTATAAAAAAAAATCTAGATAGAAGATAATCCACCTCCACGCTTGTCCGTAGTAAGAGACCTTCCAAATAATTGGTCTAGAAACATTATACCACTTTTAGAAAACCGATATTGCAATCGAAACTGTTTATCGACATATAAATGAAAAGGGGTTTTCCCATCTTTTAAATATTTTTACTTTTTTGGAGTCTGAATAATATTTATTAAGTCATTTACTCTTTCTACTTCCTCCATTGTCCTTAATTCCATAATAAGTTAATTTAAATGAGCGAACACAAACACAAACAGTGGTATTTTAAATGTTATACTGGACTTAGACAAGAGTGTACGTCGTTATAACTTCGGAGAACGTATTCTTTGTTTATTAGTACAAATTTTGCTTATTCTTAGTTTATTCCTAAGTTTATCTTTATACCACGTTTATTTGTAAGGCTGCAAGTGTAGCGGAAAAGACAAGAAAAACAATCGCTACACGTTTTTCACAGAAATTTGTACTTAATGACAAATTGTTTGATTGATATTTTCTTTTGTAATAAAAACGAAAATTTCACTAATCGTTTCTTCTGATTATACGTATAGTGCGTATTAGAATTTTGTCTCCATCCTAACGACAGTTCTGTACACAATCTGCTCGGTTTAACCAAGTTGACTACAATGAAACTTCGCCACTAAAGATAAGGTGACCCCGAAATTAGTGTTTGTTAGAAGTCGGCGACAAGTGTGCAAAATTTGCCGAAATTAGAAACGGTCCTAAGAATTAAATAACAGACGGGAACCATATAAAATGATTGCGCTCGGGTACAAGGTCACTATACCAATAATGAGTCGAATGACCGGGAAGAACGGCTAAGGAGAAAACTGAGAATAATACATTTATCACCTAATATTATTAATTATCTTTCAGCCGTCTTCAAAAAGAGAAGGTTCCCAATTCTTCTGTATAGTTTTGTTTATGTGTATTAACCTCATAAATTTTGACTGAGTGGACCGATTTTCATGATCTTTTTTAATTGATAGCTGGTGCTTCGCATATGGTCCTATTTAAATTTTGTCAAGTCTAACAATGGCTTTCGTGAGACTATATAAGTCTTAAATTTGCGTTAGTTATGTGCGCCACAGACGGACGAATAACTCAATATCACGCCAACCGATTTGATGATTAATTAAGAGTACTTGATGAAAGTTTGGTTAGGTTCTGATTGGTTCTATTTTGTAATATCTCTACGATAATTTGGAAATACAAAGAGGGTGTCCGTGCGTAATATTTCGGTTAACGTTTGATTCTATTTCAAGTCGGTTTTTGTTTTTACTCGTAAATGTACAGGTTATGATCAAATATATTTTTTATTTAAAAAAAATTGCCAGTAATTATTTTGTCCTAATCTTTAAATATATAACGTATAAATTGAAGATGGGTAGGATTTTAATCTCTAATATCAGGTTGCTTAACCACTTGTACCACTACTTATAATAACTTTTTATCAAGGTATATATATACTGTGATAGCTTAATGGCTATTGAAAAGAATAGAATAAAAATTTATTCGACACAAAAACAAAAAAACAACATAAATAAAGTAAATTGTGAAAAGATAAAAAAAGAAACAAAATTGACTTTGTGCTGAAAAGAGGTTTGCTCAGCATGTGCTGTTCTTACACATGTAGCACAGCGCTGATTTTCATCCAAAAACCTGTGAAAACTAACGTGGATACGAATCGGTTGTGTATGAATAAGGTTTTACATATAGTTTTATTTATAATATACATAAATATATATATAAAAAAACGCAGCTATTATTAATATATATATAATAAAACAAATTACTAATAAATAACATAAATCACATCATTAATAAAATGTTAAATAAAGGATTTGTTGCAATTGATGTTGGCGAGATTCTGTTAGGAAGTATTACAATATTGCTTGAGTCTCAGGTGGTTTAATGTGAATTTTTTATTAATTCGCAGAGATAAAAATATTATCGATTAGTGACGTGTTTTTAATAAAGGTTTAAAATCATATATAAGTGGAAGTCAATAAACGATTGCCTCAGTAGTGCGGCATTTTAAAATAAGTGGAGTGCAGTTCCATGTTATGTTGAATAGGTCACGTCTTCACTAGCTTAAGTATACAAGACTTCAGATACGACTGCAGTAATCTCTTCCATTGTATATAGAAAGAGTTGAAGTTCGATTTCTAGTACTTTACTTTCTAATAACGCGTCCATGAAATCCTAATTCATTATTTAATAAGTAGATTTGTTATAGTTTGTGCCCCGATAATTTAATAAATGTGTCTGTTAAACTTCATGACGGAAACTTCCTTCTAATCACCGCGATTCATAAACACAATCGACAGAGGAATTTCGAGCCCATTGCCTATGATTCAAACAAATGTAAAACAAGAAAAAAATTTAGAATGGTGAAAAAAAGGCTATTAAAACTCGTGTAGTATTTACTGTAGTAAGGGTCAATAGTGTAATGGTTTAGGGTACGGTCTGCGAATCGTAAGGTCGTGGATTCGAATCCACCATGCGACTATTGACGTGAACCATATCCTAGCACAAGATTAAGCTTAGTTGGAATGATTAACAAGAACATTACGTACTTAAACGTATTTATGAAAAAAAAGAAAAATTGCTAGCATCCTTTAAAATCAAATTAGATCTTGTTACTTAAAAGCCTTTCGATTTATTGGATATAATGTGCGTAAATGGATTCTTCTATTACTTACGCTACAGTATAATTGTAATTTCTTAAATGAGTATTTAAAATAAGTCATTTTCATTTCACAAGTAAATACTAGTGCCAGATTAAAAAAGCTCACGATAAAACCACTTTGATTAACAACAAACTAAAGAACGCTTCTAGTTATGATGTTTTGAAGTCCTGTACTTCATATTTAAGTTTTAATGAGTTGTAAAAGAAGCGATAAAGTTTTATCTTAATATGAGCACATCTCTAATTAATCACAAACCATTAAAAGACTGTGTTAAGCTTAAAGAAGGACTAAGTACGGTCCTGAACTTTAATTACTTAAATGAACCTAGAGAAGCCTAGTCTATACTTTATTTACAAGTCTGTGTAAAATGTCTCGTCTTTCCATTAAATCTGAAAATCATATAATCAATATTCAAAAATTGTGTATTTGTAAGCCGATAAAATTACGACCTACGACCTACTACAGCAATTAACGATAATTACAAAAACATAGATTACAAAAAAGACATTACAATTTAGAAAAAACGTAAATTTCGCTATAAACGATCGAACGAACGAACTCAATAACCATTTGGATACCTTCAAGAAACGTAAAGAGCATATTCCCTTTTCACAGGCAGAGGCCACACACGTGCACCATCTCTGCTGTTGTGGATGTACATGGCGACGTTGATCTCTAAAGGTCAGCTGACTCAAAAGCCGTGTACCCACGTTTCACTAAGCTTATTAAGACCCATATATGACAAGGATAGAGTTTAACAACTTAGACACGTATAATATTTAACAAATTTAGATTATGTGCATCCGTACCACACAAAAAAGGTAAGTCATTAGTACAACGGCTGGGATTCCATCGACAGATCCTACGTCAAACGCAACTTGGATATCGCTGCTTTAAAAATACAGGATAAACTGAATTTATAGTGTGGTTGGGAAAAACGACCAATCGCCAAATGGCGCAGCGCAAAAACTCCCTCGCATTGCCCTTTTTTCGTTACCCTTTTCAGTTCACATATCTATCAACTTGATACCAAAGACAAATCTTTATAAAGTTATTTTTATAATAAAATGTGATAAGACTAAAAATAAACGCATGTTCAAAATTGAAAAGCTTTTAAATGAAAGTAGGTAGAGAACTAGTTACATAACTTATACAAACAAGCAAATTTTCTTCAAAAACCGACTTCAAATCAAGTCGAACGCACCGGTGCCTTTGAGCAGAGCCGTAGCACGTTCCAGAAAAGGAATTCGTTATTAACTTGTCGAGATTAAATAAACAAGAGAAAGAATTGCATATCATAAAGACATGATTACTGAACAAAAGCCTCTAATGAGATTGGAATGAGCGTGATGCGCATAGAATGAGAGTGGTTATAATGAGCAAGAGCGATACATACAAAAATATTATATAAACTAACATATAACGAAGCGTCAATAGCCTAATGGCTTAGGGTACGGTCTGCGAATCGTAAGGTCGTGGGTTCGAATCCACCATTCGACTATTGCCGTGAACCATGTCCTAGCACAAGCTTAAGCTTAGTTGGAATGGTTAACAAGATTGTTAGTAATATTTCTGAAAAAAAAAAAGAAATATTGCTAGCTTTCTTTTTAAAAAAAAAAATTAATCAAACGAACATTACACATAAATATAATCTGGTCGCATTGCAGTTGCGGACGCCAGATAGATTCCTTCACATGCGTCGCCGCCCTACATTGTTCCTAGAGCCCACTTCCAGGACCAACCTGTCCACAAATGCTCCCATGTCGCGCGCTGTTAGGATAATTAATTTTTTCTCACAGCATATTGACCTGCCGAGGTTCACAGGGGCTGCCTATAGACATTATTAAGGTGATGAATGTGTGAGTTGTCACTTGAGTTAAACGATTTCTGATGTTAACTATTATTGTATTACTCGTATTATTTTTTATTATTATTATTAAGGATTTGTATAGATTAGGGCATCGAATTGGTTAAGCTGTAATGGTGTTGTAATTTTTTCTAATAAATAAATAAATAAGCCGAAGAGAAACGAGATCTGATCTCTACCATATTAATAGAAATATTTTTTAACTACTGGCGTCGTTCGCAAATACTCTCCGTTAGACAGGGTCGGGGGTCGATTTAAGTAGGGCAAAAACCTATTCCTAAACATCCAAGCAGAAAAGGTCTCAGGCGATTACGTATATTAAAAATATTTTATGCTTCGAATAATAATGTAAATTGGACACATCTCGTAGATCTCTAAAGAGGAATAAAATTGGGTGCGTTTACTTATGTACGCGCATAAGTTTGCTTCTTTGGCATCATTAAAAAATTGTTTTTAATTACATGCAAATAATTAATTAAAATAAAACAATAAAAGTATTGGAAAAGGATAGTCTACACAATAAAGTTCAGTTTAAATTAGAAAAATAAATATTATATTAAATATTTATATTTTAAAATACATCAATAAATAATACATGCAAATAGCTAACCTCAATTATGTTGGAGCACTTGAAAAGTATAAAAGCTCTATTTTTTTTCACTGCAGGTTCCACCTGTTATTGTCTTTTTTTTCATAACTTGCCTATAGAAGTAGAAATCCAAAAAGCTCTCGCATCATTTTAACCTTAGCGAAGTAGACAGATATAGCAATTCTTTTTTTCACAAACATTAGGCACAAATTGTATTGGTTACTTTACTACGTTACATGGTTAGGATTTGAATCCCAGCCGAATTATACCGAATCTTTATAATATAGGCATAAATATACACTTGTATATATTGTACAAAGACAAAAACATATACAGTTAGGAATAGATACAATACATATAACCTAACAATCATATCAGGAATGACGATAACGAAGGTAACCAACATAGCTCGCCGGGTAAGCAAGTTGAAGTGGCAATGGGCAGGGCACATAACGCATAGAACAGACGGCCGATGGGGCCACGGACCGGCAAGCGCAGCGTAGGATGTCCACCCGCAAGTTGGTCTGACGACCTCATAAAGGCCGCAGGACGCCGCTGGATGCAAGCCGCTTACAACCGGTCCTTTTGGAAATAGTTTGGGGAGACCTATGTCCAGCAGTGGATGTTTTACGGCTGAAATAGAATAGAATATTTAGAATAGAATAGAATAGCATATTTAGAAATGATGATGATGATGAATCTAACAATATAAATAAATTATGTGAGCTAGGGAGAGTCATATAAGTAAAACTCTTATGTTGAAACGACTACTGTACTACTCGTTTTATACTGGTAATAACGACTTTTGTTAGTTTTCTCGTTTGAAGCTATAGCAATAACTAATATTTGGTGCTTCTATCTCACTTTATAGCATATAAGATATAAACGCAAAACGGTTATTACGCCGTCGACTTAGTCCATGATAGTTTTTCCGATTGAATTCCTCTGGGGCAATGAATGCGAGTAAGCGAAAAAGAAAAACCCGCATTTTACGTATCGGTGTCATTTTTCTTTCGTCGCGTTGAATCAGCGGAGTGTGGGTGTTCGAATTGGAAAAGGACAATTCTTGAAAAATATACATGTATATTCACGAGTAAAATGAAAAATCTACTTCAAATAAAACACGAATGTTACAAAATAGAATTTATCAGAACCTAACAAACTCTCATCAAACTACATTTGAAGTAGATTCTTACCAATAAAAATGAATCAACGAAATCGGTTGGTGAGATATTGAGTTATTTTGCCATTTGCCGCACACATGATCAATTCAAAATTAAGACTTACATGGTTTCTCATGGATTCCATTGTCAGATTTGAACTAAAATTATATGTAAATACACACAACACTCAAAGCACCAACTTTCAAATAAAAAAGAATCATCACAATCGATGCCGCCATTTGTAAGTTATGAGATAACAAACAAAAAAAACATACAGTCAAATTGAGAACCTCCTTTTTTGGAGTGGGTTAAAAATATAAGAGTCATACGAACGTTATAGCTTATTCTGTCAAGCATATTTATTTTATTACTCAAACAACTACACGGATAGTACGCTTCAGAGTTCTTTTTTGCAAATTTCCTTAGTTCAGTGTTAAAAGTTAGCGAGTGAAAATCTCTTTAATGTAGGGTCCATTACATTTGCTCATTCATGTGCGTTAATGCGTTGAACTTTTAGGTCGACCCAAATGGAATTGCTTAGATTTCTTCTGAAGGGCAACTTAATGAAATGAACTTGAAGATATGAGGACTGGAAATGGGAACGATTCGTGGCGTCTATATTTTTTTTATTGTAACTTGTTGATGTTTTTATTTTAATGTTTAATGAGAAAAGAAAACGACTTCATGTCTTACCTTCAACATCATTGAGAAAAAATTCATCTCAATTATCTTAAAGCCTACTTAGTGCCTGTGGCTGACTTACGATGTGAGATAGGAGAACAATATAGTGGTTCAGTCCTAGAGGGCTTAAATTAATGAATCGTCCATCATTTTTCTTTTATGTTGTTCAAAATTGGTTTCTGTCATGACGTCATTAAATATTGTCTTAAAACATTTCAACATTAAAAGAAGGACGCTAAAGACAAGAGGTAATCGTGATTATTATAATTATAATCGTAATACAAAAAAGTACATATTATTTTTTTTCTTTCAATAAAGCTGAATACTCTTGTGTCCATGCTCTTTTGTAATGTTCTTGAATTGGTTACTTTAGTTTGTTTTTTTTTCATAAAGGTGCTGCTACACTTACACTTATAAACTAATAAGTTACTACTTATATATATTTTTTATTTACAATGCCTGATTTTTGAAGGTGGTGTTAGAGAATGCTTTGGTTCACGCGTCGAAGACGCCCCGTTGCATTGTTACAAGTTTCTCCGCGACCGCTGCGTCCCTGTTTCTCATGGCCATTTTTATGTTGTAGTGTATAATTTTCTCTTTTGATGCCACCAGTCTTCCTGTGGCGTCGTCACAGTCATCTGTGTAATAGACACAGCTGACTGTGTGTCTGGACACCGCCACTACAGCATGTTGGACGCTGTCGGGCAATTGCAGCTTTTTCGTCACTGTTCTGATCACATATCGTCATGAGTACATATTATTTGTATGCATGCATTTGTAAATTGTTGTGCAAAAGCATATTCATTCATTCATTCATAATCGTACATAAGTGTATGTAACGGCATATTTATACACAACCAAAATACGTCTGCCTTTCGTTAGTTATCACAGGTTTTTTGACTGAAAATCAGCGCTGTGATATATTATTGAGCCAACTCTTCTTCGGCACAAGGTATTTTTTGTTTTTTTTTAATTATAATTACATTTGTTTATGTCTTGTTATACGTTATGTTGCTGTGTTCTTGTGTCGTTTGATTATTTCTATTCTATGCTAAAACTTCTATTCGAACGTTTTATAACTTTACTAACTTGATTTACATTTTATTTCAAGTTAACGCTGCAGTAAAGTATCAATGGTTTCACCGCGACACGTTTTTCACTACAAATCGTGGCCTCGTGAAGTATTCATACGCCGGATGGGCCAACGTTGAGTGAGGAGTTAATAAATTAACATTTTTATCTGTAGCGCGACTTTGTTTTGCGCTAAAATAACGCCGACCCGCTTTAACGACATCACGTACAAAGTAATTTTACTTGCTACGTTATCATAAAATAAATATAATAACTTATAACACTCACGCCAGTCACCATAAATGTCAGGCAGAGATAATAAATTTCTAATTTAGGTGAATTGGGTCTTGAATTTTTACAATATAATTATCTTTATTTATAGGAAAATTTACTTGACTTACGGTTAGCCATAATACGTCAGTTTTGCCCATACATAGAAGAGTGGTATATGTTTTCGACCTTTTAAATAGGGTAGCCTTATTGCGTGAAGGTTTCCACGTAGTGTCGATTCTGAAACACCGCAGATAACAATTTTACTATCTGTGTTTGATTTACTATTTCGTAAACGATAGAAAATATGTATATGTATATTATGGTCAGTTGAAAATCCTCCTTGTCTGCCTTTTAATTGTTTATAATGCTTTTAAATTCAATGTAATTTGGTGATATTAAGGCAACCTTAATAACACTCTCAAATATTCATAAATACTACGCGAATATTACAGAGATATTTCTGTGGTGACGTCTACGCGTACACAAATGAACGTCGTTAAATATTGTCTTAAAAAGGAGAGAAAATAATTTCAACAGTAAAAGAAGGGTGCTAAAGTTGAATTTGGAATGAACGTGTTGTTGATTTGTGAGTTGATAAGAGGTAAAACGCGTCCACGATTCCTACCTTCTGCCAAGGAAGCAGATCGATCACACTCGTGTTGTATTCTCGTAGTTTCCACACTGTAACGTACGAAAAGATATGATGTAATAGTTTTTTCTTAAATAATATAGTATATTTTAATATCTTTTACAAAACGAGATAGAATAATTAAGTGTAAACACAAAAATCAATTTCAAATCAAGTCGTTGATGGATTTTGTAGCCTTTAATGGCTGTAGTACTTCGCAGATGTTGATTTGTTTTCATTGCCTACTACTAAATTTAGAAAATGTATTAAATGCAGCTTAGTTAGTTAGTTCGTAAGTATTTAATTCGATAATTAAAAACATAAATCAATATTTCATATCATCATCGATAAAAGCAATTGTATAGCACGTATTGGAGAGTGATATATTTGAAGAACACCAAAAACAACGTTCAAATGAAGTCTTCCATTTCAACTGTGCGCAATATTTTATTCAGGCAAACGGCACGGGAATTCGTGACAAGTTAACCTTTCAACTGCCGGCGTGTGTTAATTCAGGGACATTATGGACCGGTTTGTCAACCCTTATTTTACTTTTTTAAATAACAAACACTCTTTCTTCTTTTATTTCAGTTTTTATAAGTCACTTATAAAAGCTTTGTAGTTAATAATAATTAAAAATGTATGTTAAATAACTGTAATAAAAATGTCTACATTTACGAATGCACTTTTTTCGAAAAAAACATTAAAATAATTAAACTAAATTATATGTAAAAATGAAAAATTAGGATAAATAAAGTAGACGAATTTAGAACCTTTTTGAAATCGGTTAAAATACCAACTAGAAAGATAAGTGGCGCTTCAGTGTTATTTAAAAACCTGTTGCACCAATAGGCAATGGGTTGTTTTTTTTTTTTTTAAAGAAAGCTAGCAATATTTCTTTTTTTTCAGAAATATTACTAACAATCTTGTTAACCATTCCAACTAAGCTTAAGCTTGTGCTAGGACATGGTTCACGGCAATAGTCGCATGGTGGATTCGAACCCACGACCTTACGATTCGCAGGCCGTACCCTAAACCATTAGGCTATTGACGCTTAATGGGTTCGCAACCCTGTAGGATTAATTCCGATATTTGTTACTATTTTAGTGCATTCCCTTTATTAAAACACTATTAAAAACATATGTTATTAAAAGAAATTGATTTTACTCGTAAATATCAAGTATGTTTACGAGGAAAATCAAAACCAAAACTGACTTCAAATCGCGCTTTGTATTTACGCATTATCGTAGGAATATTACGAAATAAAATTAATTAGAACCTAACCAAATTCCCATCAACCTACCCTTGAAGTACATCCTTATCAATAAATGAATAATCGAAATTAGCGTGATATTTTCTTTTTATTTATTTTTTGTTAACGGGGAAAACCCCTCATAATCACCGCCTTCTAGGGAGAAGGCGGTGATTATGAGGGGTTTTTACCCATTAACACCTCCCCGGTGGCCCTTCCTCGGTCCATGGTGAGGGGCTCCGGGATCTCCAGAGGAACACACCCCTCTGCACTAACGTGATATTGGGTTATCCTTCCACTTTTGGCGTTCATACTTAATTCAAATTTAAGACTTATATGGTTTTCTCATAGATCCTATTGTCAGAATTGGATTATATGGAAAGCAATATCTTTCAAATAACAAAGAATCATCAAAATCGGTTCACCCAGTCGGAAGTTATACGGTAACCAAACATAAAAAAAAACATTCAGACGAGTTGAGAATCTCCTCCTTTTTTGAAGTCGGTTAAAAACAGGTTTATATTTCTGCTAAAATGATGAAAGCTCGATTCAAACCAACCTGATTAGTTTGCATCCCGTGCCCTTGTCAAAAGATCTGGATAAGTATTGTGACTGGCATCCAGGTAGAAGAAATGTGATTTATATTCTTTTTGCAGGTTCTGTTTGAGTCAGGCTCAATATCACTGGAAACATTTGTCTGGTTGTCATTGCGCTATTTATCTCTGAAATAAAGCTATGACTTGTTACAAATCATCTAAAAGTAAGGAAAGACCCGATTTAGTCATTGAAGGGTGACAAAAACTGGATTTTCTGTAGAATAGTTAATTATGAAATATGCTCATGTATTTCAATTTAAGAACTCTCCTACTTTTACTAATTTTTTTAGGTATGTTTTTATAGTCTCAAGTGTGCTAGGATTGTCATTGTGAACTATTGTCATTGTTTCATACTTTTTCGTTCACAGACACATTAATTTTCATAGTCTTGTACGGATAATTTAATGACAATTCTATGATAAGAACGAAAACTTCGGCTGTCTGTCTGTTGATTGAGTACTACCTGTACAGCTCTTAGGTCGCATAGCCTCTATTGCTTGTAATTCGCACAAGGGTTAACTTCGACTAGGATAAAAATATGATTAATAATAGAAACGAAGATAATAGCCAGCTAGAATAAAAATTACTGTGCTTTGAAATAAACGCAAAGAAACACTATTTCTTAAAAACCTTATATCGCCACAAACTATCCTTTTCTTTTCAACTCTTAGGTGAAAAGTTATCCTTAGGGCCGTGTGTAATAACTAACTGACCATCCACCTGGATAATTGTGTTATAGGTTACCCTCGCTTACGACAATAACCACAAATCTCTCAAGCTCCTTGCATGAAATAAATACCTCACGTGTATCATCACTCTTAATAGCATTACAGTCCAAAGAAACGCGTTAAATGAAAGAAATGATTATTACGCATTCATTTACAGATTGAATTGACATTGAACAGATTTGGAAACACGCTAGTGAAAATTCAAAATTTATTAATTTATTAAAAATAAAAATATTTCTTAAAATCAGCTCTTATTAATGCTAATTAAAACTAAATCAAAACTATAATTTTTGTAAGTATTAGATATAGATTAGATTTATTTATTTATTTAAATCAACTTAAAATTATAACACCGTTACAGATAATACCAATATGATGTTATAAAAACTTAGTTAAATATATATTATTAAAATTAAAACAAATAAAAGCTGCTTTATGTATTGACAATAATATATAAATATAATAGAGTCAAACACCTACGCATTTGTAGGCAGCTTCGATAAACACAGACTCTGTGCAACAAAATATATCAATGTGCAGTGAGATGGTATTAACAAACCCAACCGCGCGCGACAGCGGAGAGTTCCTGGACAAGTTAGTCCTGGAGACAGGCAGTAGGAACAATGGTGGACGACGGCGCATGCACACGTAACTGTCAGGCGTCCGCAACTGTAGCGCGGCCAGCACTTCTGGGTGATGAACCCAGAAAATATGAAACATTAAAATATAAATCAAGAAAAAAAAACAGTTTTATATAAAAAGAACGGACAACCTTGGACACCGTGTCAGCATGTTCTGTCGCAGCGCTGATTTTCAGCGTAATTACTACATACAACGTATATTAAACAATTTCATATGAGCATCTACAACTACAGAGCTCAATTTTAAACCATAAAATTCGTCACAACACGAACAAACTCAACGTGAGCAGAAGCATACAGATTTTTTTTATATATCGGCTTTGGCATCCAGTTGTTTGCGTAAAAAGTTACATTAATATAACTTGCCCCTTAGCCAGAAAAACAGCCGCCAATAAATTGCTATGTTGTTTACTCAGAGATTTACGACTTTGACGGGAACATTAGGCAGGAAATTACAGATTAGAATTTATCAAATGTTTCCTTTAATTTCAACCATCTTTTTTTTCTCGTCCGTTCAAAGGAAAAAGTTGAATTTAAAATTGCTATTTACCAAATACACATAAATACTTTAACATCGTTCATTCGAATGGGTGATGGGTGGTTTAAAGACATTATTACTCATAAACAAAATAACATTATCTTACATTGAGATGGCATAGTACATGACAAATTACATACTAAGATATATTTCTAGTGATTAATAGGTTTCTGTAATATGTTTACAAATATATGTTTTTCTTTTTCAAATTTTGATTGAAAATATTTATAGATGGACAGACTGTCCATCTATATCTATTAACTTCATTTGGTAGGCTATTCAATAGTTTTTGTCCTTCAGATATAATAGTAGAATAGAAGCGTCAATAGCCTAATGGTTTAGGGTATGGCCTGCGAATCGCAAGAACGTGGGTTCGAATCCACCATTGGACTATTGCCGTGAACCATATCCTAGCACAAGCTTAAGCTTAGTTGGAATGGTTAACTAGATTGTTAGTAATATTTCTGAAAAAAAAAAGAAATACTGCTAGCTTTCATTTTTTTTTAAAAAAAGTATCCCAAAGCCATTTCTTGGCTTCCTGGTAACACATTTGTTACTATTTCTAAGACTGTGTTGAAAGGATATTCATTAAATTTTTTGAGTGTATGTATTGTTAAGTTGAGAATAAGTTATGTATGTGTAAAGTTGTTATAAATTAATAGTGTGCATGTGCTGTAGTCCGAAAAAGGTTCTATTGATTTTGTCTGAACTGAACATAGGCCTCAAAAAAAATGTCATATGATATGATTCTATTAAAAAATACCAAAAATTTGAATTATAAAATTAATTATTCATAAGTATTAATATAAAAATCTTTGTAAAAAGACTTGAGTGTTTATCCGAATGGTTACCTTACCTTTTCTATCGCAGACCGTACCCTAAAGAATTAGGCTATCGGTGCTCTAGATATTAAATTTTAATTAAAATTTCTTGTCCTAAAATCTAAAAATCTGCAGCATTAACAAAATTACTACGGACCGAAGAGGATTAGGTTTCCGCCATAGTTTCAGTATTGGCCAAATCGGTGACCGTAATTCAACGTTCGCTATTAATTGCCCGTAAATCTACATTGTTATTATAAAATAATAAAGAACTATACTTATTACATAATTATCGTACTTATTTATTTCATCTAATACGAAATAACTATCTACAAATATACAAATAAGATTCGATATTGGAATCGGATGAAAATATTTTTCAGATCAGTTACACAAAATTACACTCTTAGTCCTAAGTCAATTCTTCGGACTGTAAGAGTGATTTTTGTATACAAAATAGTAATATTGTCACAGCTTCAGTAATGTTCTTCTTTCGGTGACTGTTAACTGTAACGGAGATTAGAGGTATTCGCCATTTTTATTACCAACTCGCTGGCTCCCTAGAGAATGTAGTAAAAGAGCCCACTTTCAGGTCGCTTAAATCTTGAGAATTTCCGAGACTATCTTTAAACAAAAGAATACGCACGTATTTTATTATAAATTATATAAAATCAAATAAACATACTAACATTGTTGAAACTAAACATGGAGATAAGCGACTTGCCGCGGGAGAGGCGTATGTCCAGACATAAAACCGTCTTAAAATAAAGGCAACACAAACATAATATTTACGCTCATCTCGCTTCGAGGCTAATATGACTTGACAACTCGTCAACGTTATTAATCTCTTGTTTTTGTTGACATCCCCTTTAAAGTCTGCTAAGCTTGTTTATGTCGACTTATGTTGTTTGTTTAAGAAAGTTAATGTCGCGGGCACACGAAATATTTTGCAGCTTTAATCAAGATTCATCTAAATCAGGGGTCGGTAACCCGCGGCTAGTGAGCCAAATGCGGCTCGGCTCTTTGCATGTAAAGCTACGGCTCTTTAGTACTAACTTTATTTGTGCAACTATTATTTATTTTTGACGAGAAAAAAATATGGCTCTTTAAAAAGTTTTAAATTTTGCAAATTGTAATTTTTGACTCTTCTGACTCAAAAGGTTGGCGATCCCTGAAAAATATTTTATAAGACGACTTTACTCCTGTTATAGATATATAGGTAAACACTTTATTGCTCACATTAAATTAGGTAAAGTCAATTAATTAACTAAACTTGTAGTCTAAATTTAGGCAAGGGGATATCCGTCAGGAAACCCTGTAGGACAGAATAGGCAAAATAAATACTTTTTTTTCCGCAAGTAGGTAAAATCCCTTATGGACCCTGGGCAGCCCGTACTGCCAAGGAGTGTCCGAGTCTCACCGTCTAAAAACTCTCTTCCTCCATCACATCAATGTTCCCACCTTGCGGCCTACCACTAATGGTTTTTTTGTCCTAAGTAAGGGTTACTCTTTTATTCTGTGTCTTGTCTCTCACTCTGTTCTTTGTTTTCGTCTTTTTCCTTCTGCGCAATTATCCTATCCATAAACGTATTGATTATTATCCAGTTCTCTTTGCTTCTTATCATTAAGTCAACTATGCTGTCTACCGTCACATTAGTCTTTAATTCAGCCTTCGTATTTTCACGTTCTCTTGCGAAACGACCGCATTCGAATAGCGTGTGTTCGGCATCATCTATCTTGTTGTATAAATACCTGGGTAGCAAGAAAAGTCAAGAATAAATTAATAAGAGCAAGAATTGTATATAATAAAAATATGATTACTAAACAGAAGCCTCTATTTCATTTAGAAGTAGTTTTTAGTGCTTACTAAATTCAGCTTGATAAATATTAAGTACAGTGAATTACGAATTCAGTTAATCCGATGTAGTTGTAACTCCGAAATAAAAGCAGTTAATTAAAGAAACACGACAGAGATTTATTTACCCTCTAAATTTGCGAAATTACTCGTATGTCGGATTTTTCGGCATTTTTTATCGCATTTTCTCGTATCACAATACTGCTCGTAGTGTGATATTAGGAAATGATATGAATTATACACCAAATATACTATAATGTAGTGATTTATTTAATGCTCGTGAGTACAATGAGATACGAGAAAGAAAAAAGATACAACAAGAAACAGCGGGACAAGAACACTAGCGCCACCAGTGAGCAACATATATCTATGATTACGTTCAGAAACGTATTCAACATTGAGTAACTTTTATTCTTATATTTACATGATAGAAACAGCTTTCCATCGACATTATCTTGGTGGTTGTCATTCAACAACTATAAGTTTTTCTTGTAATTTCTTTCACTCAGAAGTCACTAGTAGAATTGACTATTATCAGCATCACTCCCAAGCTGCTCACCCCTTTGTTAAAACTGGTAAAGGGCCTGTAACAAATCTGAACCTGATATATTTTTTTTTAATTGTAACATGACTGACTTACAAATTGACTAATTCAGAGTTTATTGCCCCTTGCCCTTTTTGCTCTAAGCATAGTCTGCCTATGGTATGTCTAGTTCCCCCAACGTGGGTGGTTAGGGATATTTCCATACTTCTCTTTCTTTCATCTCTTAATAATATAATAATATACACAAAGTTAATTTTTTATACAATTTGGTCTTATCGTCTACATTTCCCTGATACTGTTAATTGGTTCTTATAGCCCACTTGGTTTTGAGAAATCACCGTCGCCTATGAATATCCACATAGAAAATGTCTCTGACAGGCGAACTGGCACAAGTCGCCAACTGTTCTTTAATTAAAAACAATCTTGTAGAAATGAGTCATTATTTTTATTTGTTTCGTTCTTGCAGCAGGCAGATAGATTCAGTTGAATTGAGAACCCATTAACATTCATCAAGTTGGTCAAAAAGTATGTTTGTGAGAAAACTTTTAGAATTGTTGAAGTAAAAGAATAACCATTGTCCAGAACAACTTTGCACCAATAAAGATAATTGTTTCAAGTTTCGTCAGCACTAATTGGAACAATTGTGGCTACACCACTTAATGATATCGTTATCCACAACAACGGCTTGGGCTCTTTCGTATGGCATCTCTTTTGTCATATAACAGAACTTATTAATATATTTCCTAGAACTGTCGTAATAGCGTAATATTCGGTTGATTCTCCGTTTATCATGGATTCTAGATTCTAGATTCAAAATGAGATTGATAATCTATACACATTATAAAGTTATTTTGTTTGATATTATAGAAAAATATCTTATTATACTTTATCGCAATGACTGCCTTGTTATAAGCTTGTTTTTCCCACATTTTCATTAAGTTACAACCTATATATGTCCCTTTACCTCAATAACAGGGCACAGGCCTTTCCTATAAAGATTATTTCGTCAATAGCCTAATGGTTTAGGGCACAGTCTGCGAATCGTAAAGTCGTGGGTTCAAATTCACCATTCGACTATTGCCGTGAACCATGTCCTAGCACAAGCTTAAGCTTAGTTGGAATGGTTAACAAGATTGTTAGTAATAATTCTGAAAAAAAAAATTCTAGCTTTCTTTTTTAAAAAAAAAGAACAAAAAAGAAAGAAGTATAAGGGCGGACTTTACGCGCCCAAGAAAATATGCTAAAACTTTAAATATTATTATTATGTTTACTTCAACACCGAGGACGGTGTAAATCAACATCTAAAATTTCAACAAACAGAAATTTCAATCATTGTTGCTGGCTGCGAGGATCGAACTCGGATTGCTATCGTAGTATCCAACTTTGGGCGACCGATCGGATTCTGAAGTACTCTCTTTAATAATAATATTTTATTAAAAACATCAGTAGTATACAGTAGTAGTATCAGTCTTTTTATTATTAGTTCTTTATTATCTAACAGTCAATGAAATATACGTCTATCGCAGAACATGCTATAACAGATAACTCCATCTTAGTCCTTAGGAATATCTTATTTATATCAAGGAACGAACTATTGTAAGAAACAACATACAATACGCTGGGAGCCATCCTTATTAAACAGCACAAAGCGACTGCTTATTCAAACAACAAGCGTTTTGAAGTTCCTATTACGGTAGTCATTGTTTGAGATGTAATTGTATTTCGAAAGTTAAACGTTGTTTGTTTACAAAATACAAACAATTAAGTAATAAAATAAATAAACACAAAAGTCATTAAAATCATTCCAGTCATTTGAACGCTTTTCGATTTTGTAATTTCTATTTTATAATTAATTTATATATAGCCGTGGTAGCTCAGTGTCCGTGCGGTTGGCTCAAGTTGCATAGTACGCTAACAAGCCGAGTTCGATCCCCGGTGCCGGTACCAATCAATTTGTTGTTGCAATTTTATGTGCTGATTTACCACGCGCTTGGCGATGAAGGAAAACATCGTGAGGAAACCTACATGTTCCTACATCCGCATTAGGGCCGCGTGGCGGACTACGCCCTTATACTCTCTTTACAGAGAAGGCCTGCACCCAACAGTGGGACATATATAAAGGCTGTAACTTGAACTTTTTTAATATCGTGGGACCTGCATGTATTAGAAAATTTTCTTCGGCATGTGAAGTCCGTTAATTCGCACTAGGTGGGTGTTGCCGAAAAAACTGTGGGCCAAATATAGGAGCATATTTTCCTTTTGTTAGTTTTATACACGTCTTATACGACGATTTTTTACAAGAAAAGACTTTAAAAAAGTTTTTTGTGAGTTACGTGAATTTATTTGTAAAGTTTTTTTTAAACTAGACTCAAGAGAGAGTCCATACAAATGACACTAATTTTGTTTGCAAGATTTATTTTATGTAAGGATCCAAAAGCGAAATCAAAACACATAAAAAAAACATTCACCTTTTTAACCCTTTTAACTTTTTTAGCGGAAAAGACGAGAGACATCAGATGTTATCCGCTTGTTGCAAGTTTACTAGATCCCCAGCCCTGTAGTTCTGGGCTCTCAAGAATAAGACTACGGTATCCCCTGCATGTCGTACAAGGCGACTAAAAGGGGCCTCGGGTTCACTGGACGACAAGGGTGGGGGCCTGCGTCGTCCACCAAAGTGGACCCGGGAAGAAGGCGACATCGGCTGGCCCGTGTCGCCTTGCGCTGCGAGGGCACAGAGGGGGAGAGAGTAACCTAGTAGATTTCCTCCCCGTCAACAAAAAAGTTTACTAGATCCCACGGTGGTGAGCCTGTCGCCATACATCGGGCACAAATACCAAGTAGTTGCTAGGTCCGTAGCTACTCCGTAAGCCGGTATTGGCGAGAATCAGGTCTAACTCCTTGCTATATCCCTACACTGACAAAAATAAGTTAGTATAACGTAATAAAGTTGATAAAGTACAGTGAACGCGCAAGTTATTTAGACGAAGCGCAGCAGTAATTTTTCTAAGTGGCTTCCAGACGCAAAGAAAACAATATAGAAGATATAAATGGAGTAGTGGGATTACAGCGCGCGGAGCAGGACGTCACACCAACTCAATTTATTAGCTTCTTGTTTTTACTACTTCAGAGACTGTTTGCCGGATCTAGCCCGCCGAGTTTGCCTAACTATTTATCTTAGTCGTATACAAATAGAAAATATTTCTGTCTCCACTTGTATATTTTGTTGCGAAGTTCTTTGTTAATATAATTTTTGTATGACAAAATGAAAAGTAGCAATTCACACAAACATAAACACTCGCATTAGGAGCAGACAGAGATCCAATAAACAAGGAAATGTACCTTTTCTGAAGTAAACGATAGCAGCGGCTCCGAATCTGATACTGAAACTGATTTGTACCAATACCTTACTTAGCCTCTACAGTTGCATCGGCTTTTGAGAGGTGAAAGCCAAAGCTGTAAAAAGTATTACCTAAGAAAATTTGAGCTCATGTTGTCATTATAATATTTCAGAAAAGCGGACTTCACTTTCTCTGTCTATCCCGAGCAAAAAAAAGAGAGATCCTCCTCAGACCACGAATTTCCGCATAATTAATCTTTTTCGTCAATCACACCACACCTTTCTTAAATCTTGTCATATACAGCCTCTAATCAAGGCTATTCTTTAACCTCAATAAGTGCCATAGTTAACATGTTTGATTGCTTTATGTCACTTCAAACATCTTTGTCGTACAAGTATATTTACAAGCGATAACAAAAACTGAGTTAAATCGAATCAAACGTTAAACGCTATTACGCGCGGATGCCCTCCTTGTATTTCCGAATTATCGTAGGAATATTACGAAATAGAATTAATCAGAACCTAACTTACCTCTCAACAAACTACTGTAGAAGTACATACTTTTTTTTTTGTTAACTAGGAGAAAATCTTCAAAAAGATACCCCGCCTTCTGGGGGACAGGCGGCGGTTATGTGGGGTTTTTACCCACTAAAACCTCCCCGGTGGCCCTTCCTCGGTGCATGGTGAGGGGCTCCGGGATCTCCAGTGGAACGCACCGGAGCCCCTCTGCAGTGTACTCAAGGAGAGCACTTCCCGGGGGGAGGTTACTCCCTCCCCCCCTCTGCCTTCACAGTGCAAGGCGACACGGGCCAGCCGATGTCGCCTTCTTCCCGGGTCCACCTTGGCGGACGACAAAGGCCCCCACCCTTGTCGCCCAGTGAATCCTAGGCCCCTTTTAGTCGTCTTCTACGACAGGCAGGGGATACCGTAGTCTTATTCTTGAGAGCCCAGAACTACAGGGCTGAAAAGTACATACTTACCAATAAAAAAAAATGAAACATTGAAATCGGACGTGATATTGAGTTATCCGTCTATTTGTAGCACACATACTTAATGCAAATTGAACACATATGGTTTTCTCATGGATGCCATTTTCAGAATTGGACCAATTTTTTTAAATTAATTGTAATGGGACATGTGAAACATCAGCTTTCAAATAACAAAGGAATCATCAAGATCGGGAACCAGACGAAGGTTATGCGGTAAAAAACATACAGACGAATTGGGAGGATCTTCCTTTTTTGAAGTCGGTTGAAAACAATGAACAATAATTTACTATTTTAAACACGTCCGTTAGAGCAACGATCAGAGAAGTGATATAAAATTCCACTCATGTTTCAAAGGATATTTCAGCTTACAACATGAAAAGAAAACATTCGAGTAAATTTATTCGTGACCACAGTTGTCGTTCCTGGGCGTGTAGTAATTTGTCACAAGAGTTTCTGTTATCGAAGCACAGAGTACCGGATGCCAAACAAAGAGATTTAAGTGTAAAATTCCCTGAAGCCAATGCGAACATGACGAGGAAAGCCGCTGCGATAGTTTTCAATATAATGTCGCGTGAGAATATCACGTAATTGAATTTAATAAAATTAATACATCATTCCGCTGAGTCCAGAGGGTAGGCAGGGATTACGGATTTCCATTTTTCATCTATATCAATAAGTGACAATTATTAACAAAAAGAAGACCGGCTAAAATGTAGCTTTTCCTGAGGTTTAAAGGTCCAATTTTTTTAACACGACATGTTTATCGCGAACCTTAAATCAGATCAATATCAACCCATTGACTTAAAAGACCAGATATTTTTGCAAGGTTTAGATTAAATATTATATAAGCTCTGTCATTTTAACCCTAAGGTAGGAAGAGATTTCTATTGAACTTTCTTAAGGGGAGCCTATTAGACAATTTTGAAAAAATTGGAGGTTTTAAAAAAAATAAAAATCTATTCATAAATGACAACGACTACTGACGAACTTTTTGAAGTCGGGTAATACGGAAAACCCTTTACTCTGTTGCTGACGGTAAGATGTTTTCATCATGGTCTAAGTTAAGGTCGGTTTTTGTTTGTAGTCGTAAATTTAAATGCGTAAAATCTTTTAATATTTATAAATATATATGTTTTTCTTTGAGTGTTGCCATACGTGACACATGAACTACTACTACACGCACCATCACTTTACAATGTCTTTTTACACAAAGGGCTACCTCAGTAGTACGTCACAGAGGTGCGTCGTAATTCACAGCGTACCCCGCATGTGGGTGCCGCACTATATTGAGATAGGTTAGCGAAGCAAGCATTCAAGTCGTTTCTTTCAACTCCGGTCTTTTGAAACGCGGTGCTGATTTTGAGTTAATGTTTTTTCACAACACTTTTTCATAAAATACGTGCAATACATATTGCAAGTATTGAGGAATAACAGTTATTTGACATGACGAAAAAATTGTGAACCTATCGGATTGGCGGTACCCGAATAAGCTCGATGAAAAACAGATAACAATAACGTTCTTAGTCTACTTGTGGAGGTTGAAAGTTATTTTGGATGTGAATATTTCTTTAGCCGCATTGGACTAATTTTTGGCAGGAGAAAATCATACGAGATCGACATGCTAATATTGTATACTGCGTTCCGTGGCAGTTTCAGATACTTGGCCACCAAGTGTTGAAATAACTTGCCACTATAAGTGACAGTAAATATTTAAACGCATTTAAAAATAAATTAAAACATCTGATGTTAAAGTTACAAAAAGATAATATCCCCGTGATATCGGTGGCTTGTTGTTTCCAATATTTTTAATATTTCATTAAATAATTTAAACGTCATACGTTTAATTAATATACTCTTTTTTAACTTAATAATATATTTATTTATGAAAATTTGTTCATCTTTTATTTTATTGTATATAATATATATTAATCTCATAACTATTTATACATGTATCATATTTATTGTACTCTTTTTGTCTGTTGTCTGTATAAATTCCATGTAAATGTAGTGTTGGGCGCGCACGACTTTGGGTAGTCCTGGGCACCGCTGAAAATCAGCGCTGTCGCATCCTCGCGACGGCATATGCCGAGACGGTGTCCAATATTGGTATCAATATAAAAAAATCAATATCTTATGTACTATTTGTCCGTTTTATCTTTAAATGTATTTTCTTATTTTATTTTTTTTTCTGCCTTTTTGGTGTGTTTATTTTGTGCCAATAAAGAATATGTCTATGTCTATTTATTTATATTTTGACATGATTTTGCACAACCCATAATAAAATTGAATAATAATAATCCATACAAACACGTATATAATTGCAGCTCAGAGTGTAAATATATGTGAAAACCAGATTGATGTTAATATTAATTATGATATTGAATATTTTAATATTTCAAGTTAAATTCTAAGTTATAAGTTTTAACTTCTATGTCGCTAATATTTAAATCGATATGACTTATTATTTTATTTTATTTTACTAGTGCACGTCTGAAAGCAATAGCCCCGTCGCTACTAAGTTATTCGTCGTAATTAAGCTGGTATTCACTTCCGTGGTATCTCAGTGCGATCCGAGCGGTCGTTTCAACTTGCTGAGTACCCGAGTTGAATCCTCGGTGTCAGCACCAATGACTTTGTTTATTGCAATTTTAAGTACTGATTTACTACGGACTCGGCGGTGAAGGATATCGTGACGACACCTACACGTCTTAAACTGCTCTAGGGCGCGTGGCGATCCATGCCGTATGTTCACTATAGATAAGGCCGGTGCCCAACAGTGGGACCTATCTATAAATACATAGGCTCTAACTTTTTTCTTTACTATCATTCAGGTAAAAAATACTGGCATAAAATAACAAATTTTCCAAAGGTGTCCGTCTATATTGCATCCATTCGTCACTAAACATTTTCTTGAGAAGTCCGAGTATAGTAAAAGCGTGAAATATTAGGGGAAACGGTTTGTTCAACGTGTAAGGGAAATCCAGTTTATTTCCCCAGTTTGAAAATTGCAAACAATAAATCTATGTTCACATTGTGAAAATTGTAACTATAATTTTGTGAACACTGGCTTGCAGTTTTATAACAACCATAGCACGGTTGGAAGCATTTGTTTAAAATGTACGTGTGATAAACTATTATTTATGTGCGTATTTTCCAAGCCATTCGTTCTTATTTACGACAACGTTTATACTTTATTTGTCGTTGGGTTCTAACCAACAACATTGAGGCATCAATGGCCTTAATGGGTTAAGGCGAAGTCTGGGTAACGTAAGGAACCCCTCCCTCAATCGCGACAGTGGTAAAAATGCAAGAGTGATAACAGTAACAGTGGAAAAGAATAATGGATAATATAGTGTAAAATTAGAATAAGAATAAAAGAGAATAGGATTGTATAAAAACTAATTAAGATAATTACGATATGACAAATACGAATAGAAATAGTTTATAAGAAGACTAAAATTATTATTGGCGTTCCACGATTGTACGTTTTTCGCGTAACTTTCTTCCACGCACTGTCTACTTGTGGAATCAACAATCACCAGCGGAGTTTCCGAACGTTTACGATTTGGGGACCTTCAAGAAACGAGTCTACTCCTTTTTTTTTTGTTCACGGGGGGAATCTTTTTATAGACCATCCTCCGGTACCCTGGGTGGGCCCGGAGAGATATGTGGGACTCGGCCTGGGCAGCCCCTACCCACTAAACCTTCCGCGAATGCCATCAGCCGTTGAGGCAGGGTGCCCCGGATCTGTCAGCGACAGGACACCCCAACGACTGGCCGGTCCCGGCAAAGACCGGACTTCATCCTCAAAGGGGACTTCTCCGGCATTCAGAGAAGTCCCGACGACGCCGAAGCATGCTGGGGCCAGGTACCCATCCTGGTCCCGCTTCGGATTACGGGCGGCAAGAGGAGGCGTTCGTAACGCCTCCTGCGCACCCCGATACGTCGCCTGCGAAGGGGAGCCTCTGCGCTCCCCTCCTGACCCGCTCGTCAGCCTCCTGGGACATGACCGTCTCACAGAAGGAGGCGACCGCCGTCCAAGACCTGTCGCTCGAGACCATCGCAAGAGCGAGGCTCGGAAGCGACAGGTCTACACCACCGATGGCAGATACCATGTCATGGCGTAACGAGTCTACTCATATCTCAAAGGCCGGCAACGCACCTGCAGCTCCTCTGGTGCTGTGGATATTCATGGCCTACGATAATCACCTAAGACGAGCCGTATGCTCGTTTGCTACTTTTCATATTAAAAAAAAAACCTTTTAATGCAAAAAATAAACATTAAGCATGTAAACGTACACCCCAGTGCATTCATTTTGATGCGCATACAAACGATACAGAAGATAAATGAAATTTCGATATCACAAGGACAATTTATTTCTTAAAATTGAATCATGCATGAATATATGGCTATAGTACATTGTACTCTAACTTAATGCTAGTAAGGTTTAAATTAGCTCAATGTGGCGTTGATTCGAGCGTATTTCATGTATTGAAATGGCGTATTTACTGAGGTAGAAGCAGATTTAATCGATTGCGCGTTCGGAGCTTTCGTTAGGCCTCGGCTTTATATACCACGACATTTATTAGGGAGCGACTCTAATTCAAACAAATGTGGTGCTTTCAAACTATTGATGATACATTTCTCTTTATTTATTTATTGGAGACGGCACTTACGGCATACAAAAATAATTACAAATGCTTCCTTCAAATTGTCTCACTGAGAACAAATTTGTTTTTCGAAAATCATTGATACAGTGCAGCAGCAGGACAGTGGGCCGGATAACAAATTTAAATGATTGAAACAATAGTAAATGATATAAAGAACAGTAAACAAAACAAAAAGAAGCAAAAAATATAATAAATTATAAACTCTATTCGCTATATTTGCTATGAAGCAGTGACTTTATCTGGGCTTTAAAAGCACAGTGAGAGGTTGAGAACAAACCAGAGGTTCAGGTTAAGCGACCTAAGAGCTATGCCACCTCTCAATCCGGTGAAGCAGTAAAGGCCAGTTTCTCTGTGCCAACTGTGATAGTTCGTACAAAAAAAAAATGAGAACAAATCTAAATCATTAAACATTGTGTTGTGGAGGAAACACAGTACCAGCATACAGCTCACATGGGTTGTGATTATAGCCACCCATTTACCCCTGATAAAGGAATCACAGATGTGTTGCAGACCTGCAATTCCATTCATAACTTTCCATATACGTACGACATTTTCCTACCCAGGGTTGTGTACTTAATCAATATTAGCGGAATAGACAGAGAAAGCCTTCACTAAGTTTATTAGATCGCCTATGTAACAGGGGATGACGTTGGTGTACGTTACGAGGAGGCCTCTCGACTACGTAGGAAACCTGGCACTACAGCTCTCGCTCCCCGGACGAAAATCCAGAGGAAGACCCAAGACAAGATAGGAGACTGTAGTGTCGAGAGTCATGAGAGAGTGCAAGATTTCCCAAGACGATGTTGGGGACAGAGCGAAGTGGAAAGCGAAAAGCAAGAAAGCTGACCCCACCACCATGTGGGACCAATAGCAAAGAAGAGAGAGATGTAACAGGGGATGAGATCTTCCTCGTATTAACCGGATAAAATTTTGAGAAGTATTTTTTTATACTTAACTTATTATTAATTAATTTCAGAGTCCACTCCGGTAAATAAGACACATTCACACCACACTTTTTCCCAAGCGCAAATTCGGGGGAAAAAATTGCAAATTGAGATAATAATACAAAAAAGGAAATATGTCCTAAACACACAAACCCCAAGCTTGTAAATGAAGACAAATATTATTTCGCTCGTGTAGTCTGCCTTTATACATACATTTTTCTTTGGTCACTCAAGAGATGAGTACTTGTGCGCTAAAATATACAATATTTAATAACTTTAACTCAAAGTAGAAATAATTTTTCCTTCATTATACGTTTTAGACCAGTGGCAACTCAATTTTCGTTTCCGGGCGGTCGCCATAAGTTACGCGGTACGCTAGCTAGCACGACCGATAAAATTATTTGTTAAATTTTAATGTGGTGACCAGAAACCACGTGGTCTGCGCTGAAGGAAAAAGGGGTGAGAAAAAAAACCCGTGCGTCTTACAAGTGTGCCATACGGCACTAGGGTTGCGTGGCGAACTATGCCCTTATACTCTCTTTATTGAGAAGGCCTGCGCCCAGCAGTGGGACATATTTACAGACTGTTTTATTATAATTTTAAGCCACATGTTTAGCCCATTCTCCAGTAAACCTTTTCGTTTTGTAATTTAAAGCTTGCTATCACACAAGTACATTTAACGAGCAAAAAAAAACCGACTTCAAATCGAATCAAACTTTAAACTATATTGTACGCCCTCTTTGTATTTCCGAATTATCGTAGGAAATACAAAGAGGGCGTGTGTTTAATAAATAGAATTAATCAGAAACTAAGCAAACTCTCACCAAATTACTCTTGAAGTACATCCTTAAATGTTTTTTTTAAGGATGCCATTGTTTGCATTGGACAAATTAAACGGATAGCGCCAGCTTTCAAATAAAAAAACTCAATCGAAATTTTTGAGGCAACAAATATACAGACGAATTTTGAAGTCGGTTGAAAAGAAACATAATAAAATGGACACAGATTTGTGTACTACATCCTCACGGCAAAAGTGTAAAAAGAAGAATGAAGCTATCAATCTTGTCATCCCCACCTGACTTTAGGTAGCGATTCGAATGCGTAATAAGAGTTAAACGCCACGATATCGGCACAGGGCTTACAGTAAATCCCAACTGAAGCCATTATAGCCAAGATTCTTACTTTAAACGCCGCAATGTTATATATCTTTCGTTGTATACTTCACAATTGTGATGTGTTCTTTGATCGTTTCAGAGAACATTGTACGTAATCAAAAATAGTACGTATAAAGCTTGTACCAATAAATTCATTACAGATTTTTAAAATGTTAATATCATTCTTGTTTCAGGTAAAATAACAATATTTATTGAAAGTATTAGTCCAATTTAAAATAAAGTTGTATACATAATTGTTTTCTATTCTACGCACGTTAAAGTAAGATAAAGAAGGACTTAATGCCTTATAATTATTATTATTACTATTAGTTAACCCTGGGTGAGAGAAAAAAAAATTGTTGGAAGATAAGACATATAACGATAATAAAATATTAAGATAAAGGCATATTTGTATTCACCATATAATATCCACATACCATACATAGATGAATTATGTATGTCGGTATTCAAATTTAGGACAATAAATATCGCAAAGTAGGGTACAAAAATAATATCACTTACAATTTAAAAGTTAAAGTTATAGTTACACTTTATATATATATTATATATAAAGGTGCCATTGTTGGGCACAGACCTTCTCTGTAAAGAGAGTATAAGGGCACAGTCCGTCATCCATGTCTTACATAAAATTTCTAACACATGTTTTTTTTCCCCGCCGAGCACGTGGTAAATCAGCACGGACTGATAATTTAGTAAATAGTAATGAATAACTTTGTGGCGTTGTCTATGGCTTCACCTACGTTTCGATCTATGTATCGAATCGGGAGTATTTCACGCTTGAGTGAACAATAAAGAGAATAAATAGGCGTGCCCGACATAACTGGTGTTAGACGTTCAGGCTAACCGACCTAAGAGTATGCCACTTCTCAATCCGGTGAAGCAGTAAAGGCCAGCCTCTCTGTCAACATCTATCTATCTCCTACATATACATTTTTTTTTAATATATATAAAATAGAATGCGAACACATGTTGAAATCGCTATTACAGTCTACTTCAATAAAAACATACACATTCTAAACGTAAACACATGTAGTCTTACTAACACGTACCTAGACATAACGTGAGTGCATCCTCGTATGTCATTAACTAAGAAGTTGATAATGTTAAATCCTCATAAATTATTAAGTATAAAGACACAATATGGTACTAAATAATACATCATCACTTAACGTGAATCAGCTCCGTCTCGCAAGCTCAAAGCTTGCAAATTATTTAATGTTTCATAAGTATTAATTACTTAATATTCACTAAATGCTTAGTCTGGAATCGATAAAACAAAGGAATCGTTTTAAATTTATAATCTATCGTTTTATATCTACATCTATGTATATATATTTATTGTTATACTTATTTTTATTTATTTTGAATCCTTATTTTAAGTTTTTATAATATGTATATAAAAAGTAAAATACACAAAAATATCATACAAAATACAAAAACATTATAAAAACCTAGCCTAGTGTGTGCGAACGAAGCAGGACTCAAGCAACCGGTGGTTAGGGCGACATAGAGAGAAACCTCCTGACGATGCGTGCCGTGTCCAGGAGTACTGCCTTCTGTATCTGACCCTTGATCCAGCCATCTAGCGAAAGTCTCTTAAGATGTTGTTCGAGACTTTTCGCTATGAGACCGTTTGCAGAAACGACTATCGGGACAATGATCGTCGAATCCACATCCCACATGGCGGTCACCTCGTGAGCCAAGTCGAGGTACTTAGTGATTTTTTTGTTATACTAATTATTATGGTTCTATTTGTAATTATCGATATGCATGTATGTTTTATATGCATGCATGTACCTAAATATTTATGTCCTAGCTTGCACCCGTTACTCTACACAACACAAAAGTAGACTGGCAGAGAATGCCTGTTGGTGTTAAGTCCGACTATTTGTACATTTTTATTTTATTTGCAAATGAAGATAAAATAAATGAGCTTAAAAGCTTTGAAAATATTTCATAATATATTTACCAAGTATATTCATCTAAAGTACAAAAAAAAGTAATTAATAAGTATAGAATACAACTGGTGTAATACCATGCTTGGTATTTTTTTTGGAAATTATGTTTTTTTGTTTTATTTAGAAAAATTATTATAATATTTTTAGATCTTTCCGACATAATAATAAAAAAATGTTGACGTAAATTTTGTAAACATTGTTCAAAAAGTTAAATTACCTCCCAATTGTATGGCTCGTCTTATTCTATATTCAACTAGCTTTTCAGTGCAGTCAGCACAGTCTTTTTTAAAAAACTTTGTGATCTATTTCTTCTGTATGCCTATCTCCACGCGTTATATCTTTTTTGACGTGAATATCGACAAATTTATTGTTCATCACTTAGCAATTATATGACGCTACGTGCGTTTTATAAATAATTTTGATTGAAATTGATTCTTTTGATCTAACGTCAAACTCATTGACTTTATTTCAATTATAATAATAATATTAGTTTATTGGTTAAAAATTACACTGCAACGGTTATGAGTTTCAAACTCAATCGGCACATTCCAATAATTTTGAATTACCAACGTATGTGGCGAAGTGAAACCGGCACAAATAATTTGACGAGGTGTTATAGAGCTACCAATTGGCTCTGTCTATATAGCCTAATGCTTTTCTCGGAGAAAACGCATCAGTGAAACATTAATAGCATTTTATTTAAGCTCCGGTTATAGCACTTGTATATTATATATTTTTGTTTTTTTTATTAATCTCTTAAATCAGTTAATGGAAAGCTCTCAGTGTATTTCACTCTGAATATTTTCTGCAATCCATTACATTGAATTCTCGTGTCAATAAACAAGTTGACGCTTGGAGGGGTGTGTTTACGCAGACGTTTAACGAGTTCAAATTATGTTTCGGTACGAACTTTTATTTGCTATTGTGATTGAAATATGAATCTGCGACTCTTCTGTATTATATTTATTAAAAACGAATGTCGCATTTTAGCAGAAGCCGGAGTAGACGACTCCAAATATGACACCAGTCGCCAATTCTATTCAACTAATTCGCCTTAGACCTAACTCTGCTATTTTCACTGAATTTTCACAAAGACAACTGATTAACTACAATTCAATTATGAGAATGCCTAAAAGCATAATCTACTAATTTCATAATGAACGACCATTGGTTTGTCATTTGCAGTGTAATGGCATGTTTGAAAACGTCATTATATGCCAGATTAGATACATACAGACATATACATACATACGTCTGTCAAGAATATCTGTGTAAAGTAACTTCTCTGGAAGTACATCCTTTCCAAATAATCGAAATCGGTTCACCCAATCGAAAGTTACATACAGACGAATTGAGAACCTCCACCATTTTTGAAGTCGATTGAAAATGAAGCTCACCTATGCATAGTGTGATTCAACGTGTTTTTGTAAAAATAAAAGTTTTATAAGACACCTTTCGGTGCATTTAAAAAATGAAAATATGACTCAACATCACTAAATGAATCCCAATAAGAAATATATCAGTCAGTGTCATCGTGTCCACTTATTGCGAATTGCTCTCGTAGAATAAAATAAATTGCGGACAGCACTCGACCCGGAGTTCCCGAAGCCGCAAAAAACTATCCTTTCGTAATGACCGCTCAATATACTAAGGAAAATAAATAGTCGAATGTGGAAATTCTAAGCAAGTTTTTTATTTTGTTTCAATTTAAATGTACTCGTATATACCGTTTGAATTTTCATTAAAAGAGTGTTATTTTTAATAGTATTTAATTATTATATTAATACGTGAAGCAAAAATGATTATGAAGCGTCAATAGCCTAATGGTTTAGGAATTGTGTGAATTGTTGTTGTTGCGAATCGTGAGGTCGTTCGAATCCACCATTCGAGTATTGACGTGAACCATCTCCTTTTTTTTTGTTAACGAGGAGGAAATCTTCAAAAACATACCCCGTCTTCTGGGGGGAAGGCGGCGGTTATGTGGGTTTTTTACCCACTAAAACCTCCCCGGTGGCCCTTTCCTCGGTGCATGACGAGGGGCTCCGGGATCTCCTGTGGAACGCACCGGAGCCCTTCTGTACTGTGCTCAAGGAGAGCACGTCCCGGGGAGGTTACTATCTCCCACCCTGTGCCCTCGCAGTGCAAGGCTACACGGGCCAGCCGATTTCGCCTTCTTCCCGGGTCCACCTTAGCGGACGACCCTTGTCGCCCAGTGAACCCGAGGCCCCTTTGAACCATCTCCCAGCCCAAGCTTAAGCTTAGTTGGAATGGTTAATAAGAATGGTAGTAATATTTATGAAAAAAAAATATTGCTAGCTTTCTTTAAATAAAAAAAAACGAAAAATAATTTAAAAAAATAAAAACCTTATATCTCTTGTTATGAAAATTGTGCAGATGGAGGAATATATACTTCCCACAGGTATAGTTTATATAAAGAAGGAAATCAGAATGTTAATATTTTTTCAATTATTGCACACAAAATTTATTAAATCAATAAAAAAAAACATTACATACAATACAAGCGTTTGATAGATATACAAGCAGTTCTTTTTAAAGGTTGCTAACAATTTTTGTAGTAAGTATTTTTTTCACAAATATTATTAACAGCCTTGTTAACCATTCCAAATAAGAACAGTCTCATGTTAGAAGATGGTTCACGTCAATAGTCGAATGATGGATATTATATGGTTGCTTGGCAACGATTAAATAATGACTGACAGATTCACCGAAATGCCAATTATGTGTGATTTAAAATCTCCAATTCTAAAGTCAAATTGTGACTTTAGGGCAATCACTAGTTCTTTTAAAAAGCATGCGTCGCTCTATCTTACAATCAGTTTTTTTTGTGAAATTTTTTTATTGCCAAGATTGAGTGCGGTAAGTCATGCGGTTATAATGTATATGTCAATTATCTCAAACTATATATATAGGTATGCGCGGTATATAGTTTGATAATCATGACCACTGTGACAAGACTGAAGCGGCCAAGAAGAAATGACTGTATAAGAAATTCTTAAAGTTTAAAGTTACAACCTTTTATATATAATATATATGTCCCACTGTTGGGCACAGGCCTTCTCTGCAAAGAGAAAGGGCCTAGTCCGCCACGCGGCCCCAGTGCGGATTGACAGACTTCACGACTTAGAAAAAATTCTAAGTCATGTAGGTTACCACGCCACAGAGCGCGTGGTAAATCAGCACATAAAATTACAATAACAGATTTAATGTTGCCGGCACCGGGACAACCTTTGCAACTTGAGCCAACCGCTCGGACACTGAGCTGTCACGGCTCTAACAAATGCTTAATACATATGAATTACTTTGCACTTTTTAGTTATTATGAAAACGTTTTTTTTAGTTTATAGTTTAGTAGCTGTTATTATTGTATCAATAAGCTTGGACCGAGTAGCAATAAATAAACTAAAAGACAAGTCAATTTATCGCGGTAGTGTGTCCCACAATATGTTCGCGTTCGCTTTCCTTTTTTTACTAGAGACTGCTTGACGGGGAAGTACCTCGTCTTCACAGAATATATATAATGAAATCACCGGAAGAATGATAGATTGAATAATTTGATTAGAATACAAAATTAATGAATTATTTTAATGATTTTTTTGCCATATTTATTCTCCTTTCAACTAAATAGGTAATGGTAGGTAGGTAAGGTAATAAGGTAATTGATGTAATTCTTGATATAACGTGCTACCCATATAATAACATATTATATTATATTATATTTAAATCTTGTAAATAGGGAATCAAAGCAAGATTTAAAATGCTCAGCAAAAAGGGAATAAAGAATGTTATTTCTCTACTCAGCTAGGCTTAAAATACCTTCTTTTATTCAGGTAAACATTTTATTCATATAAATGAAGAATATTGTAGAATAAGGTTTCGTGGAATTGAATTGAGGTCATCTTGACGTAGGACGCAAGACCGATAACGATAGCTGGAGATAAAGTAGATTTTTTAATATAAACATTTCGTTGACACACTGATCTTATTTTGCCACGAACATGTGAAAGTTGGATGTATAAATAATGTGACATGTAATCTCTAAACCAATTTAAACAGGAATTTCTAACTTCACATTTGCCATTATACTCACAAAAGATTTGCAGCTTTGCTTGCAAAATATTACAGTTTCAATTTGTACTGCGCAGAAATAGATTTATTGGATGCAATTTGTTATGAGAGAAATTGACGCCGGGTATTCCCTTTACGTTCCACATTTACTACTCCCTCTGCGTATTACCGTTTCAAATGCAACCAGTGTAAATTTTATCATTTGCATTATCCATTGCTACTTTAGTATCACAAGGAATTCACTGATCACCGTTAACTAAGTATTCGATGGGTAAGTAAGCTGTACTTACGTAAAGTGATTTCATTTTCTGAATTTATGTATTATGTCAAAGCATTGAAAGTGGCAATGGGAGATATATAAATAAGTTGGAATTCTGTCGCTTCTCAGATTAACACTGAACATCCACGATGAAGGTACAATTAATTTTTATTGTGTTTCTCATTGGATTAGCTTTTGCCGCCGTATCATCCTTTAAGGATACCAGACGTAAGTACATGTTTGTTGCTAGAATTTATAGTTAAATATAACTTTATTACTTATCAAAGTTTTTGACCAGTGTCAAGTCATTTAATGGCGTTACTACTCAACTAAAAAAACGCTTTTAGCATAGCACAGAACCACTGCTAAAGGTCACCTAAGATTTATATATATTTAAAAGATTACTATAAACAAAAAAAAAAAACTATTCGTGTTAATTTTGCTTTATTGTATTAGGTATATGCAAGAACGAGATTTCCTGACACAAGCATATTTTTCTTGCTTACTAAAAAATCTCAACCTTATTTTGTTTGTAGACTAGTACTTGATTGTTTTGTTTGATGATTGATTGAAGTGTATTCAAATGAACATTTTTATTTTTTGATTTTATCGAAGACTGAGATAGTACAAAAACTATTTTTAGTAAAGTGGCTAGAAGGGGCTAGGTTAACCATAATTAATCGATCTAGGTTAACCGACACCCGCAATCATCTAACGATATTGCAGATGCGTTGACAACCTATTACAAATAGGTCACCGGCAGCTCCCTCACCAGGTGGAACTGCTAGTGAGGTTACCAATATATCTCCTATAATTGTTTAGGGTATAGACTGCGAACGTAAGGTCGTAGGTTCAAATCCACTGTACGAATATTGCCGTGAAGAGCACAAGCTTAGCCTTAGTTGGAATCGTTATCAAGAATACTTAATAATATATTGTCAGCAATCTATTTTTATTTATATTATTATTATATATAAATTTAAATTTTTCTTGTTCTAGAACCATCGTTACTAGCGCGACTTAAAAGAGACACTATAATGGTAAAGCCTCCACCTGGCTGCATTTTTTATGAGTGTATGGCCAGCTGTAGGCAACGAGGGTACAAATCTGGAGGATATTGCTACATTAACGGATGCCAATGCTTGCGATAGATCCATTCAATAGAGGACATGAGCTTAAGCTAATTCATCTCTGCGAAGATTAACTGATAATCAAGTTATAAGGGTTTTGCCATGAGTAAAAATACATCATTCATCGACAGCATCTTAATGATAGACATTCAAGAATTGTACGTTTTTTTAAGTAAAACTTCTTTACACTCACTTGGGGAGTAAACTGGTGACGTAACGGGAGCGTTACGAAAAGTGTGATGGGCCGAGGCGAACTGAAGTTAAGAGGTAAAGAGAGGTTTTCTTTCTCTCCTTCTCATAGCCAGTTACGTTTGATTAATATATGTATATACATGTATATATTAAACATATATAGATATACATGTAAACATTTATATGGAGCTAAAGAAGTTTTACTTCAGTCGTGTTGTCTAAAGCACATTCGTTATATTTTTACATAATTTATCCACGCACAACCATCTTGTTGAATCCGCTGTCACTACTGATCGTTTCGAAGTTCATACGAGTTGCATATTTTTAAGGAAATAGTGCACCTATATTCACTATTTCCTTTGATGTATGCAACTCGTCTCTTCTTAAAGGCCCGATAAAATATATACACCGTTGCTTAATGTAATACCGTAAATTAATCTCGCAACAAGTTGCTAGCGTACTATGCAACTTAAGGCGACCGCCCGGACACTGAGCTACCACGGCTCTTGTCACTTGGTCACTTTAAATTACCAGATATACAGGTACGAGACTTGAGTACTCGAGTACATCTTGGGGTCTGCGAAGAGATGCGATGTTTCTATGTAACACGGCAAAATTCCTAATACCATCTAAAGAATACAAAAAAGAGAACTCTGTTAGTATTTGAATATTTATCGTTTTGATTGATAAAATCTGATTTGAATAACAACCGATTTGAAGCGTATTTTCTACAGATACCTAGTAAATGCCTATAATAAATATAGCTTCGAATTTGTACTCTTCTTAGAATTATAAGCTTATATGTATTTCATGTATTACTGGTAATAAACGACATGTGTACTGCGTAGCAATATTTTTTTTATTCGTATAAAAATGCGACCCACCTTTCTTTTTTATCTGTGAATATGAGATCGCGCCAACGGATTCTTTTATTGCACAAATAGGTCGGCACGGTTGGAGAAATATTACAATATTGCAGAATACCGACGTGGAGATATGATATTCTTTTACGTTTTGCCTGGTCATCACCGGAGAGCCAGGTCTTTATAATATGTTGCCACCGCACTTGCGTTCCTCTAGTACATCCTTTTAGGCGATGCAATCACTTAAGACCACGTTTGCTGCTCAATAAGAAAACGAGACTATCATATGTATACTACGAAGTTCTACCGTCAATAATTCTTTCTTTATTTGTGCTATGTGTCGTTAAGGAAAACTTACTTTTGGATTGCCATACACCTACCAGTCTGAATCTAAAAGCGTTATTTCATACGATTCTTAGGTACCACAGAACCCAAGATTCTATGCCAATAAAATTAATATGAGGCCCATAACAGTAAACTTTTCAAATTAAAAAAAAATGAAGTTGCTGGCCTTTTTGACATTGCACAAACATTAAAAAAGTACAAAGGACTTGGCCCACTTCTTTTTTTTATATAATTCGAAACCGTTCGGTGACTGACTCACTTGTCGGGGTAACGACCGAGTGTACGGTCAGGTAAAGTCCCGCCAGCATCGTTATGACCGCGAGATTTTATTTCTCTCTTAAACACGTTCTCATATAGATTTCTACAGCACACCCATCCTTATGCATATTTCACTTTCGTTTTGAGGTCGATTAATACCTCAAAAAAGGGGAGGTTTTTCAATTAGTCTGCTTTTTAAAATGTTTGTTGCACTAATAGGTCTCTCCGGTTTTTATTTATTAGCTAGCGTTTTTATCTTCCGAGTTATTCAAACTTTCTTAACCGACCCTTTATTTTTGCGGCTATACTTAAGCGTTAGTTATACTAACGTCACATTTCACGAATGTTGATATGCGCAAAGTTATATATAACGGTTACCTGTTTGCTTAAAGGGGATAGGCGATTAGAAAAAATAAGAAACGTTTCCATTTTAAAAACTGACTAGACATATTTTCATATATACTTTAATTACAACACAGTATTTCTTGTAATCAAACAGGAAAGTAGATAGGAAAATAAGTACAAAGCAAACAATTAATAAAGCATTCTGAGAATGCGTTCCGCATGAATATGTGTTATCGCAAGTACAGATTAAAATATTGCACGGGTTCTTTCAATAGTAGATAAAACAATCTTTAAGAGTTAAAGAATAAAGCTTACATTTGCTTACAAAATTCACATTACATTTCATTCCAGGGAATTGAACCGCGGGTATTCCCTCTACGTATTATACAAAAATCCTTGATGTGTTAATGTTGCTAAGTTAAGCGTACATTGCTCTTGTGAGATATGTTATACGCTTGCTTATGCTTCAATTCAAGCAGTGTATTGGTATTCAGTGATTATGGACTTTATTAGTATTATCCGAGTCTTTGAGCGCTGTTTACAATGGTAACCAAAGACGTATAAATAACGAAGAGTCCTGCGAGTGTCACTTGTCAGTGTGAGACAGCCATGAAGATACTTGTCACGTTCAGTTTACTTGCAGTTCTGACTGCGACAACTTTTGCACAAAGCAATGATGAAGATTGTAAGTACAAAATTTAATTATATAAATCATTAATCAATATTTCTTTGTCGATGGAATTTATTCGTTTTGGATTCTACCACGTAGAGAAATGATGAGCATTGCTCGTTCCATCGCTGGTATTGCAACTTTTAGCTTGTGAATCAGCCCAACGGTCAAAGTCTAAGTCTCTGCACCCTAGGTCATAGCTTGGAGAACGCACTGGTTGAAGACTTTTGTAAACAAAGGTAGTCGACATAGCTCTTAAAGTCAGCAAGTTAAAGTGGCAGTGGGCCTGCCACATCTGCCGAATCAGTGGATGGCAGATGGGGGAGGAAACTCTTGAAATGGAAGCCACGTGTCGAAGCGTGGGTCGGACAAGTGTAGGGCTTCCTCTCTCTAGATGGACTTACGACCTTATAAGAATAGTAGGAATTAGGTGGATACGGAAAGCGGAGGATCGTATATGGTGGAAGGCATTGAAGAAGACCTATTTCCAGCAGTGAATAGAACCTAGCTGATGATGATGATGATTTCTTTATCGAAATCGAAATAAAAAAAACAGCATTCCATCTCTACTTTTATATTTTTTTTAAAATGACTGCTAATTTTGTCACAAATTTACCTAGCATTCGCGTTAACCATTTCAAGTACTTGCTACGAAATGGTTCACATCAATAGTCGAATTTTAATCTACAACCTATCATTTCGTAGACTGTCTCCTTAACTAGAAGACATTATGTATAGCCAGGTGAGCCTATCGCCTTACACACATGCCACATTTTATTAAGTAGCTTTTTATAGTTTTAAAGCGAAACAACAGAATTGGTTGTACCAATAAGTTTCCCTTATCGGCTGCAATGAAATCCTCCGAAGAGCAAATCGTTAATCGCACGTTTAGTTACTAAACTACAACTGATTGAGAGAACTAATTATAATAATCTAATACCTCCAACCTCCTTCCCCCATCGAACAGCGAGACGCACTGCTGGATTTCATCATTTTGTTGTGAACACCCCTCAAACCCGAACGAAGCGCTTTGCTTCGTCTTTCATTATATGTACAGCAAAGAACTCGAATAGTTTAGCCTCGTCTGCTCTTTTCCTCCTATTACAATGTGGGTGTTTTCAAGAGAATCGTAAATAAGTCAAAACGTGCCGAACAATCCAGGACTGCAATTCCATTTAACATTAGGTGGCATTTCAATAGAAAGAAATCAGATAGTGCAGGGTAGAATATTAAAGTCATCGTGGGGTAAAATTTCGTGCATCCATATAGCTTATCTGACTAATCCCTATCAAATTTATTTGTACACTAATTAAAACTTGTCATTTGTTTAACAGATACCTCTCATATAATTAATGCAAGACAAATAACTATGAAACCGCCATTTTCCCGTTGCATCTTCTACGAATGTATTGCCAATTGCAAACAACGCGGCTACAAAAGTGGTGGATACTGTACTATGCTGGGATGTCAATGTCTACGATAATTACGAGAAAATGAAGAAAAACAAACATAGAAAATGTACATCATTATATTATACATTATACTACCTATATTTTGAGATCATTTTAAACGACAATTTTATTTAGAAACTGCTTCTATGTGCCTATTTCGTCACTGATATGTAAAAGATGTAATAAATGAATTCTTCGTATTTCTAGACATTCTTCTTCTAAAAAGTATTTTTATTAAATACAAAAAATATGTTCTTTTAATGCTGAATAGAAATGTAATTATTATAAATTTATTTATATTAATTCAATTACAAACAGCATCTTTTTACTCACCTTTTGATGTGATTAATTCATCTTGATTGTGATCAGACACGTAAGCTCATAAGCCTCATGCCTCAATATTTTTACTAGAATCGATAATCGACGCGAAGGAAAAGTTATCCAGTAGTACGAGAATCTCGTACTAATACCGTATCAATGTAATGTTATTCTGATTATCCACTAGGAATTACGAAATATCTTGATTTATTAGAAGTGAAAAAATTAAATTATTTTATTTTTAATGCATATTTTTTTATCTTTATACCATATCCAAATTTATTTATTACTCTTACCTTGGCCGGTTTACCAATAGCTATCTATTTCTCCAAAGAACTGGGGATAAGCCCATCGCCATAAAGCGGACAGAAAAGTTATTTTTTATTTATGAACCCCAGCGTTCGACTATAGGCAGAATGCTATACCAGAGCTGCTATAACTGTTATAGCTGTATTATAATTATTATTTTCAAAACGAATGATTAGGCTCGAATTTGTCATGATTATATTATTTTTCTTAATATATAATTAGATTTCTTATATGTATTAGAACAAGCCTCCGAAAGATTCGAATAGAAAATAAAAATATCTCTTATTTATCTGCTTCGTCGACGGAGAAAACAATGATAATACAATAATACAAAATTCTTAGAATTACAATCAGTTATTTTCATTGTTTATTCATTATTTTAACGATAAGTCTGTGAGATTTTATTACCATTTTAGTTTTCCATGAATTCGAGGCGGGTTTAATTTTTATTTACGTTATCACAACAGCCATTAAGATAACGAGAAAAGCAAAAAGCAGCGGTAGACTTGTAGTGCGTCTGATTTTTGATTTGTCGGTTCGAATTTGTGAGTTCGAATCTTGACGGCCAGTATTGATCAGTAGAACGTATTTGTAATTTTTTTAAACCAAACAAGTATCGACAATAAAACAATAAAATCGACTTCAAATCGAATTAAACGTTGGACGCTATTACGCGGAGCCGCCCTCTGTACGAATTATCGTAAGAATATTACGAATTAATTAGACCCTAATTAAACACTTGAAGTACATCCTTTCCAATAAAAAAATAATCAAATGAATCAATTAATAATCGAATTCTGTTGGTATGATTTTCCATTCAGCCATTTTCAGAATTGAACTTTAAAATGGCCGCCCTAGAAGCACCAGCTTTCAAATAAAATAAATCTAAATCGGTTCACTCAGTCGAAAGTTATAGGGTAACGACATAAAAAAAAAACACAGACGAATTGAGAACCTCCTCCTTTTTTGAGGTCGGTTGAAAACTAGCAAATATCGACTATTAATTTTGTCCACAATTAGTTTAGCAGACTCGAAATCCAGATCCTTTAAATCGTAGCGCCTAGAGAGAGACAGTAAACGCTATCCAGTTTTTCACCAAGCTTATTTTCACACCTATATGACCTCTTTGAACCTTAAACCTCTTTGTATAAGTTCCAGGTGTGTGGGAAACTGAGAACGGAATCCAATATTTCAAGGAAAAAAGTTGTTTAATTAATATTTATTTATAGCTTCCACTAAATACAATACAGGGATTTTGATTGTGATCTTTTTGCTAAGTATATAGTTTTTTTTAATTTTTATAAATCGCCAGCTCTAACACTGGAAAGAAGAAAATTAACTATTCAATATTTTCCCTTATTCACCAAAGTATATGGAGATAAAAAGTAATTTGGTATTGTTGAAGGAACAATTATTCTGCCAGCAATAGACAAATCACGTATGACTTTCTTCTTTCCAGTACCGTAATAATAAGCTTGAATGACAAGTTTGGAGCAATAGCTCGGGTTGGTAGACCATATGTTGGTGTGTGTGGTGTGTGTGGTGTCATCTGCTTGGTTCCCGTGAACTTCGCAGGTACGGGCCTCGGTGTTACCCCATTACCCGGGTTATCAGCGCAGGGGCGACTGCTCCCTGGTCTTGGGTACCGTTTTAACACGGATTTTTAGGTATAACTATTTTTGCGTCGTGGCTAATCCCTCAAGCGTCAGCCGCGACGAATCTATCCATTACTACGCCCTTCCGACCTCTCGGTCTCTATTGACACGGAGATCGAGAGGGGGCCTATTCGTTCAAAAGCTCCCTAGAATGGGGAATTTGAACCTACGGGAACGTCCGGAGGACGTGCGATGTTGCAAAGAGGCGAAAGACCCGCACCCAGGTGTTCGTGCGGACCGTTGTCCGCACGGTCGAATAAGTTACGAGCTAGTCTCGTGACAAATTCGTGAATCGTTTCGATGCCTAAATCGCGTTGTATTACATCATTTCTGACGTAACGCCCGCGTTTAGGATCATTCTTAAGGTTATGTTTTGTTGTGCTTGGATGCGGGTCCTTGCACTGTTACTGGTTAATCCGTACCACGCTGTAGGCAACGAGGGTACAAATCTGGAGGATATTGCTACATTAACGGATGCCAATGCTTGCGATAGATCCATTCAAGGGACATGAAGCTAATTCATCTCTACGAAGATTAACTGATAATCAAGTTATAAGGGTTTTACCATGAGATACATCATTCATCGACAGCATCTTAAGGATAGGCATTCAAGAATTATACGTTTTTTTAAGTAAAACTTCTTTACACTGACTTGGGGAGTAATCTGGTGACGTGACGGGAGCGTTACGAAAAGTGTGAAGGGCCGAGGCGAACTGAAGTTGAAAGAGAGATATAAGTTAATGAATATAGAAAGTTAGGTTTCGTATTAGGGTAAAGAGAGGTTTTCTTTCTCTCCTTCTCATAGCCAGTTACGTTTGATTAATATACGTATATACATGTATATATTAAACATATATACATATACATATAAACATTTATATGGAGCTAAAGTTTTACTTCAGTCGTGTTGTCTAAAGCACATTCGTTATATTTTTACATAATTTATCCACGCGCAACCAACTTGTTGAATCGGCTGTCACTACTGATCTTTCCAAAGTTCATACGAGTTGCATACTTTATAGGAAATAGTGCACCTATATTCACTTTCATTTTCCTTTGATGTGTCTAACTCTTCTTAAAGAGCCCGATAAATTATATACATCGTTGCTTAATGTAATACCGTAAATTAATCTCGCAGCAAATTTGCTGGCATGCTATGCAACTTAAGGCGACCGCCCGGACACTGAGCTACCACGGCTCTTGTCAGCAGGTACTTTAAATTACCAGATATACAGTTACGAGACTTGAGTACTCGAGTACATCTCGGGATCTGCGAAGAGATGCGATGTTTCTATGTAACACGGCAAAATTCTAATACCATCTAAAGAATACAAAAAGACTCTGTTAGTATTTGAACATTTATCGTTTTGATTGATAAAATCTGATTTGAATAACAACCGATTTGAAACTAATTTTCTACAGATACCTAGTAAATGCCTATAATAAGTATTGCTTCGAATTTGTACTCTTCTTAGAATTATAAGCTTATATGTATTTCATGTATTACTGGTAATAAACGACATGTGTACTGCGTAGCAATTTTTTTTTTATTCGTATAAAAATGCGACCCACCTTTCTTTTTTATCTGTGAATATGAGATCGCGCCAACGGATTCTTTTATTGCACAAATAGGTCGGCACGGTTGGAGAAATATTACAATATTGCAGAATACCGACGTGGGGATATGATATTCTTTTACGTTTTGCCTGGTCATCACCGGAGAGCCAGGTCTTTATAATAAGTTGCCACCGCACTTGTAATTCCTCTAGTACATCCTTTTAGGTATTGCAATCACTTAAGACCACGTTTGCTGCTCAATAAGAAAACGAGACTATCATGTGTATATTACGAAGTTCTGCCGTCAATAATTCTTTCTTTATTTATGCTAGGTGTCGTTAAGGAAAACTTACTTTTGGATTGCCATACACCTACCAGTCTGAATCTAAAAGCGTTATTTCATACGATTCTTAGGTACCACAGAACCCAAGATTCTATGCCAATAAAATTAATATGAGGCCTAAATAACAGTAAACTTTTCAAATTAAAAAAAAATGAAGTTGCTGGCCCTTTTGACATTGCACAAACATTAAAAAAGTACAAAGGACTTGGCCCACTTCTTTTTATATAATTCGAAACCGTTCGGTGACTGACTCACTTGTCGGGGTAACGACCGAGTGTACGGTCAGGTAAAGTCCCGCCAGCATCGTTATGACCGCGAGATTTTATTTCTCTCTTAAACACGTTCTCATATAGATTTCTACAACACGCCCATCCTTACGCATATTTCACTTTCGTTTTGAGGTCGATTAATACCTCAAAAAAGGGGAGGTTTTCAATTAGCTTTTTAAAATGTTTGTTGCACTAATAGATCTCTCCGGTTTTTATTTATTAGCTAGCGTCTTTATCTTCGAGTTATTCAAACTTTCTTAAACTTTATTTTGCGGCTATGCTTAAGCGTTAGTTATACTAACGTCACATTTTACGAATACTGATATGCGCAAAGTTATATATAACGCTTACCTGTTTGCTTAAAGGGATAGGCGATTAGAAAAATAAGAAACGTTTCCATTTTAAAAACTGACTAGACATATTTTCATATATACTTTAATTACAACACAGTATTTCTTGTAATCAAACAGGAAAGTAGATAGGAAAATAAGTACAAAGCAAACAATTAATAAAGCATTCTGAGAATGCGTTCCGCATGAATATGTGTTATCGCAAGTACAGATTAAAATATTGCACGGGTTCTTTCAATAGTAGATAAAACAAACTTTAAGTGTTAAAGAATAAAGCTTACATTTGCTTACAAAATTCACATTACATTTCATTTCAAGAATTGAACCGCGGGTATTCCCTCCACATATTATACAAAATTCCTTGACGTGTTAATGTTGCTAAGTTAATCGTACATTGCTCTTGTGAGATATGTTATACGCTTGCTTATGCTTTAATACAAGCAGTGTATTGGTATTCAGTGATTATGGACTTTATTAGTATTATCCGAGTCTTTGAGCGCTGTTTACAATGGTAACCAAAGACGTATAAATAACGAAGAGTCCTGCGAGTGTCACTTGTCAGTGTGATACAGCCATGAAGGTACTTGTCATGTTCACTTTACTTGCAGTTCTGACTGTGACAACTTTTGCACAAAGCAATGATGAAGATTGTAAGTACAAAATTTAATTATTTAAATCATTAATGAATATTTCTTTGTCCATGGAATTTATTCGTTTTGGATTCTACCACGTAGAGAAATGATGAGCATAGCTCGTTCCATCGCTCGTATTGCGACTTTTAGCTTGTGAATCTGCCCAACGGTCAAAGTCTAAGTCTCTGCACCCTAGGTCATAGCTTGGAGAACGCACTGGTTGAAGACTTTTGTGAACAAAGGTAGTCGACATAGCTCTTAAAGTCAGCAAGTTGAAGTGGCAGTGGGCCTGCCACATCTGCCGAGTCAGTGGATGGCAGATGGGGGAAGAAACTCTTGAAATGGAGGCCACGTGTTGAGGCGTTGGTCAGAGAAGTGTAGGGCTTCCTCTCTCTAAATGGACTTACGACCTTATAAGAATAGTAGGAATTAGGTGGATACGGAAAGCGGAGGATCGTATATGGTGGAAGGCATTGAAGAAGACCTATTTCCAGCAGTGGATAGAACCTAGCTGATGATGATGATGATTTCTTTATAAAAAAAAATACAGCATTCGATCTCTACTTTTATATTTTAAAATGCCTGCTAATTGTGTCATAAATTAAACTAGCATTCGCGTTAACCGTTTCAAGTACTTGCTAGGAAATGGTTCACATCAATAGTCGAATTTTAATCTAAAACCTAACATTTCGTAGACTGTCTCCTTAACTAGAATATTGCACATTATGTATAGCCAGGTGAGCCTATCGCCTTACACACATGCCACATTTTATTAAGTAGCTTTTTATAGTTTTAAAGCGAAACAACAGAATTGGTTGTACCAATAAGTTTCCCTTATCGGCTGCAATGAAATCCTCCGAAGAGCAAATCGTTAATCGCACGTTTAGTTACTAAACTACCACTGATTAGAGAACTAATTATAATAATCTAATACCTCAACCTCCTTCCCCATCGAACAGCGAGACGCACTGCTGGATTTCATCATTTTGTTGTGAACACCCCTCAAACCCGAACGAAGCGCTTTGCGTCGTCTTTCATTATATGTACAGCAAAGAACTCAAATAGTTTGGCCTCGTCTGCCTTTTCCTCCTATAACAATGTGGGTGTTTTCAAGAGTAACGTAAATACGTGAAAACGTGCCGAACAATCCAGGACTGCAATTCCATTTAACATTAGGTGGCATTTCAATGAAAGAAATCAGATAGTGCAGGGTAGAATATTAAAGTCATCGTGGGGTAAAATTTCGTGCATCCATATAAGCATCTGACTAACCCTATCAGATTTATTTGTACACTAATTAAAACTTGTCATTTGTTTAACAGATCCCTCTCATATAATTAATGCAAGACAAATAACTATGAAACCGCCATTTTCCCGTTGCATCTTCTACGAATGTATTGCCAATTGCAAACAACGCGGCTACAAAAGTGGTGGATACTGTACTATGCTGGGATGTCAATGTCTACGATAATTACGAGAAAATGAAGAAAAACAAACATAGAAAATGTACATCATTATATTATACATATTTTGATCATTTTAAACGACAATTTTATTTACAAACTGCTTCTATATGTCTATTTCGTCATTGATATGTAAAACATATAATAAATCCTTGTATTTCTAGACATTCGTCTTCTAAAAAGTATATTTATTAAATACAAAAAAAATATGTTCTTTTAATGCTGAATAGAAATGTAATTATTATAAATTTATTTATATTAATTCAATTACAAACAGCATCTTTTTACTCACCTTTTGATGTGATTAATTCATCTTGATTGTGATCAGACACGTAAGGTTTTTCATAAGCCTCATGCCTCAATATTTTTACTAGAATCGATAATCGACGCGAAGGAAAAGTTATCCAGTACTACGAGACTCTCGTACTAATACCGTCTCAATGTAATGTGATTCTGATTATCCACTAGGAATTACGAAATGTCTTGATTTATTTGAAGTGAAAAAATTAAATTATTTTATATTTGATTTTATTTTTAATGCATATTTTTTTATCTTTATACCATATCCAAATTTATTTATTACTTTTACCTTGGCCGGTTTACCAATAGCTATCTATTTCTCCAAAGAACTGGGGATAAGCCCGTCGCCATAAAGCGGACAGAAAAGTTATTTTTTATTTATGAACCCCAGCGTTCTACTGTAGGCAGAATGCTATACCAGAGCTGTTATAACTGTTATAGCTCTATTATAATTATTATTTTCAAAACGAATGATTAGGCTCGAATTTGTCATGATTATATTATTTTTCTTAATATATAATTAGATTTCTTATATGTATTAGAACAAGCCTCCGAAAGATTCGAATAGAAAATAAAAATATCTCTTATTTATCTGCTTCGTCGACGGAGAAAACAATGATAATACAATAATACAAAATTCTTAGAATTACAATCACTTATTTTCATTGTTTATTCATTATTTTAACGATAAGTCTGTGAGATTTTATTACCATTTTAGTTTTCCATGAATTCGAGTCGGGTTTAATTTTTATTTACGTTATCACAACAGCCATTAAGATAACGAGAAAAGCAAAAAGCAGTGGTAGACTTGTAGTACGTCTGATTTTTGATTTGTCGGTTGGGAGTTTGAATCTTGACAGGCCAGTATCGATCAGTAGAACGTATTTGTAATTTTTTTAAACCAAATAAGTATCGACAATAAAACAATAAAATCGCCTTCAAATCGAATCAAACGTTATTACGCGGAGCCGCCCTCTGTACGAATTATCGTAAGAATATTACGAATTAATCAGACCCTAACCAAACTCTTATCAAACACTTGAAGTATATCCAATATATCCAAGTATTTCCAATAAAAAAATAATCAAATTAATCAATTAATAATAGAATTCTGTTGGTATGATTTTCCATTCAGCCATTTTCAGAATTGGACTTTTAAATGGGGCCGCCCTAGAAGCACCAGCAAATAAAAAAAAATATATCTAAATCGGTTCACTCAGTCGAAAGTTATAGACATATAACGACATAAAAAAAAAACACAGACGAATTGGGAACCTCCTCCTTTTTTGAAGTCGGTTGAAAACTAGTAAATATCGACTATTTATTTTGTCCACAATTAGTTTAGTAGACTCGAAATCCAGATCCTTTAAATCGTAGCGCCTAGAGAGAGACAGTAAACGCTATCCAGTTTTCACCAAGCTTATTTTCACACCTATATGACCTCTTTGAACCTTAAACCTCTTTGTATAAGTTCAGGTGTGTGGGAAACTGAGAACGGAATCAATATTTCAAGGAAAAAAGTTGTTTAATTAATATTTATTTATAGCTTCCACTAAATACAATACAGGATTTTGATTGTGATCTTTTGCTAAGTATATAGTTTTTTTTAATTTTTATAAATCGCCAGCTCTAACACTGGAAAGAAGAAAATTAACTATTCAATATTTTCCCTTATTCACCAAAGTATATGGAGATAAAAAGTAATTTGGTATTGTTGAAGGAACAATTATTCTGCCAGCAATAGACAAATCACGTATGACTTTCTTCTTTCCAGTACCGTAATAATAAGCTTGAATGACAAGTTTGGAGCAATAGCTCGGGTTGGTAGACCATATGTTGGTGTGTGTGGTGTGTGTGGTGTCATCTGCTTAGTTCCGTGAACTTCGCAGGTACGGGCCTCGGGGTGTTACCCCATTACCCGGGTTATCAGCGCAGGGGCGACTGCTCCCTGGTCTTGAGTACCGTTTTAACACGGATTTTTAGGTATAACTATTTTTGCGTCGTGGCTAATCCCTCAAGCGTCAGCCGCGACGAATCTATCCATTACTACGCCCTTCCGACCTCTCGGTCTCTATTGACACGGAGATCGAGAGGGGGCCTATTCGTTCAAAAGCTCCTAGAATAGGGGAATTTGAACCTACGGGGCACGTCCGGAGGACGTGCGTGTTGAGACGAACCCGCGCAGGTGTTCGTGCGGACCGTTGTCCGCACGGTCAGATAAGTTACGAGCTAGTCTCGTGACAAATTCGTGAATCGTTTCGATGCCTAAATCGCGTTGTATTACATCATTTCTGACGTAACGCCCGCGTTTAGGATCATTCTTAAGGTTATGTTTTGTTGTGCTTGGATGCGGGTCCTTGCACTGTTACTGGTTAATCCGTACCACGCTGTAGCGGCGTACGTCAATCGTGTACGAATGTAAGCCTTGTAGACGGAGAGTTTAGCTCGGACGGGCAAGTGAGATGCCAATACTGGTCTCAATACCGCTCTCGCAGCTCTGGCGCTTTGAATCATACGATTCACCTGAGGGGCCATTGATAGCCTGCGATCGATCTTGCATCGAGATAGACTACATCCGACTGCCAAGGTATTACCTGTCCACGAAGACGCAGTCGCTGGTAATCTTGCCGTATTTGGACGTTAGCGCCGCCGTCTTACCGACGTTGACGGCGATACGCCAGTGTCCAACCAGCGCGGTAGGGCGTCGAGCGCACCCTGTAACCGTTTTACAGCGTTGCTCGGGTTCATGGCAGAAGCCAAGTAGGCGCAATCATCCGCGTATAACGCCAGCATCGGTGCGAAGCGGCCCTTAGGGCACGGGATGTCGTTAGTATAAATCGCGTACAGTAAGGGGGACAGGCTCCCCCCCTGCGGAACACCGGCGGCGATCGGTCGCGACGTCGAGAATACGTTCTCGATGCTCACGTAGAACGAGCGTTCGGATAGGTATGACGCGATTAGTCGGATTAACGCGCGCGGTAGAGTATCGATGTCGAGCAACTTGTACAATAGTCCAGCGTGCCAAACACGATCGAAGGCTTTCTCTATATCGAGAAAGACCCCGACCGCCCTCTGACCCCGGTTACATGCGGAGGTCAAAAATGAAACACGCGGACCAATTGTGTGGTTGTCGAATGGCCGTTGCGAAAACCGTGTTGTTCCTCACGTAGCCGGACGTGAGGACGAATCTTCTGCAGTAGCAGTTTTCGAATAGTTTAGCGATGTGCGGTAACAGCGTTATAGGCCGGTAGCTCGCCGCCAATCTACGATCTTTACCCGGTTTGGGAAGCATTATTACTTTCCCGGTTTCCAATCCGTGGAAAATGATGGGTGCGAAGTATACCGTTGAAGAGCCGAGTTATTACTACTACGAACCCTCGCGGGAGTTGTTTGAGCGCACTGGTTGGGATACCGTCGTGACCAGGCGCTTTCCTCAGAGGAGGCGACTAATGGCCCTCCTAACGTCGGAGGGCGAGAAGAACGTGTCCCCGGGAAGCGGGGAGGTGTAACTAGTAGTTCCTTGACTCGCTTTTCAACACGCTTATGGTGAGCTTTTACGCCTCGGACACTATAGTTCGGTAAGTTGGGTGTGGTGCACCTCTAGGTGCTCGGCTAGAATTTCCGCGCGGTTTTGTGCGTCGAAGCACTTATTGCCGTCCTTATCTATAAGGGGGCACGTGGGTGTTTTAGTGCGAGAGAGCATGCGATTGAGTTGGTAGAGTGACGTGATGTCAGTGCTGGCTGCGTCTATGCGCAGTTGCCACTGATCTCCTCTAAAGTTCTTCACTTCAATCGCTACTTTCTCGCTTAGTGAATTTAGCTCCCGCTTGAGACGCGGGCAGCGAGTTCGCGCCCATAGTTTCCTGAGAGTGCGTTTTTTCGAAATCATCGCTTGTATCCTAAGCGGGAGTCCACCTCTGCTAACCTGCGGGTTCGAGGGACACGTCGCAGCATCCTTAGCCGAGCGATGCTCTCACTAATACGGACGGCGAGCGCGTCGACCTCGTCTGCCGACGATAATGGTCCGCTAAAGGTGAACTCTTTGATTTTCTCATAAAACGCGCTCCAGTCCACCGAAGGGCGCGCGGCTGGATGCTCTACACTCACTACTCGCGTATCGAGCGTTAGCATGATCGGAAGGTGATTTGTGTCGACATCGTGTAGAACCTCCAGGGTGACCGGGAGATTCCACAGGTGATGTAGTACTATGTCTAATACGTCCGCGCGATGTTCCGGCGTGTACGGAAAGTGTGTCGGTTCGCTAGGCCCCAACACTTCATATCCCCACGCGCCGGCGTCCTCGTACAGAGCCCGCCCGACCCTGTTAGTGGTGTTCCGAACCCCAAGCTGTGTGCTTGGCGTTCAAATCGCCGACTATGAAAGCAGGCGAGCTGCTGTCGAAGATCGCGTGGACGTCCGACGGGTGTAGCGCGGAACCGGGGGGACGATACGCCGCGAATATTCTCAAGTCCCTACCTCCCGCGTTTATTTTGACGCCTATCGTCCGTGTGGATTCGTAATTAGGTAGCTCTAATTCTTCGTGGACCAGATTTCTCCTGACCAACACTGCCGTACCTCTGTACGGTCGTCCGGCAGGAGTAATCTCGTCTCTTCTATAGACGAAAAAGTTAGGCACCTTAAATGAGGACCCTGGCCTGAGCATAGTCTCGCCCAACAGTATGACGCTGGGGTCGTACAGTTGTGCGAGAAGGCGCAGATCGGCGAGTCTGTACCTCACTCCGCCAGGGTTCCAGTATATAATTTTTATGGGCTTATAATACATCACGACGAGCTATAAGTCCGGTTAGTGCCACCAGAAGGGCGTTTAAGGGGTCAGTACCGGCCGCTACGGCGGCTAGCACTTCCCGAGTAGGGCGCGATTAATTGCACGATTTCCTGAAGGGAGTTCGCGATCGGCTTGTTGGTTGTAAGTGCGACGCCCTCTGAGGGCGTGGGGACGATGTTGGAGGGCCGAGACGCTCTCGACTCCCTCCGTCGGGTTAGTGGCTGTTGTTACGGGCGCCTCTGTGGAATGCCGTAATTTCTGCGGTGGTTACAACAGGTGCCGCGGCTGGGGAAACAGTGGTCTGTTTCCTCCTCTTTCGCCTGTTTTCCTTTTCCTCTTTTGGAGGAATCGGAAGACACCTGTGTATTGGAGGGCGTGGCCTTAGGGGCGGGATTCGCGGGAGTGCGTAGAACCGCTCCTCGACGACCGCGGTAGTTGCGGTCGTCGGGGCAGCACGCACTCCTAGTGCGACGTGTGCGAGAGGGCGGGGCGGCGGGGGCCGACGGCTGTTGCCGTCTCGCTCCCACCGTCGTCCATCCCTCCTCGTCCACGACAGCTCGCCGTTGGGATCGGGTGGATTGAAGAGGATTGGCTCAGGAATGCGTATGCCGCGCTTCCTCGCCTCTCTCTTCATGACCGGACATCTGCGGTCATTTGCGGTGTGTTCGCCCTTGCAGTTGGCGCATTTTGGGGTGCCGTCTTTCGCCACCTTACATTCTTTGGCGGTGTGGTTGCTACCACACCACACACCTGATTGGGCGGTGACACGTTGCGGAGGCGTGGCCGAAAGCTTGGCACCGGTGACATTGCGCCGGGCCGACCCTTCCTTTCCACGCCTCTACTACGAGGCCGGGCATACAAAGGAGCTCCTCTACGGCGTACAGCCCTAGCGAGCTCACTCTGGGTGAGGTGATCTAATTGTATGAAGTAGAGGGCGCCGCAAGCGCACTCTACGCGGAGGGATGGACTTGATGTACTGCACTGGGAAGTCCTTCTTCCTCAATGCAGCCATGATCGCCTCCGTCGGCGTGTCGGCCGGCAGGCCCCTCAACCCTACTTTCGTGGGGAGTTCTTTCGCTGGCGTGTAGCTGAACCAAGATAGGCTTGGTTCAGCCTCGGCCAGGTCTACGAGGTACCGCTGTATGGCGCGGTACTCGTCGGGAGATTGGGGTAGGAATCTAATTCCTTTGCCGAGCGGTCTTGCGTTCGGCGGGTGTCCTAGGATGCCTTTAAGGGCCTCGAAATGAGTGACCCAGTTGGGAGGCATTCCGCCACTATCGGCGGATATGACCCCAATTTGGGTCGCCTTTCGAGCGCTTTCTGATCTGGCCAGATGGCGCCGGGGGTGGAGTGCTCTCTTATGGAGAGGGGAGGGTGGGGCTGCCGTTTTGGCAGCCGTGCGAAAACCGCTAGGGCCAGCTTCAGGAATGTTTTCCGTCTCCATGCTGGAGACGCCCGCCTCTACCGCGCACTCTTCCGGAGGCGTCGGGTGAGCTGAGGTCCCCGGCTTGGAGAACGAGGTGTTTACCGGATTTACCGGAGCGGAGAATGAAAAGGGCTTACCTTGCGGCGCCCTTACTTTACGCGATGCGTTGTTGTCGTCCTCTTCCTCAGAGGACGAGTCGGATGATGACGACAGGACGCCTTCGCGCACTTTTTTCGCCTCGGTATCCGAACCGGGCGGAGTGTGTTGGCGCGACGTTTTCGTGCCGCGCGGTGGTGCTCTGCTACCGTGAGCGAACGAGCCATAGGGGGCTTCTAGTTCGCTTACGGGAGGCTTCGGTAGGACGGGTGCCGGAGCTTTCGGCGGCGATCGGGCGCGCACTTCACTTTCGGCAGACTTCGCCGGCACTTTAGTGCGCGGCGGCAACGCGGGCGGCTTGGTGCGCGGCTTCGATGCCGCACTCGAGCTCGACGGCGGCGTAGTGGGACGGGTCGCGACGGAACGCGACGTCGGCGTCGCGGGACGCGACGTGGGTGTTTGTGGCCGCGATGTTGGCGTCACGGGACGCGACTCGGCGGCGGAGCGCGACTCGGCGGCGGAGCGCGATGCGGCGGTGGGGCGCGATGCGGCGGTGGGGCGCGATGCGGCGGTGGGGCGCGATGCGGCGGCGGTGAGGCGCGGCGACGACGGGCGCGGCGACGACGGGCGCGCTGATTGGCCGGCTGCTGACGACGTTTGTCTAGCGAGCCGCGGGTCTCTAGCCGCTTGCGTAGCGGAGAATTGACCCCTCCGCGGGGGGGGGTCGGGTGGCCTCTTACGGCCGTCGGTCATCCCGCTCACTCGGGAATCTTCACTGATAATATATTCCTTTTAATAATATAAAAGGTTATATAATTAGTGACTATTGCCGAGGAGGCACGCGAACACTGGATCCGGCGAAGATGCGGTGCACGGTGACTTGAAGAATAGTCTTGGCTTGCGTCCTACGGCCCCAAGGTTACTCGATATTTTTCGGAGAGCTAAAGCTCTCCTACTAGATAGAGTCGCGAGGGCAAACTCGGGTCTGGTGGTGCAACGCACTACTCGAGAGTAGTACGAGGACCCCAGTCCGTCGTCGTAGGCAGGCGCTCACCGATTCAACAGGCACTCAGAAGTCAGATTGGTTGGTTCGCACGGAGCTAGCAACCTCACTGCACCGAGGTCAAGTCGAGACTGACATATGTTGGTGCTGATCTTATAAGTTATATGCTTCGTCTTCTTGAGACCACCTGATGGATTGTAATAGGTATGATCTGCCCAATTGGCGGCTTGACTGGCCACTGATGAGTCTCTATTGCGATACACAGTCGTCCAATCAGACGCATGTTGGTCAAACCACTTGTCTTTCGGTACCTGACGGTTGTTATCTTTGATTCCGTTTTCCCAACCCTTGCCCCCAGGCATCTCCAGCACCCAATAATCCGTAGTCATGATCGCGGCATGACCGACCAAACCTCCAATACCACGCCCAGTTATCAAGATATCTCCCTTCTTAACCAAATTCACAAATCTTCTCTTGTTATCAGCCGTGCTTCTTTTGGTTATTTTCTTCTGGAATAAAGACTCTTGGGTGTCGCTGAGAATTCCGAAGTTATTCATTATCAGCCAATCTTCGTAATTAATTGGTTCAGATCCATTTGCCGCCGTATATTCCTCGTACAAAAGTCGAAACACGCTTTGTTCATCTTTGATAAATGAATCGAGGGAATACTTTTCAGTATTAATAATTCCCAATTCAATGCCAATGTTATAGGCTCTGATTGTATTATTTAACGTCGAGTTTTCTTCTGTAAAAAAGGCATTTTTAATAAATTTTGTTAAAGAATATAAAAATAATAAGCTTTCACGTCTCTTTTATCCTAGAAGAATAGACATATATAGATGGAGCTACCTGCTTTTCTGCGATCTAAATTTAATTAAGAATTAAATGAAAAAAGGAAATTTAATTCCCAAAGCAATTCCGTGCTCGTTCTGTTGTTTTTAAAAACGGGTATTAATAAAATTATTACAGCGTTGTTTTACTTGACATTTAAAAATAATAATAAAAACTTACCTATGACACTGGAGTCGCAAATTACTTGCGATATGGCTGAAAGAAATATGAAAAAAATTCTCAGCAAATACTTCATGATGCCTGTACACTTTTAACTAATGCTCTCAACGTACGACTACGCTTCGATTTTATACTAAATTAATAAGGTTAGTGCGAAACGCTTATCTAACTCAACGAGTTGTCCGGATTAGGGGATGTCCTAGAGATAAAAACATGTCTGAAACTGAACATACAATTGAATCATCTCAGCTAACAAGTACTAGACAACGCCTTATTTCTCGCGTACATTGTATAATCACTGATAACACCAGCTCGGTTATAGTTCCTCGAAATACTATATTTCATGATAATGAGCTAAGCTCAAGTAAACCGTTTTTATTATAAAAATATTGCTAACAACATTTATTTTTAAAAAAGAGAATGATAATTTTTTGTCACAAATATTACTAACATTCTCATGTTAGGAGATGGTTCACGTCAATAGTCGTGTGGTGGATTCGAAGCTACGACCTTACGAATCGCAGACCGTACCCGTAAATCTTTAGGCTATTGACGCTTTGTGCTGTTAAATAGCTTAACGGATTACGTCGCGGTCTACAAATATAAGGTCGTAAGTTCAAATTCAGCATTCCACTAATGATGTGGGCTATATAGGACAATATTGACCTTGCTTGGAATGGTTTCTAGGAATCCCAGGAGTTTTAATATAAGTAGGTTTCTTTTGCAAAAAATACCATCCCACAATTTTTAAAAAAACTATATTTCATATTTAAAAAGAAACACAAACATGATTTGATTAAAGCAATTTATTTAAACATAGCCAAATTATACTATACCTAACTGAGAACAATTATATACATACTTATTTTTTTTTTAAACCGACCATTATAAATAATTAATTTAACATTAACAATAAAACAAACAAACAAGAAGGCAACTATCAGACTAATGTAGACTGATTATCAAGCACAGAACTTTACTGTTGAAATAAAAGTAGCTAAAAAAATTAATTTGATTTTAATTGGAATAAAGATCTACCCTATCCTTTAACACCGTATTTACCTCAGAGCTTTAAAATTGTTCAGATAGTTTAATAACTTTTTTCCACGAACTTTCAAGTTGTGAAACCATGTCAAAATAGTATATAAGTGATATAAATAAATAAGAATTGTTATAATAATAGTAAGGATATAGAAATTTAGGAGATGATTATTAAAAGGAAAGAAACTGAAAGGCTCTGACCGTCCTAGCCAGGGGAAATAGAAATAGCATAGGATAACGACTATGCTCACAGCAAACTGACAAAGGGTTTAAGAAATCTTGGTACATTAAAAAAAAACAAAAAAACAGATATTACCAGCGGTGTTTTGGAACCGATACGAATTTAAAGAAACGAGCCTACTCTTTCCTCAAAGTTGATAATGCATCTGCAGCTCCTCTGCTGTTCATAAGTCATTTCTTAAGATCAGGTAAGCCGTAAGGTCGTCTGTCCCTCTTCCTTGCTTATACATATACATATACTGCCAAGGAGGAGAACTGAGCAAGAAGGAAATGATAAAGAACTTAGGGAATCATGAAGATTCGTGCCGTCACACGTCTCGGTCCAAATAACCTCAAGGTTATATAGACCGAGACGTGTGACGCCCTTATCCTTCAGCTAAAAAAGATTTTACATGTTACATTTACATTTAAAAAAATTTAGACAAATTCATGACAGTTTTAGTATAACTTATTTTTGATTATGTACATACATGTATTGATAATATTTATTTGTTATGCTCAAGAAGAGATCAGGTTTATGCAGTGACAGTGCCTCCGTATACAAACACCAGAGCTCTTGCCACGTAGCTGACATAATTGACCGCAATCCAGTCGACATATCTGTCGGTCTTTTGGTTCAGCAACTGCTACTGTAAAAGAAAACATTTTTTTACTATGAGTAAAAGTAAGATAAAGACACTAGTCGTTACCACTATACGAGTAGTATATCTAAGTCGGCTTGTACTTGTGCTTTGTAGACAGGGAGGAAGTCGTTAACAAGATAACCTTCTGGGTGGAAAACGTTGTGAGGTTCTTAGTCACTAAAATTCCCGATGGCCTTTCCTCGATTCCATGGCAAGGGGCGCCTGGATCTCCAATGGAACCAAAGCCCCTTTGCGCCGTCCCGGGACAGGTAGCTGTAGTGGATGGCAAATGTCGCCCCATCCTTGTCGCCCGTGAACCCAAGGCCTATTTTAATTAACTTCTACGACAGGCAGGGGATACCGTAGCCTTATTCTATGACCCCAGGACCACGAGTCTGAAAAGTAACCGCCCAAGCCGAGGCTACCCCTCAACGGGGAATCCCTGTGTCGAGTTACCATACTATGTGGTTTACGCTAAGCGACGTGAGAGCTTTTACCACCTCCTACTCTGGTGAAAGAGTCGCGGAAAGCGTCAGCTTTACTAGCAGACATGTATACGTACGTCACAAGAAAATAGGGCTCTAACAACACGTTTTGATGGAAACCCTAGTAGAGTCACTCAAAGTTGTGGTAAAAAAGATAATTATGTCAGTGACGATTTTAACTGTTTTTCATGACACGTGCAAGCGTATTTAATTTCGTTACTCAGTAATGGTTTCCCAACATGACACGTACTCGGAAGTAAAAGAATCCATATTTATATTCCCTTTGCCTTTGCTTCCGTACGTATTTTAGTATTCTACCAAACTGTGTTGGCTTTTCTATTATTCAACATAACTGAGTAGCTGTTTCATAAATAAATCCATACATTCTCAAATCAAAGACTTCCATATTTATCCCATTTAAACTACCGTAATCTTTTTTTAAGTTGCATTCATATATCTCTTTCATAGATTTAACTTGTGAACAATTTTTCCTTGTATATTGCAACGTAAATTTTATTTCTAATTTGATTATAATAAAATTATTTTTTTAAATTCTTAAGTAATGAAATAATTATTAAAATATTGAAAATGGGGAGTCCTTAGTATGTATTTAACTATCAATACAACTTCTATTATCAACACTATGCAAATGTTGTGAGTTGAATACTCTTAATAAAAAAATATGTATTTTTATATATAAATATAAATTTTATGAATAGGGAATCAAAACAAAAACTGTTATTGAATTCAAACCATATTTTTCATATTATTTTTTATCTGAGAACAAAAGAATTGTCCACAAAAAATTGCATGAGCGTTCGCTATTGTTCTTTAACCAAATATTGTTAAGCCCGATTTAATTTCATTTTCAAAGAAATATCCCACGAGTGTCGTAGAATATTCCAAAGTAATTAATTTAGAGTATTTACACTCCATTGATCGGAGCAATACCACTTATAAAAGTAAATTCCCCCGGCACTCAGCAGAGAAAAATTGTTTGAAGTAGCATAGATTACTCAACAATCATGTTAGTAATTTTAACGTACTTAAGATTCTATATTGCGACGTAAACATATGGCTTAAAGTCTGAGAATGTCTTGATTTAGATAGCCAAAATAAAAGTTCTTGAATAATTCCTATAGTTATTCCTATTCCCACCCGGGATGGAAAATAGAGGGGGTAGAAAGGTAGAGGTAGGAGTCTCAAGAGATGTTCAGCTAGACTTTTCGCTATAAGACCGTTTGCAGAAACCACTATCGTGACAATGATCGTCAAATCCAAAATGCACATGGCGCTCACCTGTGAGTCTGGCTAAGTCAAGCTAAGTTGCTTCGTAATTTTTTTCTCGCTTCGGCTTACGATCCGACGAGTCGAATCCCAGTCGGCTTAATGAATTCCCGTTTTTCAAGTACAAAAAATCTTAAAATTAAAAAATACTTGAAATCAATGTGCTCGCTGTATAGCGATGAACTCTAAGATTGGTGAAAAGCGTACAGCTAAAACTAGTTCTACCTATTCCGATATTAACCATATCAAGTTAGGATGTGAGAGCTTATATCATAAAGTAAAAGCTGGGCACAAAAAAGTAAAGTAAGAGAGTATAAGACATAGTCTGCCACGAGTCCACAGTGCGGAGTCACATGCCTTAAATATTTTTTTAAGACATGCAGGTTTCGTCACGAGAATTGACTTCACTGCAGAGCACGTGGTGAATCAGCACTTAAAATTGCATTACATTATTCTTATATTATTTACTACACTATTAAGTAAATACCTGGGGGCTATTACCCGAAGGTAACGCTGGCAATGACCATAAGAAAATTGCGGCATGTATTAAACGGCTCCCGCTCGAGGGGAAATTAGATGCTGAATTAGATACCTGCTTAGACATTAGGCGGTTACGTGGCTTCTTAATATTCCGCAAGCGTACAGAGCACGATGGAAGGTTTGCTTATAAGTCGTTGATGACTTCGGGTTCACGCATTTACGCCCCGTTACTTCGGTCGCGGTAATTTGATCCCCTTGAGATAATTGCAGAGAGGGTTCCGTAAGTTTCTTTGTAGATCTTCATGTACAATTGAATTGTTTTTCACAGATAACAGAATAAAAATGTTAAAGTTTGATTGAAATATTCCTGTCTAGAGGCTCGCTAAGTAAAGATAATAAAACATTTAGTTATACCGTTAATATAACGATTAAAAGATCGAGCTTCGCGGATGCGGTTTTATTTTTGAAATAACTATTTTTGACCGACTTCAAAAACAGTTGGAAAAGCAAAAGCACCGTCATTGCTGTACCAATTTTGAATTTTGTTCGAATTTTAATTTTAAATAGAATTTTATTTTTCTACAAATATTGATTCAATTCTGATGCCATAGGAGCTTGGCTCCGGATTTATTTCAAATTTCAAATACATTCAGCCCTATAGACCTAGGCTTTTAGAATTAGGCTTGTAAAGGGCGACTAAAGGAAGCGATCGAGCTTAAGTGCAACAAGGGTGTGGGTTCTTAACGCTGTTTGTTAAGAAGGTAACACAAAGTGCTCCCTTGTTACCTTAGCACAAGAAGGTGGGGGTGAGACTTGCTCAATTTCAGTGCTGGGGCCACAGGTTTGTTCCACAGTCGATTGGAGATACAGGAACCCTTCATAATGCAACGAGGATGGCCACCGGGGGATTTTAGTGAATAGAAATCTCACATAAGACGGTTTATAACAACCCGAAACTAGTTAAGTGATCCTTAACCATATACCATTATAGAATTGTTTTATTTCGGTCAGTAGGTACATTTGAAACGAAACTCGTGCCATTTAACTGGTTCACCGCACACCGATGTCCCAACACAATAAGACAATGTTAAGAGTATCCTCTCGGTATTTACGACGGGATAAATTATTGCTTAATTAAAATGTCCCCTACGAATTGGTACAGAGATGTTATTTCCTATAGAAACGGGTTTTAGCAACATATGTATAGAGACATCATTTGTATGTGTCAATTATTATAATACATACAGTAATTTCTGTCCGCTTTAAGACAAATGCACTCTTTTATTTGCGAAGTGTCAAATATTTTTGTAATACTTAATTATTAAAATGTGACGTTTGTTATTGTTGTGTACGCCTGTAATTGGCATACGCAACAGGACAACGTTTGTACTTTTCTTTTTCTCTTATTTCGTTTTATTACTACAATGTATGCCGTCGTAATACTGTTGGTGTACCATATTAAATGAATAAATAACAAGGTTCTGGCCCATACATTCCCTTTTATTTCAAAAAAATTTTTACGGTCAGTTTGTAAAACAAAACACATCGATTAGTACTTGTAGTTGATTAGTAGATTACTTAGGATGTTTTGTTAGAAATATGCTGCCGAATAATGAACTGACATTAGAGGTTCAGGCTAAGCGACCTAAGAGCTATGCCACCTCTCAATCCGGTGAAGCGGTAAAGGCCAGCTTCTCTGGCCAACCTGTGTATTTCGCCAAAAAAAAATGAACGTACAAATTGGTTAAATGGATTTCGAGTCGTTGTGTAATCAGCGCTGTCGGATCCATGCGACAGCATATGCTGAGACGGTGTCCGATATTGGCGTCATATGTTTTGTATTATTTGTTCGTGTAACTTTAACTGTGTTTTGTCTATTTTTCATTCTTTTTTAATGTGTGTTATATTCTGTGTGTGATGCGTTTTTGTATTGTGATGCCAATAAATAAATGTCTATGTCTATATACCTTACAAGATTTTTCTTTTGCTACTGGACGAATACCAGTTTATTGTAATATGTACAACGTTGAAGACATACGTAAGAAGTATTTTTTCGGATAATTCCCTATTTGGCTCGTAGAAATTAAACTTAAAAACTTAATTTAATAATAATGTCATCACTTCCAACTAATCATTAAAAGGTATTTTGTTGATTATATATTTATTTAAAAAAATTACAATGTAAATTATTTCATGACTGTTTACATAACACAATTATATGAAGAATGAATCAAGCATGTTTTAGTCATCGCACTGCATTTTGTTGTATATATCACAAACTTGTATATCTTCTTAAATCAAATTCTATGCTGGGAATTATAGCCATGGAGCATATCGTCATAGTCGTAGAGTAGTGACGCATCTGTCAAATATAAATCTTTACAGGGTAGCCATTTCAAATAATTCTAATAGTTATTTTAAAGGGATTTTGAAATTATGAATCTGTAGTAATTAAAATACAAGTATATTTACGAGCAAAAACTTCAACTTCAAATCGAATCATACGTTAGACGGTTTTACAACCGGACGTCCTCCTTGTATTCCCGAATTATCGTAGGAATATTACGAAATAAAATCAGAACTTAACCAAACTGTCATCAAACTACTGTGATAGTGCATCCTTTCCAATAAAAATATAATCATCGAAATCGGTTGGCGTGATATTGAGTTATTTATCTATTTGCGCCTCACACACTTGATGCAAATTTAAGACTTATATGGTTTTCTCATAGATCCCACTGTCAGAATTAGACAAAATTTAAATGGGACCACACGAAAAGCACCGGCTTTCAAATAAAAAAAGAAACATCAAAATCGGTTCGGCCAGTCGAAAGTTTTGAGGTAACAAACAAAAAAAATTACAGACGAATTGAGAACCTCCTCCTTTTGAAGTCGGTTGAAAGTATAAATAAAAATAATAATCTAAAATTATACAATTATCCAGAAAAATCATGCTTCATTTTATTTTGGAGTCAACACAGTCTCATAGTATTACACGACAGTGTTCTTCGGAAAGTTGTTCTATCAAATCCGTCAGTTTATTGACTGATTATTTCGAAATCCAAAATGCATAGAATTTTTTTTGATGGTAGTTACAACCTTTATATACGTCCCACTGCTTGGCACAGGCCTTCTCTGTAAGGAGAAAATAAGGGCATAATTCGCTACGCGGCCCTTAGTGCGGATTGACAGACTTCACATGCCTTAGAAAAAATTTCTAAGACATTTAGGTTTCCTCACGATGTGTATGATGTACTTGAAATGTAGTTGTAGTATGGTAAAACGATCTCAATTCTGAGATAGCGATGTCTGTCTAGATTAGTCACACCTGCAGTACCCAACGGGTGCGTCACAAATAATAAAACTGATGATGTAATTAATTAGCTGACGTATAGCAGTATATTATGATATTTCCTCATCGGATTGCATCTTCCCTTAACTTAAGACAGTGAGTAAAATTATTGTGCAGACTGTTACAAGTCCTAAAACGTCTAAATGTTTTGAATGGTTCACGGGTACAAGGTTTGACCTCTGCAGATACAAGACTTGTTCAAGCAAGCTCCTGAAGACTTGGCGTATAAGAGACATCGTTCACTGCAACCTTGACGACACTGCAGCTTAGTCTGAGATACGGCCAGTGTCACTGAAACAAAATTTATTGAATATCCCAAAATGCATTCAGAACACAGACAGTAAAGGTCTCGCAACCGCTTTACACACAAATGGAACAATTTAAGTCTTTCGGCCGCGCATTACACTATGATTCACATCCGCTGTGTGAAGTCCCTCTCCTTAAGACAGGAAAAACCGCAATCTATATATAACAAACTTGTATATCTTCTTAAATCAAATTCTATGCTGGGAATTATAGCCATGGAACATATCGTCATAGTCGTAGAGTAGTGACGCATCTGACAAATATAAAACTTTACAGGGCAGCCATTTCAAATAATTATAATAGTTATTTTAAAGGGATTTTGAAATTATGAATCTGTAGTAATTAAAATACAGGTATATTTACGAGCAAAAACTTCAACTTCAAATCGAGTCATACGTTAGACGATTTTACGCGCGGACCCCTCCTTGTATTCCCGAATTATCGTAGGAATATTACGAAATAAAATCAGAACTTAACCAAACTGTCATCAAACTACTGTGATAGTGCATCCTTTCCAATAAAAATATAATCATCGAAATCGGTTGGCGTGATATTGAGTTATTTATCTATTTGCGGCTCACACACTTGATGCAAAGTGAAGACTTATATGGTTTTCTCATAGATCCCACTGTCAGAATTAGACAAAATTTAATTGGGACCACACGAAAAGCACCAGCTTTCAAAGAAACATCAAAATCGGTTCGGCCAGTCGAAAGTTTTAAGGTAACAAACATAAAAAAATTACAGACGAATTGAGAACCTCCTCCTTTTGAAGTTGGTTGAAAGTATTTATAAAAATAATAATCTAAAATTATACAATTATCCAGAAAAATCATGCTTCATTTTATTTTGGAGTCAACACAGTCTCATAGTATTACCCGACAGTGTTCTTCGGAAAGTTGTTCTATCAAATCCGTCAGTTTATTGACTGATTATTTCGAAATCCAAAATGCATAGAATTTTTTTTTATGGTAGTTACAACCTTTATATAAGTCCCACTGCTGGGCACATGCCTTCTCTGTAAGGAGAGTATAAGAGCATAATCCGCTACGCGGCCCTGAGTGCGGATTGGCAGACTTCACATGCCTTAGAAAAAATTTCTAAGACATTTAGGTTTCCTCACGATGTGTATGATGTACTTGAAATGTAGTAGTGTTATGGTAAAACGATCTCAATTCTGCGATAGCGATGTCTGTTTAGATTAGTCACACCTGCTGTACCCAACGGGTGCGTCACAAATAATAAAACTGATGATGTAATTAATTAGCTGACGTATAGCAGTATATTATAATATTTCCTCATCGGATTGCATCTTCCCTTAACTTAAGACAGTGAGTAAAATTATTGTGCAGACTGTTACAAGTCCTAAAACGTCTAAATGTTTTGAATGGTTCACGGGTACAAGGTTTGACCTCTGCAGATACAAGACTTGTTCAAGCAAGCTCCTGAAGACTTAGCGTATAAGAGACATCGTTCACTGCAACCTTGACGACACTGCAGCTTAGTCTGAGATACGGCCAGTGTCACTGAAACAAAATTTATTGAATATCCCAAAATGCATTCAGAACACAGACAGTAAAGGTCTCGCAACCGCTTTACACACAAATGGAACAATTTAAGTCTTTCGGCCGCGCATTACACTATGATTCACTTCCGCTGTGTGAAGTCCCCTCTCCTTAAGACAGGAAAAACCGCAATCTATATATAACAAATGCAAAATGTGAATATTTTAGTATATAAGACTACTGCACTATTTTTAACCACTTTTCAAGAAGATTCACAATTATTTTATTGTTAATAACTCCGTTATTTATGAACAAATGTCTTATTATTTTTGGGATCTAACTGAAACCTAACTGAAATTGGATAATCGTTACGAAAAACCGTATCCAAGATTAGGTTTAAGGGTTTCTAAGTACCCCATAACGTCAACCAGCACGAATATGGAAGAAGATAATATTTTAATGCGTTTTAAATAATTTAAAGTCGTTGTTTTTCTCGTAAATATACTTCATGCATATACTTCCATGCTCTCACAAGGCGATAATGTGACCTCACTAATCCGTAACAATAACATGTCAATTGAACTGTTGTGTAGACAGCTGTTCATTTTACATTGCGAACAGTAGTATTGTCGGTCTACTGCATACTATCTCATAGTTAAGGCTTTGAGTTCTAACCGATTTGTGACATTCACTAACAATTGATACCTCTGTCTACCCTCTCTGATCCCTCTACCCGAATAGAAGAACGTGCAGACTTATTTATATATAATGCCTTTTATAATGTAAGCCCTTAAAATTATGATGGTAAACGCCGAGTTAAATTTATTTCTAAATTCTGACAACAAGAATCGTAGACAGGTACAATATACAACAAGTCTAAATTCACGCACCCTCAGATATATTTTATGATCGTTTCCTTTGCCGATTCAACACGTTCACGAGTCACGTGTGACGTGATCGTAAATTGGCACTTACATCGTAATCGACAAATTGGTACCGGCTTCAAGGTTAAACAATGTATTTTAAATTATTTATATATTTACTTTGTTGTTTGACTTTGTGGCAATCTTTTATAGTGAACCCTGGGTGAGAGGGAATACATATTGACAGATGTATTCATTGGTAATAGCGGTTTAATTGTATTTTAATTTTCGAATTTTAATTTTGATATTAGAAATGTCATAAAAAACGGAATAATTTGCTATTTTCATTGCAAACAAATATTAATGATTTACGTTAGGAATTACATGAGTTAATTAGTCTATCGCCATTCTACCTTCGGAAGTTTAGACATTCGGCCGGTCTCCACCCTTTCATTGTCGATGTTCCGCGCGTCCGTGAACCGCGATTTGAGTCATCGTTCATCGTGCGTACATCAAAGGAGTGGAACAAGTTGCCGGCGTTAGTCTTTCCGTCCAAGTACGACGTGGGAGCCTTCAAGAGTAGAGTTTTCGACTATATCACCAATTACCATCAGGTGGGATCGTGGTCAATCACTAGTTTATACCCCAAAAAAAAGTATTTATTTTCAGATTTATAGGAATATATAAATAACCTGCTATTTATACACTTGGGACAAAATCTGCCAACAATATTACTGCGCTTACTTATAGCTGCTACGATAAGAACGTCATGTGTGACCTGGTCACTGAACTATGATAGCAAGATAAACCGTATACATTTTTTTTGCTGACGAACCTATGCATGTCGTCCAGAGAAGCTAGCTGCGACTGTTTCATCAGATTGAGAGGTGGCTAAAGCATTTGGGTCGCTTTGCTGAATCTCTATGGTAACTCGTCACAAAGGTCTACGCCGTGAAAATACAAATATTTCGAAATTCATTAATTTTATATATGTGTAAGCACAGTCAAGCCAGTAGTATATTTTTAAGTAAAAAAAAGAAGACATGTAGGTTTCCTCACAATGTTTTCCTTCACCGCCGAGCGCGTGGTTAAAACGCGGCACATAAAATTGCAACAACACATTTATTGGTGCCAGCACCGGGGATCGAACTCGGGTTGATAGCGTACTATGCAACAAGAGCAAACCGCTCGGACACTGAGCTACCACGGCTCGTACTGAGGTACCACGGCTCGTAGTTTAATATAATATTATATTGTGAGAGTTAAATTAAATATTTAACTATGTAAGTTTATAGTTTAAATAAAATTAAGTAAAATCTAGCTCGGCGGATCAAGCTGGGTACACTAGTTGGTTATGATAATGTCAGCGAATCACAAGCTGGTAAATCAAATACGCGTTATGATTTGTTTCGGTGATAGCATGACTGATAATGCACGTGGGTGCAGTGCTTGTAGCGTTAGAGATTAATAAAAAACAAAATTTTGAAGAAAACATGGAATTTAATAGGAGAATAAAGGCCATTAATACGATCAAAAACCGATATTCGTGTATTATTTAACGCAATTTTTTTTAATATACAGTAGTAAAAGCGTTCAGTCAGAATGCTCCCTCAGATTAAGGCAAACTTGCGAAAAAGTTATTCAAGATATTAGATATACATTCTAGCTGGAGAGTCTGTATCTATAATAACAAAAGATCCGAGATGCCTGTCTATACAAAATTTAAGAAAAGCACTTCTGTAATATTTTTTTTCATCCACACATATTATTGTTTAATCTGGTAGTGTCTTTGTTATTCGTCCTGATTCAAAGTTGTCATTCACATTACCTTACACATTATCATAACCCTAGCTTTTAGTATTTACTCTCTTTAAACCACTTTACCCAGATTTAAATCTTAGTCCACTTTTCACCAATATTATTAGATAAAAGGTGGTGAGCCTATCACTGTATACCAAGCACAAATATTAGGAAGTGATTTTGTATCGTTTAACACCCCAACCATAACATCGTTTAGCGCTTAGCCATAGGCCAATATTAAAAAAAATGAAAGAGCGATAAGTAAATAAACCACTTACCTCTTAAGCCGCATAATGCTATAAATAAAGCGAGGAACACGTAATAAATTCTGAAATTCATTTTTCTTAATAAACTCTCGTGTGAATGACCGTATCACTTCTTTATCGTATGAACAAACACTGCTGTGTCTTATTTTTATAGATAACGTAAGCGTATTGCAGTTTACTGTTCGTATTTGAATACATCTGTCTTTATGTACTCTTTATAGGCGACGGTGAATGCGACCGTAAAAATTCACAGCGTGCGTCTCTTTCGCACCAAATAATTAAGTACTGCATTCAACAAACTCCATCTAACGTCAAGTAACAAAACTAAAAACAATGTATCTAACATCTATGCTAACAAATGGAAGGACAACCTTTTGTTAAATTTTATTGTAAAAACTACAAAAAGGGCGATGATATAAAACTTATGAAATAGCGCGTTTCGTAGAAAGCGTAAGTATGTATTATATGATTGACTTCTCATAGGGATTTTCTATGATTTTTTTCTGTAATGAATTTACTACGCACAATTGATAAATCAATTATGATAGTCAAGTAAAATAAACCGAAGTGAATCGATTGAAGATTTCTAGAAATTCTAGTAAAAACATATAAATAGCAAACTAAACATTTTTTAAATAGAAATAAAGTTAAGGTGATAACAGCTCTATTAATTAACACGATATTGAATTTATTATAAATATTAAATGTATACTTGAAAAAATCTTTAGTTGTACAATTTTTAGTAAGCCAAACTAATAATTAATATATATTAAATAATATGCAACGCCTTCACTATAATAATAGCAGAAATGAAATATATCATTTTTTAAACTTCTTTTGTAAAAACATAGCCAAAACGAGATTTAAAAAAGCAAAATAACAGTCTAGATATGTCCCACGGTGGGGCGTAGGCCTTCTTGAGATGTCTTAAAAAAAATAGAAAACATTCCCAGTTATTACGATTTTCTTCACCTGAATGCTAGTGTACTATGCAACTGAGATTAATCCCCGGACGTTATTTTATCGACTATTTATTGAATAGTAATTTTACGTTTTGATTCATTCTCCACTATTCAAACAATTATCATAAATAGCTTGAGCTAAAACTCCTATAGAGGGAATGTAGACCTTTGCTATTAATCTAAATATTGCAGCATTTTTATTTAATAACTTTCAAAGGGATTTTTTCTCAAAGATTGCTAACAATATTTTTTTTCACAAATATTATTAACATTCTTGTTGACCATTCCTAATAAGCTTAGGTTTGTGGTACACGTCAACAGACTCGAAGACCGTACCCTAACTATTCACGGTAACTGAATAAGTCCTTGTTGTATTCTATTATCGTATACTCGTTATCACTTCTATACATAGTCTCTTTAATGGCTGGGACCGAGCGCTTATTTTAAATAGCATGTAAAGAAAAAAACCTCTATATTTAACAAATTTCTGTCCACACAAAGGTTATCTGGCAGAGATCACTTTTAGCGATAAGACCGCCCATTGCGCGTGCGATATGAAATATTTCTTGTTGCTGTATTTAACTCATTAATTATTATGCAATAAAGTATCTTCTATTCTATTAACTTAAATATTTGAGCCCCTTTGTAGTGGTACTAAGCCCTTACACTCAAATTAATTACAACAAAGTAGTAATAAAATAATTTAACCCTTATTGTGGCAAGATTGTTTTTTGAAGAAAAGTAAAAAAAAAATGTATATCCAAAAAACATCAAAAAATAAATTTAAAAATCGTGATATGAACATACGTATTTTGGACGCTACGTACACTGTTCTAATATATTCAGTGCTACACGTACAGTGATTATCGCTTTATTAGGAATGTATTTGTATACACGAAATCAAAGACAGCGTTTCTGTAGAATATTTAGAGAAACAACATTTAATGTCCTTATTCCATCTCTATCTCTTTTAAATAAATATCACGACACTGACAATTGTGACATTAAACATTTGAATAATTATTATAAAATACAATTAAAGAATAAATTTAAGTAAAGAGATCTTATATCTTTCCTTTACATGCATATTATGCTATACATTGTTATGTTTAGGGTTAAAGTAAGTGTAAAAATATAATGTAAGTTAAATACGATTATGAAGTATGTTTATCCGGAGAAATCTTATTAAAAAAATAGAGTTAGAGCAATTATGTAAATTGCTATATAGTATTATATATGTATATAATCCATAGGTCACTTAATGCAATAAATAGTATCTGAACCCCCGAAGTGGCACTCAAAGTTAGTTTAGCTTTCGAATGTCCCTTAGATTATCCGTGAAATAGCAACCGACCGAGTCGTGGTTCGGCCCTCTCGGGCGCCCTCGGTTCGGAATGCTTACGCGTAACATAGTAACCGTCCAAGCCGAGGTTACCCCCCACCGGGGGGACCCTTGTGTCGAGTTACTAGCGATAGAGGTTCCGGCTAAGCGACCTAAGAGCTCTGCCACCTCTCAATCCGGTGAAGCAGTCAAGGCCAGCTTCTCTGGCCAATCTGTGTAGTTAGTCAAAAAAAAATAGTATACATTTTAAGAAAGCGTGACTTATGTTATAGAATATAAGATGAAATAGAATAGAAAATTATAGTGGAATTGGTGATGAATGATATATTAAAAACTAGTCGCGGACTTCATTCGCGTGGAAATTGACAAAAAAGTTATTTAGTATATTAAATTAATATTCATGGTGTATAAGGGAGCGAAATACTATAATATGATAACCATTTCAATATTAAAAAATGATAAAAGACTTTTCCCCATACATTTTTTAAATTAATACGACCATTGTTACAGTAACACGTCAGACGTGACAAAGTGCCCCGTCGCGTGACTCGTGTGACATCTTCAATGAATTTTTATAAACCACAATACAAACTACGCCCAGCCCCATCGCACTCAATTTGCATTCCCGCCGGACGCAGCGGCTAGTCGAGCGTCACGACCGACGGCGCTGTGTGATATTCTATATATTAACTAATACATTACAACTTTTAATTTACCGCCAGCGCTCCGTTGCCGCTACGTCTCGCTCGCTGTTTATAGTTTTAGACTGGGACTAAACTAAACACATCTAAACTATCGAACTAATTAATAATTTAGTTCCTGATCAATAACCTCCTTTTATTGAAGTCGGCTAAATAAAAAGTAGCCTAAGGTGCTCCTTATTACATCAGCCATTTGCTAATGAAAGTCCTGTCAAAATTGGTCCAGTCCAGTTCTAGAGATTAGTGGGAACAAACAACGGACAGATAAAAATTGTAAAAAATGTAAATTTGGTATATGTATTCTCTTTATATGTATACCTATTATAAATCTAGTACAAAACCTTTTCTAAATAGGAGTGTTTGTTTTTAAAATTAAAATAACCACTTTCTTCATATCTTCATATCCACATTCACCATTGATTCATATAACAAATTAAAAAGAGTAAAACAAATTTAAAAGTTTTAAAAACAAACACTCCTATCTTCTTTATATGTATAGATTGTAAATAGATCAAAGGAAATTGAAAGACCCTGACCTGCTTATGCCGGTAGAACTAGCTAAAGCGCTTACACTCTCTTTTGACATAAAAACTAATGTTACGTACACACTGTTTATTGTGTTTTTTTTAATGTAAAATAATAGGCAAACGAGCAAGACGGGTCACCTGATGGTAAGTGATTCACCGCCGCCCACGTTACCAGCGGCGCCAGTGCGTTGCCTACCCTTCAGGTAAGAATATGCTCTTTTCTTGAATAACTCAATGTCGCAGTTGTTGAGGAAGACCGCTGATGGCAACGAGTTCCAGATATTTACTGTGCGTGGCAGAAAACTGTTTTTAAAACGCATTGTAGTGGAACGCCAACCATCCAGATGGTGCGTATAGTTCCGCCGAGACGATCGGCTAGATCCCTACGCAGTGCCAAAGGATCTAGCCGATCGGCAAGTTCAGGATCGTCGACAATCCGAGATACGTTGGATTAGTTCAAATGGAGATAGCTGATAACCCGGAGCCCCGGCCCAAAGGTGGCTGTGTTTATACAATAATTTTATATATATACTACAAACCTAACCAAATAATACCAGGAGTGACGTAAGTTGTTATTAATGATATTACTAAACATTTTTTCCTTATTCAATAGGGACTTTACTGCCTGCTTAAATATGTGTTTGTTAATGACTCACGTACTGCATATCCTCCTACCGATAGAGAGGCGGTTCGTTGCCATGCCTGATCCAATTTTTATTATTATTTCAATGAATTATGCAACGCCCTTCTTTAGTAGTTTCCAGAGATTAAACGCGATTGTTTCAAAAAATTAGCAGTGTAGATTATCACTCATCCGTTTATTAGTTTCAAATACATATATCATTAAGAAATTCTATTGTTGCTCACATTCTTCACTTTTAAAACAATAATAAACAGTCAGAGTAACTCACTCCCTTCATACTCGTCCCTACACATACAGTCACTCTTCAACACATGCAACCTTTTACACACAAACACACTCACACACACATAACGATTAAACTAAATTACATTATAAGTTGCTAATTTTACTAAATTTGTATTTATATTTAACTGTTTGGAGATGGGCGTTAAAAGCTGCGACACAGTTTTTACTACTGCGGCTATTATCGAACTGGTTTGTACATGAATTTTTGGTTTGAAATAAAATCATATTATAAATCATAAATCATTCTATCACATATACCTAATAAGCCTCGTGAAAATCAGACAGCGTTAGAATTTAATTGTGTAGTTTAAGTGTGTGCTATTTTTGACTGATCTAATGAGGTACTGAAATTGAAGGCGCTTAAATTTCTGGCAAATCCATATAAACTTTTAACAATACAATATAGATACACGGTTTTAATAGCTTAACGGCTTAGGGCATGGTCTGGGAAGTAATAAATCGTAGTTTCAAATCACCATTCGATTATTGGCGTTAACCATCTCCTAGCACGAGTTTAAGCGAATTCAGAATGATTAACGTTAGATAAATATGTAAAGTATTGGAGTGTTCTTTAAAAAAAAACTTATAAAGTAATCATATGTAAAATGTATTTGATAACATTTGATATTATTTTAAACGCTTCTAATAAGAGCGGAGTCATTTTGAAATAGTAATGACGGTAACTCGATAAAAATTAATTATTTAGTTCGTTACTCGCCCGGACGTGACTTCGAGTTCGACCTTACATTGTTTGATGAAAGTTTAATTGCTCCTTTCTCTGGCTCACGCCCACATCCATTTGCGGTGCTCTGTTACGTTCATCCTTAACTGAAAATAATTCCCTTTACATATAAAAATAATATATATTGTAACTACACATTTGTTACGAAACGACGACGTCAGAAGTACTGACAACAAAACCTACGCACATGCATGAGAAGATGCAATAAACACAGCCGCAGGTAGCTCAGCGTCGGTGGTCGCCTTTACCCTAGTAAGATCCTTGGTGCCGGCACCAATGTATTAATTACTATTGTATGTATTGACTTACAACGCGCTCCGTGTTGAAGGAAAATATCGTGATTTTAGATCATCGTGATACCTATTTGACTTAGAAAATTTTCTAAGTCATGTAAAGTCCGCTAATACGCACTAGTACCGCGTAGCTGACTATGTCCTTGTCATGTCTTTTTAGATTTAAGAGTAACTTATAATAGAGAGAGGTAATCGAGAAAAATGAAAATCGGCAATCTCTAAAACTCTGGTTTAACAGCGTGATGATTTTGTTTCGTTTTTTTATATACAGCTACTAGTACTACGTAGTACGTACTATTTGTGCTTCTGCACCTGTTTCTACTCTTAGTAGTTGGTACCTGGCGATACGATTCACAACACAGTATCTCAAAAAACAACAACGCAGCTTCAGCCTTTGTATTTTTTTTCCATTACCCCAACATGGGTGGTTAGGGACCTTATTACGAAATGTTACAAACTATTACATTTATGTGCTTATATTATTCCCTATTTATACTACCAACCTTTGTATTATTGTAGACATTAAAGAGTGGCATATTACTGAATATCAGATGATCCGCATCCTCATTTGTACTTTTTCAAATAAAAGTCGGGCTAAAATATTTAATAATTAATTTTTAAATATATTTTAGAGCAAAATTTAATGTTTCGATCCCTCATGATCTGTAAACATGGAATTGTACGAATCAAATTGATTTTTCGCTTTTATAAACAAGCGAAGAATATCGATTCCATTTCTTTTATATTGTTATTTAAAATTAAGGTGTATTTATTATACGGACAATATTTTATCTCCTTACTATTACTCTCTCTTTCATTACGAATATTACATTCATCTATGCTGGTGTATAAGAGGTTCAGGCTAAGCGACCTAAGAGCTATGCCACCTCTCAATCTGGTGAAGCAGTAAAGGCCAGCTTCTCTGTGCCAACTGTGTTAGTTCGTCCAAAAAAAAAGCTGGTGTATATGCATGATAAATATTCAATAATTATAAACTCTGAAACTTCGCCTTAAAACGATAAAAATATTTCAAATGTGTTTGCTTGGGACCACATACGTTGAGGATAATTTTAAAGGTTTCCCCCAAGTTAAGCGCTCAAGATAAACATTTGATTTGGTACTAATTAAAAACTTGACAGACCGCCTCGTGAAGCCAATTTACGAATAAAGTATTCTTGTTTATATACGATAATGCTGTCAACCGACTACAATTACTAATTTTACTAGAACAACGAATTTAGACAAATATTTATTTTATTTTATTTAATCTTTAATTGCACAAAATAAAAGTGCACAAAAAGGCGGACTTGTGGTTTTATAGAGAAAAAGTTATGGATTGAAGCTTAGAGAAAAAAATACAAATATCTTATTTTTTTTCTGTGCTAGGTTAAATTAATTTTGTATAAGGAAAATAAATATATTTATTACAAATACGACTAAAATCGACGATAGTTAAAAATATATATAATATAATAGGAAAATAAATTTAGAGTCTGCACTTGAAACATTAAAATATTTATTATATATGTATAATACAAAACCACTTCAATCAGAGACGGGAAATGGTTCACTTCAATAAAATAACAAATAACTTTCACTTTGCACGGTGATTGCACACTTGTTTCACATCATTATAGTTAACTCAAATCTATTTACGAGTAAAAAAACTACTGACTGCCGATGGTCTCCAATAGTTTGCGCCTCTTGTTGCTTCGTCGTAGAACCTCCTCATTTGTCAAAAATTGCAACAAACAATTTCATGGGGTTTTTTCCCACTAAAACCTCCCATTGGCCCTTCCTCGGTGCATATTTCAATCAACATACATATTTCCGTAGCTTACCTACCTAAATGTAAACCTAGTTCTAAATTACAGCGCTACAAATGTACGAATTGTGACCCTCCTCTTTTGAATTTAGTTAAAATAATGAAAATTTTCTCATTCAAAACCTTCAAGAATAATAATACCATTGCACACGGAGCGAGCTAAATGAGAAGCATGCGAGCAATTAAGCAAGATACAGGACCGGAAAGCGCGGGCGGCGTCTTTGGTATGTCGAAATTGCGATTCCCAGCTGGGGACCATTACAATGATGTGAGGCATTCGATATCGGTTTCATTGCTCCCTTCGCTAGCAGGCTACGCATCCGAAAGAGTAATGTATGATTGCTCTCAAACTCAATAAGAATGTACATAAAGCTAGTACGTAGGTATAAATTTAAATGTTCCTTTTTCTGTCCCTATCCAGATCTATATCCGAGATCTGTGCATAAGCATTTATGTACATACATATATACGTATAGACAGCCTGCCTGCCCGCTTCTGTCTTTCCCTCCGATTATAACATATTATTAAGCTAGTGCGTCTTACCATACAGATTGCATTTTCACTTAACATCAGGCGGGAACGTAATCAAGCCCTTACTTAAAAAAATTATCAGAAACTTGTTCGCCTTTTACAATTTTTTTCTCAAAAAGTTGCGATAATTTGTAGAAGTTATACCATTATGGAATAATCAATAGTAGCGCCAACTTTTGAAATTACTTGCCTTACTCACTTGCATTATTTTACAACATGGTGTGTAAAAGTGGGATGACTAATGTTTTCTTCAAAAATTTCAATTTAAAAAAAACTATTATATTATTGCACCATGTCTGATTTTAACTGTATTTTAACTGTTAGCGCAATTATCAGCGCTTCCATTTAAAAATATCCGCCGCCAAAACTAACCTATTTGTCCTTATAATAATTAAAAATATCGCATAAGCCTGTTTTTTTACCGTTTTTAATAAAATATCAATAATAAAAAAATGACAAGTTTTTTCATTGACTTTTAAAAAGGGCGTGTTAGCATAACACTGCTTCTACGCATTACTGTATTGGGTGCTATTATGTGATATCAAGATGGCATCTGAGAGCTTATTAGTATAAAAGTATGGGACCTGTAAGGATTGCTTTCTCCGTCTACCTCGCTAAAGTTAAAAGGTCGTGTGTATTTTTTTCACTTATATAAATATGACGTCACTCACAATAAAGGCATTTATTTTCAGACGGCTCTGAAATGGAACTGCTTATACTGAAATAGACATCTGTGATTGCCAGAGCGGCTTTCCATTAGAGCTAATGGAATATTTAAACCAGCTGATCGTTGCCTGCCAACTCACTTTTGTTTTCTTTTAACGCATACGCTATGTTCATAAAAATTTCTTCCCTTCCTATTTTAAACGAAAAAAATCAAAATTACCACCATTAAATTGTGCATTACCAATTAAGAACCCCTGCATTCTTAATGTATTATAAATAGAGAAACTTCACACACAAGCCGCATGGGATTCGAATCATCTAAGTTGATTGTATGTCGTACGCGTAGCAACTGGGCTCTCATTAGCGCCATGGGGTATATTTAATAGTGTATGTTATATTAATATTGTATGTCGTACGCGTAGCAACTGGGCTCTCATTAGCGCCATGGGGTATATTTAATAGTGTATGTTATATTAATATTATTCCGATAAAAATAACCTAAGACGCGGTGAACCGCGTTCCCTAATTCCGATATTCGTGTGTAATGTTGACCATATTTTCCTCGTAACTGAAACAGTTATCATCTATTTTCAGCAATATGTTGTTATTACTGCATTGTATATAATTAATAAATAATTACATCGGTAACATTTGTCAACGTAAAATGTATCAAGAACTGTGATAGCTGTCAGCGCAGCGCCATGACATGGTATCTGCCATCGGTGGTGTAGACCTGTCGCTTCCGAGCCTCGCTCTTGCGATGGTCTCGAGCGACAGGTCTTGGACGGCGGTCGCCTCCTTCTGTGAGACGGTCATGTCCCAGAAGGAGGCTGACGAGCGGGTTAGGGAGGGGAGCGCAGAGGCTCCCCCCCTCCGCAGGCGACGTATCGGGGTGCGCAGGAGGCGTTACGAACGCCTCCTCTTGCCGCCCCGTAATCCGAAGCGGGGCCAGGATGGGTACCTGGCCCCAGCATGCTTCGGCGTCGTCGGGACTTCTCTGAGTGCCGGAGAAGTCCCCTTTGAGGATGAAGTCCGGTCTTTGCCGGGACCGGCCGGTCGTTGGGGTGTCCTGTCGCTGACAGATCCGGGGCACCCCGCTCATAACGGCTGATGGCATTCGCGGAAGGTTTAGTGGGTAAGGGCTGCTCAGGCCGAGTCCCACACATCCCTCCGGGCCCACCGGAGGATGGTCTATAAAAAGATTCCCCCGCGTGAACAAAAAAAAAAAAGAACTGTGATAGCTCAATGTCCGCAATCCGAGTTCGATCCCGGGTGACGGCACCGTAAAGTTATTTGCTGTAATTATAAGTGCTAATTCACCATGCGCTCGGCGAAGGAAAAGATTTGGCCTGCAAAAGGACCGCGTGGTGTACTATACCCTTATATTCTCATTGTATAATGACATCGTACTTGTGTGCATCATGACAACTTCTGGAGCGCTGTCGTGAAACTCGATCGACCTCCAAATAAGGCGCCGCAAATGGAACTGGATTGGTCACACCCTCCGAAGAGATGCCGATCACAGATCCAAGCAGGCCCTTGATTGTAATCCGCAAGTAAAGCGCACAGTTGCAGACGAGGCGAAGAACATCGGGAAGATATTGAGCGAGATAAAACGTGAAGCCCAAGATCGAACGCGATGAAGAATCACTATGGACGCCTTCTGCACCACCTGGGGGACATAGGATGATTTATGTACTTGAATGTAACCAAAAGATGTTGGACGGAACCTAGAATAATGATGACATTGGACGTCATTTAACTTTTGTTTCGATTTGAAGTCTGTAATTGTATTTACTCGTAAATATACTTGTTAAAGTATTAAGTCCTTAAAATATAATTATAGAAAACAATAGCGCTTTTGTTCCACTACATATCGAACGATTCGTTCGGTATCCTGTTGCCTGAAAGCGGTAAAGTCCCGACCATATCTTCCTCCTTAAATAGCCTTGTTCCATGCTGGCTCGCTTAGTCGATTACGCTCAGTAAAGTGGCACAAGTGTACGATATATAATATATCAAAAATGAATTATTTGCTCGGTATTACTATTATTGCGTTGTTTTCTATAACTAAAGCGTCTGTGATCATAAACGTATACAATAACGGTAAGAGTCACGGAGAAGGTAATAATTTTTTTTTAATAAGACAAATATGATTTGATTGTGATTTTTATTTATTGTCACTTTTTACGACCAAACTAAATCTACATTAATAAGTGTTATAATCTGTAGGTCTCGTAGAATAAAATAGTCCAACAACTAATACACTCGCTTTATTGAGACAACGTAACGTTGTACAAAGAATTATTTATATCGAGTCAAACGTCACAACTGCGCGTCCTCGCCATCTTTATACAAAATTAATTAGAAGTCAGATTAGGAACTAATAAGGTTAAACTATTGTTTACAATGCCAAGTTCATGTGACGATCAACTAAATTATTAATTATGAATTAAAGATACAATAAGGTTCAGGTAAATTATTAAGATATCATTGGAAGTAGTTATTATGTATAACAATCGCTGGGTGTCAGGTGTTGCCAGCTAACATAAGTTACCGGCAATGTGTGAAAATCTACAATGTGTAAAATGTCTAGGCATAGTATATTAAGGCCGACATTTTTGCTATGTATAAAGTACGTGAATCATTATAATTATAGTTATTTATAGTCATTTTATGTAATTAATAATAAATAAATTATTTTTGCATTGTCGGCTAGTTGTAGACATCATATACAAGCCAGACATTTCATATAATGGCCGCTTTCAATTATTAAAAAAACTTAAAATAGGATTAAATTGTTCTAAAATGGCTATGTTAAAATACATTGATATTTAAAAACGATTATTCATTATAGATTTAAAGGCTGAGAACAAAGTTCATGACGACGGAAGTTGTAATCCTCAGAAGTGTACCGATATATGTCATGAACTGGGTTTCAACATTGGCACTTGCAATGGTGACGTTTGCGAATGCACTAACGGCCTGAAAGGGAACGGTAATGAACATTGACCAATTACTTTTTTTATATAATACTTTCTAAGCCACTTGACCACACTCGCACCTGATGTTAAGTGGAAATACAGTCCTGTATGGTAAGGCACACTATAAAGCATTTTATATATAGCTTATTAGATTATACCTTTCAACTCTCTGTTCATACTTTAATTGCCTAAACCACTGGTCATTGAACAGACTGTACAACGTAGAGCTTGATTCGTCAGGGTATTTCCGATCAACTTGACCCTCTGGGTCTGCAAAGAGATTTCGGGGCTCTTTTTCATTCTCTTTTGCATTCTCTATCGTATGTACCACGGGGAGTGTTCTGAGGAATTGTTCGGTATCATTTCAGCAACCGATTTCCATTACTGCACACCCCGTTCCGAAGGTCTTAAACATAAAAGTCACTCTATCGTTCTTCGGAATTTAAGTTGTTGTATCATTATATTTTATGAGTATAAATTGACAATACAAAGTAAATTTGTTGCTGTACTCACATACATGAGTTCCTGTGGAAATATTTTTAATCGACTTCAAAAAAGGAGGTTTGAATTGAAATTTTAAAGCTGTGTAGTCCCATTTCAATTTTTCAAAGTCAATTTTTCTTTTTACTTGTAAATATACTTATCTGTTGTGTGGTTAGTCGACAGTATATATTGGGCATAAGCTTTTTGTTGAATGTGTTTTTTTTGAGAAAGTATTATTCATTTCAGAGTTGGCGCCTAAGAATAATGTTCACGACGATGGCATTAGTAGTTGTAATCAGCAATGGTGTACCGACATATGTCGACGTCTCGGTTTCAATACCGGAACTTGTGTAGGTGACGTTTGCGAATGCACACACAGGATGAATGTAAATGGTAAGGAAAACATACAATTGTATTTTATAAGTGATAAAGTCGTACATCTGTATCTACATAGTATTGTAGTCGTACATATGCATGACTATGCTCGCTTCGAGTGAAAAACGAATAAAAAATGGTGTTTATGAATCATAATATTTGACTTTAGGAGCGTATGAGCCACCTTCACAGAATGCGTCGTCCGATTCTTCAAAAAAATTAATTATAAATGAGAGCGGATATAACTTATTAACAAGATGGAGAAGAGTAGGCTGCGATGGTACGGGCACGTTAAGAGGAGGCCTTTCAATTACGTAGGGAACCTGGCGCTACAGATTTCCCTCCCCGGACGAAGATCCAGAGGAAGACCCAAGACGGGAGAGACTGTAGTGTCGAGAGACATGAGGGAGTGCAAGATTCTAAAGACGATGTCGGGGACAGAGCGAAGTGGAAAGCGAAAAGCAGGAAAGCTGACCAAACCACCATGTGGGACCAATTAGCAAGGAAGAGAGAGAGCGGGAATAACTTTACTACTACTAATACGTCGTTCGTCAATTAGAAAAGTGGGCAGATATTGTTTTCCCACAAGGAGGTTATCGATTGGATTGTATTTTTTATGATTGCTACCCGTAACCGTACCTGAATAGTTCTGTTATTTATAAACCACTTTTAAAAAAAATTGTTTGGAAGGAGATACTTTTAAAGCGTTCACATTTTTATGTCAATTTTAATGGTATGCCAGAACCTTGTTATCCGAAGATAAATATGGCGATACTAAAAATCCAATGTAAAAATTTTGATGATTGAGATATTGGTAGTTTCATTCAACATTGACTGATTTAACGCTACTTAGGTTCCACCTTTTTGAACCTTATGGTAAAATGTTGCAAGAAGTATACGTTAATTATTAATTTCAGCACTGGAGGCTTCGAATGTCCACAACACAGATGTCGATGGTTGCAATGAGCAGTGGTGTGAAAACGTATGCCATAGCTTGGGATTTAACACCGGCAATTGTAACGGCGACATTTGCGAGTGCACTTACAGCCTGAAGATAAACGGTATTGAAGGCAAAAATAATTAGCTCACTTATTTTGTTTCCAAAACGGATAAATTTACAACATAAATTAAAAGGCGATTTCTATTAGAATCCGCGCTATTTTTTTAAAGCATGCTTTATAATATTTTTTTGTTTAGACGGTCTGCGAATCTTGTCGTGGTTTCGAATTCAACGTTCGACAATTGAAGTGAACCATCTCCTAACACAAGTCTCAGCTTATTTAGAATGGGTGACAAGAATGTTAATATTATTTGTAAAAAAAAATTGTTATAATTCTTATTTAAAAAAAATAATTAAAAAGCGATTTCCATTTTATCGCAAAGAATTCTAAAAATATTTTTTATCAAAAATAGTACCAACATTCTTGATAACCATTCCAACTAAGTTTAAACTTGAGCTAGATGGTTCACGTCAATAGTGGAATGGTGGATTCGATTCGATTTCTACCGACCTTACGTTCTGCAGACCGTATTCTAAATCATTAAGCTATTAACAATTCAACTAAATGTAACTTGTAACTTAAACTTTTTACCGTTATAAATAACTATAGGTATTTAAATACGACTGAGATGAAATACTGATAATATATAGTTTTAACACGATGTAAAATGTAATTATTGATATCGTAAATTGGTGCTTAAAATAGTGTTCATAGATAATTCCTTTCAGTTAACGTCCAATCAGATAAATCAGTCGAGAGTTGCAATCCTGTAGGATGTGACCAACAATGCAGACGAATTGGATTTCCGGGTGGCGTCTGTGTAAATGACCGGTGTAAATGTGACATTTTAAAGAAGCCAGCAGGTATGGTATTCCATTTACAATCGGCTGATTAACGCTGTCACTCTCGAGTTCAATTGCCCAGGGTAGAGGTACCCGAAGTCATCAAGCTATAAGCCTGACCTTCAATTGCGTGATAGCATTTCGACTTGTTGAGAGGCTTGGTAAGAAGGCCGCACCACGATCCAATATTTATTTAATGCGCTTGAGAATCTTCAGCAGTCCATCTAATAATATCTAAATGATATGATATATTTGAGATAATTGACACTATTTCTTTATAAATTACGAGCGTACCCATAGATACATTTTGCTTTATTTTAATTAAACAATAAACTTACATTATTAAATATTTCATTTAACTCTCACAATATATTATATCATTCATTTCTCTCCGTATTCATTCTCTTCTATTCTCTTCTCGAGCAGGCGAAGATCATTATCTACACCCATGTACATATCAGTAAATACAATATAATTCTTATCACCTAGGGATTTATTATACTTCATTATATTTCAATAAGGTTCATAATGACATAAATGTTTACAACGCATGTGTCAATACAAATTTGGGTTATAAAACATTAGAATATCATCATAGTAAATAAAAGCTACAATTGACAGTTCAAAAAGAGGAGTGCTCCGATCGTCACCAAACTTTACAGGATTACTCGCCAGGTCAATGTGAAGATTCCCTAAAAGTTTCGTTGAAATCGGTCCAGCTGTTTTGGAGCCTATATGGAACATACCCACACACTTTCTCTTTTATTCATATAGATTTGTCTATACTAAGTACATATACAGTGTTGGGAAGTACTAACTCCTGTGCTAAATATGTTCGTAAAGAAATACGTTAACAGCTGTAGCTTTTCTACTTATGAGGAAATTGTTCTTTAATATGTAATTATCATTTGTTCCCTCAGGTAATACAAAAAGCTCCAAAAAGATCGAAGGCTGTAAATCTTCTATTTGTAACATGATGTGTGTTCAAATGAATAACCACGGTGGCATGTGCTTGGGCGATATGTGCCGATGTTTCTAAATCTACGTCTCAGTAAAAGAACTGATAAATTCCAAATACTGGTAAATAAATTGGATTTTTTCAATGCTGGTTTTATTTCAAAGACAAGTTAACGAGTAAAAACAAAAACCGATTTTAAATCGAATGAAACGTTAAACGTAAACGTAACGTCTTTCAAATAAAAAATCATTCAGTTCTATTGGCGTTATAATGAGTTATTCGTTAATTTGTCGCCGTGCACATAATACAAATTTAAGACTATTATTGTTTCGTCATGGTTGCCATAGTCAGAATTTAGACATAGATATACACGTAGAGGTAGGCGTAGACGTAGCCATATCCTTTATTGGCATAAAACACATCAACTAGACAGAAAAAAAATAATTAAAAAAATACAGTTAAAGAAATAAAAAAAGACGGATAAAATAGAACATAGGATATGATGCCAATATTGGACACCGTCTCGGCATATGCCGTCGCAAGGATACGACAGTACTGATTTTCATCGGTGCCCAGGATTGCCCAAAGTTACCAGTCGGAATGAGACTACACAGAAAGCACCAGCTTGCAAATAAAACATCAAAATCGGTTCACCTAGTCTAAAGTTATGAGGTAACAAATATAAAAAAAACATACAGACGCAATGAGAACCTCCACCTTTTTTGAAGTCGGTTGAAAAGTAAACTACAAATTTCTCATAGTTGAGCAAAGACCTTCTGTATGAAGGTGGAAGTAGGTAGTAGTAAAGCCTTTTATAGAGGTGACAGAGACAGATTTTTTTTTTAATTTTGCTATAGGTTGCTTTTTAGTGCCATTAAATCCTCGCCCCACTCCCTGCTCTTGCCAACTCTCCTTTCCTTGCCTCCTTCCCTTGCGCCCAACGACCTCTCCCCGTCACCGCGATTTTCGCTCCTACATCCGTTCTTCACCAATCCTTCCGCAACAAATATATTGGGTTATTGTGATTTTTGGTACTGGGCTATTATGCTGGTGGATAAAGGTTGAAGTTGCATACTACTCTCATTAATGCAAACTTACATACACACATTCAAACACTGGCCATTGGGAAGCCTGCGATTCGAACCTCCTTCGACGAGTTTCGTGTCTCTAAAAAAGCAAATTTTTTACTTACGGATTGTATTTTTAATATGTTTCAAGAGATCAGAATATAACGTAAGAAGTTGCTAAATGAATGAAAATGAAATATTTGCTTTGAGATTTCTATTTGTCTTAGACAAGAGGTACTAGTAGGGCACTGTGAGCTACTATACCTCTTTACTGAAATGCTCACAAAGGTTCGCGAAAAACGATTATTTCTAGAAACAGAGCTTTCATTGTGTACGCTTTGTCTTTTGAAGTTTTATTTATTCTTTCAAGATAGAAGTTTGTGAATCAAGTTTATTAATTGCTTACTTAAAGAAGGTCTGCTTCTTATATTAGTGACTATCTTCGTACATGAACACAAATAGTGTTAGTGGAATTGTACCTTATCAAGAAGGATTTATTAGGCAGTAATACCGTCGTAATCCGATTGAAGCATTTGGTAAATCCAATGGTATTGAATCGCTTTCTGCGGAAACTTCTTAAACTGTTTGGTTGCGAATGTTTGCTGTTTGAGATATTAGAATGTTAATTACTATCAAATACTAAGTAAGTACTCCTTTATGAGCAGGAATGTTGAAGAAGAAAGCATATGTAGTCAAAACTTCATGATGTAAAATTAATACTTCAAGAGCGTACTATGTATTTATTTATTTATTTATTTATTTATTTATTTATTTATTTATTTAATATGATACACCAACAGCATTACACAAGCATACATTGTTGTAATAATCAAGTTTACAAACTAAGTCCTGTTGTGTATGCCAATTACAGGTGTACACAACATTCGCTATAAAGAAACGTAACGATTTTATTATTAATACTTACAAAATATTTTATTAAATGATAAAGTAATAGGAATATAACTACTAAATTAATTAAAAATACAGTTAAAGAAATAAAAAGACGGATAAAATAGAACATAGGATATGATGCCAATATTGGACACCGTCTCGGCATATGCCATCGCAAGGATACGACAGTACTGATTTTCATCGGTGCCCAGGATTGCCCAAAGTTACCAGTCGGAATGAGACTACACAGAAAGCACCAGCTTGCAAATAAAACATCAAAATCGGTTCACCTAGTCTAAAGTTATGAGGTAACAAATATAAAAAAAACATACAGACGCAATGAGAACCTCCACCTTTTTTGAAGTCGGATAAAAAGTAAACTACAAATATCTCATAGTTGAGCAAAGACCTTCTGTATGAAGGTGGAAGAAGGTAGTAAAGCCTTTTATAGAGGATGACAGAGACAGATTTTTTTTAAAAATTTTATTATGGGTTGCTTTTTAGTGCCATTAAATCTTCGCCTCACTCCCTGCACTTGCCAACTCTCCTTTCCTTGCCTCCTTCCCTTGCGCTAACCACCTCTCCCCGTCACCGCGATATTCGCTCCAACATCCTTTCTTCACCAATCCTTCCGTTACAAATATATTGGGTTATTGTGATTATCGTTACTGGGTTATTATGCTGGCGGATAAAGGTTGAAGTTGCATACAACTCTCATTAATGCAAACTTACATACATACATTCAAACACTGGCCATTGGGAAGCCTGCGATTCGAACCTCCTTCGACGAGTTTCGTGTCTCTAAAAAAGCAAATTTTTTACTTACGGATTGTATTTTTAATATGTTTCAAGAGATCAGAATATAACGTAAGAAGTTGCTAAATGAATGAAAATGAAATATTTGCTTTGAGATTTCTATTTGTCTTAGACAAGAGGTACTAGTAGGGCACTGTGAGCTACTATACCTCTTTACTGAAATGCTCACAAAGGTTCGCGAAAAAACGATTATTTCTAGAAACAGAGCTTTCATTGTGTACGCTTTGTCTTTTGAAGTTTTATTTATTCTTTCAAGATAGAAGTTTGTGAATCAAGTTTATTAATTGCTTACTTAAAGAAGGTCTGCTTCTTATATTAGTGACTATCTTCGTACATGAACACAAATAGTGTTAGTGGAATTGTACCTTATCAAGAAGGATTTATTAGGCAGTAATACCGTCGTAATCCGATTGAAGCATTTGGTAAATCCAATGGTATTGAATCGCTTTCTGCGGAAACTTCTTAAACTGTTTGGTTGCGAATGTTTGCTGTTTGAGATATTAGAATGTTAATTACTATCAAATACTAAGTAAGTACTCCTTTATGAGCCGGAATGTTGAAGAAGAAAGCATATATAGTCAAAACTTCATGATTTAAAATTATTACTTCAAGAGCGTACTATGTATTTATTTATTTATTTAATATGATACACCAACAGCATTACACAAGCATACATTGTTGTAATAATCAAGTTTACAAACTAAGTCCTGTTGTGTATGCCAATTACAGGTGTACACAACATTCGCTATAAAGAAACGTAACGATTTTATTATTAATACTTACAAAAATATTTTATTAAATGATAAAGTAATAGGAATATAACTACTAAATTAATTAAGTTAGCCAAAATCACTGCACAATTTTTAACACTAAGGTGCGGAAGACTTTGCGTGAATAAAACGTGTAGTAACATTCAATATTCAAACCGTCACTGATTTGATTTAAAGTCGGTTTTGCTTTTACATATTTGTAAGGTTTAGGTTTATTAACTCATTGGCGTCATTTGCTTTTTGCAAAAAATATGTTTTTTTTGGAATAAAGTTCCTTATGAGGCGTTATGGAGAGGTACCCGGCATAGGATAGCCAGCAAAAAACGTCCGTAACGTTAAATAGAAGATTTTTAGTAACAACTGTTTTAGATAGATTTTTGTAAATCATTGTAACTACAATAAATGTGTTCAGGTACAAGGTAATTTTGAAAATAAAAGTAAGTAGGATAGTTTGTAGTATTTTTTATTTTTATCAATTAAAAACTCATAATAAAAAACGTGTACTCAAATAATTATACGATCCCCTTAGATGTTAGAAGCGTTGCTGGAGTTTCTTTGTCCACTTCTTCTCCCAGCGCCAACGCTTCCCGAAGTGGCACTCAAAGTTAGTTTAGCTTTTTTAATGTCCCTCAGATTATCCGTGAAATAGCAACCGACCGAGTCGAGGTTCGGCCCTCTGGGGCGCCCTGGATCGGAATGCTTACGCATGCCATAGTTACCGTCCAAGCCGAGGTTACCCCTCACCGGGGGGACCCTTGTGTCGAGTTACTAGCGATAGAGGTTCAGGCTAAGCGACCTAAGAGCTATGCCACCTCTCAATCCGGTGAAGCAGTCAAAGCCAGCTTCTCTGGCCAATCTGTGTAGTTCGTCAAAAAAAATCAAATAATTATTTTCTTTATACCTTCAATAGAACTCGAAATTAATATTAACTAGGAACTTCGTTCTATGTGGTGTCCCACGATCCACACGTTTTTTATTTATTAATATAAATGTCACGTGTATAGAATACTTGAATAAACCGATGTGGAAAAATGTCAAAGTGCATTCTAAAATATTGGACTTGTTTCACGGCGGATTGCTCCGAATCAATACGGCGCGTGACCTAGTAGTTGTTTTTGTTTTTATATCACCGCATTTTTAGATATAGTCTTACGTTTTATAAATCAATAAACTCCCATTACAAACAAAAAGACATTAACAACAAAAACATTAAAACTGTTTTAAAAAATTATAACATTTGCGTATGGTGTGTAAAAAATATATATTAAGAACAGCCTGTATCGAACGCTCACACGCATTGAGGCGTCTTCGCTTACGATGGGTGTGTGCGTTCGTTTGCAAAGGATGCTCGCAACGGCTCGTGACGAGGTGTTGCGGTGTTCTCTTTTTATATTACTAATACTGTAAAAATGGACGAGAACTGAATGCTGAGCATCCAGACAAACCTGGGATAGGTTTTTGGGATGCGCTTTAATGTGTAAAATTTTATTTGTAAAATGTATTAAATAAATAAAAAAATCGTAAATATCACAAAACTAGTAATGTGAAAAATAACAGCCCATGTATGCACAAACCTTCTCTGTAAATAGAGTATAACTTATACTATATTGTTTCGCTCTAGTGAGGATTGACGAATTTCACAAAATTTTCTAAGCGATGCAAGTTTAATATTTCAACAAACAATTACATTAGTACCGACACCGGGGATCGAACTCCGGTCGCCAGAGTACCCGTCTTTAGAGGACCGCTCAGACACAGCTACTATGACTCCAGCAGTCCTATTCTATACTGTGAAAAAGTGATTGGTTTTAGACTTTTACTAATTCTGACCTCAATCCATGTTTCGGGGATATTATACATTGGTATCACTACTCTTGGGACCAATGTTCCCACAGAGAGCCTCAGTCACAGATGAGATGAAAGTGGAATTAACCACCAAACTGTTTCCTATTGTTTTTTTTAATATTTGATTTTATATTCCAGATTTTTTCGTGTGTATTTTGTAGGCACCGTATTGATCACGATACAAGACTATTAATAACAATAAATAATATCGAGGCGAAACTTTCCTTCTTCCATCTCGTTCATTGGGCACGTGTCATTCTCTTGCTAATTGCTTTGGAAGTAAGTACTTGAGAATTTCATTAAAACTTGCCAAAACTTGTTTCATTTGTCATTAAGTGTCGCTAAATCAAACAAAACAAACTTCTTACAGTCTTGTTCAGTCACGTTTGTTACAGAATATAATATTTGATGAAGTGGAGGTACTATATAAACTTTGGAGACTCCAGTTGTTCACAGATTTGTTTTCTTTGTCACGTTTTTGGTTCGTCATCTAAGTGACTTTAGTATTCATACAAAGTGGGAATCCGTTGCACTGCCTTCCCCACCTATACACGTGTGTGTTTTTATCTTTACTCAACTCTCCGCATCTTGGCTGATTACAAAAAAATATTCATTAATTTTCAACCGACTTCATGTGGTCTCATTCCAATTTGATTCAAAATGAGAAAACCATATAAGTCTTAAATTTGCATTAAATATGTATGCGACAAATGTACGAATAACTCACACAATAATAATATCACGCCAATCGATTTTGACTATTCATTTTTAATTGGAAAAGATATACCTCAATGGCAGTTTGATGACAGATTGGCTAGGTTCTATTTTATTCCCTGCCTGTCGTAGAAGGCGACTAGAAGGGGCCTCGGGTTCACTGGGCGACAAGGGTTTGTCGTCCGCTAAGGTGGACCCGGAAAGAAGGCGACATCGACTGGCCCGTGTCGCCTTGCATTGCGAGGGCACAGGGGAGGGAAGGTGAAGTGCTCTCCTTCGTTCCACTGGAGATCCCGGAGCCCCTCACCATGCACCGAGGAAGGGCCACCGGGGAGGTTTTAGTGGGTAAAAACCCCACATAACCGCCGCCTTCCCCCCAGAAGGCGGGGTATCTTTTCGAAGATTTCCTCCTCGTTAACAAAAAAATAGGTTCTATTTTGTTATATTCTGATTGGACTTGAAGAGGGTTTTGTTTTTACTCGTAAATATACTTGTTGTAAATTTAAATTCTAATTTCGCATTTATCTAATGTCTTTAAATCGCGTGTATCTGAATACTTTCTACTCAAACAATGAAAAATTACAAACTGGTATATTTATTGTCGTTGTATATATTCCATGTGTTTTTTATATTATTATATTTATATAGAAGTATCTATTTATGTAAATGTATATTTATTTATTTATATAATAGTTTTAAAACGCTACTTTTAGCGGCACTACCCTTAGTTTGCTCTCAACCACTAAAGGTTAGCTGGAAGAAAATGCTAATTAGCATTAAGTTCGCCTGTGTACATTTTATTTGGTGCAATAAAGGATTTATCTATCTATCTATCTAAGAGTATATCATGTCAATCATTAAAGGTAATACTTCTATACTAGTGTATTATATACTGTATTTGTACATTCAAATTAATAAGAATTACGGTCCTAGACAAACTACACCTCATCTAATAAAGGGTGCATGAGTTATAACAATTTAAGGTAAGAAAGATCTTACCAACATCTAATTACAAGACGTCCACTTACTAGTAACTAAGCTTCAGGGGTCAATAAGGTCTATACATATTCCCTTAACGAAAATGCGCGAAGACATTTAGAAGGGAGATTGACGAAATGTTTTGCACATATAGGATCAACCCACCACTCGGCTCTTGACGTAAACCATCCCAGGTTGTTCTGGATTGGCTAAATATACATATATAATAAAATAATGGATCGTATTAATAGTATTTATTTAAGCTTAATTCAAAAAACATCATTAATTATATTATTATTTAAAAAAAAAAGAAATGTAGCAATATTTTTTTTAAAAATATTATTAACATTCTTGCTAACCATTCTAACAAAGCTTGAGCTTGTGTTAGTGCTAGGTTCACGTCAATAGTCGAATGGTGGATTCTAACCTACGACTTTACCCTAAATCATTAGGCTATTGACGACAGTTATATTCATGTAAGCTTCTAGTCAAGTTAGGGAGAGTTTATTTCTATCCAAAATGGTCTTGAGAGCTTATTTATTTTCATTTAATGTTGGCCTATATAACATTTTCTAAAATGGGTCCCTAAGCCTAATATCCAGGCAGAAGCGCGGTCGGTATCCAAATTTCGAATTACAAAAATCCAATTAACTTAAAATTATTACTTGTTTTTAGAAGTAAGTTAGTCAAAGTAAGCAAGCAACATAGGACTTATCCTCAAAAGGTTGTAATCAGCTATGTTAATTGAAATTTGAAAGTTTGCTCGCTGGTGAATAAACGCGTTTCGCTTTGAGCCGGGGATATTTGAAGGTCAGAGAAACTTAATCCCGAACTTCAATTAAACCTATGTATATATATTTCATAATTTAATTTCTATTTTACATGTATGGTGATAAGTTCACATTAGTGTTTTTTTTTATTATTACATTGCAACCACAGACCTGTATCCGTGCTCTTTTCCAATACACTTAAATTGTTCACTCTGCATTTATTAAAAAAGTGCCACTTCTACAGTTACTATTTTCCTTTTTTTTAATATTATAATGCCTGAATTTGGAGGTGGCCAGAGGTCGCATCGGCTCACGCGTCGCAGACGCCCCGCTGCATTGCTACTAGCTTCTCCGCGACCGCTGTGTCCCTGCTTCTCATGGCCATTTTCAGGTTGTAGTCTACTATTCTCTCCTTTGATGTGGCCATTGCGTTTGTCATCAGTCTTCCTGTCGCGTCGTCACAGTCATCTGTACAATAGACACAGCTAACGGTGTGTCGGGATATCGCCACTACAGCATGTTGGACGCTGTCGTGCAGTTGCAGTTTTTTCGTCACTGTTCTGATGACCACCACCGTACGTGAGGCCTTGGGCCTTTAACACATTAGTGTTATAAGATATAGTCTAGGAGTGGATAGATACTACGGTTAAATACTCTTCATATTCTTCCCTAAGACACTATTTTTTTCGTTCACATTTATTTTGTACAAATACAGATTAAATAAATATATCAGACAGATATAGTGAGACGCACATCCGCATTTTTTTACAATTAAAAGAATAACTTCATCTCTACTTCATCCTGTACTTAAGCAGAAGATTAACTTTAAAGCGGTAACAACATCGGGCAAAGTGCCAAGTGCCAACCTATATACATGCAAAACGAGAACTCTTATTCCAAGTTCGCACTTTCGTCAATAAAAGCTTTTTAACAGCTGGTATTAAAGTAATACAAATTTTATGTTCCAAATACTTCTCAAATGGTTTCCTGACTAACAAATTTAATCGATTACATTACACTAGTGGTCGAAATGCGACCGTATTTCGAATCCGCTACATATAACCTCCTTAACACTAAGTCCACGTCGGTTGAAAAAATTTTAATTCAAGCAAGGTCTTCCGCACCTTAGTGTTAAAAATTGTGCAGTGATTTTGGCTAATTTAATTAATTTATTACTGATTTTTCTATTTCTTTAGAATTTATTAAAATATTTTTGTAGCTATTCATTATTAAATCGTTACGTTTCTTTATAGCGAATGTTGTATACACCAGTGATTGGCATACACAACAGGAATTAGTTTGTAAACTTGAATATTACAAATTAATGAAAAATACTGTATTATCCAAATTTACGCAAGATATCTTTTTTCGTTTAAGTTTATGTTTTTGAATGAAATATAAACAAATTAATACATTTTTTTAAATTTTACGTTAAGGATATTTAATTGTCTATCATGCACAATTTATTTCAGTCTTTATCTTCCGAGATATTCAATTTTCTTCAAATTTCCTAACTGACCCTTTATTTTTGCTCACTAGTGTATTTCAATAAAAATTCAAGTCAACCAATTTTTTTCAATTTTATTAACAACCCATTAGCGGAGCATTCGCTTTTGATATATTTAGTGTCTTAGGAGTTGAGAGTATGTTAGGTGTATAAATAAGATCTGTTGAATGATATGCTTGTGAAAAGAGGCATCTTTTCCTATAAAAAAAAAAGATTGGAAGCTTACGATATTAGCATACCTATAACTATATAATGATTTAATTGTTGGATACGAAGAAATGATATTTTTACAGCTTAATAATGATTTTCTTACTTGATTCTTTTTTATGTGTACTTGAGGATTATAGAGGGAGAATGACTACAGGAACTCTTTTGTTGAAGGCATATTTAATTTGAATTGTTGGCCTACGAACAGTTCACTGGCAACACCTTCTGGTGGGAAACCCTGAAATTTCCTGGTTTAATTAAATCGTAAAGTTTGCACAGTGTTAATGCACCAAATTAAATTTGAAATTTAGGAACTTTTTAACGTGCACATATTTCAAAATCACGTTTGAATAAAACTTTAAATTAACGGCACATACGTTAAAGTAGTACATGTACTTCAACAAAAATTAATTATGACGCTAATTATAATAGATTTTAAAATTGAAAAAAAAATCTATAACTCAGTGGTCTAAGACAGAACTTATATTATTTTTTTGGCAGCTTAATTATACGATTTAAGCTCCTTGCAGCCGTAAAGTTCTTGTAAGAAGTTTTAGGTCTTCGATCTACTCAGTTGCTGTTTGACTTTAACTTATTTCTTAATAAGTTAAAGTATCCATTATGACGAAAAAAAAGCTTATCAATTAACAAAAGACTGACTTTGTAAAAATAATGACATGTTTTCAAAACAACATGATTTTGAATTTAGAATTCACAGACAAGTAAAACTTTTTTTAATTTGAAATGGCCAATAGCCGAAGAACGGCAATTTCATAGTTATAGATCTAATACTATTTTACTTCATACTATTCATTAATTGTAACATTCCATGGGGAAAGCAAATGGATCCGCCGTCGACCAAATCCATCTCAAATAAATGTAAATATGATAAATTGCCAGCAGAGGAAGATATGGTAAAGAAACCGCCCCCTGATTAATTATTCGGCCGCGAACCTCGAACCTTCTATAACGAATTTCTAACGTTCCCCGAATGTCATACGAATTTTTATGGCAATTCTTTTACACGTGCAGCTATGAAACTATGTACTCCATAGTTTTATGAAACAATGAAAAATTACAAAGTGGTATATATATTGCCGTTTATGCATTCTATGCATTTGTAAATGTATATTTATTTATCTATTTAGTATTTTTAAAAAGCTATTTTAGCGGCACAGGAAGAAATGCTAAATAGCATTAAGGTCGCCTTTGTTATTTGTATACTTTGGTGCAATAAAGGATCTGTCTATCTATTTCTGTATTTGAAAATGTATAAGAAGTTAAGAATAAAAAACGATTCTTTTGATTTACTGAAATATGCACATTTTATAACTCCGTCGTTTTATTAATACCGTCTTTCTAAATTTGTGTTGATTTTCGCTTCCTCCTTCCCTTACTTGCAAAAAGCGAAATATTTTATAAAGCCACATCGCCTTCATTTCCTTTCCCTGGCTTGTTCAAATTTCCAACTTCATTATCACAACCACGAATTAAATTTTCTACGCCCATTTTAAATATTTCAATTACCGCCGGGGCTATCTCAAAAATCTTTATCTGACGGCGGAATGTAAATACACATTCCGGCAACTGTATTTTCTAAGTCAAACACTTCATTATTTACTTAAATATAATTGGTCGCTTAACTAAGAAATTTGAAAATAACCTGTCGTATACCTTAGAAATCCTTATTAATCCATCAATGTAAAAATACAAACATTCCTTACGAAAGCGTTTGATGCGTGTTTCATTTGATGTGACTATATATTTCACAATGCACGATGAACCTTTAAAAATATACTGATATTATACTGAATATTTTAATCCAACTTATTAACTAAGTTACTACTTAATAAGGTAAGGAGATCCATTTATTACAGGTATGAATTCAAGCCAAAGCGTCAATAGCCAAATGGCTCTTAGTTCGGTCTTTCAAAACGTAAGGTCATAGGTTCGAATTCACCAATAGACTACTAATGTGAACTGTTTTCTAACACAAGCTTAAGTCAAGTTGGAACAGTTAACAAGAACGTTAGTAATATTCTTAAAAAAAATTTCCATATTTATGGATCGTGTCAGTAGAAAGTCTGCGATGTGGCAGTGACAGTGACCTTTGGTCTGACTGCTTTATAAGTGAATTGTTGCAAAACTGCAATAAATATATTTACGAGTAAAAACAAAAACCGAATGGAATAGAAGATATTAATAATAAGATATATTTAATATAATTAATCATAACCTAACCAAACTCTCATAAAACTACCTTTCGAGTACATCCTTTCTAATAAAAAATGAACATTGAAATCGGTTGGCGTGATATTGAGTTATTCGTCCATTTGTTGCGCACATGTGCAAATTTAAGACTGCTATAGTTTTCTCATGGATGCCATTGTCAGAACGACCAAATTGAAATGGAACCACACAAGAGGCGAGGTAGAAACATAATAAAAAACATACAGCCGGATTAAGATTTTCCTCCTTTTTTTAAGTCGGTTGAAAAGGGGTAAACAAGCTTTTGACTTACCTTGCTTTACGCAGGTTTGTTGCCGACTTTCAAGAAGGGAGTGGGCTCCTTTCTTGTAGGCCACGGGTGTCAACACAGCTGCCGGATAGTGTAAGCACTACTGGGAACAACTAGTAAAGCATGACAAACTGATGAACTTCTGGAACATTGTGGAAATGTGAAAGAAAAATACTAATGAAAAATGTATAAGAAGTTAAGAATAAAAACGATTCTTTTGATTTACTGAAATATGCACATTTTATAACTCCGTCGTTTTATTAATACCGTCTTTCTAAATTTGTGTTGATTTTCGCTTCCTCCTTCCCTTACTTGCAAAAAGCGAAATATTTTATAAAGCCACATCGCCTTCATTTCCTTTCCCTGGCTTGTTCAAATTTCCAACTTCATTATCACAACCACGAATTAAATTTTCTACGCCCATTTTAAATATTTCAATTACCGCCGGGGCTATCTCAAAAATCTTTATCTGACGGCGGAATGTAAATACACATTCCGGCAACTGTATTTTCTAAGTCAAACACTTCATTATTTACTTAAATATAATTGGTCGCTTAACTAAGAAATTTGAAAATAACCTGTCGTATACCTTAGAAATCCTTATTAATCCATCAATGTAAAAATACAAACATTCCTTACGAAAGCGTTTGATGCGTGTTTCATTTGATGTGACTATATATTTCACAATGCACGATGAACCTTTAAAAATATACTGATATTATACTGAATATTTTAATCCAACTTATTAACTAAGTTACTACTTAATAAGGTAAGGAGATCCATTTATTACAGGTATGAATTCAAGCCAAAGCGTCAATAGCCAAAAGGCTCTTAGTTCGGTCTTTCAAAACGTAAGGTCATAGGTTCGAATTCACCAATAGACTACTGATGTGAACTCTAACACAAACAGTCAAGTTGGAATAGTTAACAAGAACGTTAGTAATATTCGTAAAATCCAAATTTATGGATCGTGTCAGTAGAAAGTTAGCGATGTAGCAGTGACACTGAACCTTTGGTCTGACTGCTTTATAAGTGAATTGTTGCAGAACTGCAATAAATATATTTACGAGTAAAAACCAAAATCGAATAGAAAAGAAGATATCAATAATAAGATATATTTAATAGAATTAATCATAACCTTACCAAACTCTCATAAAACTACCTTTCGAGTACATCCTTTCTAATAAAAAATGAACATTGAAATCGGTTGGCGTGATATTGAGTTATTCGTCCATTTGTTGCGCACATGTGCAAATTTAAGACTGTTATAGTTTTCTCATGGATGCCACTGTCAGAACGACCAAATTGAAATGGAACCACACAAGAGGCGAGGTAGAAACATAATAAAAAACATACAGCCGGATTAAGATTTTCCTCCTTGTTTTTAAGTCGGTTGAAAGGGGCAAACAAGCTTTTGACTTACCTTGCTTTACGCAGTTCTGTTGCCGACTCTCAAGAAGGGAGTGGGCTCCTTTCTTGTAGGCCACGGGTGTTAACACAGCTGCCGGAATAGTGTAAGCACTACTGGGAACAACTAGTAAAGCATGACAAACTGATGAACTTCTGGAACATTGTGGAAATGTGAAAGAAAAATACTAATGAAAAATGTACAATTCAAATAAATCAAAGCATCAATATGAAGTAGAAAAACAAAAAAATACATCTTGTGATTCATATACCGTCTGCCACTAAGCGATGCGATCCTAACATCTCTAAATGTTTGTATATCAAAGGAAATTTATCATTTCGTTGTAGATTCTAGTTGGCATTCATAACGCGAGGCAGCGTTCAACAGGAAATTAATTATATCAGTCGTTAATTACAACGCAACGTGGTAAAATGTACATGAAAGGACGTGGAATCATTAAGCATTTAAATTTTGGTTTTATTAATGATTGCGACGTTGGATATTAATACTAGTGTTTCACAGCGTGAACTGAAAACATGCATTTGTATACAACGTTACACTATAATCAATTTTATTGCAATTCTATTACAAACGTGACAAACAGGATGAACCATTTGAGGAGACAATTAAATTTTCGCAGACAAATTTTACAAGGTTGTAGATTCGAACCTATAACACGATGATTGTTATGGATTAACTGTATGTGTTAATCTAATCTAGCCGTGGTAGCTCAGTGTCCGGGCGGTTGGCTCAAGTTGCATAGTGCGCTAGCAACTCGAGTTTGATCCCCGGTGCCGGCACCAATAACTTTGTTGTTACAATTTTATGTGATTTCATGATTCACCACGCGCTCGGCGGAAAGAAAACATGGTAAGGAAACCTGTATATCTTAGAAATTGTTTTCTAAGACATGAGAAGTCTGCCAATCCGCGCTAGAGCCGGGTGGCGGACTATGCCCTTATACTCTTTTTACTAGAAGGCCTGCGCCCAACAGTGGGACATAAATATTATATATATAAAGGCTGTTACTTTAACTATATGTGTTAACCATAATTTAGCAATAAGTGGTAGCAATTTCTGATCATGACCAGATCTACGAACAATTAGAGTCATATACCCCTCCAATAGCTCCCTTCAAGGCAGAATATTAATCGCCCAAATAGAACATCACATTTCTCTGCAACGAGGCAATGATTGAGAAGCAGAAGAAAGGAGTAGTCATTTCATATGAGATCTTATTTTTCCTTTTCAAACATTAAAGGTGTATTATAATATTTGTTGAATCATTTTAGGATAAAGGATGTATTCGAAAGAGAACCATGTTTTATTTTGCCCGACCTACATTAATAATTCAGCCCTCCAGTCATACTGAAATAGAATACATCTTTGATCTTTTACAAAAACATTATTAAGCCGTCTCTGTTTAACCTTAGTGGATTACATATATAACGTTTAAGCATTACAGAAAGTTAGTTAAAGTTAGTGCAACTAATTTAGTTTTATTTAAAGTTACGCATAAATACTACAAATCATATTCTTAAATTGGTTTGAACTTTTGCAACTATACCAACAGAGCAAAATGAATCATACTACAGTAAATATTCACTACCTTAAATATGATTTATTTTACTTTATTTTTAAAGTAAACATTTTAGTGTATATTAAATAATTACAACTAGGTAGAGAAAACAATTACTGCCTATATTTTTGTAAGTTTATTAGGTCCCATATGGAATAGCTGGGTCCATCGTAATAGCCTGAATACAAGAACGAACGAAGCGCTTTGCTTCGTCTTTCATTGTTCGTACAGCAAGAGACTGGGATAGTTAGCCCGCGTCTGTCTTTCCTTCCGATTATAATGTGGGTATTTACAAGAGTAGAGTGAATAGGTATTTGCTCGTGCGCCTTACCATCCAGGACTTTAAGTCCACTCTGATGTTGAGTGGATTTAAAGTCCTGGATGGTCGGCAGGTGGGATCGTAGTCAAGCACTTGCATAGAAAGTATAAACAAATTGTTTGCATGTGATTTTTAATCCAATAAACGATATTAATTTTTCCCACTTTAATGGTTAGATTTTTATCAAAACGCTATTTTTAAGAAAGTACGAAGGACGTCAACTAACACCAAATAAATTAATTTTTAAGAGTTAGTCCGTCGTCATTACTTAACGGCAAATAACGCCTGGGACTGTTATGTACATATATTTACCTTAGTTCCAATAGATATTTAGAAAGATCGAGAAGTGATAACGAATGTCCATCTTTTACAAACTTGTTACAGTAATCGTTTCATCCACACACGTAAGCCTTCGCAATTATGTTTATCAACTCCTAGAAGTTAGAAACATTAAAAAATACTTATGTTGAAAATGTATTTACGTTTAGGGAATACTTTATCGCTTTTGAATTTGCCTCGTACCAATACTAAGGTAATAACAGACCTTTATTCCCTTAAATTGCAAGGAATTACGTACGGAATGTTGGTGTGAAGACGCTTTTCGTATAATAAGTGCCCAGAAATAAGAAGCTTTATGGGTCGTAAAGCAAAAGTTATAGCTCAAGCGAGTCGACAGGGTCATTTTGGACGGACCTTTGGCGTCCGTATTCCTTAAGAATTGAGCAGCGTAGCATATTTTATTTACAGGTTTTTAGTCAATTTTATTTATATACCACTAAGCGGTTTCACTAAATTATCTTCCTTAAATAACGATATTAACAATGTATTCATCTTTAAATATAGTTTTAATAACCAATGTGCTCTTTGTATTGGAATTTTTAATTAAAGGAATACATATACTGACTATAAGACAAGATGAATTTATTTTTTATAAAAAGAATGGTAGCAATATTTCTTTTTTTTTTCAGTAATATTACTAACAATTTTGTTAACCATTCCAACTAAGCTTAAGCTTGTGCTAGGACATGGTTCACGGCAATAGTCGAATGGTGGATTCGAACCCACGACCTTACGATTCGCGGGCCGTATCCTAAACCATTAGGCTATTGACGCTTATTGATGATACAATAATGTATGTCCTGATCAGAACGATTAAGCTAAAAAAAATTACAATTATCTATAATATTTATTATTTTCATATTATCCTACTTATTAATTTATCTATATTTTTCATGTTTACTGTATAAATGAATATGTTATTTTCAATGACATTTATATTTTTCATAAGTGATCTTCGAAATAGTTTGACAACGCATCAGCAATCCCTTTAATGCTTATGAGACAAGAGCCCTTTAGATAGATAGTGATATATCGTCCGTCCCTTCACCCAAAAGAAAAAAGCCGTAGATATAGAATTTACTATTCTACAACTACAACAATTAGCTAAAAATAAAAAGAAATATTTTTATACATCATAATCATCAAAATAAAACATCAGGCATCTACTATAAACTCTCTTATTCTCCAATGACTCAAACAATATTCTTCATTCACTTAACAAATTTAGAGATTTTTATCAATCACCTAAATTTAGGCTATCAAGAATTAATTATTTCGCTAATTAAAATATTAAAATATATTAATATATAAGTTCTAACTAAACTTGTGATATTTTCGGTGCAATGCAAACTAAAAGCTACGAAGCTCGGTAACTCAAAGTGCAGTTGATATTCCAGCGGAGAGAAAACATCCTCTTTTACAAACTTGCTGCAAATGTCCGAGAAATTTGTAAAGCGTTTCCATTTCTAACATTGCACAGTATGCATATTAACATGAATTTGTAAATACTACTATGTAAAGTATATTTTCCATCTTAAGTTGAATCTCCACTGTAATGGATCAAATAGTATACATCCATGTTATTTTTGTTATCAACAGTTAGTTCTACTATATGTTAATATAATTTTAATGCATAAATAAAGTTATAATCTGTAAAATACTTATGAATTAGAATAAGTTAATGGACTGACAAATATAAATTACTTTAGTTGACTAGGTCTTCAACCGAGTTCGATGGGGTTACGATCGTGGCCCCAAATATATGGTATTAGACATCACGTACGTAGTAAAGCGAGCTTACACGTCAGAAAGCGGAGCTTTCTCGTAACTCGAATATAAATTATGAATGCTACGAATGTTACGATATCGTATTCAATTTCAGCTTGGACGGTGGTAACGAAGCAAATTAAATCCTTTCTACGTACTGAAGATAACTTTGAGTTACATTTAATGCGATAGGCTATTTATAGTTTTTCTTTAATAAAACAAAGAAACGAACAAAAATTACACTTGATGTCAAGTTGTTATTCAAGTTTCTTATGCTATGCCTATAATAAATGGTTCTGAAGAAATTTTAAATAAATCGTTATATCGTGCAACAAAACAAGATTAATATTTGACTATTTACAAATTACATTATTTACAATAATGTAATATAATAGTATACTATAATATACCTATATAATAATAGCTACAACCCTTGCTGTAAAATAATCAATACTAGTGTCAAAGTGTCGAAATAAAATTAGAAAGAAACAGTAATACTACGAAAGTAGGAGTACGAGTTTCTTTCATATTTTTATTACCAAATACAAATACAATCTGTCACGCCCGTTATCTAGAGCGCTAGCAAAGATCACGAACTTTCACATACATAATCGACCATTGAGGTACCTGCCACTTGTAATTTGGTCGATATATGCACCTCCCTTATTTGGGCATCCTCTACCGACCCTACCACTCACCACTCACTTTCACGATTAAAATTTTCTTTTCTGTTCATTCCTCTTTTATCCTTTCTACGTACTGAATATAACTTTGAGTTACATTTAATGCGATAGGCTATTTATAGTTTTCTTTAATAAAACAAAGAAACGAACGGAAATTATACTTGATGTCAAGTTGTTATTCAAGTTTCTTATGCTATGCCTATAATAAATGGTTCGAAGAAATTTTAAATTAATCGATATATCGTGCAGCAAAACAAGATTAATATTTGACTATTTACAAATTACATTATTTACAATAATGTATGTCCTGATCAGAACGATTAAGCTAAAAAAAATTACAATTACCTATAATATTTATTATTTTCATATTATCCTACTTATTAATTTATCTATATTCTTCATGTTTACTGTATAAATGAATATGTTATTTTCAATGACATTTATATTTTTCATAAGTGATCTTCGAAATAGTTTGACAACGCATCAGCAATCCCTTTAATGCTTATGAGACAAGAGCCCTTTAGATAGATAGTGATATATCGTCCGCCCCTTCACCCAAAAGAAAAAAGCCGTAGATATAGAATTTACTATTCTACAACTACAACAATTAGCTAAAAATAAAAAGAAATATTTTTATACATCATAATCATCAAAATAAAACATCAGGCATCTACTATAAACTCTCTTATTCTCCAATGACTCAAACAATATTTTTCATTTTACTTCAATTTAAATTATAATTATATATTTTATCTTAAGAGAGAACATTATTCAAATACACACTAACTTAGTATATCAGCCGTTCAGGTAAATATGCTTCAACTATCTTTAGTTTGTTAATTTCTAAGTTAACGGGTAACTTTATTAGCAAATTTCTCACAATACTCTGCAGTTAATATTTGACTTTATTTGATACGATTGCTTAACGTTGTTCAACAAACCAGATTTTTGCATTTATAAATATGCTGCAAAAGTAAAGCTGCTTGTTCATTTTATACTTATTTCTAACTTACCTTAAGCAGGGAAAGCGTAGGGGCTAAAAGTTTTATTCACAATTACGTGATCTAGAGATCGAAACTCAACTACCTTGTTCCAGACATTGAAATAACATACAAACAGTATTTGTGCCCTGTGTATGACATTTTTGTCTTACCGGGAAAAATTGAATGAAAATCTGCTGAACTGCCATCTGTCAATAAGTATTTACATCATTGAAATGCACAATTCTGAAAATTTACAACGAAATCCTGGTTCAAAAATTAACAAAGTTTCCTACGAATATTTAGTATGCACGAATCGTTCGTTCCTTTCACGAGGTCACCAGTTAATGAACTTCGGAAAAAAATTATAGTAAATATGTATTAAGGTTTTTAAAATATTAATTCTGACAAATTTATTATACTAATCAATTACGTTGTTAAGATAGTTGTAGAGCCAATAGTGGTTATAACTGTTGCATGAATTGGCTGATGATATCGAGAAATAACAATAACATTCATAGATCACCTGCATGAATTACCAAGTAAACATACTACACTTCTAAATTTCTCGAGGTGAGTGGCATGGTAGAAGGCGTAACACTGCTTGAAGACAAGCTACGTACAGCAACTGCTACGCCGCTACGAATATTCGTAGATAGCAGCTTTCACGGTAAGATAAGCCTTGCTGTTCTAACTTCCAGTCTATGGTTATAGTATATATTAATTTATTAAATATTAAATTTTAAATTATTACAATAAATATTAAAATAATAAAGTATACAACGACGCTCTTGATAAGTAGCCAGGGATTACGGAGAAAATGCATTTTAGTTTGTTGTAATTTTTTTAAGTCTGATTACCGTCCAAAAAGCCTTTAAAACTTCGCCACATCCAATCTCGCTGCAAAGTCATATCACATAAATTATAATTAAAATCATTAAAAGTTTTTTTTTCTTACGGAGCGTCGACTTTTTTACTAAAGCGAGAATCGCTGATTGATATAACTGGCACGTATTTCACCCTAAGGGCAGTTTATTAAAAATGTAATTTCCCATAACACTCTCTCCGTCAGTGACGTGATATATTGCCTGTATAAAAATTTATGTACTCTCATCAAAAGACTTTAGCATTGCGTTTTTATTTATACAGGGATTCAAAAGTTGGGCAGCTTTTTACAAAGAAAATATGCGCGAACACTGCTGTCTCCTACAGTCTCCTACAAACTTAAGTCTCTCTCTTTCTATCTTCACTAACTTATATCTCGCTCTGAATTACCTTTTGCCTATGGCGATCACAATTTTTATAATGCATTCATTTGCTTAATCCCCAAGTCAAGCGTTCATTAAGAAGTTTTATTCCAAAAGTGTAGCGCATCGTCACGGATATTAAAGGCCAGATAAGCATTCACATGTTCCCAGCAACTCGGCGTGTTAAATTTGTTATTAAGTTAATTAAATTAAAACATAAATACGTCAACAAGAAAATGAAAACGCCTCTGCAGCCTTGTAAAGACGGCTCTAAGCACGCAGATTAAGATTGGTGTAAGTGGCACTAGAGAGGCACTCTCCGCGTGTACAGTGTGACGTGGACTGTAGAGGGCGTGACACGAGTCTAGCTGATGTTTGCAATATTAGACAAGTAATTCACTATGCATAATGTTTACGTGTTAATGCGCATAATATTACATAAAATTTATAAAAAAAATACCTCCACATGATGATCACACATAAATAATTTTTCCTGGATGACCTTTTTTTTGTTCACGGGGAGGAAATCTTTAACTAGTTACCGCCGCCTTCTGGAGGAAAGGCGGCGGTTATGTGGGGTTTTTGTGTTATCTATCAATGTATCTGTCAGCCCTGTACTTCTGGGCTCTCAAGAATAAGATTACGGTATCCCCTGCCTGTCTTAGAAGGCGACTAAAAGGGGCCTCGGGTTCACTGGGCGACAAGGGTGGGGGCCTTTGTCGTCCGCTAAGGTGGACCCGCGAAGAAGGCGACAAGGGTGGGGGCCTTTGTCGTCCGCTAACGTGGACCCGGGAAGAAGGCGACATCGGCTGGCCCGTGTCACCTTGCACTGCAAGGCCACAGGGGGGGAGGGAGTAACCCCTCACAGCACAGCACAGTGCAGAGGGCTCCGGTGCGTTCCACTGGAGATCCTGGAGCACCTCGTCATGCACCGAGGAAAGGGCCACCGGGGAGGTTTTAGTGGGTAAAAACCCCACATAACCACCGCTTTCCCCCCAGAAGGCGGGGTATCTTTTTGAAGATTTCCTCCCCGTTAACAAAAAAAATTGTTATCTATGCCTTCTTTTCATATTCTTCTATTTAATACATACACAATCACAAGTAAAACATGTTTTATATTGGCTTTTGCACACATGTACATAGACATAATCCATTACAATTATCAATTAATCTGACTGTTTACAGACTTATTAAGATACATCGTTAAAATAACAAACCGCAGATGGAGGCAAATTGATAACCCTTGTCGTCAGTCGCTCAGTTAGCGAGGAGGCAATAAACTAGAGTTAGGTTAATTACTAGATAAGTTCCATGCTGAGAAGCCCCATTATTTTTATTGCTTATATATATTAGAAACGGTATATATAGAGATGTCGTGTGTATAACATATTCGAGTCAGTTTGGCTTTTAATGTCCCTTAGATTATCCGTGAAATAGCAACCGACCGAGTCGTTATTCGACGCTCTCGGGCGCCCTCGAACAGAATCCTCCGAACGGAACGGAATCCGAGGTTATCCCTCACCGGGGGGAGCTAAAGAGGTTCAGGCTAAGCTACCCCTTTCAATCCGGTGAAGCAAGCAATCAATCAGCTTCTCTGGGCAATCTGTGTAGTTCGTCAAAAATAGCTATTCATTAGACGCAGTGATCACACTGTGATTGGCCACAAGTATATTTACCAGGCAAAACAAAAACCGACTTCCTTTTTTGTATCTCCGAATTATATGGGACCACATGGCTCTCATATGATTCGTGGCTTTAAAAAAAAAAAGAATCATCGAAATTGGTTCCCTCAGTCGTTAGTTATGTGGTAACAAACATAAAAATAAACAAACACACAGACACAGTCGAATTGAAAAGTTCCCCTTTTTTTAAGTCGATTGAAAAACAATAAGGTCATAATATTTTTAGTTCTTCGTATTTTTATAGATACTTGTGAACCGCAAAATTGTTTGTCAAAAAAAGATACATGAAACCCATGAGGGGTAAAGAATTTACGGATTTCCATTTAACAGACATGCATTCAAAGCATCAATAGTCTCATGGTTTAGGGTACGGCCTGCTAAAAAAAAAATTGATAGCTTTCTTTAAAAAAAAAAATTATCGTCTCTCGTATCTCCATCTGATATGTGTATCTTAGTACTGGAAAACAATTTTTTAATTACTGAAATTTAATATAGTTGCCAGAGTTAAATTTACATTTTTATGTTGCCGTTTTAAAATTTTTCATTAGTTTCGCAGATTTTAAGTGAAACTGTATTCCTGCGAGGGTGGCGCGACGCAATAAATTAATTGCTTTTCTCGTTAACAGCGGCGGCGGCTGACAAAAGGTTCTAAATGTGATTATTTACCGTCTGTGTTTACAATTAATTGCGCGTCAAATAAAATTTCATGTTAATACCATGTCACAGAGAATTAATCCTGAAGACTTAACTTCCAATTACGTCATCACTTTTGTTGACATTCATTTAATTGGGACAAATCATTTTCGGAGAATCATTAGGAAATACTCACAGTGAGACCTCACGGCTTTGAAATCAATCAATGTCGTAGTTTGTTAAAAAAAGTTAAAGTTAGCCCATGTATACAAAGGACATGTACTAATGTATAACTGTGGGGCACAGACCTTCTCTGTGAAATAGTATAAGGGCGTAGTCCGCCTTAGTGTGGATTGGCAGACTTCCTATGTCTTAGAAAAATTTTCTATTACATTTAGTTTTCCTTGCGCTGTTTTCCATCATCGCCGAACGCTTGGTAAATCAGCACATAAAATTACAACAGCCAATTTATTGGTGCCGGTACTATGGATCGAACTCGATTTTCTAGCGTAATATTTGGATTATATTATTGACTTGGGGAATAAGCTGGTGAATGCGTTATGGCAAGTGTGATCGGGCAAGACGAAAGGAAGTTGAGATGGAAATTGCAGTTAGTGAAGAGTAGAAGAGAGACAGATACGTTTCACATATTGCGCAAAAGAGACACACATTTTTTTACATAATAATAAATAGCTAACACAACAACTATAGAAGTTTAACTTCAGACATGTGGTCTAAAGCTCTATACTTATAAGGTTTTTTGTATATAAATAAGTGTATATTGTGGCGATAAGAAATATTTGTCTAGAAAGTAGATTGGTTCCAAAAGTTATTATAATAGAAATAAATGGAGTAATCAGGAGCCCGTTGAGATTAGAAGCCACAAAGGACTACTGGCGCAGAAAGTACATTATTTCTTAAAATAAACGGCACACCGATCTGTTTTGTTGTGGCAATACGTCACACCATCGACATTATATACACAGAGGAAGCGCTGAGAGGCGTCGGAAATTACATTTTTAATCTCCTTCGCTACATGCGAGGTGCGTGATATTAATAACAAGTAATGTGCTCACTTTAGCATTTTTAGGATTTCGCAATTTTGTTTTGAATAACAAAAACATAATATCACCTATTAATCTCCGCAAATGCATTATATTAGTTTTAAAAACTAATACATATATAAAGATACGTTATCCATAATGGTAGTTAGATATTGCGGACTTCGACACACCTTTTCGACCAAATTTGAAGCGTTAATAACCTAATGGTCTATGGTACGAAAACATCTCGTAGCACATAAAAATATCTAAATATAATAAAGAACTATATCATTCGTATTCATTAGTAGAAAGTACTTTTCACCTGTCACTTTCAGTGAGACGCCAATGTCTTCTTATAACGTCCACTCCTGACTGTTTAAATAATTTCCATAGCATAAAGCTTTATCGTCTATCTTTTTAACAGATTTTAAAAAGGTGGATGTGTTCAATACGTCTGTATATTTTATGATTGCTGAAACACTAAAAATACTATGAGAGTATGCTTTTTTACAAATTTGCGTTACATATACACCTAAAAATTCCTGTCAAGAGTTAAAAAAAACGTTTTCATTTCATAGAGAAGATGAATACATTTATACATATAATAAAACAGGTAAACTTAATACGACAAAAGCCTAGAACGGTCTATGTAATGTCTACATTTTATTATGTGACAACTTATTGTTCTATAAAGGTTTGGTTAATAGACAGCTTCCGCAATATTTGAGATGACTTTTTTCTTACATTCATCTTAGCCTGCCTCGCCGCAATTAACGAGGGAACTAATTAATTTGCCGCGACGTGGCACATCGGCGTGAAATGAGATCTAGCGGGAATCTAGGCCATGGCGCTTGTGATATAACGGTAGTTTTTAATTACAAAAATAGTTCAATAAATCTGATATTCATTTCATTCAATATTTTTTGTACTATTATAATAAAAACAGATATATTTATGAGTAAAAAAAAAAGATCAAATTCAAATATGAATAGGAATATTACAAAATAGAATTAATCAAAACTCTCATCAAACTATCTTTGAAGTACATCCTTTCCAATAAAAAATGAATCAACGAAATGGGTTGGATAAAATAGAGTTATTCGTCCATTTGTCGCACACATACTTAATGCAGATTTAAGACATATGGTTTTCTCATGAATGTCATTTTCAGAACTGGAACAGAGTTTAAAATTTAAAAAATCGTTCGGAAGTTATGAGGTACTGACATTAAAAAATACAGACGTATTGAATAGCGTGACCCAGAGGGATAGACAGAGATTGGAGATTACCACTTATTATAGTCCTTCTCGTTGCATAAATAATCATCCTGAAGCCAGACGTTGGACAGAACAGATCCGCGCCACAAGCGGCAGTTCGGTTAGCAATGCTTTGCATACGGCTGCAGATAGGAGAAACGACGAATCACCCACGACAGACTGTTCCCTATCACAGGGTCATCACCCTCAGCATAGTAGGAACCGACGCGAGGAGAAAGTGGAGTAAGGTAACCTTTAATATATGATTTACCTAGGCTTTATTCACATCTATAAAACCACGAATGCATAATCCTCGGTTATGCATTCCTTTTGTTATTATACGTATAAAATCTGAATACTTTCTACTCAAACAACGAAAAGTACAAACTGGTATATTTATTATCGTTTATTTATTCCATGTATATATATATTATTATATTTATACTGACGCATCTATGTATTTATATGTAAATGTATTTTTATTTATATATATGTAATATTTTTAAATCCTATTTTTAACGGCACTACCCTTAGTCTGCTCTTAACCACTAAAGGTTGGAAGAAAATGCTAAAAGCATTAAGTTCACCTTTGTACAAGTATTTTGGTACAATAAAGGACTTATCTATCTATCTATTAAAATCATAAATATCAAATTTAGTGTCTTTTTAATCAATTAATATTCTCATGCTTGTTTGTCTATGCATTACAATGAAAATGTTATCTACCATGAATTGTAATTGAAAATCAATAACGGACAAATAACATTATTTTCCGCTACCATATAAATTGTGTGATGTTTTTCCTGATATTATTAATATACGAGAAAAAAACAAAGTATGAGGAAAAAATGAAATTGAAATTTAAGTAGACATAGGTTAATGCGAACCCTATCTTGTGTTCATAATCTAGTCGACGCACGGTTTTACGAGGTGATCATCCCGAGGGACCGCTACGCCGTAAATAGCATCACCTGAGTCTCGATCTCCTTTCTATTTTAAGGTGTTCGTGTCATAAAGTTCAATGGACTATGTTTCAAGATCTGAGATATGTTGTAATATGAATTTATAAACTCTCGCAACTTTTTCTTGGTCAAGACAAACATGAGTAGTGAAAGATATGCGTAGGTCACTCAGCTATTTAAATACTGTTTGTAATAGAGAATATTATAAAAATAAGTCACTCTGAGTCTCACTTGAAAATGTTTAGTTTATTTGGCTTTTACTGAATATTTTCGTGGAAGGGAACACAAAATGGGTATATTAACATTTTTGATCCCTCCTGCTCCGTGGAGTTTAAAAATAGCACACAGTCTTCAATAGCCTAGCCTTTGGGAGCGGTCCGTGGACAATAAATGAATAAGCTCTCGCGTCCTTTTAATGCAACAGATCCAGCCATCAGAGTACAGAGAGGAGAGCACATCGCTATACGCACAATTTTTTTTTAATATAATTGTTTTCCTGCAACCCAACTACACTGCAAAGATCGTCGCACCGCCTTGTTTTGATTTTTTTAAATTGTAAAATAATAATTGTTTTCTTTTTATTTTTATACTTTTTTAATAAATGTGTAGATAACTAAACAGTACACCTATTTCTACCGAGAAGTATTCGTGAGGCTGTTGAAATTTAAAAAATATGCCCTATCTTTAAAAGAGAAGATGATTGTACCCTAGAACTTATTTGGAACCCTATTCCCATCCATACCCTTCACCATATTTCAATATGAATCAAGTTTGTTCTGTGTACATCAGAAATTCATTACTAATTTTATCAACTTAACTTGAAGGTGACGTGCAACACGTACACTATGTATTCGGAACGCCAAAGACCTCAGTGCTCCGTGCCCGTAAATGCTGTAAAGTCACTTAAACGTCGGAAATTAAAAATATCATTGTGTTCCATTGGTGTAAACTCATTATGTGTACAGAGTAAAGTAGTAATACAGTGTATTTTAGAATCGTTATTATTATACAAAGTATACAACTACCGTAAACCCTTTTTTATTTTATTAAGGGAAACAAAAGGTTTATTACATTACCCGGGGCGCGCAATTTTATAATAAGCGTGTAATGAAAGCTGTAATTCTGAGCCGGTGTAAGAATTATTTTTACAATGCAATATTAGATTAAATGAAAATAAGCTCACATTTTTCTTTTAATTCTAGCCAGACTTATTTAGTATTATATTTTCTTTTTTTCTTTTAGGTATTTAATGCCAGTGTGAACTGACACTTTGTTGATATCACATAATAATGGAGTACAAGACTCTCTCTGCAAAGAGGTTTTACAATCAAAATTAAACAATAATCTTTCGATTTCATCTTTAATTAATATTTAATGTCATTATCTAACAAACAAAGGGTCTCTTCCAATCCCCAAAGTCCGAATTTTCAGGTCCATGAATTCTCCATTCAATCGAATTTTATTACACCTATTCGATTACCTGCGAGATTGCATTCAGGTTTCAGTCATAATTTGTAACTTAGATAAAGATAACAATTATATTATATTGCTTTAATATTTACAACAAAATTATTTTCGTTTTCGAATGGATTTTTTCTCAATTCTTTTTTTAATTTATTTTCATTTTTAAATGCCGAACGTTTTAAATACTTTAAAGTGCTCTGATGGCTGTCTGATCCCTGTTAGTCAAGGGAGACTTACGAGTTTGACTTTCTTTATGATCTTAGGATGAAAATGGATGATTTAAGGACTCTAAAAGTATCTAAGCCCACCTAGAAACAAACCTGAAATACAGCAGTACAAGATTGAAGAGAGAATATCCAGCCATATCATCCAATATTTGAATATCCAGACCCTAGGCTACATAATATCTACTTATTGCCATCTCACATAAACCTGTACTGTAGATTAAATTTTCATCTAATCTGAAGATAATACCAGCAGAGTAGTTACGTGGTATTACCAACAACAATATTGCGAGCTTACGTATCTGACGTGTTATGCCTCTCAGCTTTATGTAGGTACAGGGTGTTCTAAACGTTCAAAGTTGTTAAACAGTGATTTGTGGTAAACATAGTTCCCAGCTACTAGAGTATTACTAACTTTGTTGTTTGGTTTTGAAGCATTTTCTGTATGGTTTAGTATTTGACTTAACTGAGAGATGAATAAGTAATGTAAATAATGAGAAAGACTTTACGATGGTATTGTCAGGGGATTTACTCCCAGTCTACTACTAGTGGTCTTTATAGCATCCTCTTCATTCTATCTACTCCAATTTACCTTAAAGAACGTTTGAATTTATCCACCTTTCCGATCCTCTAACCTTACGTTACTCTGAAACACTTCAACTTAAAACTCCTACTCATTCCTCAAACTTTTATGGAAGTCATTCACATTGCAGGCTAGTAGACTGTGGTATATTTTATATATTTGTATATCTAATGATAAATTACTTATGTAGGTATATTTAGTGTACGTTATTGATTATATGTATAGATTTCTTATAATATTTGTATTTAAACGCCATCGTTCTGTTTTGTTCATATATTTCCTGTCCATGTACAAGTTGCCTGGAAGAGATCTCTTAGCGATGAGGTCGCCCATTGTATAACGAATTGTAAAATGTACCTTAGTTATGTAATGTTTTTATCTATCTGCTTAAAGGCGCTTAAAGAGTTTCCGTTCTTACGTACAAAAATCTCTTGCTTAGATCTGTACTTAATGTATTTATTTAATCATCATCATTCTCAGGCTTCAACAGTCCACTGTTGGACATAGACAAAAGCATACCACTGACCACGATCCTCGGCCATTCTCATACAGCTCCTGCCACCTACCCAGTAAACAATGTGGTTCTGCCTAGTTTTATTTATTTAGTACTTTTCCATAAGTTTTTTTTACTACTTTAGTATTAGATTAAATATTTAGATTAAAATAAATTTAGTGCTACTCAAAACCAATTACTTCATACACTATATATTATTAATGAAACGACATTATATACTTGTTCGAATATTTTCCAAGTTAATTATATATTTACATTTTGCCTTTGTCAATATCAAAAGTAACAAGTTACAAGTAATGACGTCGTACGTATCTTAGTTTTGAAAGGAGAATTAGTCAACAATTAATGATGGATATTCTTAAGACCCCTTTGGGGATCCCGATGGGTGTATGCTTTTATTTATGCAGCATCCTTGTTTCATTTATTTATTTATATTTTTACAAATACAGTATTGTTATACGTCATTGGGGTAACCGCCCAAGCCGAGACACGAGTGGTTTCGGGGGCCATTGCGTCCTGTCCTCTCAATAGAGATTAAGGCTAAGCAACCTTAGATTTCTGCCACCTCTCAAATCCGGTGAAACTATTTCAGCTTCTAGAGAACCTACGAACCTACACTGGTGAGTCAACAAGCTTAGATTGGTCACAAAAAGAAATAATTTAAAATCAATTTGATTTTTGAATTTAGCAATGGTTAAATTCCTGTTACAATTTTGCGAAGAAACAGCGTGTCACAGAAAATTAACTATAATTATTTCCCTTGACAATTCCGCTCAAAGTAGCAAGAATAAACTGAAATTTAAATTGGTTTGAAATAAATTCGTGTGGTACAATATTTTAATTCCAATTACACTTATGACTTATGAATATCAATTTTAAGTATTCCTTTTATATAATATGCTTATTTAAAAAAACTATTGAGTAGCCAAGGGACCATTTCCAAAACACTATAATTATATAAACCATAACTCTTGGTCTCCTGAATATCTTCACGAGCTCTTCTTATTCAACCCCGTCGGCCGCGAACCACTCACTTTCGTTGAAATGTATTAAACATTTTTAACCTTACCTGAATTTTATACAATTAATAAAACATTTTTTTTAAAAAAAAGAAAGCTAGCAATATTTCTTTTTTTTTCAGAAATATTACTAAAAATCTTGTTAACCATTCCAACTAAGCTTAAGCTTGTGCTAGGACACGGTTCACGGCAAAAGTCCAATGGTGGATTCGAACGAATTAAAAATAAAAAAACTAAATAGCATTAGGCTTTGTATGTATTTTGGTGCAGTAAGCAAATACCTGAAAATGCATTAATTACGAAAAGGTGATTCGGCTCATCAGGCTTTTTTTGTGACTACACAGATTAGACAGAAAAGCTTCATCGGATTGAGGTGTAGCATAGATTTTAGGTCACCTAGCCTGAACCTCTTTTGCTAGTAACTGGACACAAGGGTCCCCGTGAGATTTCCGACACGTGGGTGTCCGAGAGGGCCTGGCCACGGCTCGATTATTTACTATTTCACAGATAATCGCTCACCAGACGAAAAGCAAAAGTATAATATGCTTACTTACTAATACTACGCTTAACGTTCAATTGCACTTTAGTGGCCCTAGAACTTCGTTCGTTTTTTTTAGTTACCTAGTGATATAGAAAACAGTAAACATTTTTAAACAGTCCTTACCACACCACACCTAACTTGTCTCTTCCTTGCAATCAAAAAAGAAATCTACGCAACAATAAGCTGTTCTGAATGTAAACGTTAACAACGGAAATAACGTTTTTACGTAGACTTTATGTTTACATATTCTACCTGAGGGAAATAGATCTATTTAATTTTTTGTTACATTATTTTTAAACGTTACACAGCTTTGCGTAAACCCTTACACGTGTTTGCAGACCCGTGGCTAGGGCTCACGTAACGTTATTTACAGCGTGTCTAATCTCTCAGAACTAGAGCCTAGTTAAATCGTGCATTAAGTGGATAATGTGGAGTGGAAGGTTATTCTTGTATAATGGTTTAGTGTTTCAAACGATCAGCTACGCATACAATAGTAAGTCTTAAGCTTATTTGGAATAACTTAAAGCAAAATTAAACTGCTTAAAATGCGTAAAATTTGTTTTATCCAAAACAAAATATTATTACAAGGTTATATATAGTTTCACCTGTCCCGTTGTCTGTCGGTCTGTAATCGAATCTTGCAAGTTAAATTTGATGCACTTCCCGGTTTCCGATTAAGCTGAAATTTTGAATGCATGTACAAATCTGTTGAAAATGTAATAAACACACAGAGCTGATCTGATGATGGAGGTGGAAGGTGGTTATAAGAACTCCGTAATTGACGACGAAACCCCAACGAGTTTGGGCTCATTTTATTCGAAATTTTAGTTCATTTTATTAACAAATAATAAAAGCTTGCTTTTAGAAAGTTTTTTTTTAATTACTTGTATAAGCAGCTCACACCATCAACTTGAATGCTAAATCATCAATGTTAAAAAGCCGACTTGGCGCACGAGGTGACCGCCACATGGGATGTGGATTCGACGGTAATTTTCCCGATAGTCGTTTCTGCGAACGGTCTTATAGCGAAAAGTCTTAAATAACACCCCAAGAGACTTTCGCTATAATGCTAGGTCTGGGGTCAGATACAGAAGGCGGTACGCCTGGACACAGCAGCATCGTCAGGAGGTTTATCTCTATGTCGCCCGAACCACCGATTGCTTGGGCCCAGATTCGCTGCTGGTGGCAAACTGGGTTAGGTTTTGTTATATTTCGCATTTCTTTTATGTATTTTACTTTTTATAATAATTGTATTTATGTATGTAAAAACGTTTAAAATATAGTAAATAAAAGTCATATTGTAAGTAAAAATTTTACTAACAGATTATTTCAAGCTTTTATGGCCTGGTAACAAGACCTTTAAGGCAAGTCTTTTTAAAATACATACACTTAAATCTTACGTTTACGATGGAAATCACTTACTGACTACGGTAAGTAACAGTACAGATTATAAAACTAAAATTAAACTTAAGTTAAAACTTAATAACTTAAAACGTAATGAGGCTCCACTAAGGATTAGCGAACTTAACTAAGTTCCAAATAATTTTACTGAATTTATTTTTAATTCAGAGCACGTAACTGGCCACTTATGATTAAAACTCCATGGTTCGAACTCTGCTCTCTGTTCACGTTGAATTGAATAAATATGTCAGCCCTGTAGTTCTGGGCTCTCAAGAATAAGACTACGGTATCCCCTGCCTGTCGTACAAGGCGACTAAAAGGGGCCTCGGGTTCACTGGGCGACAAGGGTGGGGGCCTGAGTCGTCCACCAAAGTGGACCCGGGAAGAAGGCGACCTCGGCTGGCCCGTGTCGCCTTGCGCTGCGAGGGCACAGGGGGGGAGGGAGTAACCACCATCCCCGGGACGTGCTCTCCTTGAGCACAGTGCAGAGGGGCTCCGGTGCGTTCCACTGGAGATCCCGGAGCCCCTCGTCCGCAGAATGCACCGAGGAAAGGGCCACCGGGGAGGTTTTAGTGGGTAAGAACCCCACATAACCGCCGCCTTCCCCCCAGAAGGCGGGTATCTTTCTGAAGATTTCCTCCCCGTCAACAAAAAAAAAATTAAAAATGAACACGTTCATATATATAGCTAGAGTATTAAGCCTTATTGATTAATTATTTACTAGTTCGTCAGTAAACATCCGCTATGTTAATTAGACCATTCAATTATTATAATCTCTGAATATATCTTATTAACTATTGACTAATTTGACTTTCGACTTTGAACAGTACGTAATTACACGTGAGCTAAATTACTAGGAATTGACTTAGTTCTAGTGAACCCATTGAGCGACAAGCAATTACACACTATGTCTAGATACTTCAATGTTCATGTCTTGTTTGACATTGACGGGGGCACACTAAATTAAAATGTAAATAAATGTTTAACGTGAGACATATTAGAATAAATTTTGAGTGTCGTTTGAATAACATAATTAATTATATAGTCTGTGTAGTAATTCGTTTTGAATAGCAATACGCCTCTTTTCACATTTTTATAACTCAAAACATCGTTCATTTTGACAATAATAGTTTAATTATTCATCGAGTAGGTTATGAATATTTTTAATTAATTAAAGTAGTAGTAGAGAGCCGTAGTAGCTCAGTGGTCGGGCAGTCAACTCAAGTTCGTAGAACTGTAGCAACCAGGGTTCGGTCTCCGATGCCAACCTCTTGTTTGTTGCAATTTTCAATGCTGATTTACGACGCGCTCGAAGGTAAAGTAAAACATCGTGAGAAAACCTAAATGTTTCTGAAAATTTTCTAAGACATGTGAAGTGTGGCAATCCGCAATGACTCCTGTGGTGGACTACGACCTTATACACACCCTCTTTAGAGAGAAGGCCTGTGCCCCAGTGTGACAAATGTGTTGATATCACAGATGTAAATACATAGTATGTTAATACAGGTTTTAAGGGAAGTGCTTAATACAGTTCTGGGCTCGTAGAATAAGGCTACGGTAACGCTTGCCTGTCGTAGAAGGCGACAAAAATGGGCCTCAGATTCACTGGGCGAAAAGAGTGAGGGCCTTTGTCGTCCGCCGAAGTGGACCCGGGAAGAAAGCACGTCGGCCGGCCCTTGTCGCTTTGCCCTGTGAAGGCACAGGGGGGAGGTTTACCACTACGAGTGTTATAAATACACACACATATATATAAACCACCTATGAGAATGCATTATTGTAGGGTAGTTTTATTTTCTTTTCTGTTTTGTAGCTAAATCATATTATATGATTTTCTTATAGATTTATATCTGTACCATGAAATATATCTTCGTGTTATATTAATGTTTTTTTTCTCGTTTGTGTTGTAAGACACTTAATTTGTTATTAACGTGATGCACATTTATTGCCTATAATGTATGCACTTTGCTGCCACTATTTTGTATGATTTCTCCTTTTTAAAATAGTACATTAATAAAATATCGTTTGCTTTTCTTTTTATTTAATCAGTTTACATTAAACTGAAAATTATGTTTAAAAAAAATTGCTATGTATAAAGCAAGCAAAACCGAAGGCGAAAGTAAGACTTTAGAAAACTTATTTCTCTCAGCGATGTATGTAGATAAGACATGTCTGAAACATATTGCTGCATAAAGTTATCACAAGGCTTTGCTCACGTCTCCTCTGGGATAGCAGACGTCTTGTATCCGACAAGCTTTCTACAACTTTTCGACTCTATGGCGTTTCAACTTACATTAAATATTAAATTAATATCTTAGTAGTAACTTTGATACTTTAATTAGGTTATTTTATATTCTCTGAGGTGATTAATATATTTTTTTATAATAATGGGGCATACTGCAACTGCCGAAATAGATCACAGGTAGGTCAGCGGACGTGAAATTTCATTACGAAAAATATATTACAGTCACATCTACACACACGATTAGCGTGCTAGTGGACCACCATCGGTAAAGCATAGCAGCGGCAATTTAATGAAAGATTTCTAAAACTAGAAAATACTTTTAATACCAATGATTGTTCATTTTCTACGAAATTGGTATAGCAGAATCGGGGTGCTGGTGAAACGCTGAAATAGTAGGTCGTGATTTCTCTGATCATAACTACTCATCATGATCATTCGTGCAATAGTAGAAGAATTTTAGAGTTCACCTTTTAGGGCCCCAAAAGGAGGACCTCTCTCTCAGCGGTTACTCTAATTGCGAAAGAATTACGAGGGCGCCTGATTAGCCCAAACCACGACTCAATATGTAGCTTTTATCCGAAAGCTTTTGATTATAAGAACTTGAATTGTTAAAATTTTTTAATCTTCTTTTTCGTTGATCTCATTTCTGATACTAACACTGATCTTCAAATGTTTTAACGCACTATTCGCTATTTCTTACTTCTTCTATAATATTAGAAAAAAATAATTTCATTGGTAAGTTTTATGATAATATTTGGACCCTGTTAGTAGTAGAATTTCTATTACTTTTGTTACTGAAAATGCTAGTTTCCTAAAAGAACTAATTTCTCAGTATACATGAGGATGAGACAGGGTACTAGATATTCTCGTTAATTTATTCATATACAGTAAGAATTTCATCACAGTTCTCATCAAAGAAGTCATTACGTAACGCGACAGTAATTAACAAAGTTTTAATTGGACTTACTAGATTCAAACTTTCTGCCAAGTTAATCTCGCTAACATAACCGAGGAATGTGTCATACTAGCTCAAATTGAAATTTTCTTTTTTAGTATTTTCATAACACACATAAACAACTGTTGGTGTTATTTTCTTTATTAATATATGGTGTCATAGTACATATAAGCTACAATACTAAAGGATAACGACCGTACAAGTTCTAAGTAACCGGAAATTCGACCTTGACCAAATGAACAACACTCGTATATTGTGACGTCGATAAAATTTTATGCTTTTTTTAATTTATTGTATTGATTGATCAGAAGTTGGTCATATGATTCTCATCACAAACTTGACGTTACGTTTTATAAATTCATACATTAACACTCCGATGCTTAAGAAAAAAAATACAAAAAAAGTTTATTTACGAGCAAAACATAAAAACCTACTTCAAATCGAATCAAACTTTAGACGCTACCTAGCCTACCCTACCATAGGAATATTACGTAATAAAAGCGTCAATAGCCTAATGGTTTAGGGTACGGTCTGCGAATCGTGAGGTCGTCGGTTCGAATCCACCATTCGACTATTGACGTGAACCATCTCCTGGCACAAGCCTAAGCTTAGTTGGAATGGTTAACAAGAATGTTAGTAATATTTTCTAAAAAAAAAAAGAAATATTGTTAGCTTTCTTTAAAAAAAAATTATTCAGAACCTAACCAAACTCTCATCAAACTACTTCCTACAACTACATCCTTTCCAATAAAAAAGCATCAGCGAAATCGGTTGAAGTGATATTGAGTTATTCGTCGCGCACATACTTAATGCAAAAATATATATAAAAAAAAAGAATCATCAAAATCGGTTCACAAAATTATGATAAAAAACATTCACTCGAATTGAAGACCTCCTCCTTTTGAAGTTTGAAAATAAATATAAGCAGAATCATCGACGACTCAGACCTACTCGTACTTTGACCACGCATTCTTGTCTGATCCGACTGCGGAAAGGAATATACTCGTATATCATCCTATGTCCCCTAGGTGGGGCAGAGGGTGTCCACAGTGAACCACCATCGCGATCGATCTTAGGCTTCACGCTTTATCTCGCTCCATGTCTTCCCGATGTTCTTCGCCTCGTCTGCAACTTTGCAGAGTTCCAGGCGGAAAGGAATGCAATTACACAAAACCACATAATACAGATTGATGTTAAATATCTCTATTAAAAGTTTTCTTCCATCCTCGTTCCGTACACACTCAGCCATAATATAGTAGGCATCTCAACTTGATCGCATACTATTCAATTAAGTGAAGCCACTTTTCCCATCATGTATTCGAAACAATTAAGAGGAATGTGTCCGGAGCCTAAGGCCAGGATAGGTTCGCTCCTGTTTATAATAATAATAAATCTTTATCGATCGCCAGTAAATGAATGCGCATAAAGAAATTTGAAGTCCTCCACTCTTGATCTGTGATATATACTTATGTTTCAGAAGTGTCTTCTTCCAATAAACACAATAATCAAAGTTCGTATGTATGTCTGGGTATGTAAGAATGTTCGTGCATGTGTGTTTATCTCTCAGTAAAACTACATGTATGTATATTTAAATCTTATGATACCATAATCGAGACCAAATATCAACAAATAAAATCAAACATTGAGTAACTGAACAAAGCGTATGCAGCTTTGGGTAGTCATAAAATTCCATTTCCTTACACTTTCCTCATTTTTCAATAAGAACAATAACTTGATATAATAAGCCAGTCCCGAAAAAGAACAATGTAATTTCCTTTAAGGCTTATCTAAAGTTCTATTGTTATGAGATTACGAAAAGAGAGCAACGTTCAAAAGATCCAGAACGTTCCCATGGAATCGCCTTAAATTATTATTTTTTTAAATAACAAAGCACTGATAGTCTTGCGGCTACGACAATACAATACAGTAGCCGTAGATTTTATTCCCAGCGGGATAAAATTAAACGTCAAACGCTATTACGCACGGACACCTTTGTACATTGTATGTATTTCCGTATTATCGTAAGAATATTAGGAAATCAAACTTAATCAGAACCTAACCAAATTTTTATCAAACTACTCTTAGAGTACATACTTCCCAATAAAAAATGAATTATCGAAATCCGTTGGCGTGATATTGAGTTATTCGTCCATTTGTGGCGCACATACTTGATGCAAATTTAAGACTTATATGGATTTCTCGTGGACCTCATTGTCAGAATTGCAAATTTAAATGGGACTACACGGGAAGCACCAGCTCAAATATAAAAAGAATAATCAAAATCAGTTAAGTCAATTAAAAGTAATGCGGAAACAAACAAAAAAAAAATACAAAAGAATTGAGAATCCTCCTTTTGAAGTTGGTCGAAAATCGTTCTATTTGCATAAATACTTTTTTTAGAGAATGCAAACATTTTTTTTCACAAATGTCACTAACATTATTGTCAACCACTTGATTAAGCTTAAGCTTATGCTAGAATCATGAGCCGTGGTAGCTCAGTGTCCAGGTGGCTCAAGTTGCATAGTACGCTAGCAACCCGAGTTCGAGCCCCGGTGCCGGCATCAATAAATTTGCTGTTGCAATTTTATGTGCTGATTTACGACGCGCTCGGCGGTTAAGGAACACATCGTGAGGAAACCTACATGTCTTAAAAAATTTTTCTAAGACATGTGAAGTCTGCCAATCCGCACTAGGGCCGCGTGGCAGAATATGCTCTTATACTCTTTTTACAAAGAAGGCCTGCGCCCAACAGTGGGACATATATCATAATTATAAAGGCTGTAACTACTTACGCTAGGAGTTTGGTTCAATGATGGTTCGATGAGTTCAGGTCAAAACCTTTCGATTACGCCCCTATATGACGCTTCTATGTAAGAAATAATTGATAAAAAACAATCCTGTCGTTCTGAAAAGTAAATTTCGATCTGAATACAAAGTTAAATATTCCACACAGTAGACACAAGCATTGAGTGGAAACGAAAATTCCACGTAAGTGTGAAACTTAAAACGAAAACAGAACAGAATGGAGAATAAGTTGAAAATGTGGTTTGAGGAGTTTCTACTAACTTTAATTTATGTTTTGTCTTTACATTTTGTAGCGCTTTCAATTCTGTTTTGATTTTTTCATATACTTCTTTTAAATTCAAATTTTTAATACATTTGTACTTTTCGATTTTTTAAAAGAAATTAACAAAAATTCGCTAAACATTTATGTTTAAAACTATCATCATAAATAATTTTTGCAACAGAAATGAGATTGCGTAGCTCTTACTTGTTACAAGGGTACCCCTGGCTGATTGCTATGTTACGCGTAAGCATTCCGATCCGAGGGCGTCCGAGAGGGTCGAACCTGGTCGGTTGCTATTTCACGGATATCTAAGGGACATTTAAAAGCTAAAGTCACTTCAGGAAGCGTTGGCGCTGGGAGAAATGGTGGCAGAAACTCCATGAACTTACTTCCACACATCTTTTATTTATAAGTTAAACGCGTTTGATCAGTTATTTCAAAGCCTCGTATATCTATCGTCTCTTTAACGTTAATTGCTGTACTACAATTTTCCCTTTTCTGTAGCTTGCCTTTATAAATTTCCTTTTCCTTCGAACATTGGCTACATTTATTACAAAGTCAGCACACGATTTTACGGAGCACTTGTCCTGGAAAACGATAGCATAATAAATAGCGCCACCTGAGCACTGGGACTGTCCCGCATGCAAATAAAATATTTAGACGAGTGTGGGTTTAATGCGATCTCGTGCATTAGTTCTAAATTTTTGTCAATGTAACTGTATAATATTAAATAACTACATTTATTTAAATGTACCCGCCCGCATCAGTGTAGTACATACGTATGCCAGGAGCATTTTATATATTGTGCAAGTAGCATTCAAGTCACAGATGTAAAACGTACTTAGAATAGTCTCTTACGTTATATGAGCGAATTTAACATTGTTTTATCGATATTGTAACGTAAATTATTTAGCCAATAGTTATGTCTCAACAAAATAAATCATTTAATTCAATTCTAACTTACCGATCTCCGAAGCCCAGCATCGCGTTAATATTTAGAGAGGTGATTTCTGCAATTCCTCGGTCTGTATTCACAAATATGATTAAAAATAAATGGATTAAGTCGATTAAGTTTGTATATCTAGTTTGATAGTAATATAGATAAATATTCATTCTATTGCGTAGTTCTGTTTGATTACAGACCCGGATACGAATGCTAGTCCGGATGACATTAATCACCCTAAATATTTTATCCTGCCACAAATCGTTCAAACAACCATTTGTTCAAACAGACAGACACTCAGTCACTGCTTTCCTGATAATTAGTTTTCAATCAACAAACAAATATACAATTACTCTTGGGTAATATAAGCATTGAAAACCTAGTGGCTTAATGTACAAGTCATTATCTCCACGGTAAGAGGTTCGAATCTCATTTGTACTTGTGAGTTTCCGTGCTTTCTTATTTGTTATGGTACAAAAATATGTTGTAAAATTTTGGACCTACTTGTACGGCGGTTCACTTTAAATTCTTAGTTACTTCGGACTTAATAAACTTGGTAAATAACAGAAAGCTGTGACTATCACTGTCTATTATTTCCTCCCATAGGCAAATGGCGTATTCAAAAAAGCGTAAAAGGGAGGTTCTTTTTTTGACAATCCCACACATTTCGGCCAAAGGAGCTGATAGCGTCTGTTTTACCGGATTGAGAGGCGGCATAGTTCTAGTAGATCGCTCAGGCGCGCAGGGTGAGTGAGGCTCCCGTGAGTGTACCTCGGCGTGGTCGGTTACTTCAATCACGTTACATTCCGAACCGAGGGCGTCTGAAAAGGCCGAATCAAGACCCAGTCGGTAACTTTTCTACTCTGTTATTGTGATAAATAAATAATATATTTAAATATAATGTTATGTAGCTATTCCGAATTTAAGGATAATCGTTAAGAGAACGAATTCCGTTAATTTTATTATCTTTTGCAATAGCTTCTTTGTATAGTATAAAGCGATTCTAATATCTTAGTCGTTTACGAAACGCCTGCTTATTACAGCGCGGTAGAGTTCTGAAACTTCATTACGTAAGCACGCGACATCCACTTTAAGGATGGCTTTAACATATTCGAGTTTAACTAATGTTTGTAATTTACTTTTAGCACAATTCCAACATAGAAAGATTTCAAGGGGATGTTGACATTGTATTATGTTTATTGTTATGTATCAATTAGATTAAAAAGACATTTGTTTTTGACAACATACAAAGAAACAAAAATAAACTCGCATGTTCTTTTTTCCTGATAGAGAACGCCAATAGAACTTAGAGCATAACATAAGCGTATATGCGTGAGGCATAGCCACAACCTTTGCCCAAGAGATAGATACGCACTTAACCTCAGTACGATCCTGACACACTTTACTCTTTCTTTTACAATTCTTTTTCCTTTATTCTTACGCTTCATTCATATCCATACATCTGCTCATGCACAATAAATGCGTGTAAAAATGGAGTTTAAAGTGCTTATGATCCTGCCGCGATTTTGTAATACATTAAGGCTCGTTCACTAAGCAAGTACATTAAAAGGTCGAGTCAGGACGGTCGTCTCAAGTAGCATAGTACACTATCAACTCGAGTTCGATGCCTAGTGCCGGCACCGACGAATTTTGTATGTTGCAATTTTAAGTGCTTATTATCTATATTATATTACCACGCGCTCGTCGGTGAAGGAAAACATTGCGAGGAAACCGCCATGTGTCTATAATGTGTCGATAATGTTGTAACATGCTTAAACATATGGTCACTGACGATTTAGGGCCGCGTGGCGGACAATCGTCATGGGTACACCTTTTATTTTTTTTCAGTGGCCTAGCAGTGGGACATTTATAGGCTGTAACATTAACAAAAGCAAAAAACCTTACAGTATATCGTTGTTGCAATCCTCACATACAATTTGGTCGATATTTCTTCTTCTCTCTTACCATCCAATCCAGCATCGGCTCACCGTCTCGTAAGTGATCCCGTATAGACACCTACTTTGGGTTTGCAGGTGAATCGCTTCCCCCATACGAGACAATTCCTCAGCATAGTGTTTTCGTCCATATCCGTTTTAAAATCTGCTTTAACTGGTTATCCAAATTTATTATTTCTCTTTAAATTAAATCTAATAGCGTTGTTAAATTATAATTAATACAATGTTCAAAGATAAGACGAAAACAATAACCCAGTACGACATCCAAATTAACTGACTATAAATCAAACTCCAGTTTATTGTCTTCACACAAATTGACTTTGACTGAATACAAGCTTTATCAATTCGCCTCCATCTGAGCCCCAGAGCCTAACTTCTGTAATAAATATTCATCTCTCAAACAAATCCATATGAACGACGTCCTTTTGGCCAACTTCGACGGTGTTGCCGCAACTACCGAGGTATCGACTAAGGGCACGCATCGTTCACATGGTTATTAACGGTCTCTGACATCTGTAATTCTACGAGTATATTTTTCCCCAATATAGCACAAGATCTAGATATCATTTCGTATCATAGCAATCATTACAAATTCAATCTAAATTTTCATTTTGTTCATATATTTCCTGCCCACACACAGGTTGGCTGGAAGTACAACGAATTGTAAAATGTACCTTAGTTCTGTAACTTTCTTCTTGTTTGGTATACAATAAAGTTAATCTATCTAAATATATTTAATTAATAATTTAATTTCCGTTCTGCAGTATTGACCATTTCAAAAAAAAAAGTTTTACTTGTCTGTGAATTTTAAATACAAATTAATTTTGTTTTAAAAACATAACATTCTTTTTACAAAGTCAGTCTTTTGTTTATTGATTAGCTTTGTATATTCAATACCTTTGAACATTTTTCGCCTTATTATATTAAAAACATGTGTAATTATGGAATATGAATTCCGTTCATAACAGTTTTTTAACCAAACCACATGAGCATTACTGTAGATGTGTACTGTTAAGAACTAGAGAGAATAATGGAGAAGCTCGTTTATCTACAAACAGCTTTGGTCAACCGGTCGTCCCCGCTGCTCCTACACGACTACGCGCGACCCCAACAGATAGTCTCCAAGATGCAAGAGTTGGGGTTGGAAACTCTCTCTCATCCAACGAACTCACCAGACCTTGCTTTTATGACTATTCCAAAATTTAGACAACTTTTTGGCGGGAAAAAAAATCAATTCGCGAAAAGCGGTACAAAATTCGTTTGAAGAGTTTGTTGAAGGACATAAATAAACTACCACTGCGTTAGAAAAAAGATGCATGGATTACATGGGTGGTCTACTTTGAATAACAGAAGTAAAAGAGTTTGAAAAAAAACAAACTAAAAGCGTCAATAGCCTAATGGTTTAGGGTACGGCCTGCGAATCGTGAGGTCGTGGGTTCGAATCCACCATTCGACTATTGCCGTGAACCATGCCCTAGCACAAGCTTAAGCTTAGTTGGAATGGTTAACAAGATTGTTAGTAATATTTCTGAAAAAAAAAAAAAGAAATATTGCTAGCTTTCTTAAAAAAAAAATAAAACTAATTTCATACAAATCAGTAATTCCATAGGTTAACCAGTTCTTTTAAAAGTAGTCGATTTTCTATGACTACTAAAATGTATACACCTGATTGACTTTTATTTGAGCAAAGTTACTTATTTAACGATGTAGATGCTCTTTACGGATTTTACGCAAAACCTATATAAAACAAATTTTTCATATACCATCTATTCATGTACGTATAGCAAAGGACTGGAATAGTTTGCTCGTGTGTCTCTCCTTTCGATTTCAATGTCTATGCTTTTTTTAAAGAGAAGAATGAATAGGCATTTACTTAACTAAAGCGTATTGAGTACTGCGCTTCTACTTAACACTGGGTGGGTTTTGTGGTGAAGCACTTACTTAGAAAGTAGAAAATAATAGATTTATTTTTAAAAATTAAACAGATATTTATATTTAATTTATATTTCATTAATTGTAATTAATTTAAGTAATTAAATTATTATTTATTAAAGTAATTAATTGTATCTGGTAATATTTATAATTTAATTGTATCTGGAACAGTGCTTACATGTGTATTGAGATAAAAGATCTTAAAAAGATAAATATTTTATTAGATATTCATTACCTAATTAGTTTTAATATAGATCAGTGTTTAAGACTAACTTTAGATCATAATTGCTATAATATTTTATACTAATTGGCATATTTCACGCAGAAATGTCTACTTTATCTGATGAATGGCGCTTAAATAAAAAATATGCTGACTTAGAGCTATTAGTTCAAGGTAATTACTCGTGAGAAAGGTCTTGAGTTAATTAAGATGGAAATTGATTTGCTAATTAAAATTAAAATGACACAACATAAAAATTATCAACATAAAAATTTTATATTAAAATATTTTATTGTCATTTTTATCAACAAAAAAAACTGAAACATATTATTTTTTATCTACGTAAAACAAAAAAAAACCGTGGCTTCATCAATGTGTTATTATATCATCATCAATCGTCATTAATCGCGATATAAGGAACAGAGGCAGATATGAATGTGAAAATCATAACATGTAGGTTTTAGTGGGTAAGAACCTTTTTTTTTTCTTTTTTTTTTGTTGACGGGGAGGAAATCTTCACAAAGATACCCCGCCTTCTGGGGAAGGCGGCGGTTATGTGGGGTTCTTACCCACTAAAACCTCCCCGGTGGCTCCTCGGTGCATGACGAGAGGCTCCGGGATCTCCAGTGGAACGCACCGGAGCCCCTCTGCACTGTGCTCAAGAGAGCACGTCCCGGGGGGGAGGTTACTCCCTCCCCCCCTGTGCCCTCGCAGCGCAAGGCGACACGGGCCAGCCGATGTCGCAGAAGGAGATCAGCGCCTTCCAAGTGGGTAAGAACCTCACATAACCCTTCCCTCAGACAGCGGGGTACCTTGTTAAAAATTTCTCCTTCGTCAACAAAAAAAAAATATTATTTTTTATGACAAAATAACGTTTCTCGAGTCAGCCAGTTTTAAATAAAAACAAATGAAGTACCGATCGCTTATTGCAAGTGTGAAACTTCACACCAAAGACATTATATAAACAGGATAAGGCGGGGAAGATGACGGAAATTACATTTTTAATCTTCTTCGCTACACGCGAGCTTCATAATATTAATACCCAGTAATATGTTCACAGGACACTTTTGAGTTATTGCAATTTATTTTTTAAATACTTCTACATTATATTTATTAACTTCTTCCGGATTTAACTCAAGCTTACATTCTACGTTTACAGGAAAAGGGGCTAAAGGGGAAAATCACCTGATCTTAAGTGATCAACGTACCACTACCACTAAGCAATGATAGCTTAGTGGTCTGGTGGTCTCAAGATCGAATCCCAATCCTCTTGTAACAACGTATTTCCTTTTTGGCTTTTTAAATACAAAAAATGCACTTACCTAAAGTTTACACCCGCTGTATGGCGGTGAGTTCCCCGCCTGTCACATATAGGACCTAATAAGTTTGGTGAAGTCCGCGAAAACTGTCTCTGTCTATCCAGTAGAGTCAAAAGCACCGGGGAGCTCATTTTATTATTATCATTTATACATGTTAACGGAAATGTATGTAATCTGTCATTATATATAATTCCTAGGAAATGTATGTTATTGTGAGTAAAAATAAAGTATTACTACTTCCAAATGCCATTCGAGCTTACCCTGCAAAAATAAATAGCTATATGGACTGACAAAAGTATTATAATATAAAGATTTACTTTAATACTTTGACATTTAGAATTACTTAATTATCAGACTGATTACTTGCCAAATGATTGTACACATTTCCTATGATTTGTACACATTTCGGGTACCATATACATATCTTGTAATTGACTACAAGTCAATCTGGCCATTGATGTTTACAGTAACTATTAAGTAAATTAACGCGTTTAGGCCATTCCGCTTGCCCGCAACTCGATGCTGCTTTAAAAGGATTGCTTATGCTAACATTGCATCCATTACGCATTTCCGTTCAACAGTATAATATCAATGAATACCACTTTGTTTAATTGGTATTTAAAAACCAATGTTATTTAATTTCTTTATGGTTGAATGCCGTTGTTAGCTCTTGCCTTTTACAATTTCAAAAGAAATTTTTCGTTCGGCCTGGATTAGGTATATCTACGGGCTTTAAACAATGAACTACGAAGGTTGCTAAAATATGTTAAAAGTGGTAAATTAAAAAACACGCAACGTACACATTCACTGACTCTCTCACTCCCAAACACACACAAATTATACTTTAAAATATGCTTAATTAAATTAAAAACATAAATAGTGAGTGGGAAGAAGCAGCACTAGTCAGATCAGCGTTTAGCAGGATGCACGATATAACATGGCCCATTTCCGCATGAATTTCTTGCAGGAAAAATGCTTAATAGCGCTTCTAATCTACAAACAATTATATTACTTGGATGAAGAAATACTCAGTCTTTTCTCCCCCTTCTCCCTAACTGAAACATTGCGACATCACTGAAGTAATTTAATTTTTAAAATAAAAATAGAACAATAACAATTTTTGTTGCGACCCATTTTCTTGAAAATACATCTGAATTTCATGCACCAAACTTATCATCTATATATTTACAATTTTTATAGTTTCAATAGCCTAATGGTTTAGGGTACGATCTGCGAATCGTAAGGTCGTAGGTTCGAATCCACCATTAAACTATTGACGTGAACCATCTCCTAGCACGAGCTTAAGCTTAGTTAACAAGAATGTTTTTTTAGAAAAAGAAATTTTGCTAGCTTTCTTTTAAAAACGACCAATAAAAATGAAGTAAAATTTGCTAATTTTTCTATTAAATAATTTCTAAAAAAATTTAACAAGTTTTGCGGATTTTATCCAAATAACTTTGGCTTTAATTTCTCTGTGATCGTGATTTCAATTAATTCTATGCTCGTACGTTCTTAATAATTATAAAAATCCCTGAAAAGTAGGTTTAAGTCCGGAGCTCAGGTGACAAAATTTACAATGTAACCATTCTCGTGGGACGAGCAGCTCGTAAAGGCATGTGTCGACGAGATAATGAGCTTCGTTAAGAACGGCCTTGCTGTATTCACATTTAAGTTTCAATTACGGGCCGTTGTAAGGTAACATATTAAAAATATATATATAACCAATTAGTCTGGCTCTCTCTATTACAGAAATTAAACTTCTGATATTTTTTCTCTGAATTTATATTTTAGAATACGTTTATTATATTAGCTACCAACCTCTTAACGAATTAGGCTTACAAAACGCTGTATAACATACCTATTGTAATAATTTGTAGGTGTTGTGGAAAAAAATTGTCCAACAACGAATTCATTCGCTTTTTTCAGATACGTATACAAAGAATTATTTTAACGAATACCGTCACAACTGAGCGTCCTCACAATCTTTATACAAAATTATTTGAACGAACACCGTCACAACTGAGCGTCCTCACAATCTTTGTACAAAATTAATTAGAAGTGAGGATTACGAACTAATAAAGATATTTTTTTTGGACGAACTAACACAGTTGGCCAGAGAAGCTGGCCTTTACTGCTTCATCGGATTGAGAGGTGGCATAGCTCTTTGGTCGCTTAGCCTGAACCTCATAATTATTGCTTACAATAATATTATTAATTATGAATTAAAGATACAATAAGGTTCCGGTAATCACTAACATATTGGAAGTAGTTATTATGCATAACAAACGCTGGGTGTCATGTGTTGCCAGCTAACACTATAACACGCTAGTACACAAGGTCGTGGTATATACCCAACTGTATCGACCCTTTCATTTACTGGCCCTATTCTATTATAGTAAATATTACAGTTTATTCCCTTTCTAAGAAACTTTAAATAAAAAAAAAGCAAGTACGCTTTAGACCAGACGAATAAAATTAAACTTCTTTAGCTCAATGTTATGTACATTATATATGTAAATGTATATATTTATAACAAACCCCTTTTTTTAATGACGTACTACACAGATTGGCCAGAGAAGCTGGCCTTGACTGCTACGGATTGAGAGGTGGCATAGCTCTTAGGTCGCTTAGCCTGAACCTTTATCGCTAGTAACTCGACACAAGGGTCCCCCCGGTGGGGGGTAACCTCGGCTTGGACGGTTACTATGTTACGCGTAAGCATTCCGAACCGAAGGCGCCTGATAGGGCCGAACCACAACTCGGTCGGTAGCTATTTCACGGATAATCTAAGGGACATTCGAAAAGCTAAACTAACTTTGAGTGCCACTTCGGGAAGCGTTGGCGCTGGGAGAAGAAGTGGCCGAAGAAACTCCAGCAACGCTCCTAGCATCTAAGGGGTGGAACAAACTCTTGAACAATTGTGTATATATATATACAAACGGAAATAAATTATGCGCGCGCACTCTCGGTCCTACCGTGTGATACAGATTGTCTGTACCCTGTGTCAGGGCCGGCACTGTGTCTTAGATATACGAAACGTGACTCTCTCCCTTTCTATCTTTACTAACTTATATCTCCTTGTTTTGAAGGAGACTTTCCCTTCGCCTTACCTAATTACACTTTTCGTAACGCATTCACCAGCTTACTGATCAAAATCAAGCGTGCGTAAAGAAATTTTACTTTATAAAAACTTCAATATCACATCTCAGCATCTAAAATAATTTAATTTAAAGAATTTCTTTAGAATCAAATTATAAGGTTTATTTAAATAAACAACTTAAAAATATTCTCTCAGAGCAGTGTTATAAAAATATTTACAAGTTGATTGCATTACCATAATTCATGAATATAGATAGCGTAGGCGAATAGCAGAGGTCGATTAAAGTAAACACGTTTACCTATGTACCAGGCTACAGTATTAATGGGTACTAAGGATGGTCACCACACAACAGACCCAGTGGTAATTATCCGATTACAATGTGGGTATTTTCAAGAGTAGAGAGAATAGGCATTTACTAAGCTAGTGCGCCTTACCATCCAGGACTGCATTTCCACTTAACATCAGGTGGGATCGTAGTCAAGCACTTGCTTAGAAATTATAAAAAAAAAATTAAAAAAATAATAGTCCTTTAAGCCGCAATGTAATGAGAACAACATAAAATGCGCACTGCATCGCGGTATTGACATTTGATAACAACAAAAACTTTTTTTAATCCTCAACAAACTTCCCAGATATAGCAAAAATATTAACGTAATACGTGAAGTAAAAACATTAGAATGAAACTTGCATAAAGGTAAAGTTACAGCCTTTAAATATATAATATATATGTCCGACTGTTGGACGCAGGCCTTCTCTTTAAATAGAGTAGCATAGAACCGTGGTAGCTTAGTGCCCGGGCGGTTGGCTCAAGTAGCACAATACGCTAGCAACCTGAGTTCGATTCCCAACACTAATAAATTTGTTGTTGCAATTTTATGTGCTGATTTACCACGCGCTGCCAATTCGCACTAGGGCTGCGTGGTGGACTATGCCCTTATACTCACTTTACAGAGAAACTTGCATAATTAGATTTTAATCTTGACGAGCGAAATCTGAATGCTCAACGATAGAACATATATAATCTATTACATAGTTTCAACAAGGAACGATCGAAGGAAAAAAGATATAGTTAATTTAGATAAAAAAATGAAATAAGTGTTTTGTTTCCAAACCTTAAGCAAAAATTGTAATATCGAGATTTGTAGCGACAATTTTTTTTTAATATTCAAATATTATTATAAATTAAAAATTATTATTAATGTATTAATTTAAATATTAATATAAAAATACTAATTGAACCTAATAAATACCATGAATAAAAAATATATTATGTATTTTGATTATAAAATCAGTGACGTAGTTGGAATACGCTGAGGTTAACTAGAACATTCATAATCGTTTTATCTTTTTAATTTTCAAATTAAATAAAGGATTACTCTATCTTATATTATATTTAAACGTACTTTCAATTGATTTATTTAAAATGAAATTAATTTAAAATTAACTCGTAAGAAGTTTCAATCTCGTTCGGAATCTTTTAACTTAGTTAAGTTATTAATTTAGAATGTTTCCCAAATGATGAAAGTCCTAATATTTAAATTTTTGAAAAAGGATAAAGATTTTGAATGTTTACCGAAGATTTATTCCAATTTAGTTTAAATCAAATTTAAAAACAAATGCTTTGAAGGTTTTGACTGTAGTTTCATTTTTGCCCAACTATGTAGATAAGTTTTTATATTTCTTTTTTCTTCAAATTTGATTAAAGTGTAATAGTTTTAATTTGATTAGATCACGAGATTACTCTATGGAATGACCTCATTGGTGTTTCGTAGTCAACTGAATAACCACACTCGTGTGCAGTTTTGAAATATCAATTACTTCAGCACAGTATGTACGTTGCAATTTTACAATTTGTCGGCAAGGTACAACAGTTTTAATTAAATATTCTCGATTACGATATTGGGGGTGATATCGTATTAATATTAGTAGCTTGTATTTTGATGAGATACAATCTGGTTGTGAAAGAGTTAAAGCAGATGGAGATGAGGAAATGCGGTCGGTTAAAATTGTGTGTTAACAGGATTAAAACTGTGAAAAGTCCGAGATCGTTATAATCAACCTCCCCGGTGGCCCTTCCTCGCTGCATAGTGAGGGCTTCCGGGATTTCCAGTGGAACGCACCGGAGCCCCTCTGCACTGTACTTAAGGAGAGCACGTCCCAGGGAGAGGGGGGGGGTTGCTCCCTCCCCCCCTGTGCCCGCGCAGTGCAAGGCGACACGGGCCAGCCGATGTCGCTTTTTTTCCCGGGTCCACCTTAGCGGGCGACAAAAGCCTCCAAACTTGTCGCCCAGTGAACCCCAGGGCCCCTTTTAGTCGCCTTCTACGACAGGCAGGGGATACCGTTGTCTTATTCTTGAGAGCCCTGAACTACAGGTCTGAGGACGATTACGCCTTTGCCAAGCATTACGGTTCAATCAATAATATCATGGGGACCGTGCCTAACTTTATTTAAATACCAATATTGTAATATTGTTTGTAGATATAATAGATCGTTCTCATTAAGGCTTGCTATAAAGTGAGCTTTAGTGAACAAACCATTCGGTGACAGGCAATTACGCACTATGCGCAGCCAGCCTAATGTTTATATCACGTTTGACATTGACGAAGGTACACTTAATTAAAATAGGTAAACCCATACAGAACTTACAAGTTTCCATCTGGAATTCGGATATAAACATAGAATATTTATTTCAATTTACATAATCAAAGTATTCTTACCAAAAATAAATTAAATTGAACAATATTGTCGGACAAAACGTTTTTGTTAAGACGCGTTATTGTTGTTGCTAAGATAACATATTAAATTACGTGTTACATCGGATTGCGCACCTTTGTCACGCGTTATTTATTAATATACACTATAAGGCGTGGTAGCTAGCAACACATGGCACCCAGCAATCGTTATGCATAATATCTAAGTCATAATTTTTTTTTGTAGTGCATCGGGGATGTTCGCGGATGCACAGATGGCATGCTTTTTTGCGACAATGCGCAAGAGGAGTGCATCTCTGGTGCGCAGGGTGCGGACCAGCTCCAACAGCATCCTGAGCATGATTGCTCAAAGGCTTGACTGTGTTTATACTGTGTACAGATGCTGCGCCGTCTCACATGGGGTAAGGTATTCATAAGCATAGTTAAGCCTTTAGTATAATATTATATATTTTTTATTTTATATTATAATCATCAATTATAATAATAATTTTATATTTTAATGTCTAAGGTTGTTATTTAATAGTTATTTAAAATAATGATGAGTCTTTGTTACTTATTTGAAAAAATGAATAATATTAATAATTAATAACTTAATTGGTCATTATATTAACTTGACATTGCAAACAATTTAGCGTTATTAAAATAGTTAACGCAACGTAAATTTATTAGTTATTGTATCGTAATTTGACTTCTAATTGATTTTTTTTAAGAATTGTGAGGACGCGCTGTTGTTAAGGTATTCGTTAAAATAATTTCATGTATTAGTGATCGGACTATTTCATTCTACAAGACCTAGAAGTTATTACATGCGCACAAAATAAGTACGAGTATATAGCTGCCGATTTATCGCTATTGTAGAAAAATTGTGCTTCCGTACCTAGCACTATCACGATACCTAAAATACAATATTTTTTTGAATCAGCTATCGCAAGCTTTCGCAAGCCGACACGATTAACGTTTCTTATTGACTTACTACAGGACTACTGTCTCTTCAACATTCGGCGAGACCCCTTTAATTTATGCACTATCAAACTGTAATTAGACAAAAAAGCAAGGTGTGAAGCGGATAAAGGGTAGACTACAAGAGAGATTGTTTCTCATCTCTTCAATATTTTTTTATTAGAAAATGGGCAAAGGATCTTACAGATGATCCATAGGTACGTTGTGTAAGCTTCGTTGCTCAACATCGCACACAACATATTTTATACATTAAATTTTATCATATTATTGACAGATTTAACAAAACTTCAAGAGTTTTAGAGGTAACTTAAGTCTTACTCACTTTGTTTCAATGGTTTACTTGTAAAGGGCTTTTTTCTCCAGCATAACTTACTTATTCTAAACTGTTAACTGATTGTTTCCAGAGAGAGTCCTCTCCTTTTTATCCTTAATTTCAAAAACGGAAGCGGAAACGGACTTAGTTGCCGACGACCGATAAAAGTACTTTAGTTGACTGGCAGCTAAATTACTATAATATTAGACAGTCCAATAACTTATTCTAATTCAATAGTATATTTTAGAGATTGTAATATTTATTTATGCATTAAAACTAAATTAGCATTTAGTAGGACTAACTGTTGTTAACAGTTGTATACTAGAAATAAGTCAATTTATACCACAAACGTCGACAGTAAACAGCATTTCTGTTTTCTATTATTTAATGCAGTATCTATCTAAAATATATTGACAAAGAGGGGAAGACAGAAAACACATTTATTTGAATGCAGCGTGTACACAAAGAAAGATAGTATATTTACTGTAGAGAGTTAACGCCAGGCGCCGTTCACATCTCCGCGGGGATCGCAAACGTTGCGCAACCAACAAGCTTTCACCAAGTTTTAGACAAAACGTCGACGCTGTCATGTATTTATTTAATACACGAAACAGAATATCGTCAAAACGTAATTAAAAAAGCAATACAACCGGACGAATCAACAGATTCATAAAACATTTGTACATTTCCTGTTTATTAAATGAATTAAACAGTAACACATATCATTGTTTGCTATAAAATCTATATAATAAACAAAACAAAATACGATAAATAAGAAAAACAAACGTATTATATTATACTAGCGTACCCAGCCCACTTTGCCGGGCTAGATTTTGCTTTATTTTATTTAAACAATAAACTTACATCGTTAAATAATTTCAATCATTAATTTAACTCTCACATTATATTCAATTATTCATTTCTCTCCGTATTTCTCGAGTGGGTGAAGATCATTACCTACACCCATGTACATATCAATAAATACAATATCATTATTATAATTTATACAAAAACATATCTGGCTCAAGTTAATGTCAGAAATAAAAGTACGACGCATGGCTTGTTTGACAATTCAAAAAGAGGAGTGCTCCGATCGTCACCAAACCCTACAGGATTACTCCCCAGGTTAATCTGAAGATTTCTTGAAAGTTTCATTGAAATCGGTCCAGTCGTTTGGGAGCCTATGTGGAACAAACCCACACACTTTATCTTTTATATATATACGAATAGATTACTTAATACTTGAATAAATTGTTTATTGAGCATGCGTTACAAAACAACAAGTCTAACTACCATAAAAATCCAGATGTGCAACGACTTCTGTTAATGAGTCCGGGAAATACAATGATATTCGAGTAATGATACAAATTATTTATTTTCCTTTGACTTTACGTTTTATTGTAACATACGAGTAGAATACGTTGGCAAATAGAAATGACAATGCAGTCAACGCTCGCTGCGAAAACAACGTTCATATGTTAACTTAATTTAACAATAAACTCTCCAATCACACTGGTCAGTTACACGGAACGACAATAAACTGGCGAAAATCTGGCGGATTTATTTTTATTCCAGTTGGTAGTTTTAGCAATCTATAATCGATTTTTAAAATATATATACATTGTAAAATGAACGATGAGATTTATGCATAAGAATTATGAATGCATTTCTCCACTATCTCCGAACAATAATAGAGGGTCAACAGTTATATACGATGTAGAAGACCAATTAATATAAAGGTATATGCAAGTTCTACCTTATAACCCATATTAGCGGTGCAGACAGTAGATAGATTGGTCGCGGCTGACGCTTGAGGGATTAGCCCCGACGTAAAAATAGTTATTCCTAAAAAATCCGTTCCAAAACGGTACCCAAGACCAGGGGAGCAGTCGCCCCCTGCGCTGATAACCCGGGTAATGGGGTAACACCCCGAGGCCCGTACCTGCGAGGTTCCCGTGAACCTTGTAGATGACTCGACTGACTGACTGACTGACTGCAGACAGTAACTGAAATTGTTGCAATGCGCACTTTACCTCAATCTTATTGGGACTCACATATGACAGGTGACAGGTAGTCGGACATAATTTTACTAAGTAGAGAAGAAACCGTTCTAAGAAAAAGTTTTAAATCAAATTTATTTAATTCAATGTATATCTTCAACGAATAATTACCAGTTCAACGCACCTGCAGCTCCTTGGTATTGTCAGAAATTAAATTTTTAAAAGAAAATAATTATTATTGTAATCGATCTAATTATTAAAACGACTTTTTCAGCATAATAATTTCTTTTAATAAAAAACCAATATGAAAATATTTCCATCTTTACTTCAAATTATAGGGCGAAAATTAAAAAAAATGTTATAGTAAGGTAAGTTACAATAACCTAAGTTCAATCTAGCATATAAATAATGAAAGTGAAGCTCGAAGGGCCCGCAATTGAAAAGTTAGTGAAAGCTTTAGGCGTAGATAACGCCAGCGTTCCCAAAGGTGTTGTAAATAAAGCCTCTACACCAATATATATCTAATATTGTATACCCTTTGATAAGAAGTCATAATTGCGTCGACAGCAAAAAAAAAAACAATTCGTAGCAAATTTTGTTATAGACATTCATAATAAACATCCATCTATACAATAAATTAAATTGGAGTGTATTTTATTAATATTAAAACTTTCCAACCGGCTTCAATTTTGATGAATCTTTTTTCATTTGAAATGCTTCCCGTGTGGCTCCGTTTAAATTTGGTCCTGACAATGGCATCCATGAGAAAACCATACAAGTCTTAAATTTGTATCAAGTATGTGCGCCACAAATGGACAAATAAGTCAATATCACACCAACCGATTTCGATGATTAATTTTTTATTTGAATACATCCTGTATTTCAAGGGTAATTTGATAAGAGTTTGATTAGTATCTGATTAATTCTATTTCATAATTCAAATCAAATTCCTATTCGATGTTTTTTACTCGTATTATTACGTTACGTCCAACACGGACGGTAGATATACCAAAATAACCTTTTACAATTTTTGTCTGTCTGTCTGTTTGTTCCGGATAATCTCTGGAATTATTTGGATGACACTTTTACTGGCAGACAGTAGATGTAACAAGGAGCAACTTAGACTACTTTTATATTAGAAAAATGTAAAAATAATTTTTGATCACGGGTAACACCGCGGCGTGCAGCTTGTTCTAAATAAGCTTAAGCTTGTGCTAGGAAATGGTTCACATCAATAGTCAAATGGTGTGTTTAGACTTACGACCATGTTTCCCAGAACGCGTTAAACCTCTGGCTATTGACACTGGTTTTATTATTTTTGATAGAGAGAATATTTTTTTTTTTTATTTAAAAATCATGCAAACTAATTTTTACAAAAACTCTTAACATTATTGTTAATCTTTGCAAAATAAGCTTACGCTTGTAGCTTGTGCTAGCAGACAGTTCAGAGCTATCGGCCGGCTATATTATAACTTAAGTTATACCTTCACATTATAGAATAGACTGCTTTTAGAAAAACCAAAAATTGCGATAAAACATTTTGACTTGAGATCACATTACACGAGATAAAATTTGATTTACGAACCTAAAAAAACATTACAAAAAATTCGGCCATTTTTACTCCATTAACTTATTCTCCCTATCAAAAAACTTCGGGACGTAAATAATACAATTTCACGCTAGCCGATAAAACAACGGACTTATACTTTCCTAAAAGCCTTCTGTCAAACCGGATTATGTTCTTTTATATTTTATTTAACCGAAAAACATATATTTTAGGATTACGTAAGAAACTACGAAAGCCTTCCAAATTAATACTGTTTTGAATTCTAGTCGGTTGGAACCAATTAGCTTCCGCTTTTTTTCAACCGACTTCAAAAGGAGGAGGTTCTCAATTAGTCTTTTTTTATGTTTGTTACCTCAAAGCTTTCAACTGGGTGAATCAATTTTCATGATTCTTTTTTTATTTACATTCAAGCTGGTACTGGTGGTCCAATTCCTAAACTCCAAATTCTATTTCTGACACTGGGACCCATGAGAAAACCGTATAAATCTTTAATTTGCATCAAGTATGTGCGCCACAAATGGACGAATAACTCAATATCACGCCAAGGAATTTCCATGATTCATTTGACTTTAAAAGTAATTTGATGAAAGTTTGGTTATGTTCTAATTATGACATCGGACCTTCTCCTTTTAACTTGGTTAAGAATATGTATCTATACGGTATTTAAATAGGTAGTTGCGACTACCGTACAATTAATATATTCAATTTACGTTAGAACGGTATAAAAATCGGTCAACATCAACAATAAAAATTCTTATATATTTAATACATATACGTCGGCGAGCCTCGTCGGAGCAAACTATGTCGAACTAAACAAACTGTTGGGTATTGTGAAATACTTAGTTGTTTGTGTTGCTTTGTGTAGTAAATTGGTTTGACATTCTAACAATACAGTGGCCTTGTGTATTCACAAGTTAGTTTACATTTGAGCGGCTTATTCCGGGTAAAAGTAACCTTATTCTAATTCTTATTCCATACAAGTCACTTGATATGTGTACTTTTATATTCCTTCCATTGTTATTTTGTATTTGGGATACAGAAGCTTATGGTTTTGGACAAACCATTCTGTTATAAATATGCTTTAAAAATAGCAGCCTATACGTGTCCCACTGTTGGGCAGGCTTTGTCTGTAAAGAGCAAGGGTTTACCACGCAACCTGAGTGCAAACTTTGCTTTTTATTAACTCTGGTTGCTAGCGTACTATGCAACTGGAGGCGACACTGAGCTACCACGGCTTTTAGATAAAATGTATATCAGCCAAATTTTTAATATAAGACGAGACGAAGAAGAATTGAAGTTCGACATTCCGGTCTTTTGGTCGGGGGGTTGAGTCCAGTCGGCATGTTTCACACGTTCAATAAATAACATTACTTTAAAATTTGTGCCTGGTCTATGACGTTAGGCTCACCGAGTTCGAATGTGAGTCAAAGCACTTTCTACAGCAATCTTCATTGACAAAAACATCATGACGCCTAAGAAAAAAGTTTATTGACGTCGCTACAAGCTGAGTTTTAGAGTTTTAGTGCAATAAATGAATGTCCGCCGTTAACAAGCACTATGGAAACTCGTAAATACACCGGGTCTCGGATATCAGCCGCAGTAAATATGGATAAGGTTGGCTCTAAACTTTGTAAAATGTGGTTACGACGTACGACAACCGGCATTAAGGTTTTATTGAACATCCACTGGGGTCGGGAAACGTAATTTTATTTATGAACTCACAAAAACTGTTCATGATTTACCGCTCAGTACAGTTTCATCGCATCCAACTTACACTTTTGTTATAACGGCTGACATGATCATCATAATCCTGTGAATATCCAATGGAAGTAGGACTTCCCTAATGCCTTCCACCATTTACGATCCGCCGCCATCCGCATCCGGCCACTTCCAGGCCCCTATTCTTCTCTGTCTCCTTTCCAAGTGTTCCTCCGCCATCTAGCGTCAGTGACAGATATAGCCGGCACACTGCCACTTCAACTTCCTGTCTTTAAGCTTTGAGCTATATCGACTACCTTTATTTACCGTCGAATTTTTTCGTTTCGTATTCTATTCGTCGGTAATTTAAAATTACATTATTAAATTATCAAATAAAACGCCATGAAATCAGTAAAATTCGATTTATACCATTCTCTAGTTTAGTCATGTTTCATTCTTTTATGTTACAATAAAATGTACAATTAACACTTGTATTGACCTATTTAAATCCACAATACCTTCGTCAATGTCAAATAAGATTTAAACATTAAACTACCAAAGTAAGTCGGTTAATTGCCTTTCGCCAAATAGGTCGTCCTCTTAAACTATATATTTAATATTTCTATTGTTTCGCATTTACTTGGAGTAAACATATTTTGTATTTCTATTTGCATGAGTCTAAATCTTTCTATACATCGCTACGCATTAATAATTTTTACTAGCTTTTGGCGGTAAGACGCGGTTGGCATCCCGCGATACAAGACCCCTGAGACCTCTTTGCCAGCCCACATCAATGTCTTATTCTCCGCTTGCAGGCTTCTGGTATACTCTGTCAAGTCTCAGTCGAGTCAGTACGTCAAAGTCGTGTCTCAACACGCAAGGATGTGCTCTACCAGAGCACGGTGCAGAGGGGCTCCGATGCGTTCCACTTGAGATCCCGGAGCCCCTCGTCATGCACCGAGGAAGGGCCACTGGGGAAGTTTTAGTGGGTCAAACCCCACATAACCGCCACCCCAGAAGGCGGGGTATCTTTTTAAAGATTTCCTCCCCGTTAACAAAAAAAAAGGTTCAAATGTGATTTAATAACGTCGCTGATGACCCTGTACGCTACGTAAATATACCGACCGGTTCAACAATTGGTAGGCGACTGGGAAGAGACTGTCCTCTCCGTACACGCCCTGCGCTAAAACAAAAACAAAAATATTGCCTCACCGTCTTCCGTGAAATATGTTACAGCCAAATTTTAAATTTGCTGTATTCAACTATACCAAACAATATGAAATAGATTAAAATAATTGGTATAACATAACATATTTATTATATAAGTATTATAAAAGCAGTGATAACCGAGTGGATAACCGTTTCTACTTACGATCAGATGGTCGCGGGTTCGAATCCGAGTCGGTTTGTACCAATGAATTGAAATTATTTCAGCCGATTAAGCAGAAAAATTACTTGCTGAAAATTTGGTGTATGGCGATGGGCTTAAAAAGCTTGATGAAAAGCGGGTTACTTATCTCTGTCTGACATTATAAAACAAGGTTAAAAGCTAAACAAGTAATCTCTAGCGGGGTTAAAAGAACGTAAGTCTTTATTATTTTTTTAAAATTTCTAATTCAATTTCCAGTTAAAATATACTTTCAGTTTTCATTGTATATGCCTAATATAGTTAAGTCAGTTTTCATTACTTATGATTGATGTCGAGTACAGGCGAACCTGTGAGCTACGGTACCAATATTGACCTAAATGATATCACGTAGCGTTCTCACCAATTATTGCTCGATCCACAATTCATACTAGTAATATAGAAATATGTATTCAAATTATTAATAATAACAATAGTACGTGTGTGTATTGTAAAATAAGGTAGTTATGCAACTGCCAACCTTAGAGTTGTTAGCGTCTGAATATAATAAATTACTTTGTGAGCATAAATGGAGACGCTATGATTTCAATGTAATTCAAGATCAGCACTTTTGTGATTCCAACGGTGGCAGGTAGTCACAGCACATTCGTGTACGACGTCTACTTCTATCGACACGCGTTAGTTAAGTCAATTTAAGGTATTTTATTTGACATTCTGTTGTTAGTAATAAATCAGTTTTATTTTAAACTAATCTTTTTAAAAAAAACTTCCGAAGCTCACGTAAATTTAAGTATATAATACAGTCTTAGTCTAATAGTAAAGCGTTCGTCTAAGATCTCTTAAGAATTATAACGACATATACATAAAAGCTCTATATAATACTGCTATATCCGAATCGATAACCAAGCCATTGATTAGACTGTACTGTGGGTGATTTTCAGGCAGTGATTTTTGTACAGAGTTGAATTAATATTGCACAACATTTGCGCACATTAACGAATAAAATTCCTTTAAGAGCATGTAAGCATTCGATTATATAAGGGTTGGAATCCCAGTCGGCTTGCCTATATATGAATTACTGTTTCTTGGTTTTTAAGTACAAAAAAATCACAAAAAATATGTGCCCGGTTCATGACGATTGCTGCCCTGTCACATATGGTACAAACACAATAAGCTTGGTGAAAAGCGGACAGTAAAACCTTTTTTTTTTTTTTGTTTACGTGGAGGAAATCTTCAAAAAGATACCCCGCCTTCTGGGGGGAAGGCGGCGGTTATGTGGGGTTTTTACCCACTAAAACCTCCCCGGTGGCCCTTTCCTCGGTGCATGACGAGGGGCTCCGGGATCTCCGGTGGAACGCACCGGAGCCCCTCTGCACTGTGCTCAAGGAGAGCACGTCCCGGGGGGAGGAAGTTACTCCCTCCCCCCCTGTGCCCTCGCAGCGCAAGGCGACACGGGCCAGCCGATGTCGTCTTCTTCCCGGGTCCACCTTGGCGGACGACAAAGGCCCCCACCCTTGTCGCCCAGTGAACCCGAGGCCCCTTTTAGTCGCCTTCTACGACAGGCAGGGGATACCGTAGTCTTACTCTTAAGAGCCCAGAACTACAGGGCTGGGACAGTAAAACCTGTCTCTGTCTACCACGCTAGGATTAAATTAGAGCTTTAAGCTTTTTTTGTTTATCAATTTGATGTCTGAAATTAACCGAGCTTGATATTGGAAAAAATGTTTCAAAAGTTTCCTGAATCCTGTCTTAAAATATTTAACATTTCTTTAGCTAAATGAGATTCCTGAATTTCTAAATATTACTGACAAGAAATATTTGAAGACCACCAAATAAATTTGGAACGAAGTTTAAACAACTTTACAATTTCAATAATGAGTTTTGCTTAATAACATTTACTTTTCGCAATATAATAGAACTGAAATTATAAGACAATTTAAACTTATTTGCTCGTGTATTTTATACCTAGAAGGAAGTGCTTAGTACTTTACAGTTGCCTAAAAGAGATATATCCCTTGAGATATCAAGTTATAGTAAACAAAAAGCTCTACATCCTTTAAATCCGAAAGGGGTAAAGACGAATAACATTCACTGCCCTCGTCTCAACATGCGTCTTTTATACAGTAAGTCAAGTGATTTTATTTGTATGTAAAAAAAATCAAATTCATTTGCAAGAAACGCTCATGAGCCGACTGGGATTTGAACCATCGGACGTAGACCTTAAAATAGAATGGTTAGCCGTATATTTGTATATGTTTATAAGTCATAAGTGAATAGCAATTTGTAATTTTTTATTTCACAAAGCTATCAATGGCGAAATAAAAGGTACACTGCTACTAGAAAACATTCACATTAGAGTGCCTTTCATGTAACCCCTTAATACTAAGTCCACGTCGATTGACATTTTGTCTAATTCCAGCAAGGTCTTCCACACCTTACCGTGACACCTGTAATTGGCATACACAAGAGGACATAGCTTGTATACTTGTTTATAACTTCAATGTATGCTTGTGTAATGCTGTTGGTGTACCATATTAAATAAATAAATAGCCTGTCTTAAGTACGGTCTGCAAAATCTAACGTCATAAGTCCAAATCCACTATTCGACTATTAAACGTGAACCATCAAATTAAACAAGATTTAGATTTGCAATTTACAATCTTAAAAACAAAAATACGTATAATATGAACATGATTATAAAATTCCAAGAAATTTCCATCCTAATAATTCAAGGATTTCATTCAAATTTTAAAGGCAGTATTTAATTAGTTAAAGCTCACAACTGTAGAAGTCTTCCGACATAAAGCCCACTTTATTCGAGAGCCATATAAGAACAACAAGAAATCAAACAGTACAGGAAACCAGTACAAGAATTTTTGCGATATTAAAATATTAATTTTATTTCGATAATGATAATAAAAAAGTTACATCTTGTTGTCGGGGTGAATGTTCCTTTCTGAATTGTATAAGGATAAACAAAAATACATCTTTTTAGTACACATAGTAATCTAAAGAGATACAAGAGGTACTATGAAAGTACATCGTCCTAAATAAACAAGACAGAATTCTTCCTTGTTTCAGCGAACGAGATCCTACTGGTCCAATTACTCATGGAATCACAACCGTTGTTATATGATCTCGGTAAACAAAGGACCGAACAAAGTTAATGCAGTTTTTCTACAACTAAATAGGGAATTCAATAATAATACTTATTTATGAAATTAATAATTAATAATAATAACAAATAAAAAAAGTATATTCGCTACTGATGCCACTAACAACAACAACAAGAAAGATAAAACAACAAAAATATCATTATGACTCTGAATATAAAATAAAATCCAATACAACAACAAAATGGTAATTATTGTATCCGACTACACTGTAACACAATTGACATACATTATTATTTTTAACCTACTTCAAAGAAGGAGGTTCTTTATACATTTTTTTTATGTTTGTACACTCTTTTATTTGTCTGTAAGTATTTGGTTTCAATTAGATGACATATGAATTTTACAAAGGAATTCTCTTGGGTTTCGAAGATATAACAGGGAACTAAATTAAATTAATACATGCATACATATTATATTTAATGACAAATTTAGTACACATTTCAACATCAAAAAAGTGGTAATATCAATGGCTTCTACTATTACACGAAGGGGTCAATACAATAGTTAATTTGACCTCGCAATTAGCATACCAGCGTGAAGTTATATTTTTAATCGACTTCAAAAGGAGGAGGTTCTCAATTCGTCTGTATTTTTTTATGTTTGTTACCGCATTACTTCCGACTGGGTAGACCGATTTTGATGATTCTTTTTATAATTGAAAAGTGGTGCTTGCCGTGTGGTCCTATATTAATGTAATCCAATTCTGACAATGGGATCAACAATAAAACCATAAAAGTCCTTTATTTGCGCCAGTAATATACGAATAACTTTATATCACGCCAACCGATTTTAATGATTCATTTTTTATTGGAAAACATGTAGTTTGATGAGAGTTTGGTTAGATTCTGATTAATTCTATTTCGTAATATTTCTACGATAATTCGAAAATACAAAAAGGCGCCCGCGCGTTTCGTTTAACGATTGATTCGATTTGAAGTCGGTTTTTGTTTACAATTCCTACCTTTAGTAGATATAAGCAACTGCGATAACTTTACATCCGGGGAGCCCACTCGGTTGCTTCCTCTTCAAAATAGGCATCAAAGGATCCATTTAGGTACACGTTGCCTATATATTTTAGTATACTCTTGACAAATAATTTCAATGCAAAGGAACCCCTCGTATTGCATTAAGCGTTCTTTTAGCGTTTTAATTTTACTCATTGCTTTGTACACGAATTTACAACAGCAATAAGATCCAAAGTGTATTCGCTTTCACCAGACATGAAAGCAAATATTCTGCTTTACAATTTAAACGTCCTTTAAAAACATCAAACAATAACTTCCACGTCTCACTTTAAGATGAGAGATGCGACGCTATGTGTATTTTTTTATTAAAAATAAGATATACCAGTAAACTTTAATTTACCCATAGCCTTATAGCCAAACAAACGACATAGAATAATTGATATCCATATCTATAACAATAAATCCACTGTTTGACTATTGCCGTCAACCATACTCTAGCTTATTTCCGTATAGTTAAAAAATGTTAACTAAATTTGTGCGCGTTATGTTGTTTAAAATAAAGGACCAGAACCAAGCTACCGCCATGAAGTAAGTTCTGTATGTGCCGTTAATGATAAAAGCGTTACTGGAGTTTCTTCGGCCACTATTCTCTCAGCGCCAACGCTTCCTGAAGCAACTTAAATGTCATCCTAGCATCCAAAAAAGGATGGACTTACCATCCTTTTATAGTCGATGTTCCGTGCGTCCGTATGAAGCAATTTGAGTTGCCAGCCTCAGTGTTTCCGTCCGACGTACGACGTGGGAGCCTTCAAGAGTAGAGTGAATAGGCACTTACTAAACTAGCGCGTACCATCTTTCGACTGTATCACCACTTAACACCAGGTGGGATCATGGTCAAGCGCTAATTTACACGCATAAAAAAATCCTTGCTTTCTAAGATGTCCAAATCCAAATGTGAACGGCGTTAATGACGATGATACCTGCCTCTGATTTCGGCCTAACCTCGGCAAAAGTGATGTTTTGGAACTCTTATTTAATGACCCGTACCGTGAAACTCTTAGATATGCCTTCCAGTAGCATAGTAGAAAGTGACTACTACGGACTAAGAACGACTCTCTTATTTGTGAATCCTTACGCCCGCATTGAATATACACTGTGGTGGAAGTTGTCGAAAGTAGCAGCAGGTACCTATCCCTTCAGAGCTCGCTTTAGATCTAAAGGATCTACGCCCTTGCTCAAAAGCGCATCATACTCTTGTGCAAAAAAGATTTTAGATATCAGTTCACTGCGGCGTCAAATCCAGCAGTACCGATACTGTTTAACAAAAAGATGTCCACATCCATTTGCTGTATAAAGAATTTTGACCCAAAATCCTTTATACAGTAAACTAACTACAAAAATGTATCTAAACGTATATAATTTCAAATAAACACCAGGTTTTAATTGAAGCGACAATTTGATTTAAAATATTAACATTTATTTCAAATTGTTTTTAATGGAAATGAATTCGGATAATTACATTTAACAGATTGTAAGCACCACTTAACCCCAAATCCTCTAAAAGTTAAAATTATTTTAGAGGACCTGTAGCTTAATTTTTGAATTTTTAGAAGATATAATTTAAATGTACATTTCTACTTCATAACGAAATTAAATGAAATAATTAATGCAAATTCCATTTGATATTATTGACTTTATGTATACTGATTATGACCAAATGAAACCATTCCCTAGTATCAGTATGTTTCCACTCTGTATAACTTTAACCGTAGCAATTAACATAAGATATTTTACGTTGGCAGAGATAAAGCGTTTGTCGGATTAGTGACATACTATAAGGAGCTACAATCGGAATACTCGTAACACTCTCTCAAGTATATGTAGATATATGTTTGAACCACCTTGCATATTGGAAGCTGCTTGTCCAAGTCAACAAAAGTGAGTGTATTTTATCTAAAATGCAGGGATGTAATTTAAGCTCAATCTGTAGCAATCCTGCTAATGAAGACATCACATATCTATCTCATTTACCACGCAACTTAGGTGAGACCGAATTGAATGCAACTTTACGTTGTAAGCCGTAATATCTTAGGGTGGTCACCATATTGGAGACGTTTACGACGTAAAAGGGTAGTTACGGATTACCCAAATCCTATGATTTTGTATGCGCATATGTCTGTCAATTGAGACCAAAGACGGTGCAGATATGTTTAGGAGACAAGAGAGGAATAAAGTTGAATATTTATCCACTTCACTTACCGCACCAAATACATAAAGCCACTATTTCATATTAATACGGAACGCTATGGTTGTGGTATTGATTTGGAGCATGATGTCATCGTAATACATCACGAACACCATTGTGATGTAGGTGATATGACAGTGTCACATCCAGAGAACTATGTTTTAAAGACATTTCCCAATCCTCTTGTTATATTCATACTGAAACTTGACATCTAATATGGATAAACGAGAAAGAATAAGTGCGTATTTCTCGATCAACAAATTATTTCAGTCGTATTAAAACATTCATAATGCTCCTACTTTCCAGGATCTATCTGTGGAGCTCACTGATCGTCTTCAGTTATTGGGTATTGAAATCTCACCGACCCTAAACTATGGACAATTCATCGAGTCTAAGGCTAAGATAGCTGCAAAAAAACTTGGGATCTTGGTCAAGGTGCAACCGTACTTCTCTGCGGGACAGCTTTTAACACTTTATAAAACTCAGGTCCGGTCGTGTGTAGAATACTGCTGTCACATTTGGGCAAGCGCTGCTAAATGCCATGCCTCGCAGCTATGGACTTGTGGAAGGAAGGGCTAAGAGGTTATTTGGTGACGCAGCTGAAACCAATCTGCTCAATCTTGAGCACAGGCGTAAGGTAGCTAGCCTTTCGGTTTTCTACAGATTGCATTTTGGAGAGTGTGCTCAGGTACTACATGATCTAATTCCCCCATCTCCTTTCCACCATCGGACTTCTAGACGCACTGCGGGATTTCATCCTTTTGTTGTGAAAATCCCTCAAACCGGAAGGAAGCGCTTTGCTTCGTCTTTCATTCTTCGTAAAAGCTTCGGCAAAGGACTGGAATAGTTTGCCCGCGTCTGTCTTTCCTTCCGATTACAATGTGCGTATTTTCAAGAGTATAGTGAATAAGCATTTACTAAGCTAGTGCGCCTTACCATCCAGGACTGCATTTCCCTCAACATCAAGTGGATTCGTAGTCAAGCACTTGCTTAGAAAGTATTAAAAAATCAAATCACACTTTGACATTTTACAATTAACGGTATCTTGGCAGTTTCATAGCCTCCATTTGTGATATATTCAAATTCATTGTGTCAGTAATTATTTATTTTTGGAATAAATGAATTTATATTTGAAATTAAACTTTCACATTTATTCAAATTGTTACATGTTCTTACTTTGCTGTTTATCTCGTGGTATGCAAATAGTTCAAAGCGAATTCAGTCCACAGATAATTTAATATAATACAGTCTGCAGACTCCGAGAGGTCAAAGTTTTATTCTGCCTTAGATGCTTTTAAATACGTATAAATTAAATCTGTTTATAATGGATTTTTAACTGACATAACCTTATAAATTTGGCATCAATTGAAGTTTGTCTATATAAAGTGAATATAGGAATAGAATTAATTAATTAATCTAATTTCAGCAGAAAATAATAATTATTTAGTTTATACGAATCAATTATCCAAGGAGTCAAGGATGATCCAGCACCTGGTATAACTAGTGCACCGTGCCACACCAGAGACGTTTGTTTTGTTAACGTGTCGCGTAGCGGGCAGAATATCGCGTAGCGGGGAGAATGTCACGTACCGCGGAGAATGTCGCGTAGCGGGGAGAATGTCACGTACCGCGTAGAATGTCGCGTAGCGGGGAGAATCGGATGTTCCGTTATGTGTAGGTGGTGGGAAGCGCTCTTACTAAAGTCATACGACGGCTTCTATATCGTCATGTATAAAATCGGTTTAGTTAATGTTCAACTGTACGTGATTTGCGTATTGAATAGAATAAAAAATTATTGTACACAAGAGAAAGAAACAAAACAATAATAAAACGTAAAACATAAAAAGAACTATAACAAAAAAATAAAATTAACTGCCGAAAAGAAGTTGGCATATACTGCCGATTAAAAAACTGCCGAAAAGAAGTTGGCATATACTGTGCTACAAACAGCACAGGCTAAGCCAGAAAACCAATTTCCAGAAACTTTCAAAAAGCGGACACTATACGGTTGTGTGTAAAATAATATGGATAAATATGTTTCATACATATCTATTTTTCTGTCTACCCTTAATATGACAAGCATAATCATATATCTAATTAGTTATTGTATAAACAGTTTATTAGATTTAATACACTGTTATGTAACATTTTGGACTTTTTTCTCTCAGACAGATCAAGTAAACTAAATCTTAAATCTAAATACCTCCTGCTGAGACCTTTTTGAGGGTTTAATATTACAAGCAACCCCTTCTGTTTCATTAATATCAAATTACATACCTTTTGTTATAAGGTCCGGGCAACTAGTTACTGTAAAGTTTCCAGTGTCTTGTTAAGCAAAATAACACTTACCGGTTGTTATTATCCAATTACTCGTACAAGCGACTTACGAGGAGCGTTTTTGAAAGACGTTCATTTATTCAAAGTTTATTGCCAGTTATTTATGAAGATACAATTGGAGGATATCTTTTTTATATTTTCCCTCTGTCGGCCTGATGCGTGGCAAGTTTATGTAAAAAATAGTTTTTATTGTAAAAAATAAAATTAGATTATGTTCATGTTAGCTCAGTTGCCGGGCGGTCACCTCAAGTTGGAGTGTAAGTTATATATAGCAATGATTTTTTTGTCACAATTTTAAGTACTCCTTTACCACTCACTCTCGGAAAATATCGTTAGAAAATGTTGTTAAACATTATTGAAAATGTGAAGTCAGTCAATCAGCACTGGGGCCGCGTAACGGACTATGCCCTTATACTCTCTTCACAGAGATGGCCTAACAGTAGGACATATACTTAGGATTAATTTTTAATCTAAATCTAAATCGCCACGCTTACTTGTTGTTTTTAAATATAGGGTGAAGTCCCTCTAAACCATTAAAACATGTGTTTACATTTCCCCGCGTATAAAACCTTATTCTCTTTTCTATAATTTATAAAAAAAACATTTCCTTAGACCTTGTAATATTTTACAAATTCCTTGACTTGACCGCAACTCGTCCCGGTGTTAAATGAACACAAACAGGTGGTTTAAACTCTAAACTACAATGAAACTGTTCAAATTAGTTAACAATATCAATAGAACTATAGACTATAAGGCCACTATAAACTTCGGTCACCGCATCGAAGTAAGTGAGATAAGTTTTATACATTAAATAATGCAAACTACGAAGAGTTTCTGAATAATATTGTAACTTATATCCCAAGGGAAGTTTAAAGAAATCCTCTCTCTATTCAAGACTCAAGCGTGTCTTAACAGACTTCAGACGTAAATTAGATTTTACGATATATATATATATATATATATTTGTTAAAGTATAGTAAATATGGTATATATATATATATATATTTGAAAGTATATATATTTATTTAAACCAAATAAAACGTATACAGAAAGACGAACTTAGTTCCTAAAGGCAAAGGCAGATAAAAAACTATAGAAACATATAATAAGAGTCCTTATAATATAACCCACGCGTGCTAGACAGTGACAGCTTTCACTATCCGCCTTTCAACAAGTTTGTTAGATCACATATATGACAAGAAGTGAGCCCATACAGCGGGCACAAATTTTTAGCAAGTGATTTGTGTGCAAGCCGGCTGGGATTCGAACCGGAGACAATCAAGATCGTAGATCAGACATGAGGGACCGACACTAGAGAGAGAAATAAACATAATATGTTTTTCAGATTTTTTTTTAAATAATTTTGTGGAATTTGTTTTACATCTGATCTTTTCATTTCGCATCTTTTTCTATATCACGCCTCTCCCTTCGTGTTTTGTGTGCCGTATTTCCTTTTCCTTGTATCAGTTTTCGTGTTACATGTTTGGCGTTTCGTGTTTCCCGTTTCGTGTTTGTAGATTGTTGGAAGGTCTATGTTCAATAGAAACTGAAGAGCTGAGTTGATTAATTGTACACTAGATAAAATATATATTTATCTTTTTATATATACAATTGAGAAAAACCAACTATGAAACGCAACGCTCAGTTTTTAGTTGAATCATAATATTAATACGTGTAGGAAAAACTTTGCGCCCCTTCTTACGTAACTTGAAATTTCCCACACCTATACTATATTGTACTAACAATATATTTTTTAATTATGCATACAAAATACATTAAATCAATAAAAACATTACAGACCATACGTTTGATACATAAACATATGGTGGTTATATGGTTGCTTGGCAACGGTTAAGTAACTATGATAAATTAAAAATAAGTGATTTCAATGCTCTCATTTCTGTATTAAAGTCAAATTCCCTTCCAGAGGGCGACCACTAGTAACTATAATATTTACGATCAAAAATCAATACTGACTTCAAATCTAATCAAACGTTAAATACTCTCAAAGGCGCCCTTTTTGAATTCCCGAATTATTGTAAGAATATTAGAATAGAATTGAATAGTAATAGTAGTAAAATATAATTAATCATAATCTAACTAAACTCTCATAAAATTACTCTTGAAGTCTTCCTTTCCAATAAAGGATAAATCAGCGAAATCGGTTGACATGATAGTGAGTTATAATAATGGAAATGGGGCCATTTGGGAAGCACTAGCATTCAAACGAACTACATGATCTAATTCATCCATCCCCTTTCCACCATCGGACTTCTAGACGCACTGCGGGATTTCATCCTTTTGTTGTGAACATCCCTCAAACCCGAACGAAGCGATTTGCTTCGTCTTTCATTCCTCGTACAGCAAAGGACTGGAATCATTTGCCCGCGTCTGTCTTTCCTTCCGATTACAATGTGGGTATTTTCACGAGTAGAGTGAATAGGCATTTACTAAGCTAGTGCGCCTAACCATCCAGGACTGCATTTCCACTTAACATCAGGTGGGATCGTAGTCAAGCACTTGCTTAGAAATTATAAAAAAAAATTGAATTATCAAAATCGGTTCACCCAGTCCAAAGTCGTTCTTTGAAGTCGGTTGAATATATAACTATTATTTTAAAGGTAATTATTTTTTATAAACAAAAGGTGCAAACGAATTTACTGCCCGTATGCTGTATTGTAATCTGTTTTACCACTTTACACCTATGACAAAACTTTTTAAATTTGATAATTTGTCTTTTGTCCGAGAAAGAGAGCTCAACGTCATAAACACACGTTAGTTTTAAGAAATCTAATGTAAGATCCTTACATCTATAAGTCGTTTAATCACGGATTTATTTAATTGTCTTTTGTCGTGGACACTGAGCTCAAAGTTCTAAACACACGCTAAGATTTAAGAAATCCAATCTAAGATTCTTACATCTATAAATATGTTTCATAATTTATCACGATCATAACAACTATCTCCCTCCATGGACATCCATACATGTTCGCGAACAACCAGAGATGATTAACGGGGGAGCAGCTGTTTGATTTGTCTCCCCTATAATAAAAAAAATCATGTAATAGTTTTCTGGCAATTAGATGAAATTACATTTTGAAAGTCAATTAATTGTGTATTTTATGTCTTCCAGTAAAGATAAGCTTAATTCCTGTCGTAAATGTTTAGTGCCTTATTTACGTCGTTTTAATGATTGCCTAAAATGTGAAGTGCTGATTAAATTTTCCATTGTTCTATTCAAGTAGTCTAAGCCCTTAACTAGGTGTACGAAAGTGAGCAAAAGCATAGTGGCAGCATCAGTAGGGGACGGCCTAGGCGAATTTATATTGCAACAGATTGGTGACATACTTAAAAACTACCCAGAAGTACTCTAAAACAACGATTGTTTATACGCAAGTGTATGGATGTGAATGAAGCAATAGAACCAATATCTTAATTAGTGCAAAAATATGTAAGAGGAATGCAATCGAAATCCTAAAATATATATGTTTAAAACTATAGCGAATATTTGAATTGCGTATTATCTACTCTATGTATTTGTTGGTCTGCTGATGCGACTTACCCCTACGACTCTAAGGCGGTTACTGAGAGAGCACGATAAATATGAACTTTTCCGAAAAATTAGGAAGGAAAATCTTTTCTCACTATATCTATACAAATATCCGCATCAAGTACAGTCAAGCACTTTCTTTTAAAGGAAAAAAAAATCATTTCATTTTATGATGCATCATAATGCATTTTGTGAATTCTAATCAAATGTACGAAGTAAATAAATAGAATCTAATGGTTAGTGTTGTGTTGCATGTCCTAATTATATTTTTAGCCAGTGATATCAATTAAATCAAATATAAAATCAACTACGTACTTCAAGACACAGTGGGCTCGTGTTCGTAGATCAGAACTAGAGCCAATTTTTATTAGCCAACAAAAGTCAGATTGTAACTGGAACTATCAACAATGGCATTTCAATACAAATGCCTTAGTTCCGTGATCTTTTTTTAAATCACAATTAAACCGCGATAAATTTGGTCCAATCAACCCACACCATCTGATCAAATCAGAATGGCGAATCTTTTCTAGAGTACCGTACCGTCCCGTAACTACAGACGTTGAACTTATCTGTTAAGGTTAAAGAAGTATCGTAGCTTATGTGTCCAATTACATAATTCGAATAAAAAAATCAGCTTGTCGAATTTTACACTCTAAATATTATTCTTGTTTGAGTTACAATATAATATTATGATTTAATGTTCTCGAGGGGCTTACGGAGAAAGCCTTTCGTTACTTGAGAGTCAACCACGTGTTGTTAAGCTTCTCACGAAATCGGGTATATTTGAGGAAAAAGCGTTGAAACATGGAATATTATTAAATTAAACGGAGTTAATTAATTAACTAAGAAATTAATTTAAACCCTAATAAAAACCTATTATCATGGCTTGGGCCTAGGAGAGTAATATAATAGTTCAAAAAAACATCGTTATTATCATCATCATCATCAGTTGGTACCAACCTAGTGGAAATAGGCCTTCTCTGATGCTTTCTACCTCATTAGGTCGTCGGTCCATCTGGAGGGAGGTCGCCCTACGCTTCTCCGAGCCGCGCACGGCCTTCATTCTTAGACTTTCCTTACCCATCTGCCATTACTTGCTGATTTTGAAGAGTCTACTGCCTTTGTTCTCCGATTTTTTTCGTTTTGGATGTTTTCTGTCTCTGTTTGTACCTTTACTCTAATGATTAACGATACTTAAAATAAAAATAATTTCTCTCATTTGATTCGTATTTGCGAAAATATTACAAAATTCGTAATTCTCCCAATTAGAACAAAACAGCGTGGGCGGCTAAATGGTAATTAATTACCGCAATTATCTGTTACGCTTATTGCCGCAAGATGGATAAAAGATAGGAGGAAGAACAAATTTTCGAAATAAAATCAGATTTACGAATTATCTCGCTTTTAATTAATATTAAATAAAACTCCGGCCATTCTGTATAATTTTCCGTTTTCGTCGTAGCGAGTAAAATATGATTGTATTTGTTTTATGGATTTATATTGTGTTCTCTTATGATTTTCAACGGTCTTGTGTCTTACTTTATTTGTTTTTTTAATGAAAAGAAAGAAACGTGACAGCTTAGTGGTTACGGAGTTCGCCACGATTTGATAGTCGCGGCGTTGGAACCCCAGCCATCTAGAAAATTTGTGCTCGGTGTATAGCGATGGGCTCACCATTACATTGGGCCTAATAAGCTTGGTGAAAAGTGGACAATGAAACCTGTCTCTGTCCACGCCTGGGGTAAAAGAACGTGAGAGCTTATTTTGAATGAGAACATTTATTTGGCGTTTACTGAAAAATAGAAATATCACAGATTCTATCACGATCTCTTCTTATAAAATCTTATAAAAGTAGTTTTATGTAATAAGTTATATTTGCGTAAATATGAGATCTGTAATCATTAAATATTTCGTTGTTTACGTAAAAAGGAACACTCGATTATAAAGCAATTATTAATTATAAATCCTGTGGTGCTTCGCCGAGCGTGGTTATTGAAGAAAATAATTAGTTTGCTGTCACAGGATGTTTCATCGGAAGATCGGACGGCGGACTGGAATTTTGCGTTAGCTTATATAATTTGTTGAGAACTTCACAAATTTTTATTTTAAACATTTTAAAAACGTGACATTATTGTTATTATCCAATTTATACATCTATTCCTCTGTAAAATATCTTAAGTCATATATATAAATATAGAATAGATCGTCTTACGATATATTTTTTGGGTGGTTCCTTGCAAGGGTCGTCCGGATAGACGACTTGTAAGAATACACATTTATAAAGATGGAAGTTGACTTTAATGTCAAAGAAAAACACTCATACCTTCGATCAATTTCAATGAATATGCTTTATTGCACGACAAACAATTACTAATTAACAATACATCACAGAAATATTATATTTTGATATCATAATTATCAGTCTGCAACAGTCCACTGCTAGACATAGGCCTCTCCAAAAGCATGCCAATGAGCACGTTCCTCGGCCACTCTCATCCATCTCCTGCCAGCCATTCATCGCCGCCCCACTAGTCTTAGAGTGTTCCACGCTTTTGCCTTGACGCGGTCTTCACTCAAGAACTCATTTCGTCCAAAGGCTATCCCTTCTACGACTGATATAGCCAGGCCATTGCCACTTCTATTTGCTTATTTGGTGGGCTATGTCAGATTCGATCGATTTTGATATATCACGATAGACATATTTTTTTAACTAATTAACTTTTTAACTAATAGACAGCGTAACGAAATATTTTAACGAATACCGTCACAATGGTGCGTCCTCATAATCTTTATACAATTTTTTTTTATTTATTATCAATTGCATGTGCAATGGGCGTTCGTTAAGATTACTAAGGGCGATTTCATTTAGATAACATTTGGATGGCTGTAAGTGGGTATGTGTTTATATTTAGGCTTTCACTTAAGCATTCAAAGACATATGGATGTGCAACAAACGGGGACGTGTGACAGAACTATGAAAAATGAAACTACGTGATATCTGCCTACCTCTTTTGGTCAAAAGCATGAGTGATTTTATTTATTTTTTATAATTTTAAAAATATATAATTCGAAGAATATTTCAGAATATAAGTAAAAAAGTATTGAGGAAGAAGTCCCTCTACCAAAACCTGTAATTGAAACTTAAATGTAAATATGGTTAGAAAATTCGTATCTGTGCTCATTATCTAGTCGACGCACACGTTTACGAGGCACTCGTCCCTCGAGAGTGGCTGCGTTGTAAATTCTGTTACCTGAGCCCGGTCTTAGGTCGACTTATACCAGATATATGCAGAAAGGAAATCTTATTCATTTAGCAAACACTTTTATTTTTAACTGACTTCAAAAAGAGGAGGGTCTCGATTCGATTCGATTTTCAGGGCATCCGAGCGTATTAACGTTTGATTCGATAACAGTCAATACTGCTAAAAACCGGTGAGAGCCAAGTGGTACAAAAGATTGCGATCATACGTACAGTAGTTACCCTAGGATACGGATATTCGTGTATATAGAACCGCGGATATACAATGTGTATGAACTTGGGCAAGACCTACAAAAGGACAGCAATAATAAAAAATTAAAAACACGGCTACTAAGTGCCTACGCTACTGAATATTGTAGATAAATAAGGTATGTATATGATTCATTATGGCGTGTAGTATGTATTAATTTTCAATTTAATTTAATTTTTTTTTAAAGAATTCTAGAAATATTCCGTTTTTTTAAAAAAATATATATCACTAACAATCTTGTTAACCATTCCAACTAAGTTTAGGCTTGTGCTAGGAGATGGTTCACGTCAATAGTCGAATGGTGGATTCGAACCTACGACTTTACGATTCGCTGACCGTACGCTAAACCATTAGGCTATTGACGCTTCTTGTATGTTATGTATAGTGGATCGATTTATGGGTGCAGTTTTCGCCAATAAACTGCTCTAGCAGTTTGACGAAACAATTTATGTTGTAATATAAATAAATCTATTTAGTGAATAAATAAAAAAAATATATGTGTAACTATCCCCTATTTAGCACGAGTGGTGAGCTTATTACCGTAACTCGCGAGGAAAACTACTTGTCCTAATAATTGTTAGAATTTGTTACGATTACCGTCAAGTAAACATAACACCTTATCATTATGGTATTACCAGTACTTATACTTATTAATATGACGCTAGGTAAGGACCACAACGCACGAATTCGGTATGTGGATATTAGGATTCCCCGTTGGGGACAGGCATTCAGGTTCATGTGCGGAATGTTTATCGTTGCTCCATCATTGCCATCGTGCATTTTTTCTCCCCATTATTACGAGATTTCTTCTCTGATCTTATAATTGCTTGAAATGTACTATTTTATTACAGAAACTTTGTTGTATTTATTAAATAATTTTCTTTACAATTAATAACCGTTATATTTACTCAAATAGACCACATGTACTATCTAATCTTTATTTATTAATGGATAGTTTTTATATAACTTAAAAATAATCTTCTAAAAATTGCTAAAAACATCTCCGCATGACACCAACTTTTACAGCAATTCATTTACTGTACGCGCTGTCTGTCTGTGGAACTCTCTTCCTGTGGCCATTAGGAAATCACAGACGATAAATACTTTTAAAATCTAAGTTAAAAAGTTTTTCTTAGACAAGTCCACCTAACATCATTTGTACTGTTATGATATATATGTAAATATATTATATGTAATACTTTTTATACACGTTTTGTCTTTTCATAATATATATTTTGAAATGTATATATTTATACCTATATTATATGTATGTATGTTTGTATGTAAATATTTATTATCAGTATTTAAGTATATCTTTTTATAAACTCCCGCCGCTTCTTTTTATTATTCCTCTCCATCGAAAGGTTGCCTGGAACAGATCGCTTTTAGCGATTAGGTCGGCCGCTGTTTATGTTTTTTAATTATATTTTCTTTTTTTATTATTTTATAAATAAATAAATATTTAATTGCACTGAATTCCATGGATTCCCGTCTCGGGACAAAAAATTGATTGATGACCAAGATTTACATTAAGACAGTCTTGAGCACCGGCGCAAGGCTGACAGTTTCGGTGTTTCACAGACTACATTTTGGAGAGTGTGCACAGGAATTACACGAGTTAATTCCCCCACCCTACCTTAGGACGTCTAGACATTCGGCGGATCTCCAGCCTTTCCTGTAGTCGATATTTCGCGCATCCGAACCGATCAAATATACGTGAAGGCTTGTTGTCATTTATTTTTAATGTCTTGTAGAATATTGCCACCAAAACAATCTAATTAAGTTGACGGAAGATTTTATGTGAAGCCAAGAAAATGTTTCAAATAAATTGGATACGATATGCAGATATTGAGATATCTTATTCTTATTATCTTTTCATAATTCTTGAGTAGTCCTCGTTCTTTTTAACCGACTTAAAGACAAAAAAAGATGATATTTTAATGTTCCTTACCTCATAACCCGTACTTTACAAATCAATTTTTATAAAATATATGTTTTTTTTATATATTTGTAAGAGGTCTCGTTTTTGCTTTTATTGTCACCGGACAGTAGATTCCCAAGATATAATAGGGAACTCCTGGAAACCAAATACCATCACCAAAAACCAATCTTCTTAATCTTGCATAATTTTGGAAATTTAAGAGAGCGTCCCTGCATCGCACTAACGTTTACAATTTTCAGTAAGTACCTTTATTTTACTTTTACTTAATTTAGATTTTTAATGTAGATTTGATTTGAAGTCGATTATGCTTTTTCTTTAAAAAAAAATACCTGAATACGACAATGAAAGTTGTGAATAACAAGGAAACAAATCTCACCAAACAAAATTAGTTTCTCAAAAAAACACACTACAAATTTAAATGTACGTGAAACTTAACACGTCACAATAAATGCCCGAATGCCTAACTTTTCCTAGAAAGCTAACAAGCTGCAACCCGTAAAGTTCGTATTTATGTTGTGAACGGCGGTAGCTACAGACGTTACGTAGACGTACGGCAGGTTAGTATTTTATGCCCATGCGCCAATCCTCTTATAAAAATAAAGCAGGTGATATTAGACAAGGAATATCTATCTTCGAAGACGTACCCATCACTTACAATCAAGTGGGATATGAACTTCTGAGACGTTAAACAGATTAGACTAAGTAAACCAATATGCGATATTAATCTCATGAAATCAGCGCACAAACTTTTGAAGAGTAATTTACATAACGAGACAGCAATCAGTCGCCGAGTAAATACTCTGTCAAATTGTTTACGATAATATTATATTCGTACTGCATGATGTTGTGAGTCACACAAGTAAGTAAATTAAACCTGATCGAGCCATAGTTTGACCCTTTCGGGAATCCTCAAGATGCTATACAATAGATAGAATTAATAATTACGGAATAGACGTAGGCACTTTTATAAAGAAGCTTAGGTTCCATATGCGACAGAATGTGAGCCCATACCACTACAATTTTTTCTAAAGAAAGCTAGCGATATTTCTTTTTCAGAAATATTACTAACATTCTTGTTAATCATTTCAACTAAGCTTAAGCTTGTGCTAGGAGATGGTTCACGTTAATAGTGGTGGTGGAATCGACCTTAACGATTGACGCTTAATTTTAATTGAAGACGCTTAGATTGCAATAGGATAATGGTTGTGCATCGGAAACCGAAATACTATGTATACGTTTTTAATATACCATAATACAGGTAATGGATTAATGATTTTTTTCAAAACAATGCGAACAATATTTTTTATTTAGCAATTATAACTAACATTCTTGTTTACCATTTGCTAGGAGATGATGCACATACGACCTTACGATTCACAGAACGTACCCTACACTACGCGACTATTGACACTTGAAATGTATGAATGAAGGTAGACTAAGATCAACTAATGTTATTGTGACAAGCAATTTGTAATCCAAGGCGATATAATTCGCACACAGAACATGATCAGCGACGCTAAGTAAACTTGGGGTTAATTTGAATATATGTCGCTTACATACTGACATGCGTACATAATTAATAAGAACAATGTTAGTTGATGTGTGAACATGATAACTGGGAAGTTATACTTGTTGATAAAGATATTTAATAAAAACATTATATATCACCAGTCGTATCATAAAATAATAATAAGAACACAGCTATGGTACAATGAACTAATAACGTCCTGTCTCCTGAATTAGGAAATCCTGTATTATAAAAAACAGTACCCTCCGTTATGTTGCAATAGTGCACAAATTAGACAGATTTATTTAATTATAATAATTTATATATAAATATTGTGTGTGTATGTGTGTGTGGTGTGTGTGTCTCATAATATAGTGGTAGTGGTGATCATAATATAAATCCTTGAACCAGTTGTTTAAATGTATTCTATTAATTTTTATGTGTTTGTTAATAATACTATAAAGACGTGGTATATAATATAACAAACATATTTAGAACTATATAACCCTTAATATATATAAGTACCGATTTATTGGTGCCGGCACCTTGCACTTTGTTTATCCTTTATTAATAAATTAACAATAAATATACTAATACATATATCATAGTTCCGACGATATTGATTGGTAATGTCGCGTTACTAGGTTTTCGAAGTCTCACGATCATATCAGATCGTAGTCACCATTAAAGTTGCCGCGGGAGCCACCGCCCGCTTATGTCTAGCAGAGCGATTCCTACAACCGTATACAATGTACTGAATTACGAGTTTTGACTTGATCGATCCATCTAGCTGGTGAATAGCCTTCGGATAATACACTGATGCGCTTCGTAGTCTGTTTGCTAAGTAAGTCTCCAATCCTTTCCCTCAATCCAGTCTCTCTTTGACTAGAATTGTCCGCGTTTCTACTGCATACAAGATAGGGAATACCAGGGGTCTTATGTAATCTAATCTTGGTTCTGATGAAACAATTCCTCGTTTTATTAACATGTGTAAACAACATGTTAAAATAATATTAAAATTTATAAACATATATTTATTCAATTTTTATCGCCCACGTCGATTCCGAAAGCGCTCGTAATTCATTCATATCTTGTCCAATCGAAGTTTATTGTGTGTACCGTTCCTAACGAATTTCATGCAAAAAATACATAAAAACATTTCCACGTACAGCAATCCCATTACGTTTAGATTCCTATCTGGTAATATGTTTCTTTAAGTCGACTGAATGAATAAACAAACGTAATATTGCCAAAAGTATTTTTAAATATAGGCTTTCATGACCGTACGGAGCCTAATGGGCTAATAGATATTGGTCACTTATATTATATACAGATATTTCTTCTTTTCAATCATACCGTTATTGCTGAGGATCTTAACCACGTATAGACAGCCTCCATCATTTGAATGGTCATGAGTGGAGTGGACCGCACGCTGCATGCATTGCAGGTCTTTCCTGAAAACGTCCGTCCTCTATTTTACTTAATATGATCTGCTTTGAAGACCGAATAATGTATCCCAAGAAGCTGAGAGCTCTTCGGATATCCGTGTGGTAATTTACGGATATTTAACTCTATCTTAACTTTTTCTTTTTATTAAGAAACGCAACGTACCACTTGATATTAAGTAGATGAGCAGCAGATACTTAGACGATATTTATAAAGGGAGTGGGTTCCGCACAACAGATGATTCCACTATCTCGTTATACATAAAAGAAAATTACATATAACACGGATAGACTTGCCATCTATGGACATTGTTCAACATAATATATACTGCGTTCAACTATCAAGCATACCTTTTTGTTCAACTTACTTCTCCTTAGCTTAGTGAATTAAAAAAACATGTTATAGTGATACACAGTAATATTAAAAAAAATAAGCTCTCATGTCCTTTTAACTCTAGTGGAGCATACAGAGACAGCTATTAACCAAGCAGGTCAACAAGAATGTTAGTAATATTTCTGAAAATAAAAAAATAAATATAGCTTTAAAAAAATATATAGGTCTTAGATGAGACAATTTTTTTTGTACTTAAACAATGGCAATTCGTTGGTGCAAGCCGAATAGGATACGATCTACGACCATCAGATCGTATGCCGTTTAGCCTTTAGTCTATCACTGCTATCTTATATTTATTGAAGCAAAATAACGTTTTATTGTATTAAAATTATGTTACGTCGTAATAACTGTTTTCTACGCTCATCTTTCATTTAATTTGCATAACGTCAACATAATCACCAGGAAATCTGATGTTAATTTGAATAAATTTCACGGTTCAAGCTCTATCTTGTATACATAATTCATTAAATCAATAGGTATTAGTACAAATGGAACCAGTTTGGATTAAATAGACATTTCAAGATTACAGGTGCTCTAACGTGAGATTAACATTAAGTCAGCAGACTACAAGAGAGACATTACTAAATTAGATTAGTTATAAATTTTATTTTTCAATCGACTTCAAATAGGAGCAGGTTTTCTATTCGTCTGTATTTTTTTTCCTTTTTAATAAAGGTTTTACAATTCTTAAAGCTTTCCGTCACATTTAAATTCGGTTCTATTCTGACAGTGACATCTAAAGAAGAATCAAGTATGTGCGCCATAAATAAATGGATAACACAATATCACGTCGACAGTTTTCTATGATTCGTTTTTTATTTGAAAGTATGCACTTTAAGAGTAGTTTGATGTCAGTTTGGTTATGTCCTGATTAATTCAATTACGTAATACTCCTACAATCATTCGGAAATACAAAGTGGGCGTCCGTTTGTAATAGCATTTATCGTTTTATTTGAAGTCGGTTTTTGTTTTTGCTCGTAAATACTTGTTGAAGTCGGTTGAAAGAAAACATAACCTAAAAGAGGCCTTATCACTATGCGATCTCTTCCAGGCAACACTGTAGAAGAGGAGAGGTAAAATAAATAGCAGCGTAATAAGAAAAGTCAAGAATAAAAAAATAAATAAAAACAGCAAAAACTAAATTGTGATAATTTAGAACTCTGAAGCCACGATAGGATTAGGCTGGATTTTTTATAAAATACAGCTTCTGTCTTAATTGTTTTGATTCCTACATTAAGTTACAAATTACGAGTATTGCTCAATGGTAATTATGACTGAGGCCTCCGTAATTCTGGATGTAGCACGCTTCCATAATGAAGTTCGAGAACTTTACCGCCTTGTAAAAAGCAGGCGTTACATAAACGTCTTGGAAATTTAAACTGCTTTATACAAGTATAATGAACGTATAACAATGGGCAATAAAAATTACGAAACTCATTCACTTTAACGATTATTGAAATCCCGAAGGGAGAAGGAAATTTATTCGCGTTATTTACACGCCCAACTACGCCGAATCTCTTTCGGCATAAGAAAAATGTACTCATGTAAATTATTACCATTTTAGTCTATATTTATGAAGAAGTGGGAGTGGAAGAGCTGTGGTCAGTGTCGGGGCGGTTGCCTCAAGCTCCATAGTACCCAAGCAATCCGAGTTCGATCCGTGGTGGCCGAATCAATAAATTTGCTTGTTGTAATTTTAAGTGCTGATTAACCACGCGCTCGGCGGTGAAGGAAAACGTTGTGAAGAAATCCATGCATCCATTCATGTGTCAAAAATTTTCTAAGACATGATTAGTTAATTTTAATTTAAAATTTAGTTTATTTTACTATTTGTGTTTTTGTAGTTATCATTTAATATTGTCACTCGCCATTAATACGAGTACATTGCATACAGTCTTCACCTATAACTGCGATGGCATTAACCTTACAACTTTTATGTAAGGTTAACTTGTATGTATATAATACATATTCCAAAATTAATTTGTCGTAAGTTTAGTTCCATTTGAGCCATTTGAGGTCGGTAATTAAACGGGGAATCTCCGTCATTAGAATTATAAACATTAATCATATTGCCTATGTTCGCTTCACTGGAATAGAACGTTAACACGTTATGATATATTTCAATGACAAACTAAATAACGCTTCAGATGCCGTAAAGGTTATCAGAGATTTTTGATATTTTTCCGCCCTGTAGTTCTGGGCTCTCAAGAATAAGACTACGGTATCCCCTGCCTGTCGTAGAAGGCAACTAAAAGGGGCCTCGGTTTCACTGGGCGATAACGGTGGAGGGGGGCCTTTGTCGTCCGCCAAGGTGGACCCGGGAAGAATGCGACACCGGCAGGCCCGTGTCGCCTCGCACTGCGAGGGCACAGGGGGAGTGCCGCCCTCCTCCCTCCGGGACGTGCTCTCCCAAGAGCACAGGGCAGAGGGGCACCGGTGCGTTGCTCTGGAAATCCCGGAGCCCCCATGCACGGAGAAAGGGCCGCCGGAGAGGTTTTAGTGGGTAAAAACCCCACATAACCTCGCATTTCCCCCAGAAGGCGGGGTATCTTAAATTGTTGTTAAAGATACTACCCGTATCACCCGTTTTGTTCAAGATCCCCGAAAAAAAATTTCTTCTTAGGATAATATCTTGTCCTTCTTATCCTTCTCATCCTTCCCTCCCTTCTCATCACCCTTCTCTTCTCATCCTTCTTATCCTTCTCACCCTTCTTATCCTTCTTATCCCTTTTTTAATTCAAATTGCTTTGCGTTACAAATGTTCATTTGATATAGAGATATTTATAAAATGAAAACTTGTTAGCAGAATAAAACTTGTTCACTCTTTTACTTGTTCTATTGTTCTACAAAGTTTTTCTAAAAGCCGCAGGTAGCGCCTACAAGCCTATACGGCTTGTCAATCGTTTATTTTTGAAAATCATTGAGGGAGGCCTATGTCCTGCAGTGGGATGTCTTGTGGCTTGATTTATGATTTTGATGATGATGATGATGATTTTACAATGGACTACCACTGTCACTACAATGTTGTTACATAATGGTAATCGCGCACATTAACTCATCTTCCAAATATTCCCATACATTTCATTCAATATTAAATAATCTTTAAATTGAAAAACAATCAAAAATTAAGTTTTTAGATTCGTTTAGATCTATGGCAGTAGTGAAAATTCAGTGATAGTAGACTTAGGGTCCAGCTATTATGTTCATGGGGCAGTGTACACTTAGTATTACATTTTTATTTATATATACTTACTAAGCAAGTGGTTCACCACCATAAGCGTCGTGTTCATTTGCCCCCTTTTCTGTTAACAAAACCACAAAAAATAGAAGTAAAATTCCAAGTGGCAGATAATTGTTTTATCTGCAAGCTGGTCTTTAATCGTCCGACCGAGTACGCCGCGTCACTGTTAGAGAGAAAACTAATTCATTTATCACCGAGTCGTTCAGAGGAGAGATTCACTTATTATCTAGAAGAAGGACGGAAGTAATTAATGAATTTCACAAAAATGCATATCTAGGAAATTTGAAAAAATTCTGCATGTTCCAATAGTTTTAAATTAAACGTTTTTTTATGAAACTGTGTTTTTGAAAAGTGTACAAAAAAACTGCTATAATGCCAAAAAAGCATTCTCTGCCAGTCCACCTTGGCGTTGTATAGTAGTATAGTAATTTATAGATACACATTCATAAATAAACATATATAATTATAAATAAATTAAAAACATAACCAAAATAATTATATATAACATTAAATAGATACATATGTATTCTACGTTCGGACGTTTAGACACTCGGCGGGTCTCCACCCTTTTATAGTCAATGTTTCGCTCGTCCGAACGAAGCGATTTGAGTCATCGTTCATCGTGCGTACAGCAAAGGAGTGGAATAAGTTGCCGGCATCAGTCTTTCCGTCCAAGTACGACATGGGAGCCTTCAAGAGTAGAGTGAATAGGCACTTACTAAACTAGCGCGTACCATCTTTCGACTATATCACCACTTAACACCAGGTGGGATCATGGTCAAGCGCTAGTTTATACGCATAAATAAAAAAATATATGTAACTATTCACATCAAAATATAGATGGACAGAATAAGGTAAATTTATAATGGACATATATTCCAAGTTATTGTGTTAAAGACAAAAAAATCTGTTTAACAGATATATTAAGATTATTATTTTCAGTGAAATGAAGACAACAGTCATTAGAATTTTTTTTAACTTTCTAAGCAAGTGCTTGACTACGATCCCACCTGATGTTAAGTGGAAATGTAGTCCTAGATGGTAAAAGCGATAGTTTAGTAATTGCCTATTCATGTAGGAAGGAAAGATAGACGCGAGAAAACCAAAACTATTCCAGTCCCTTGCTGTTCGAACAATGAAAGCGCTTCTTTTGGGTTTGAGGGATGTTCACAACAAAGGATGAAATCCTGCAATGCGTCTTGAAGTCCGATGGTGGAACGGGGATGGGGGAATTAGATCATATAGTTCCTGAGCACACTTTCCAACATGCAATCTGTAGAAAACCGAAAGGCTAGCTACCTTACGCCTGTGCTCAAGACTAAGCAGATTGTTTTCAGCTGCGTCATCAAATATTTTTTCACTATGGATTTATTATATACAAAAAGAGGTTAACAATTTTACCGTTCTTTGTTCCTTCTATAACAATCTTAACAATAATATGATACGTAAGAATACGGAATTATTCTGCATTCATCATGACTGGTGGTCTATATTTGGTAGCAATTCATCATCACTCATTCAATATACATTAGATGTATAATGGTGTGGATATTTTAAATCCTTTTAATTTTTTTATAATATATTCAAACATATAAAACCCTTTAAAAAGTCATTTGATTGATTACTTATTTAATGTAACCTATAAAACTTTTACTCTAGCAACCCGTGTCAAAAATTGGGTCGATCCATTTTGGCCTAAAACTTTTTGGTGATCGGATTTTATTAATTTGCTTTTTTACACATTTCGGGTTACTACCTAGAGGCTAATATAATATATTCTTAATTTTACGTTTACACCTTGGGTTGAATTGATAGAGAATGCAACTATGGCATTAAATCCGCCTTTGTGAACTATCGTTAAAGGTGTTACGATAATTATCTCCCTCTCTAGTATCGGTTCCTCATGTCTAAGTATCATGGTCACCATCAAGGACGCATCTGAAGCGTATGATCTGCCTCCACCTGCTTCTTTCTTACGAGTCTCTTACAATAGAGTAGAAGTCTTTCATCTCATCGGATCACCTCGTTGGTGAACGGCCTCGAGGTCTTTTTCAAAGGGTTAGGCAGAGATAATGAATTTTTATCTTGCGCGGTCTTTCTAGTTTTTATAATGTTATAAGTTATTTCATTAATTGACAGTAAATCCTCCTTAATAACAATTAAATAAAAAAGAGAAATAACAAAAAAATATATCATAATATTTTTACACGATTTTAACACATTATTGTAATTTACATTATTGTAAAATATGTTTCGTCTTGTGGGACAACTGGCCGTAAAACTGTGCTCAACTTCAAAATGAAAGAAAATTATATTCGTACAAAATAATGTTATGCTATAGTTACTTATTTAATATAATATTAATTTAATATAATATTCTTATTGCACATATTTTTATTGATTTTTTTTTAATTTACAAAATTATTAAACTATTATTTGTGCAATGATAGTTGTAGTGTAACAAATACATAGGGTACGAATTTTAGGAAGTGATTATTTTGTAGAAAAGAAACCGATAAATAACAAGTTGACTAAGCTTCGTCGAATCCACCACCATACTGACCATTATCACAATTATATATATATAAGTAATATTATAATATTAAGTACTCAAAAAAACACGCAGGGTAAACAATAAGGGTTAAAGGCCGTGAGGCCATAATATTTATTTTAGCTAAATTAATAACATATAAAAAGGTCTGAATAAAAGACGTTGGAAGGGTCGCTTATAGATATGCTTTCTTTTTCAAACAAAGCCTACATTTATTTCATAGTCAGCACACGATTCTACGCAGCACTTGTCCCGGGAGACGAGGGCATAATAAATAGCGCCACCTGAGCTCCGGGACTGTCCCGCATGCAAATAAAATATTCACTCATATTCATACAACATTTCATAGCAATCCTTGAGACTCTAAGCTGAATATTTCTCTAAGTTCATCTGACAGAAATCTAGATAGTTGTCGTAGAATCATAGGTACTGTTCGACTATTGACGGGAATCATTTGCCCAGCCAATGACTCTATACGTCTGTACATATAAATAAACTGAGAGTGTTTATTTTTACAATTAAAATAAGAACTTTTACTATATGCATGTAAATATATAGGCGGTACATATACCAAAATAACATTTTTTAAAATTTTTGTCTGTCTCTCTGTTTGTTTCTAATCTCTGGAACGGCTGGACCGATTTTGACGGGATTTTAATTGGCAGATAGCTGATGAGCAGATGTAACAAGGAATAACTTAGACTCATCAAAATTCTACGCAAACCAAATCGAGAGCACAACTTAAAAATACACAAATAAAAAAAATAAAATTGTGAATTTGTTAGCATTTTAAATTGTAGCCTACAAAAAATACAAGGGATTTCAAAATCCTCGCGCGGCCATGATCATTGATGCTATAAATTGGTCGAAACTTCGAGAATACAGATAAGATTAAATTGTGGTAAAATACGAAATTTAGAGAAGATTTAAGAGAAAAAAATAGTTTTATACAATGAGTGATATTCGCGTAAATATCAAGCCAGCATTTTTAATTTAAAAATTCGGTCCTTATCGGCTTACTCCAATATCGGCTTTAAAGGCACAATTGTGGAAGTACCAGAATCTCAGAGAATACCTTCGTGAAGTAGTATATTACGTTATATATATAAATCAATCCGGTGAAGCAGTCAAAGCCAGCTTCTCTGGCAAATCTGTGTAGTTTGTCATGAAATATATATATATATACTACACGTCTGCAACGCGGCTTTATTTCAGATCAGCAGACTTCACATCTGTCTCAAACATCCATTTATCTTCACGATGTAACCTTAACCGCTGAACATATGGCAAATCAAAACATATAATTGCAATCGATAATGAACTCCGATTGTATTTACATCTACAGAGCAAGCTTCGGACTTAAATTAAGATGAGAATATAATTTCTTAGTTGAATGGTAACCCTTAAAAAAGTAAAAGAAGTGAATATTTCTCCAGTTAATTAAGTGCGAGTGTTGCTAACATTCTTTACGTTTCTTCTCACGTACCTGGTGGAGAGTTTCGAAATTAGTTAAGTTAAAGTACGGTTACTTATATAGAGATTCAACTTAAATTAAACAAGGACGGCATAGTTTTGTGGAAGTAAGAAATCATAACAGAATTTAAAAATGAATTTTAAAATCTTCACTGCAAGTACAACTTGCAATGTCTAATTACCCCATTCCCGTTTCGAAGTGAAATTTTTTCCCGACTTTAAGATGCACTGTTGATTTTATTTTATTTAACGTGCAACCAAAAAGCTATCCCTTTTTCCGAATTAAGAAGTGCCGTGAAAGACATAATAAAGACCTCGTCTAAAATAATTTAAAAACAACGTGGCAATAAGATTAATTTTTTTTACAATTAGTTATAGTTAATGAATAAAATTTTCAGATTGTGTTTAAAAGGGCCTATCTAGATATTTAAGTCTTTGTTTTCAAATTATCAATCAAACTACGCCATTGTTTAGTAACTTCATACTTTACGCCTCCGATCATTAATAAAATTGTTTCAAAGTTTTATAAAACAGAAAATGCCGCAACAAGTTTCGCAATCGTCAATTTAGTATTTCCCGGAAATTTATTTGCTTACAATTCGTATTTTATCCCAACAAAAGCTTGTTAATTTAGGATAAAATTGAGCTTTAATAAGGTACGTGTTAAGAATATAGGTATAATTTAGTTAGGTTTTTGTACGTGCTTTTGCAGACTTTCACGTGTACTCTCGAAACTGGGCGTCAAATATTTTTGTTATGAAATTTTGTAAAAGTGGTATTTTTAAAATAATACTTCATAGAGAAATTAATATATAAGATCAGCCCCGTAGTTTTGGGCTCGTAGAATAAGGCTACGGTATCCCGTGCCTGTCGTAGAAGTCGACTAAAAGTGGCCTCGGATTCACGGGGCGACAAAGGGGCTTTTGTCGTCCGCTGCAACGACATTGGCTGGTTCATGTCGCCTTGCCCTGCGAGGGTGCTTGGGGAGGGATTAACATGCTGTGTGCTGCACAGCATAATGCCGAGAAGCTCCGGTGCGTTTCACTGGAAATCCCGGGGCCCCTCGCCATGCACAGAGGAAGGGCCACGGGGGCATTTCAGTGAGTAGGAACCTCACATAACCGCGCTTTCCCCAGAAGGCAGGGTATCTTCATAGAGATTTCCCCGTTAACAAATAAAGGTTTGAAGAGGGATAATAAACTCTGGCGTTGGAAGACGCTAGTTTAACTCCACCCTTAATAATCATCAGCCGTAGAAGATCATTACTGCACAAATGCCTCCTCCAACGTCCCCTCCATAGGCCTCCCGCAATCATTCTCAAAAGGACCGATTGTAAGCGGTTTGCATCCATCCTGCGGCTTTTATGAGGTCGCAAACCAGTGGTCACTGGTCATCATTAGAGATTTAATGCAAATTTTTGATACGATTAAAAAATGTTTAAAACCAAAGCAAAAAAAAAATTAAAGCAATTATTTGCAATACGCGGATTATAGAGAGAAGCCCGAATGGAATTTTCATGTAAGTGTTTTTAAAAGCTCAGCCAACGGACAATGATTGAAAATGGAGTGCGATTGTATAGTGCTTTATATGATGGAAACCCTCTCTACTTTTTACAAAAAATAATGTGGGATATTAAAATTTCATGATGCAAGTGATAGTGCGCCTCACCATCCAGTTCTGCATTTCCACTTAATACCAGGCGGGATCCTGGTAATCATAAAAAAGATATATTTTATGACGAACTCGTGACTGTTTTAAATCGTTTTTTTATACAACTTTATTGTAAGCATTATAAAACTGATATACAGCTTAGTAACCAGCTTATAAAATTCAATATTTCAGTGTACACGTAGCTAATTAAGTCTACAATTTATATTTTTGGTAAAACTAAAATATAATCCAATTTGTTAAAAATTAGAAGTTGTTCATTGGTTTTTATAATTGATACGTCAATAAAAGGCATGCGTTAGCAACTGACTGATTTATTCAAGTTGAGAACCAGATACCCTCCACCACATTATTATCTCTAATGTAGGGTAAGACGTTACATCTCTCCCCACTAAAACATTGCCATACATTTACAAATTTACTATTCCTAACTTATTACTAATACATCTTACTCATACATAACATCTTTACGTTCAGCCCGAGTAAGCGCACGCAATGCTCGAGCTGACGTCGGCAGTAACAACGCCTCCGGCACTGGCTGCAGCGACCACTGCTCGGACCGCGCCTTTGGCGGCGCCACCGTTTCAAATGCTCGTCCCGCTGGATGTGTCAATACATGTATCACCCTCGGCGCCCTTATTTTCCTCGGGTGCATTCAACTTAACGGCTTTCTGTTCTAGCGCGGAGGCGGCGGCACTCGTGCGCGACAAGGAATAACGATTTTTCGTCGGAACTACTTGATCGATATGCCTCCGCCACTCGACCCCATTACCTAAGCCCACTTTGTATGACACCGGTCCAGTCTTTTTGATAACAGTGGCTTCAGCCCACTTGCTCTCCCCCGTCCTATAGTCGCGCGCGAGTACCGAGTCCCCTGCGCGCAGTTCCCTGAGGGTGCCGCCGGTGCGCGACGCCTGGAGCTCCTGCCTGGCGCGCACCGCGGCCGCCACGTCTGGTCGTAGCGCATCCATCCGGCTGCGCAACCGACGCCCCTGCAATGCCACGGCGGGCGACACGCCCGTCGTGGCGTCTCTAATTTCGATATTTGAAAAGAAACTTACTAAGAGCCGTTCTAATATCTTCACCTTCGTACAAGGCTCTTTTAATGGCTTTTTTAATTGTTTTGACGGCATTCTCTGCTGCGCCATTGCCCTGAGGTCGATAAGGGGCCGAGGTACTGTGCTTAATACAGTTATTTTCACAAAAAGACTTAAATTCGTGAGAAGCGAACGGTGGTCCATTATCTGTTACGACCTGCGATGGTAAACCGAATCTTGCAAAGATGCTTCTAAAAACATTTATCGTGGAGGTTGCATTCGTACTTCGCATCGGGATGGCTTCGATCCATTTGGAGGGCGCGTCTACCAAGATTAAATAGCGCGTGCCTCCGCAGTCCGCGAAGTCAGCGTGTATGCGCTGCCACGGATGCAGTGGGAACTCCCAGGGATGCAAGTGCGCGCGCGGCGGCGCGTCCAGTACCGTCCGGCACGCGGCACACGACCTACACGTCTCCTCGATGTCCCGGTCTAAACTACCCCAGTATACGTAGTTCCGCGATAAGCTTTTCTACAGTTGGAATCCCATTTCCAGCCGATATCCTTTTTTAGTAAGTAATGCAAGGGTTGTAATAAAGTACTTAAATTCGGAAGAAATTTCCCGTAATAATTTAACATTCCTAGAAAACTTTTAAGCTGACTTACATTTTTAGGCGCAGGCGCGCTGGAGATGGCTTCCAACTTAACTGGATCTGGTCGCAATCCATCCTTGCTAATAATGAAGCCTAGGTATTTTACATTGTCTTGTAAAAATTTACATTTACTCAGTTTGACCGTGAGACCCATGTGGCGCAACCGTTCGAGTACAGCTCTTAAGTTTTTAATATGTTCTAATCTGTTCGCGCCTGTAACACAAATGTCGTCCAAAAAAACGACGCACCCCTCTACCCCGCGCAGCGTTTCCTCCATCAGCTTTTGAAACTTCTCCGGGATACACGACAAGCCGTACGGTGTACGGCGATATGCAAACGTGCCTAATTTGTCACAAAAAACTTCCGGAAACTCATCGCACAATTGGTTCACGAATCCGTCATCCGTAATTTCATTAAGTTGAATCTGAGTCATTTCTAAAGAACGCATCCACTCTCGACCTAACAAAGGACGTGCGCCGCCTTTAATAATATACAAACGCAACGCTTTTTGCCTTTTGTTACCAAAACGAACGTCTACCTCAATGTAACCAAGAGACTCGATTCGTGAACCAGAGTAGCCACGCAGAATTAAATTATCGCATTTTATTTTTCTATATGGAAACATACTATGATACAACTCTTCGCTTATAGCAGAAATACGACTACCAGTGTCCATTTCACACTTGACCATCTTGTTATCAATCGACAAATTAATGAAGTACGGTTTGTTACCTCGGGCTGTCACTTTAATGTTGTACACACCGTCGTCCGACCCTTCACTTACAAAGTTGTGTCGGTATCCACTATCGCGCACCTTTTTACACATCACTTTTATGTGTCCTCGCTGACCACACTCGTCACAATTGTAAGCTTTGAACCGACACCTGTCAGCCGTGTGCGCCTTACCGCAGCGCCAACAAGCGCGCGCGCGGGGTCTCGCGGCGTCCGCGCCGCCGCCCCCCGCCGTCTCGGCCGCTCGCGGAGGGCGCGCGCGCCGCACGGCCCGTGCGCCGTCGCCGCGCGCGAAGTGCAGGCCCTCGCCCGCCTCGCCCCCCGCTGCTCCCGAGCCGGAGTCCGTTGCTGCCGCCCTGCTGGAGCCGCTTACCTCTGCATGTTTTTCTGCCGCTTCTAAAGCGAACGCAGGCTCCACTGCCTCTTTGTATTGGATTTTTCTTTCCGCAAAATTCTGGCCCGCATCGCATCATTAGCCAGACCTGACACGAATTGGTCGCGCAGATTCTCTTCCATCGACATGCATGTGTTGCACCTGCCGAAGTTACACGTAGCCGCCAGATGTTTCAAGGCTTGTAGATAATCAGTGAGCGATTCTCCTGGCCGCTGGCGCCGTAGCCTGAATACGTGGCGCTCTGCGATCTCGGAACGTTGTGGTTCTAAGTGTTCCGTTACTAACCTTACTAATTCCTCGTACGTTTTATCTTCCGGGAAGTACGGAGCACACAGGTCGCACATCAACGTGTAAGTTTCTTCACCCACCGCCGATATCAACAAAGATACTTTTAGCGCTTCACTTATTTCATTTAGTATAATATACTGGTTGATACGACGAATATACGCCGGCCACTGTTTCGAACTTAAATTAAATGGTTCGATTTTCCCGATCGGCATTTTTGTGCAACTTTAACACGATAAAATCACGAATTACAAAAAAAAATCCCACTCGTCGCCAGTGATACGTCAATAAAAGGCATGCGTTAGCAACTGACTGATTTATTCAAGTTGAGAACCAGATACCCTCCACCACATTATTATCTCTAATGTAGGGTAAGACGTTACAATAATGAAAGGTAAGCTCTTATATGTTTTACTTTCCTTGTTTCTCGCTTTTTCTCGTAATTATATCAAACAATTTATATATTTTAGCTACGGAGGACATTGTTTACGATAGAAATTGTGAGTGCAATTTGTTTTTAATTTTTAATGTCTGCGCAGATGAAGTCGTGGATATTAGCTATTATAATACATTTGTACTCAATGTATAGCGATAGACTCATGGCCTGTCACTTGCTGAAAAACGAATGCTGTCTCTCTCTCCCTATCTCTGTCTGTGTACCCCGCTGAATTAAAAGATCGTGAGATCTTACTTTATGTTACAATACAAAAATATAATACTTAACACCACAGAAAAATAACTTATATCAAAGTTAAGTACGAATTCTTCGTGCCACATTTTCAACTTATTCACCATTCCATTCAGTTTTCGTTTTAAGTTTGGCACCCTACTGGAATTTTTATCTCATGCATGCAATTTCGGAACCACTCTCTGTGTGTTCGATGTTGTACGAATTTATTGTTCCGTTCTGTATAGCAGATAGTAGTGTAAAGAAAAGAGATAAATTGTTATTTAGGTTATTTGAACCCTTTTATATTGTACTAGCTGCGCCCCGCGGTGTTATTGATTAAAAACTATTTATTTAAATTTCCTAAGCTAAAATTTGCCTAAGTTACTCCTGTTACATCACCTCTATACCAGTGTAAATCCCGTCAAAACACCGGACATCGGTCCAGAACAGACAAGAAAAATTTTAAAAATATATTTTGGTACATTCATTATATAGGTACATGTAGCAAAAAGCGGTTAATTTAATATTACAGACACTCCAATTTTATTTATTTATATATATATTGTGTAACATTTAATGACAAAACAAGGTACATCAAACTGTTTTTATAATGATGGCGTAGTAAAAGTGTAAAATTATCCTTGTAAGGAGGGAGAGAAATTATAGCGCGTAATTAATGTGGCATCATCGCCAGGTAACATTAATATTACCATAAAATTAACATTCAAGCACACTTTACACTACCTAATGTGTTAACGTACATCCCGCATGAGGCAACCGTGTCTCTTCTTAGGTAACTAAGTTTTAATTAGTACCTGCTAATTAAAACTTACTCGCGTCCCTGTTTAACGTGCTCTGGAAGACGCGAACCTTATCGCGATATTAAAACATGGAGTTTATTGCAATGATAGAAACTTCTGATATTATAATATTTACGTAAACCATCTCCTAGCACAAGCTTAAGCTTTGTTGGAATAGTTATACCCTACCACAGGCGCAGGGCGAGATGGTGAATGCTAATGCGACCCCATCTCGCCCCATCACAGGGAAGGACTGCTCACCATGGAAGGTTTTAGTCGGGGGCCTGTAGTAGACCGAGCCGGACATAGCTTGCCCGCTCGCTTTCGCGTATGAATAACAGCATTTCCTCCCATAAGAACACACACAAAACAACACAGTTAACAAAAATGTTAGTCATATTTATGAAAAATATTTTTATTATATTGTCAACAATTTTACACAAAAAAAATATTTACGATATTATTAACATTAGGACTATTTTTTTAAAACATTAAGTATAAAGTAATATTTTTTATGACAAACTAAACAGATTGGCCAGAGAAGCTGGCCTTGACTGCTTCACCGGATTGAGAGGTCGCTTAGCCTGAACCTCTATCGCTAGTAACTCCACACAAGGGTCCCCCCGGTGAGTGGTAACCTCGGCTTGGAGGGTTACTAGCACCCAGGTGCTATTTCACGGATAATCTAAGGGACATTCAAAAAGCTAAACTAACTTTGAGTGCCACTTCGGGTATATAAAGTAACATGTTTCTTTGTTATATCTTTGTGTTCACAACTGCATAAATGACGTGCGGCCGACGCAGCAAACCGAAAAATAAGTTATCAATTTTAAAAAATTGCCGAAAATGAAATAGAGATGTACTCTAGCTCAACAATTGTTAAAATCAATCTTAACCTCGACTCGACTATTCTAAAGCCGAAAACCAATATAAATTGAACACAGTCTAGATTTTTTTGCGTACTTAGTTAACGTTTTGCTCCAAATTTATCTAAATAATTATATGAGAGTAGATTTAAAATATATAAACTATTACCCGGGACGGTGGATCACTTAGGTCACGGGTCGATGAAGAACGCAGTTAACTACGCGTCATAGAGTGAACTGCAGGACACATTTGAACATCGACATTTCGAACGCACATTACGGTTTGTGGAGAAATATCCAGGACCACTCCTGTCTGAGGGCCGGCTGTTAAAATAAATTAATCACACTGTTCCTAAGCTATAGAGAGAGAAGCGTGTGGCGCGGCACGAGATTGTGGTTAAGATTGGTTTTCTTTTACGACCCTTTACCACCACCTACATGTGGATTGGGGGGTGCAATAGAGATAATAAATCCGATCCGAATCCCGTCTATCGTTGCTACATATGTATATCTTTCTCCATCTGCTGGAATAATTGGCGGATTTCCGTTGGTGTAACGTAACGTGCATGGCCACCACTCACACACCAGATGTGTGCGCGAGGTGCGTTTTGCGTGTTGTTGTTTATCTCAACTTTGTCCGTTTAAATATACATGTAAAGATCCATCGATCGCATTGTGTGATACATTATCACGTTACGATAATGTTAAACAATGGGCCGACGATATGTGTATATACTGCTATGTGCTCAGATCTTCGTTAGCGAGACAACTGTGTGATAAAAACTGCTATGTGCTCAGATCTTCGTTGGCGAGACAACTGTGTGATAAAAACTGCTATGTGCTCAGATCTTCGTTAGCGAGACAACTGTGTGATAAAAACTGCTATGTGCTCAGATCTTCGTTGGCGAGACAACTGTGTGATAAAAACTGCTATGTGCTCAGATCTTCGTTGGCGAGACAACTGTGTGATAAAAACTGCTATGTGCTCAGATCTTCGTTAGCGAGACAACTGTGTGATAAAAACTGCTATGTGCTCAGATCTTCGTTGGCGAGACAACTGTGTGATAAAAACTGCTATGTGCTCAGATCTTCGTTAGCGAGACAACTGTGTGATAAAAACTGCTATGTGCTCAGATCTTCGTTAGCGAGACAACTGTGTGATAAAAACTGCTATGTGCTCAGATCTTCGTTGGCGAGACAACTGTGTGATAAAAACTGCTATGTGCTCAGATCTTCGTTAGCGAGACAACTGTGTGATAAAAACTGCTATGTGCTCAGATCTTCGTTAGCGAGACAACTGTGTGATAAAAACTGCTATGTGCTCAGATCTTCGTTAGCGAGACAACTGTGTGATAAAAACTGCTATGTGCTCAGATCTTCGTTAGCGAGACAACTGTGTGATAAAAACTGCTATGTGCTCAGATCTTCGTTAGCGAGACAACTGTGTGATAAAAACTGCTATGTGCTCAGATCTTCGTTGGCGAGACAACTGTGTGATAAAAACTGCTATGTGCTCAGATCTTCGTTAGCGAGACAACTGTGTGATAAAAACTGCTATGTGCTCAGATCTTCGTTGGCGAGACAACTGTGTGATAAAAACTGCTATGTGCTCAGATCTTCGTTAGCGAGACAACTGTGTGATAAAAACTGCTATGTGCTCAGATCTTCGTTGGCGAGACAACTGTGTGATAAAAACTGCTATGTGCTCAGATCTTCGTTGGCGAGACAACTGTGTGATAAAAACTGCTATGTGCTCAGATCTTCGTTGGCGAGACAACTGTGTGATAAAAACTGCTATGTGCTCAGATCTTCGTTAGCGAGACAACTGTGTGATAAAAACTGCTATGTGCTCAGATCTTCGTTGGCGAGACAACTGTGTGATAAAAACTGCTATGTGCTCAGATCTTCGTTGGCGAGACAACTGTGTGATAAAAACTGCTATGTGCTCAGATCTTCGTTAGCGAGACAACTGTGTGATAAAAACTGCTATGTGCTCAGATCTTCGTTGGCGAGACAACTGTGTGATAAAAACTGCTATGTGCTCAGATCTTCGTTGGCGAGACAACTGTGTGATAAAAACTGCTATGTGCTCAGATCTTCGTTAGCGAGACAACTGTGTGATAAAAACTGCTATGTGCTCAGATCTTCGTTAGCGAGACAACTGTGTGATAAAAACTGCTATGTGCTCAGATCTTCGTTAGCGAGACAACTGTGTGATAAAAACTGCTATGTGCTCAGATCTTCGTTAGCGAGACAACTGTGTGATAAAAACTGCTATGTGCTCAGATCTTCGTTGGCGAGACAACTGTGTGATAAAAACTGCTATGTGCTCAGATCTTCGTTAGCGAGACAACTGTGTGATAAAACTGCTATGTGCTCAGATCTTCGTTGGCGAGACAACTGTGTGATAAAAACTGCTATGTGCTCAGATCTTCGTTGGCGAGACAACTGTGTGATAAAAACTGCTATGTGCTCAGATCTTCGTTAGCGAGACAACTGTGTGATAAAAACTGCTATGTGCTCAGATCTTCGTTAGCGAGACAACTGTGTGATAAAAACTGCTATGTGCTCAGATCTTCGTTGGCGAGACAACTGTGTGATAAAAACTGCTATGTGCTCAGATCTTCGTTAGCGAGACAACTGTGTGATAAAAACTGCTATGTGCTCAGATCTTCGTTGGCGAGACAACTGTGTGATAAAAACTGCTATGTGCTCAGATCTTCGTTGGCGAGACAACTGTGTGATAAAAACTGCTATGTGCTCAGATCTTCGTTGGCGAGACAACTGTGTGATAAAAACTGCTATGTGCTCAGATCTTCGTTAGCGAGACAACTGTGTGATAAAAACTGCTATGTGCTCAGATCTTCGTTGGCGAGACAACTGTGTGATAAAAACTGCTATGTGCTCAGATCTTCGTTAGCGAGACAACTGTGTGATAAAAACTGCTATGTGCTCAGATCTTCGTTGGCGAGACAACTGTGTGATAAAAACTGCTATGTGCTCAGATCTTCGTTAGCGAGACAACTGTGTGATAAAAACTGCTATGTGCTCAGATCTTCGTTAGCGAGACAACTGTGTGATAAAAACTGCTATGTGCTCAGATCTTCGTTGGCGAGACAACTGTGTGATAAAAACTGCTATGTGCTCAGATCTTCGTTAGCGAGACAACTGTGTGATAAAAACTGCTATGTGCTCAGATCTTCGTTAGCGAGACAACTGTGTGATAAAAACTGCTATGTGCTCAGATCTTCGTTAGCGAGACAACTGTGTGATAAAAACTGCTATGTGCTCAGATCTTCGTTAGCGAGACAACTGTGTGATAAAAACTGCTATGTGCTCAGATCTTCGTTAGCGAGACAACTGTGTGATAAAAACTGCTATGTGCTCAGATCTTCGTTGGCGAGACAACTGTGTGATAAAAACTGCTATGTGCTCAGATCTTCGTTAGCGAGACAACTGTGTGATAAAACTGCTATGTGCTCAGATCTTCGTTGGCGAGACAACTGTGTGATAAAACTGCTATGTGCTCAGATCTTCGTTAGCGAGACAACTGTGTGATAAAACTGCTTCCAATGATATCTTAATAATTTACCTGAACCTTATTGTATCTTTAATTCATAATTAATAATTTAGTTGATCGTCACATGAACTTGGCATTGTAAATAATAGTTTAACCTTATTAGTTGCTAATCTGACTTCTATTTAATTTTGTATAAAGATGGCGAGGACGCGCAGTTGTGACGTTTTGACTCGATATAAATAATTCTTTGTACAACGTTACGCTGTCTCAATAAAGCGAGTGTATTAGTTGTTGGACTATTTTATTCTACGAGACCTACAGATTATAACAGTACTGGGGCGTGTGGTAAATCACCCATGAAGTGGACAGATCAGGTCAGACCAATGGTAGACTTCTGCCATCATACTAGAGAGGAGTGGAGGCATATAGTTAAGCGAGTTGCAACACCGAAATGACTATAAGACGTCATCTTTAAATATCTATAGAATATAATGTATGTAAAATTATAGAAGTGTTCGACTTCATGATCTTATGGGATCGGAGGACAAAAAATCACTTTCTAAAATTTGAACCGGCGAGCTTGCTCTTTGTGAGTAAGCGATGGGCTCATTCCCTGTTACGTATCATGTGATAAGCTTATTGTAAAATCTTCACTTTACGGTCTTATAGTTGTGGGTTTGAATCTCAACATTGTACCGAAGAGTTTCCGTTTTTCGGTTTCTTACGCACAAAAAATCACTTGCTAAAATTTTTGCTTATATTTCTATAACTCGAAGTCATGTAATATACGTAGGGATAAATTTTGTAATTGTAAACTGTTCCCTGAACAGCACTTTCAAACAATTAGGAAGTCAATTTTAATCTTGATTAATAGGACAAAATCAATCGAGCGTACAGCCAGCAAATTAACCGACAATGAAGTCAATGAACCTTCCCCAGGCATACTGTTCGCATAATAACTTTGACAGGAGACAAGATAGGAATATTCAAATTGCAAATTTTGTTAACTAAAATACTAGATAGTTAATATCCTTAATCTTTCTGTATGGAGTCGAGACATGTACAATTCGAAAGAAAAGACAGAGAATAGATACATTCGAGTTGAGGTGCTCGAGGCGAATGCTGCGAATACCGTGGACTGCCAAGTGCACAAATGTATCTAATCTCTCCCAACTCGCCATAACGACCAGATTGTCCACTACGTGTCTACAGCGCGTACTGTCATATTTCGGGCATATAATGCGTAGAGGGATGGCAACCTTGAAAAGTAGGTCATCGTTGGCAATACAGAAGGCAAGAGAACAAGAGACCGGTCGCCAACACGATGGTCTGACCAAGTAAAGGTGCCATCTCCTCTTCTAATCTCTACCAGCCGGTGAGGGCTGCATCGAACAGAAACCGATAGAGGCAGATTGTTCATTTGAGGGGCTCTAGTGACCACGATCCTCAGAAATGATGGAACGACAAAGAAGAAGAAGAAAATACTAGACGACATAGTTATAAGCAATATTAATACCCAGAATTTTTTGTTCTACATTTTTTTACTTTGTCTCTAAACATGTCAGGTAACATACACTTAACATACACAACCGATCACAAATCGGAGCGCTCCTCTATTAGTACACAGTGGTATAATATGAAACATTGTAGGATTTATTCGCTCGTAAAATAAATCCTTTAATAAACACTGAAAATAGTGTCGCTTTTTCATTTCCTCGAGGTGAAAAGCACATTACTAAAGTTTTCACGTCAATAAAATGTAATCTACAGATGTTTATGCAAAAACTACCACGATATCGATGTATCGGTATTGTGGGATATATTGTATAAATATATACCGATATTTTCCATATATCCAAATTTTTTAAGTAGCCTAAAACAGCGGCACAGATTATAAAATTTATACACAACTAGTGCTACCATAGCGGAGAGTAGAAGTGTAGTAGCATCCATACGATATTTGGTTATAGGACAAAGTAAATCGATAATACGATATCCCGACACACCGTCAGCTGTGTCTATTATACAGATGACTGTGACGACGCCACAGGAAGACTGGTGACAAGGGCAATGGTCGCATCAAGGGAGAGAATAATGGACTACAACTTAAAAATGGCCAGATGCTTAAAAAGCAGGGACGCAGCGGTCGCGGAGAAGCTAATAGCAATGCAGCGGGGCGTTTGCGACGCGTGAACCGGAGCGTTCTCCGGCCACCTCCAAATTCAGGCATTATATATATTTAAAAAAAGGAAAATAGTAACTGTAGAGGTGGCACTCTATTAATAAATCCAGAGTGAACAATTAAAGTGCATTGGAAAAGAGCACGGACACGGGTCTGTGTTGCGATTTAAAAATAAAAAAAGTAAATCGATTTAAATATCGATATTAGATGATTCGATAATATCGGATTGAATCGATGTACCGCGTTCGTACATCGATATTTTATAAAATATCAACATATATCCTGCGCTCGGTAACTGATGTAAATATATATTAACATAATTACGATACAAACGTAATAAAGCATTTCTAAATACACTTGACCCTCCGAACACATGAACCGCTTTTGTTATACGTTCATTATAGTATGCCCGCCCTGCGTAATCAAATCAACCTTTGTGAACTTAAATAAAACGAGGAAAGGTTTTATAAAATTTCATACATCCAGAGGAATTTGTAAAAAAATATACAGCTAATAAAGTCCCCGGAATAAATTCGTTACCCTTGTTGGCCTTTTGTTTTTTTCATATTTTAACGGTAATTGGGCAAAAAACAAATTGTAGATGCGTTACTCAAATCTGAAAAAAGCAAAAGCTTATTTTGACTGCACCAACTGTCTATCTCGGTTATATTAAAAATTATAGTTTAATTTTGCATAGATGGGGTTCTGCACTCAGTAGTGCGTTGGATTTCAATTGCGAAAAAAAATAAAAATGAAGCGTCAACAGAGCTTTTTAACGTCCCTTAGATAACCGATAGTTCGACTCTCTCGAGCACACTCGGATCGGAGTGCTAACGCGTAACATAGTAGCCGTTCAAGCCAAGGTTACCCCTGACCGGGTGGACACTTGTGACGGACTATAGAAGTTCAGGATAAGCGACCTAAGAGCTATGCCATCTATAATTCAGTCAACAGCCTAATGGTTTAAGATAAGGTTTGCAAAACTTAAGGTCGTAGGTTCGAACCCACCATTGACGTAAACCCTCTTAGTTTGAATGTTTAGCATGAATGTTAGTAATATTTGTGAAAAAAAAGAAATATTGCTAAGTTTTTTTTTTTTAATAAAGCGCAATTTAATTTGTTTTGAGAGTGCTACCACCACAGTTACTACATTTTTTTTAATGCCTGATTTTTGAATGTGGTGTTGGAATGTCAATGTTCAATGCTCTGTTTTACGCGAAGTAGACTTTGCGTTACATTATTAGATTCAGCGGCGTCTCTGTTTCTCATGGCCATTTTTACAATTTTGAGAAAATTCCAGTTTAGGATAAAGAGATTCAAACACAAAACTGAAATAAAAAATATCATTGTTTTATTTTCTTTTTAGAAACACTTGCTATAGGTTCTGTCTCATATTCTATTTCCACTCTTGACTTCTTCCTGTTAGTCATCCTTGCAGCCATGTCCTGTAAAAGTAAATTTATTCTCTAATAAATTAATCTTTAAAATTAAAAATTGCATACATCACATTTTAACTAAATTAACTTAAATTCTTAAAATAATATATCTTTTATTTTTTACAATCAGATAAGTTATTTTATAGTATACTTTTTTATGTATTTCCTCTATAGGACAAATTTTATAGCAGTGTTCAACTATATGGTGTGTACACAACTTACCTCTATATCGGAGCTCTCTGATTCAAAATCACTCTGGACATTGACATTGACTTTTCTACCGGAGTCACTCTCCTGCAAAATCAATAATACAAAAGAAACAAAATATTATAAACTTGAAATATAAATTCATTTCTAAGCATTGTGTCATCTTGTTATGTCTAAATGTGTTCTAATACATCTTTTATAGCTTGATAAATATTCTAAAAAGAGTTTAATGTGGCTAGTTAAATTACTGCACAAAATATACCATCTTACATCGCAAGCTGTTGCTGTCAGAGAATCAAGCTTTATATGGTTGCTGACTTTTGTCAGTAACACTAAGTGGTGATTCATTAAGTAATTAATTAACAAGATTCTTTGAAAACATAACACTTACCGCATCACTGTCCATATCACTGTTTGCTTCAATAAATTCATCAGCTTCTTCTACTGTTTTCTCCAGTTCTCTCTCGAGCTCTGGTTCTATTTCCATTTCCACTTCATCTTCATCCTCCCTTTCGCTTTCACTTTCACCAGAAACTTCTTCTGCTTTTAGTGCCGCATCAAATGCCATTTGTGGGAAATTGTAAATATCATTATACTGTAAAGAAAATGAATTTAAGTAGTAAACAAGAGAATACACTTTAATGACCATGTTACTGTAATAATGATGAAATTGGAGTTGGAAGATTACATTACAAGTAGGAACTGGTTGACAGTGCAGTTCTGTTGCATTAAACCAAAAAAAAACCATGTCAAAAGATAAAAGGAGGCAATTTATTTTGATGCTTTCATCATGAACAGCCAAGAAAACCAGCAACTATGCCATTATTGAAAGTGACAGGGTAGCAATCAACAGAGCTTAAACTTTTATTGTTTATGTCACAGCATTTGGAGTTGGAATGCCTATAATATCTGCTAAAAACTTCATGCTTAAAGGCTTGATTGTATATGAACAAAATGCAATGCAACATAAAGCCCACCTTCATCATCACCATCTTATATATAACCTATACTGCATTACATTGAATAAACTATTTATACTGACTATAAATATTTATATGATTATTATGATCAACATAACATATTTCATTTGTGTGTAAAACAGTGGAACATTTTTGATAGAAATATTTACTTTATACATAAACTTTCAATTTACTAGATGTGATATTTCATGAAAACCTCTTCAAAGAAATTCCAGGTGATATGACAGTATCACCTGGAATATATGAGTACTACCGTTCCCTTTTTGAGTCTTTCAAGTAACTGTTTTTCTATTGCATTATCAATTCTTGCAGCTACAAGAGCTTTTTCTTCCCTTCTTCTCTCACGTCTTTCTATTTTTCGCTGTATTGGTACTAACTCTTTCCTGAAATATGATTATTTTCAATTATTCCTGAATATAAAAAACTTTTAAAATCCATTGTTAATTGGAAACTGAGTTATAATATTCTAATAATTCTAATAATTTATTGATAATTAAAATTTTATTAAATTAATTAATCTAGTAAAATAGTATAAGTCACTCACACTCTTCTTAATTTCAACTTCCTCATACGGATAAGATACTGTGTTATTTTCACAAATCTCTGCTTACATTTTGCTTTGATAAATGCTGGCCAGTAAAGTAAATTTTCATTTATTTGATAAATAGCCTTTTCAAAATTCCTTGATAATTTGACTTTCTCCCATTGCTTGGCTGGAAACATTACTCTGTAAACAACAAATGGTTAGAATTGGTCTTAAAGTAACAGATTAAAGCTAGTAAATTTGTAATATATCCAATTTTGTACTTGAAAAGATATGTTAACTATCCTACGTAACATGTTTTTATTAATTTAATCACATAGGAAAATAAGTAGACACAAAGCCTATAAATTAGCCAACAGATGCATAACAACATTACCAGAAACAATTTATTAGATTTAAGTTTACTAAATTAGGTAAGTACTTAAATCATGAAGCATTTTATAGATTTTAGTGTTTATTTAAATTAAATTAGACAAAGTTCACAGATGATTTTATTTTTAAAGTTACTTTTTAATAGGTGAAAAATCTACATCACTGAAGTTTTCATTGTACAGGTGGGGTAATCTTGTTAAAATTGAATCTTTGCCATAATTAGTATGGTGATAAGGAACACAAAATAATTCCTGTATTTCTAGTATGTTTCTTAGGAGCAGAAAATGTAATATGCATTTAACTTTTGTTTAAATGCATACAATGAAGTTTCTCCTTAGTTCTACACATATTATACTAATTTTTATACTAAGACAACTTGGAACACATTTACATGAAATCTATTCTGTATTATAGCACTAATAGCTTTTGAAACCAAAAACTATTTACATTTTTAAGTTTACTTTTTGTCTTTTTATAACCGTAACAGACAAAAAAAAATCAGAAACTGAAAATATTTAAGTGATGTCACGGATATTAGGTACAACGCACCTTTCAGCAGTTTTCATATATAGGTAAATAATACCGTTCTCCTCTCTGATTGTGGCATATTTACTGTTAGCGAGTGGACAGGAGGCCCGGCTACACAAACCCGTGAGGTTATATTCATTGCGGCAGAAATGTTGAGTTTTTGTACTGCAAATCAATATATTTATAAATAAAACGTAGAGGAATAGGAATTTGAACACTGTAAATTTAGATTAACTTACGTGACTTTATGTGAACAATGCGTTTTGTTAATAATGGCCCACACAACCTAAAAAAATAAACGGTTATTAGAATATGAACATAAATAAATATGCTCAATATGAGCGGTGGTATAAAGGAAAGTAATCTCTTACATCATCGTGTTGCATCTTGCCTGTAATTAATTACTTTAACTCTAAAAACTATATTAACAACATCGACACCACACTACACAACACATGGCAAATGGCAATGGCATATTATGAAAGCATAAACTTTGACAACGACATTTGACACTAAATTGTCAACAATGTAATTCTTCTTCTTCATCGGTATCCCTCATGCCAAATGGGCATTTTTATAACCTCATTTAAAACACGATAAAAATTGCACGGGAATTTAGGCTTCCTATAGGTTCCTAATAACAATTACATAATATAATGATAATCCGGACCTTTTTAAAATTTAGCCTGATTTTTATAAAATTTTCTTTTAAAAGAAGTCTCGTCTTTTAATCCATTTTTACGTAAGGCGGAATCATGATTTCCTTTCACTAAGATTATTAAGTCCTATTTATGACAGGTGTTGTGGCCTTCGCCATGTATCCGAAAAACTATTTAGCAAATGAATATTTTTGTACGTAACAAACCGAAAAATAGAAACGCATTAGTTCAAAGCGGGTGGGTATCTAACCTCTCATTATAAACACGGACGTGTTCTTAGACTATCACTGCTCATGTAATACATGTTTTTGCTTTACAAAATCAAACCTGGATTTCTATTGAATGTATCTAGGACATTTTTCCTTTTATTTCTGCCAACCATTGTTGCCTTCCGGGTAACAATGATTATTAGCCATACATAGTATATGTTTAAAAACTTATAAATCGTAATTTTTAATCATTTCTTACTACGTGGTTTATATTATTTTTTAGTATACTAAATGTATTCCAGGTGTTATCCTCGGTTTTATATTTTTTCTTATCTGTACAGCAAAACATTAAATGGCATTTATATTTTAAGCTATCTGTAACTTTTGTGTTTGAATTTAATTTGCTTGTCGGTTATTTTCGTGCTTTGTCTATTTACAATATTTAAAAGGCTATGTTATAAAAATGCTGAACGTGTATAAATGACAATTTCCTACTGTAATAATAATTACTTAATTCATTTTCAAGTCAAGTTCAAGTAAATTATAGTATTCATAAAAGATGAGTGACAATATTAAGGTAGTTGTCAAAGTTAGACCTCTTATTTCTCGTGAATTAGAAGAAAAACTTTTTCACCAATGGCGCGTAAAAAATAATACTATTTTCCAAGTCGATCAAAATGGAAAGGACTGTGGAAATTTATTCACATTTGGTTAGTAAATAAATATTGTGGTTATCTCAATGTTCCAATTAAGTTTATGGTACACTTTACAATTTCAATGTGTATCTCACTTATAAACATCTTCAGAGACTTTTAATAATATAACATTAAATATTTCATCTTTCAGACAAAGTGTATGACGAAAGCACAAATACAGCTGATGTATATAATGATATTGCTAAGCCAATTGTAGAAGCTGCAACAGCCGGTTTCAACGGCACAATCTTCGCTTACGGACAAACTTCCTCGGGCAAAACATACACCATGACAGGGACAGAAACTTCACCTGGACTCATACCACTTTCTGTCGTTAATTTATTTGATATCATTAAAAACATAACTGATAGACACTTTCTTATAAGGTAAATAAAGAGATTTTTAATTTTGCCTACTGATTTATTATTGTTATGGATTATTACACTTTTTAACCGCCTCTTTTAAAGTCGGTAATAATTTAAAAAAGTTAAATTTTTTATCATGTTCTCAAAAATAATCATCTTTAGCATGTTACAGAAGGAAAACTTAGTGGAAAAAAAATATGCTGTAGAGATTACCCACTTTTGCTTACATTATTTGATTTGTTTGTGCTTTACACTAGTTAGATTATTTGGGAAAGTGCTGCAAATCTTTGTCACCAGATTCTATATGGTCACTGGTCAGTCTCAAAATCTGTATAAATTGCATATGTATCTCCTATCCAAGTACCATTAATTAGTTGTTTAGTAAACACTGAAGTTTATTGAGTGTTAGCTGGCAATACATGACACCCAGCGATTGTTATGCATAATAACAACTTCCAATGATATCTTAGTGATTTACCTGAACCTTATTGTATCTTTAATTTATAATTAATAATTAAGTTGATCATCACATGAAATTGGCATTGTAAACAATAGTTTAACTTTATTAGTTTGTAATCTGACCTCTAATTAATTTTGTATAAAGATTGGGAAAATGTGCAGTTGTGACGGTATTAGTTATAAATAATTCTTTGTACAATGTTACGCTGTCTCAATAAAGCGAGTGTATTAGTTGTTGGACTATTTTATTCTACGAGACCTACAAATTATAACATGAGTTATTATTGTTGTTTGTGTTCGTTAAGTGATGCACTTGTTGAAAATGAATGTATTATTCTCTACTATACATTTCCATTTTAAAACTGTACTTAACTTTCTTTTTCATACATACCACAAGCTTTCATAGGCTGAAGGTTGTGTGAAAACATACAACATTATAAGTTATTATTAAGTCTTGTCTGTTTTATTTTTAGGGTATCATATGTAGAAATTTATAATGAAAGTCTGATTGACTTACTAAACCCAGAGAAGAAGAATATAAAAATTCAAGACTCCTTACAAGGAGTTAAAGTAGATGCCACTGTAAGAGTGACAACTTCACCAGAGGAGGTTCTGCAGTTTATGAAAGAGGTAAATTTTGACTTTATTTCTTCGAAGCTTATATGCCAGTGATTTAAGATTAAATTCTGCTTGTGCACAACTATATCATGTACTGAGCAGATAACTTGGACTGAGTAACTACAGGCTTATAGGTCGGGAAGGAGTGTAATTAGTAATTAAAATTTGTGTCTTTGTAGGGCCTTTCCAGGAACAATTTCATTCGAGCAGAATAGTCACAGGTGTTATGTTACTTGTACAATAGGTTCAGTCTGATCAAAGAGCTCAGTTTCCTTTCAATTCTTTGTATCTTTTAAATGTTCATTAATTATCCTTTTTTTTTCTAGGGCCAAGCCAATCGCCAGACTGGTTCAACAAACATGAATGAAGAAAGTAGTAGGTCCCATTCTATTTTCCAAATAGTAAGTCTAAAATTTGATATTTCAATAACATTTGCTTGTGTAGAGCTTGTGATTTACAAAAAAAATATATATTTATTGTTCTGATTTATTGTCTATTCAGCCAACTATTTGTACACTAGAATGTACCTAGAGATATGGTTGTTATATCCAACTTTTTGTCTGAAAACACTAGCTTCATTGTAGAGAGCAACATACTTATTTCTGTTTCAGCATTTCTCCTGCCACTTCTCTTTGTAGTGCTAATGCTTCGGGCAATATTCTTTTATTTATACTTATTGTATCACCTTAAACTAAGTTTCACAAAAGTAGCAATAAGTACCAGCCAGCTTGGATAAGGTTAATCAGAAAAAGAAATTTTTATAATCCAATTGAACTACTGATTGAGCTGTGGTTTGTCCTCGGAGGCTTGATGTAACTTAATGTTGAATCTCTTGCAACAATTCTTAGGTTATGCATGTTATTGCTGCACCACAATTGGTATACACCATTTGTTCATGTTGGGTCTCATGAGCAATGAAATATTATATTATTCATGTAAATTTTTTTAGACAATAGAATCTCGGGAGCATACAGAGAGTGAAGAGGTTGGCTGCCTCAATGTGTCGCAGTTGAACCTAGTGGACTTGGCGGGCTCTGAAAGATCAGGTCAAACGGGTGCTACTGGGATCCGGTTCAAAGAAGGAACTCATATCAACAAATCATTGTCATCTTTGGCTCTTGTTATTAAACAGCTGTCAGAAGGGCTTAGCAAGTAAGATATGTAATATTAGTCTTGTTTGAATTCCCAATTTCAACCAACGGCGATCAATGTTAGTGGTTAAAGAGTCTTGTAGTATAGAACAGAAAATCACAGGCTCTAACTGAACTTTTGACTATTCACATGAATCACCTCTTAGCTTAGTTTGCCTCATCTAATATGCTTTATTTTTTATAAAGACAAACAACACAGATTGGCCAGAAAGCTGGCCTTGATTGCTTCACCAGATTGAGAGGTGACATAGCTCTTAGGTGCTTAGCCTGAATCTCTATTGTATTAACTCGACACAAGGGACGGCGAGGGGTAACCTCGGCTTAGACGGTTACTGTGTTAAGCGTAAGCATTCCGATCTAAGGGTGCCCTAGAGGAAATATCTAATATGCTAACAATATAAATTATATTAATCATTGGATCACTATTCTCTTGAGAATTTACCTGGATAGGACTCCTTTAGAGTATTACATGAAATATTGTCATAGGTCCTTAAAAACATGTTACATTGCTGTGATATAAGATGATATGATTCATTCCACTACTCATTACACCAGGCATGTAAACTACCGCGATAGCAAGTTAACACGGATTCTTCAAAACTCTTTGGGAGGTAATGCTAAAACTAGCATTATATGCGCCGTTACTCCTGCCGCTGTTGAGGAAACAATCTCCACATTACAGTGAGTATGCACCTCTTATTGTATTTTTCTAATTCATCTTTCTTTACAATAAATTATATCAATTAAGATTCAACTATTACCAAATATGATTGTGAGAAACATACAAAAATTATGCCCATCGTATGGCTCACTCTGGATTTTCCTTAAAGTCAAACAATACCATTATTTTGCATCACCCCTATTTTAAGATGTGTGAAATTACTCTTCCAGCATTTAATCTAGTACATAATACTCTAGTGTAAAAGTTTTAAACTTATGATATTACATTAATCCAAACTCTACTTGACTTTGCCATCCTCGCGACAATCTAATGAATTTCCATTTTTTTTTTGTGTAAAAATGTAGTTGAAATTTTTGTTCAGTAAGTAACAACAAAATTTTTAGCTAGATTTTAGATATTGAGCAAGAAAGTTTATAACAATTGCTATTTCAGCCTGCTCTGCTATTCTGTTATGATATTGTTTTCATAAAAGATTTCAAATTCTATGTAAAGAAAGCTGCCAAAAGCTCTAGAAAATTCATGGTCAAATTATTTTATAGGTTTGCTTATAGAGCTAAAGCGATCAAAAATAACCCAGAAGTGAATGTTATAGCAACTGACACTAAGATGATAGACAATTTAACCAAGCAGCTATCCTCGCTGAAAACTCAGTTGGAGAGTAAAAGAAATGTGGAAGTAAGTAAAAGATCCTATTAAATTATTAAATATGTATGTCTATGAAATATAATCCTGGCGTTATGCGTAATGGATGTATGTCATCTCTGCATATTCCTTTTGGCCGTGGCTGTGACTATACTTTAAACTTATAAAAAACAAATTAGCACATATAGTCAGCGCGCGAGTTGAATGCAGTCGGGGCGTGAAATAAAGAGCGGGAGCATCTTCCTCCGTTATCAGCATGCCCGCAAATATATATATAATGGCAGTATATAAAAAGGCAAACTTAAAGAATTGTTTAAATCTATCAACAGTGATCAGTATAATTATTATAATAAGGTCACATCGCTATTGTGCATTCCTTTGCTCTGCATTCAATACTTATTTTCTGTATTTATCTTTGTAATAAATTTAAAATTGTTGTAAGAAATTATATGGATTTTTATATACCCAGGAAGACAATCAGAAACTACAGAAACAGATAATGGTACTCCAAAGGTTCCTGAGCGGGTTCGTTCAGCGTAGCAGCGTAGACATGATAGGCGGCAATCGAATAAAGAAGCAGGAAATACGACGAGCCACTATATCCACACCACATCTTAGCTTGAAAGATCAGACGCAGAATGCAGCGGCCCCGGCCAGATTCTGTACTCCTAGTCTCAAATACAAGTATGTGGATTATTTCAATTGAATATTTGCAACAACAAATTTATTGGTGCTGCACCAGGCATCAAACCCGGGTTGCTAGCATACTATGTAACTTGAGCCAATCACCCAGACACTGACCTACCAAGGCTTGTAATAAGTAATAATAAAAATTTATAGTAATTTGCTAGGCTTACGCTGAGGAAATACTTAGCTACACTTTTCATTTCCGCCTAACTAGAAATGTAATTAAATATTTTTATGAAATATGAAATGAAATATTTATTTATATTTCTACACACACACACATTATGCACACACATGATGTACATTCACAAATCTTTTACATACACATTATTTTTCATGTACATTTTTCCTTTTTCGATCCTCGGCACACATCTACGTTTTAAGGAAGTAGACCACGAGGTAGATCGCCAATCAAGAAGAAGAATTAGCTTCCCTTGTCTTAGTTGTCTCAGTGATAACAAAGTATGTATTTCTGTAATTTGTTCTGAATAAAAAAATGGGTACTGACACCTGAGTTTCTCTACGTTCTCATAAAGCCTGTGCTATCCTGAGAGCTTTTATGACATGATTAATTAAGGTTATTTATTTATTAAATTTATTTTTACAGCCCAATCACTCTGGGCCGTTCAACGGAGTTTCTGCCCATACAGAGTGCAAGCAGCTTGGCCAGTGTACCCGAGGAATCCCCAAGGTCGTCACGCCGCCTCCAAGGATTACCATCAACGAGGAGATTATTGAATTAGGTAATCGTTAGTACGATTTATGTTGTTTGTGATGGTAAATACCATAATGTCTTATATACCTTTTGCTACACAAATTGACCCAACTTGTTAAATAAATGTTTTCTAAGACATATAGTTCTCCTCACGATGTATTCTTTCATCACCAAGCGCGTGGGAAATCAGCACAAAAAATTGGTGCTAGTACCAGGCACCGAACTCGGATTGCTAGTGTACTATGCAATTTGAGCAAGTGCCTGGACGCAGATACCACGGCTCCAACATCCTTGTATGCGAGTCTATTTCCATATATACTTTTATCATGGTATTTAGTGCATTATTCATTAAGTCTGTGTATGCTCAAGTAAAATGCAAACTTTAAATAACTTGCAGACAGTGACGACGATTCGCCATTAGATGTGACGACCTGCTCGCCGTACCACAAGTGCTTCAGTAAGTAATATTTATATAGTTAGCGTACAGCATATCGATCTTATTTAATTAGGAAATTATTGGACACCATACTTAAATTTCAAGGCGTTATTTTACATAATATTTACAAAAAAATATAACTGTGCCAAACTGTCGTCGCTTGCCAGCATGCCCAGAAGGCTGGTAGGTAGCATTGCCACGTTGTATGGCAATGCTTAGCCTTACCAAGGTATAAGCCAGCACTCTGGTCACCACATGTGTCTACCAACTTCTTAGCTATCACATTAAAAAGGTGGTGTGCACTAGGAACCCACGGACACAAAGTTTCTACCTCAAACGGCTCAAATATGAAACCTCTATCGAGGTTACTATATTTGCGCCGACTGAGGTTTTCTGCAGTTACAGCGGCCGCTCTAGCCGCAATAGAAGATTCTGGAAGATGTGACGGTGCCAAAGTATTGACGATTGTAGCATCCCATACTAAAGGCCGTCCCATCTTTGAAGGTAAAAGAGTCATACCATCTGGTCTCTTACCATCACTACGCAATAGTCCATTTGGCTCCAATGTTGATGGAACATTAGCGGTGGAAAGGTCCCGACGGATGATGTCGTTGAAGTTGGAGTGCCAGTGGAAATGCGTCCTACACTACGCTAGCATGAAAGTCCGTGGTGTCCCAAGAGTTATTGTTATAGAAAAAACATAAGTATTGGTACAAATCGTATTTGACTTGCAATCTGCTTTACGACTGATAAGCAGCTAAAGTACTGTTGAATATAGGCATCTCCCAACGATTACCAGAAAGGTTATAAGCGGCTTGCATGCAATCCCATCTTGGGGCATTTATAAACTTGTTACTTTTTCTTGATTACAAAAAAATTATATGGATTTTTGTCCTTCAAATTACAATCGGAAACCAAACATATCTTTTCCCTCGAATCCGTAAAGAATTTCGATATATACATGTTGAACTATTCAATTCTAATAGATTTCTTCTAAAAAAAAGAAGAAATATTTTGACAGTGTGTCAATTAGAGACTGTCAATTTTTGTATATTGATTATTCCTAATGAATTTTAATGTGTATAGTTTTATTGTAAAAATTTGTACACGATGTATTTTACTGCTTTGAATTATTATCACTCGTGTTATAAGTAGTGTACAGTAACATGCTCTGTGGTCTGAAGCCGTGTAATAACGGTTTCGCATCAACTCGCCAAGTGGAATAATCGTTCGGCTATTTGCTTATTGAACTACTGGTATTGAACATAACAGCCCTGGCAGCTCAGTGTCCGGGCGGTCGCCTCAAGTTGCATAGTACGCTAGCCGAGTTCGATCCTCTTTGCCGGCACCAATATATTTGCTATTGCAATTTTGTGTTGATTTGAAACTACATGTCCTAGAAAAAAATTCTAAGACTTGTGAAGTCTGTCAATCCCCACTCTTTACAGAGAAAGCCTGTGCCCAGAAGTGGGACAGATATGAAGGCTTAAATTTATTGAACATAATTGAATTTATGTATTTATCTCTAGTACATTATATCATTATAAGTTCGTCTCTCGTAAGAGTAGCGAAATCCATTGTGATGTTTATCAACAAACAACATATATCCACTGAAATTACTTGAACTACTACTATTCTAACGTGTAAATCTACGTGTACTCGTTAAAATACTTTTGACAAGACGCTGTTAGCTTCTTCCCAATCTCCTTTCTGTTAATGTCCTCATAAATACATGTTTATTTGTTGTTGACAGCTATCATTAATAGTAAGAAAATTATTCAAAAAATTCGAAACTTGATTTTCCAAAAAGCCGAACTAAAAGCGGAATATTTATGAATCAATTTTTTATACACAAGTTATAACGAACACATTTTCCAACTATTTAATATTGTCCTTTCAGAATCGTCTAAAACACCGCCGTGCATTCTCAGGAAGAAAGCAATGGAAGCAGAGAAAGACTTGAAGGAAATTGTAGAGCTAACGGAGCGAGAGAAAATGTACACACCTAATGTGGTAATTAAATTAATCTTTTTCAGAAATAGTCTCGGAGACCATTAGTTCTTTTACGTGGGTCTCCTGCAGATCCGAACGTAGCATTATAAGTACCCTTGCGTTATGACATGATGCGTTTACTTAATTCTTTTCATTAATGGGTGAACTGTTGACCTTAAAATATTCTACATAAAAATAGATATAACTTGCAAAATGGTAATTCGTAATCTCTGCTTACCCTTTTGAATAGTATTTTATTTATTTTAAGATTTTCCTTCTTCCAATTTTTCATCATCTCGATGATTACCTACAAATGTACGACTGTCCTAATTTTCTTCTTCTCTGTACCAATAACTAAGGGTATTGGTATGGGTTAGTTGTGGCCAGAGATGTTTCCGTTCCGATATGAGGACATTCAGAATAAGATCCTACTCCAATCTTAGAGGCCGGCAACACTCAGAAGTTTTGGATGGTCATAGCTGGCGGTGGTGGTTTAAGTTTTATTGCATATAATAATTTGTTAATTATTGTTTAAGGTTGAACTGCTGGAAAAACTGGATAGTAACTTTGCTGTGGTCGCTAAATTAGAAGAAGAAATCAAATCATTCAATAGTCTTAATGAAAAGAATGAATCAAAAATGAAAATGTTGAATGACAAAATCAGTGAAAACGAAGAAGTGGTTAGAAATCTTATCTCAGCTAAGGTAATAAAGTAAATTGGTATATATTATGTTAAACTAATAAAAAACAATTACTTAACAAGACGTAATACAGCCTAAGCATGTCCTAATGAACGAGGTTTCGAAATATTTTCGTTTTTTACCAATTAAAGTTTCCGTTTGACTCAATATCGTAGGTATAAAATTCATCAGCCCTGTAGTTTTGGGCTCTCAAGAATAAGACTACGGTATCCCCTGCCTGTCGTAGAAGGCGACTAAAAGGGGCCTCGGGTTCACTGGCCGACAAGAGTCTGGTGGACCCGGGAAGAAGGCGACATCAGCTGGCCCATGCACTCTCCGTGCACTGCAAGAGCACAGGGGAGGTAGGGAGTAACCTCCCCCGGGACGTGCTCTCTGAGAGCACAGTGCAGAGGGTCTCCGGTACGTTCCACTGGATATTCCGGAGCCCCTAACCATGGACCGAAGAAAGGGTTTTAGTGTTTAGTGGGTAAGAACCCCACATAACCCCGCATTCCCCCTAGAAGGCGTATCTTGTTAAAGATATCCCCCTCGTCGACAAAAAAAAGGTATGAGACCTTTTTAAAATATAAGAATCAAAATAAGCGGTAATAATTACCATCAACACTGGTGATAAGGTGACTATTCTTGAATGTTGTCTTGTTGAATAAAAGTCATATAGACTACCAAAAACCGCTGACGGTAATTGATTCCACACAATGAATTGACGTAGTAAAAAATACGTAGTAGAAAATCATTTAGTGGTGATATGTCATCCTTCAAGAAAGCGTAAATGGAATTTTAAAAACTTAATAAAACAATGTTGCATAGCATTTTTTACTTAAGTCCCACGGTACTGCATTTCCGGTCGGCATTTAGTCCAGTAATTTCATTTGCTTCAGCGCCCTTTCAACCGAAACACAGTAATGCATGCACAGTGCTTTGCGGCAGAAAAAAAAGCTGTGGTTACCCACTTAGACAACCCAGAAAAGGACCTCCTCCTGGTGAATTAACAATTTATCGTCGTTAATATATTTATGTCGTTATTATATAATCATATATCTATCAAATGCGTGTATTAATATTATTAAATTGAGAAGACAGATATATTATTTATATAGCATGAGTATATTTTACTCTACACTACTTAGGTCGCGGATGACTTTTTTTTTTATTCTATATAGTCTCACGTTTGGCCTCAATCTCGCCTGATGTCTAAGGTGTCTGTTCAAATTGGACTTAAAGGCTGGCAGGCTTTTAAAAAGAAACAAGAGATGTTCTTTGTTTGCAAAGCAATTGTAGACTGCCTCTGAATACAATTGTGTCTTAAATAGCTTTCAGTGGGTGTGTTATTAGATATGTTAATTTATTATACTAGAAATGCTGGACAAAGGGGGCTTATATGACCCAACCTGAGGGGTCACGTTACTGATAACTTTATTTATGGAACTCGATGTGTTTATCGGCTTCCTTGTTATGCCGATATAACTCACTACATAATTTTTTTAATGACGAACTACATAGATTGGCCAGAGAAGCTGGCCTTGACTGCTTCACCGTATTGAGAGGTGGCAAGGGGCATAGCTCTTAGGTCGCTTAGCCTGAACCTCTATCGCTAGTAACTCGACACAAGGGTCCCACCGGTGAAGGGTAACCTCGGCTTGGACGGTTCCTATGTTACTCGTAAGCATTCCGATTCGAGGGCGCCCGAGAGGGCCGAACCACGACTCGGTCGGTTGCTATATCACGGATAATTTAAGGGACATTCAAAAGCTAAACTAACTTTGAGTGCCACGTCGGAAAAACATGAATTTTATATATACTTTGCTTTATATTATATGCCATAAGTTAAGCATTCTAATGACTAAGTTCAACTTTCTGTTGGCCTGTCGGTATTCGATTTCCACTTTAATTGTGATCAATGCCTTTTGATTTTTAGTTCAAAATAATTGCACACTAAATTGTTAAATAATATTATATAATCTCTCCTTTTATCCCTAGTGGGGTAGACAGACTGTAACCGCGTGTCACCAAGACTAGTCGCCTTTACAATTTCATCAGTGGAACCATGCTGGTATTTGAATTCCCGACTATGAAAGATACCGTAAAGTGGAAACCTTAGCAACTAGGCCTAACCTTAGAAACACCATGTAAAATTAATTGGTCATCCATATTTTGTTATGGTTATGTTAAAAACATTATCTGATAAGTAAAATTCTTATTTCTTGCAGCTCGAGTTAGAGCAACGATGCAAGGATTATGAAACGAAGCTCACAGATTGGGAGGTGACATGTGACACACTAAAAAAAAAATCCAAAACTAGGGAGGACGAATTACTCTTTCGCCTGGAGGAATATGCAAATAGTAAGAGAACTGTCAATACTTGTTAAATACGAATACATGCTAACACACAAAATCATATGCGTTCTAGGTTGTGTATTTTGTTAAAATTGAAATCAAAATGAAATTAGTTCTGTAAGTTTTCCATTCATCAATGCATACATTTTTGATAGCAATTGTATAAGTATTTTTACAATCTTATTTGTTTTTTATGATTATGCGTTTAAGAGTGGTGTGTGTACTGTGGTAAATTGATACTCGTAATTTTATAAATAGGTAATACGTACGATTTTATCCTAATAAACTTAAACCTCAATAGCCCAATGTTGCGGTCTACAAAACAAGATCGTGAATTTTACCACCATGCGGCTATCGTTGAAACATCTCCTAAGACAAGCTTAAACTTACTTGAAATGTTTAGTACATATACGTTAATTTGATAGCATTTAAAAACTTTCTGTGTTTCGCTGCTAGTATTAAAATGATGTGAGAACTTATTATAATACTCTTACTCTTTACGCAGATAAAATTTTGGGAATGACAACAATTACCGATATATCAAGAAGCTCTATATCAATCGCCAATAGTGATAGTAATGTTAGCACTGAAAGTACGAAATACGATGGCATGTCACAAAATATTCAAGAACTTATCTCCGATCTTAAAGAGCAAGTTAATGAACGCAATAAAACTATATCAGAATTACAAGCAAATTTAAGCGCACTAAATCAAAAAAACTTCTCTTTAGAAAATAAAACACAAGAATTTGAAATATTAATGAATTCATGTAAACAACAGCTACTGAATTCACAAGAAGAGAATACTCTGCATAAAACCACAATTCAAACATTAAATTCCATAATAGAAAACCAAAAATGTAATTTGGACACTGCCACGAAAGATATACAGTCTTATAACGATATGATCCAAGAATTGCAACACAAAATATCTAGAAAAGAAAATCCATTGCGATATAGTCTTAGCGATACTGAAGTAGAAAAGTTGATTGTTATTGAAGAAAAAAGTATATGTAACAATGAAAATATAAGTAACATAATTCAATCATTGAAGGACACTCTTGTTACCAAAAACAATGAATTAGAAGTTCTTAAATCGATAATTCAAAAAAGCGAAGGAAATGATGATAACATTACACTTACAACTGAACTTGAATCTAAAACACAATATATTACAAAAATGCAAGAAAAAGTAACAATATTAACACAACAATTAGAGAAAAATGATTTAGAAAAAGAAAAAATACTGTTAGAGAAAGTAGAAATTTTAAATTCTTTAGAAGACCTGAATAATGAGTACTTAAGATGTACAAACAGTAAAGTTGAGCTTGAAGATAAAATCAATGCTTACAAAACAGAAATTAAAAATACAAAAGATTTCAACCAAGAATTACTAAACAATTTAAATGAGAACAAATCACTAATAAACGAAATAACAGCAAAGAATGAGGAACTTATGAGCCAACTTAATGACAACGTTATAAAAATCAATCATTTGCAAAACGATTTGCTGCTTAAAGACGCTAAAATTGATTCAATGAATAATACGACTGATACCACATATATTAATATGGGAAAGGAAATTATTTTAAAATTACAAAATATTATGTCGATTATAGCAGGTGAAAACGTAAAATATACTGACGTACCCAGTGGTTCATTAAATGTTTTTGAAATATTAAGTGAAAAATTAACTGCGTTATATGATAATGCAACTGCAGTAGTTAGTCAAAGAGACACATTTGAATTGCAAAATGTCGAATTGACTACTATGATAATGGAGGCGGGAAAACAATTTATCAGAGGCATAAAAAAGGCTATCGATGATATTGATATATTACAAAAGAGCCTAAGATGCGATAGAAATGAAGATGACCAAAATTATAATTTAGAGAATGATAATAATATAATGGGAGTAAAAGATGCAACTTCTGTTAAAGATTTAACGTCATTGCTGAATGAAATCGATATCTTGATTACTCACTTGATTAAAAAAATAGCAAATATAAAATTAGAATTCACTTCTAATATAGATTCTTTGTCTCAACTTACTAAAGCAAAAGACTTGGAAATATTAGAACTTGGTAAAAACAACAATTATTTAAAAACAGAACTGCAAAAAAAAAGTAACGAACTTATTTCTACAATAGAAGAAAATAATAATGCTAAGAAAGAGAGCGACGAGATATTTCGGAATATTGTACTCGCAGTTTTTAAAATGGCAGAAGAGTTAAGCGTAGAAGACAACTTAACCAATGACTATGAAAATGTTAATAAACAAACTTATATTAACAACCGGATTCTCCCTATACTTGATAAGGTAGCTTTTCTCTTTTTGTCAAATAATTCTGAACATTTTAAAAATATTTCTAAAAAAGAAGAACTTCTAGCGCAAGCACAAAATAAAATAGATTATTTAACTGAACAAATTTCTATATCTAGGGAAGAACAAATACATTTCGAAAGAAGTAATAGTGATATATCAAGAGAATTGCAAGAAGAGCGTGATAATAGAAAAAGTTTGATTTTAAATTTAAAAACCAGCTCTGAGTTAATAAGTGACCTAAAAGGAGAATTAAAAATAAAGACAGACGAGATCGATTCTATGAAAAGAAAATTACTGAAATGTAAAGAACAATTTACTGAACTTGAGGTTTCAATAAAAACACAGCAAAATCACACGCAAGAAGAAAATTTGAAACTAAAAGAAAAATATTTACTAAACGAATCTATACAAAATGAATTGGCTTGTATTGGAAAACAAAATCGTACAGAGAAATTACTGAAATCCACTCAAGAGTGCACTACTCAATTTCCTCAGAGCTTGTTAGAGCTTAGCTTGGCTAAAATACTTAAATCTCTAGGAGACAATAACAACGATACTTTTCAGTCTGTAGTTCCAACCAGTTCCAATTTAAATATAAATAAAAAAAGTTCACAGTGTGCACTTCTCACTTGTTTTCAATGCAATAAATTGAAAACCGAACTAAAGTTAATGCACGATAAAAATGTTGTCCTTACCAATCTTACGGAAGAACTACAATTAACAAATGCAAAATTATTGAAAGAAATTCAAGATGCGTCTGGAGAGATTTTAATACTTTTAGATTCTACGAATGACTTACAAAAGAGAATGCTTAGCCATAAAACGAATCTTTCTACTTTAACCGCCACGACTTACGCCGAGAATAAATCACTAACTTCTCAAGTTAAATTCCTACAACACCACCACACACGCTTTCATACGGTGTGCCAAAGAGATTTACCTGAATTGAAAAAACAATTACATGAACTTATGAAGTTAATGGAAGAAGAAAATTTTGAAAGGAAGTTAAATACTAGTTTTAAAAGACATTCTTTGCCTGATCCACTAGAAAATAACTCAATCCTCTACAGTTTTAAGAACGAATCCACATTGGATGGTGATCTTTTAATGTTGGACACTAACATAACATTAGTAAATTCATTAGAAAATACTCTCACAGGCCATAACCAAACATGCTTTGAAGCAACAGAAACTTGTTTATTCAATGATGCAGCTTGTCAAACTACTACATGCTATGAACCCGTTTTAACTTATGATTTGACGACCGACAGTGACCATGTTGAAAAGACAAAAAATCAAGGACTCAATGAAATAGCACAAAATTTAATGAAAGTCAAAGAAACAAATGCTATGCTAAAGATCGATGTTGGAACTAGTCCCATTAAACACCTATTATATGAAAACAATATTGAAAGCAACATGTGTACAAACTGTAAACATCAAATAGAACTCCGAGAAAAATTAAGTCAAGAACTCGAAGAAATTAAACTAAAAGTAACCTACTTGGTTAAACAAAAAGATGATATCGAGAAAAATTTAACAATCTAAGCTTGGAGGTTCCATCATCTGAAGTATTAGTGAGAAAATTACGTAATTTCGAAAAAGAACTCGAAAATAAAAACTCGTGCATAGAAAAACTTTTAAAGGCACAAAGACAGACGAAAGAGGAACTGGAGAGCGTGCAAAAAGAAAACGATAGTTTATCAACACAAATTATGGAATCTATCAGTGAGGTCGATGATCTTAAGATGGAACTTGATTTCATTAAGAATAATAGTGTGAAAACCGACGACAAACCTAATTTGTCAACAATCAGTAAGACAGAAATTATCAGCCAAGAAATTAGCAAGTTAGATAAGGAATGTCTTGAGTGTAATAATAAAGAAGAACTTATTAAAGTTCTTCAAAGTAAATATTCGAACATGCACTCACGTTTAAACAGAAGTTATAGTGATTCTGATAGCTCGTCAAGGTACAACAAAATATGTACGTTGCAAAATGAACTAGATGCAGGCAGGGAAGATTGTAACGAACTAAAAGAAGAGGTTACTACTATTAAAAACCATTTAGAAAGCAGTAATTTATCAATTAGCCAGGCAATGGACTTGGATGAAAGTTTTAGCGACGTAAATGTTGCAACAGGTAAAACAAATATGCCGCAAATATCTGAAGAGCATGCTTCAGATATGTACACCCTTGACAAGTCAGACTGCGTAAATTATTATTTAGAAGTAGTTGGCGACAAGAAAATTAATACTAATGGAGATATAAAAATTATTGACTTAATGAAAATGTTCCATTCTAAGGTAATGACGAAGCATGATAATGATATTGAAAATTTGGTAAATAAATTGAGAGATTACGAAGATTCTCAACAAAAATTGCAAGAGAAGATGGATAGTGTAACTAAAGCCTTAGAAGATAGTAATAGTGACATTCATAATATTGAAACAAAGTTTTCAGTCTTAAGAAAAAATATTCAACTCTTGAAGAAAACTGTTGAATCTAATAACAGTGTTAGCACAAATGCAGTAGAATTATTCAAAGACCAAGTTTTAAAAGTACTGGACTCTGAATTTTCAGTTAATAGTCTTACGATATTTGAGTACATACATAAAAATAACTCAAATTATTTAACTGAAACAATGGAGAAGTATGTAAAACTTCAAAATCATTCACATAAGTTAGCCAATGAGTTAGAAATAACTAACAATAATTTATTAGAATTAAAGGCTCTACTACATGCTAAGGAAACTGAATGCAGTCTACTGGTCGCACAAAAAGCAAAAATGCAAGAAATTAATGATACTGTAACCATGGATTTAGTACATAAAGAGAAAGAATTATCTGCAGCAATCATTGAAGGTTATCGAAAACTCGTTGAAGAGAAAATTCTTGAAATTGAGAACATCGATACAACGCTATCTCCTATTAAAAATTTAAACTTGTTATTTAAGAGATTAGCTAATCATAATAATCCAAAATTAATAATAGAGAAAGAAAAGCAAGTAGAGGCCCTTAAGAAGGTAATAAAAGAATTAACATGTACTGTTGAACATAGTCATAAAGAACTAGAAACTCAATCAAAGCAAATAGATAACATGAAAGATCTACACGAACAGCTTAAAGATAAGGAAGATAAAATTCAAGCACAAATATCTTTGATTGAGGATTTGAAAGGGATATATGAAAAGAAAATTGATGAAAATAATGTTAATCTTTCACTTATCCAAAACTTGACTGATGAAGTCGAGGTTTTAAAAGTTGTTGCATCAAATAAAGAAAAAGTAATCAAAGATCTGCAGGAGAAATTAAACAGCATGGAAGAGGAAAATGAAAATCTTAAACATATTAATCAAATTTTATGTACTGAAAAGGAGTCAGTGGCATTTGAATTAGAAAAAGCTATCGCGGAAATTAAGAAAAATAAATTAGCTCTTGAGAAAATGGAATCTGACAATATTATTCTAAAAGAAGCTGTAAAAGAAAATGTTGGAGTCGTAGCCAATCTGCAAACTGAAGTGAAAATATTAATGGAACAAAACCAGCATGTTAAAGAAGAATTAGAACAAAAAATTAAAGACTTTTCCCGACTGGAATCCAATATTAAAACTCATGAGACTACAGCCAAGATACAAACTAAGATGATTTCTAGGTGAATATATATTCCATTACTGTAACATTTTCACAGCGTCGTGGTGGAAATTATACATTCCATTTTTTTCCATTACAGACTTCAAAAGCAGAGGGAAGAAGACGTTAAAATTATAACAGAGACAGAAAACCAACTCAAGGATTTGAATCACAAGTGTACCAACCTTCAGAACGAATGTATAGGACTAAAAGATGGCATTGAAGCCTTCAAGCATGAGAATAATACATTGTTAAATTTAAAACAAACACTTGAGGTAATTTAATTATATTCTAATTCTAATAAGTTCAGGGCTCTCAAGAATATGACTACGGTATCCCCGCCTGTCGTAGAAGGCGACTAAAAGGGGCCTCGGTTTCACTGGGCGACAAGGGCCTTTGTCGTCCGCTGTGGTGTGACCCGGGAAGAAGGCGACATCGGCTGGCCCGTGTCGCCTTGCACTGCGAGGGCACAGGCCTGCATGTGCAGACTGCAGTGGGCTCCGGTGCGTTCCTCTGGAGATCCCGGACGACTGCGTGACGAGGGGATGCACCGAGGAAAGGGCCACCGGGGAGGTTTTAGTGGGTAAAAACCTAACATAACCGCCGCCTTCCCCCCAGAAGGATATATATATATCTCTTTTGGAAGATTTCCTCCCCGTAAACAAAAAAAAATTAATTATACATATTCTATACATATAAATAAAATTGGAGTGTCTGTTTTTAACATTAAAATAACTACCCTTTTACTACATACTACTCTTTTTACTTCTCTTTCTACTACAAATGTATACGTATATACCTATGTACCCTACATATAACAAAATAACATTTTTTTTTAAATGTCGGTCTGTTTTTTCCCGCTAATCGCTGGAATGACACCGATTTTGAAGGGACTTTCACTGGTAGAGAGCTGATGCAACAAGGAGTAACTTAGGCTACTTGTTATTTAACCGACTTCAAAAAAAGGAGTTTGGAACTGGAAATTTATAGTTGCAATGTATTCATTATTATGGATCGCATCACATAGAGCAGTCGCGCGCGGTACTCGTCTAGCCGTTGTGTCCGGTGGGAATACAAATTGAGTACGCCGGGGTGCAGTGTAGTTTTTGTTGTGTTCGTACACTATAATGTGTTTGTTTATAAACAGGATAAAGTTTCGCAGTTGAAAACCGAGCTGGAAACAAATAAACCTCGGTTATCTATCGAAGCTATTGCCGACTCTTCTCGGCGACGGCGGCAAAGTATTCATGACTCAAAGAGGACATTTGGCGATAAACCTCAAGGTACGTTTTTTTATGAAAAAAATACACGGACCTCTCGGACGCCCTCAGATCGGAATGCTTACACATAACATAGTAACCGTCCAAGCCGACGTTACCCTTGTGTCGTGTTACTAGAGATAGGGGTTCAGGCTAAGCGACCTAAGCCTATGCCATCTCTTAATCCGGTGAAGCAGTCAAGGCCAGCTTCTCTGGCCAATCTGTGTAGTTCGTCAAAAAAAAAATACAGATCAGTACACACAGGTAAGAGTTCCTCCCAACGAATATAAACATTCACGCCCCTCGCCCGAAAGTGTAGGCACAGAACATGCACTTCCACTTGTACAATTCTGACACACGTCTTTTGCGTTATTCACGTCCATACAACTGAAACCAATCTGCTCAGTCTTGGGCACAGGCGCAAGGTAACTAGCCTTTTGGTTTTCTACAGATTGCATTCCCCCATCCTTATGTTTGAAAGTATTTTTAATTATCGATTATACCGGAGAGTACGTTGCGCACATTCTTATATCAACAAGTTCTTTTTATTTTTATCAATTATAATTATTATAAGGTAAAATAGGCCAAAGTGCAACAAGGGTATAAATCTCTAGTAAATAAACAATTTGTCTTACAGATCAAAACAAATTGGAGTCATTGAACGGTAGCCGTTGTAAAGCTGACGACATATTTATGGATGTTGATGAAAATAGTTCCAGTCGCAGCACTCCTGTCCGGCACAGCAAAGGGTATGGGCGGTTATAATATAGCGGTGATAACCGGGGGTTAAGAGCTCGGTTTGCCACACGACGGTCAGTAGAATGTTACTGCCGACCCCGTTGAAAGGATGAGTCATTGTTTTAACCGAGAGGAGATCTAAGATCACATGAGCGCTTCACTATGTCGTAGTAGTTGAATTACAGCTATACTATCACTGAATTTAATTAGCGAAAACAACCAACATTCGATCGTAATGTTAGTCTTTTTGTTCCAGACGCGACAGCTTGCAGTCAAAACACGAAGAGGTGCGGTTTGTTTTATTTGCACATTACACAAATAGACAAACATATATTCGTTTGAATTTTTTAAATTACGACTTATTGGGTCCTAGTATACAACACTAAGCACATAAATAGAAGACATAAGTAATCAAATTTTATGATACTAGCGTACCCAGCCGTCTTCGCCGGGTAGAAATTTTGCTTTATTTTATTTAAACAATAAACTTACATCATTAAATATTTAATTTAACTCTCACAATATATTAAATTATTCTCTGTATTCATTCTCTTCTCGAGCAGGTGAAGATCATTACCTACATCCATGTTCATATCAGATAATACTATATCATTCTTATCATTTATACAAAAACATATCGGGCTCTCGTTAATGTCATAAATAAAAATACGTCGTATTTTTATTTCTGTATTTTATATATCCGGGACGTGCTCTCCTTGAGCACAGTGTAGAGGGGCTCCGGTGCGTTCCACTGGAGATCCCGGAGCCCCTCGTCATGCACCGAGGAAAGGGCCACCGGGAGGTTTTAGTGGGTAAAAACCTCACATAACCGTCGCCTTCCCCCAAGAAGGCAGGGTATCTTTTTGAAGATTTCTTCCCCGTTAACAAAAAAAAAAGATCATTTCAAGAAGTTATGAAGTAACGTTTTAGTCTCAGCAAATGTACCTTAGTTCTGTAATTTGCTTCTTGTTTGATTTTGGCGTACAATAAAGCTACGTATCTATCTGACTACTCTAAGTTGCGAGCGTATCTACTCGTATGTCTATAGTATGTAATATTTTGCTTACAGAGTGAGGAGGACGGGCGTTCGTCTCGCTGTAGCAGCGTATTTGCTATCAAACAACGGCGGCAAAGTACTCACGACTTGCATCGAACTTCTTTACAGACAACACCCGAGAGACATGGTGAGCTTATACTTGTGAAGTTACAACCCTTACTTGTGAAGTTAAAAATCCATTACTATGCTGAGAGCATAACTAGTACCAACTTAACAGACACTCAAGACATAGATGCGTTGTTAATGTAAAGTTAGTATTATTTATTACCAACTTACATTTTGCAGCTACTCTATATTATTGCATTAGAGAGTCAAAAGTAGAATGAATTGATTTGTATGATTTGATTGATTGATTGAAGCTAGTGCGCTTTACCATCCAGGACTTCATTTCCACTTATCAGCTAGGATCGTAGGCAAGCACTTGCTTTAGAAAGTATAAAAAAAATCCCTACACATGAATATTGTCAATTAATAATAATAATATAATAATGTCAATTAATAATATTAAATAAATAATCGTTTTTTTTTATTTAACTTTCACAAATATTGAATTACATTATGTATAACACATTATTTAAATCTCCTTTGTGAGAGACTGGTATCTGCTCGGTACTACAGGTACTAGGTTACCCTGTCAGACAGATTACCAGGCCCTCCGCCGCACGTCACATATGTCTAATTAATCACATTTAATTACTTGAAGACAGATAAAATCAGAATGGTGTTTCTATTTTTGTTTACGTGTTTATATTTAAGTCACGTATTTAAGAATTAAGATTTTATATCTAGTAGGTTTTCAGTATTATCCATCAATCCATCAAGTCCCAAATGATCCATGACAAAGAAAAGTAGGTGAAAACCATATTTATATATTTCCTTTTCCATCTCTTGATTCAAGAAATAAAAAAAACGATAATTATTATTATTAACTGACATTATTCATGTGTAAGGATTTTTTTTATACTTTCTAAGCAAGTGTTTGACCACGAACCCCCCTGATGTTAAGTGGAAATGCAGTCTTGGATGGTAAGGCACACTAGCTTAGTAAATGTCTATTCATTCTACTTTTGACTCTATATTAATGCATTAGTGGTACGAAATGTAAGTCTCTCTTCTCTTATCTTGTCTCTCAATCGTTCTTGCCAATTCCTTTACTAAAACCATGTGTTCTCTGCTCCCTTTTCTGTCGTTCCCCAGCTCAAATCATTGCGGTGTCCTTCGCTTCCATTTATAAATCATAATTGAAGTAATTGTGTGTTTAATCAGTTCCAGATTTGACACACAGCAGGTCGAGGGATGAACCAAAACGAGAATTATCAAATGATGACAACAGGTACGCAAATCTAATTACATTATAGCCGGCTTAACTGTTGTTGGTACGTCTACGCAATATCTATTTTGATTCTTGAAATAAATAACTTTCTTAAATTCACACATTTTGTAACTTGCACTTTCTGGTTAGACCGAACAGTATTTCTGTCGACCATTACGGCTACAAATAATACTTTAAAACAAAGGCAAGCATTTTTTAATTATGGATAGTATTAATTTTATTAATTATAATGGTATTTTGTATAATTCTAATTTCAATTGTATTTCAACAGAGTGAGGGAGCTACAAGAAAGACTGTCTTCGTGCCATCAGGAGCTTGAAGAGCTTAAAGAAAGGTACAGGGAGCTGGATGACGAATGCGAGACATGCGCCGAGTACTTGCGAGAAAGAGATGAACAATGTGGCAGGTTGAAAAAAGAGAAGGCAGCCTTAGAGGTATTTATTCGAAATGAAATTATATGTAAAAATAATACTTATGTATTCTTATGCTATATATATGTAGAAAGTTGACGTGAAACACTTATCACATCAATAGTTTATTGGTTTGGGATGCAAACTGCAAGCGTTAGTAGGTTCAAATCTATCATACGAATCTTGACTAAAAAAGCAGTAATAACCTAGTCGCCCACTGGTTGGACTTACCATCTGATGGTCTTGGTGTCGAAACCCAGTCGGATTGTTTCAATGAATTGCCGTTTTTGGTTTTTAAGTACAAAAAAAACATTCTTCTTTGTGCTGGGTGCATTGCGATGGGCTCATCACATATGGGCTAATAAATTTATTGAACAGTGGACAGTAAAAACTATTTTTGTCTACCCCTGCTGATATAGTGACGATTGATTGAATCTCCGATCTTGTTTTGGAATATTAACGAATTTCTTACTCTCTTCTCCAATAAAACAAACGAACTAATACACATATTATACAAGATTACAAATATGTCGCTACAAAACAAAATAAATATGTATGTAATATATGTACAAATTATATCGCTACTTATTTACTACTTATAATTCCGTTATACACTCCATTTCAGAAAACGGTAAAGGAACTAAACGAAAGACAGCGTGACCACTACCAAAAGCCAAGCAAGGCGCACGCGGCCGTCAACACAGACGAAGGTAACGAGTCCCACTTGTGGGCAAACACATAACTACTAAGACTAAGAGAAAAATTTCAAAAGTTGTCACAGAATGCAAACAATTATTAACTGTCTACTCCAATTCGGATATACATATTTGTATGTATTTGTAATGTGCAATGTACTTTTTCATATTATAGATTGGGCCAATCTGCATTCAGTGGTCGTGGACCGAATGTCTTTCGACGCTGAAGTGGAGAAGAATAAGAGATTGACAAAGATAATAGAAGAATTGCGTATCAAAAAACAGGAGTTGAGCACAGTTTTGGCCAAAATGCAGAGATCACTGGAGGAAAAGAGTACAAAGGAAAGTAGAGAATTGGATCGAACGAAAGTAGAGTTGCGGTCTTGTAAAGAAGAAGTAGAGGAACTGAGGAAGAGGAATTTAGAACTTGACGAGGAGTGTGAGACTTGTTCTCAATACTTGAAGGAAAGAGAGGAACAATGTCGAAGATTAAAGGAAGCAATCACTTCATTGGAGGTTAATCATTTAACAACTATTTTAATATACCTTTATACAGCTTTGTCTATTGTTCGATTTACCATCTGACGGTTAACTACCAAATAATATAAAAATGGCTACTTATTGTAGCCATTTTTCGGATTCTTCGTTCTAAAAAGCAACATGCTTAACTTTCTTTAAGTATCTGTGACTTGGAGTAAGCTGGTGAAGCGCGACGAGTGTTACTAAAATTGTGATGGGGCGAGGCGAACGAAAGTAGAAAAAAATATAAGTTAGTGAAGATAGAAAAAGATTGAGTGAGCACACACTTTCATAGCCAGTTACGTTTCGTATATCTATGGCATAGTGCTTATTGTCTGTATCACACTGTTGGAGGCAACTCTTCTGTTGCAGCTGTGTAGTCACTGTTGGGGACTTAGACCAGATCAACCAGAACACCCGATGGGAGCTGGGTCGAACCTCAGGGCCTCAGTGGCGGATTCTTGGGAGTCCGTCGCTAGAAGCCGTGAGGTGGTGACCTAATAACCTTTTTGAAAAGGGGGTAGCGAATGCGTTATGGGATTACAAAGATCTTTTAAAATATACATATTTGATTATCATATTTGAAATATTTTTTTATTAAATGTTTTTCAGGCAAAAGTACAAGAACTGCAGGATAATCAAGATAGCAACATGACGGCGCACTCCCTGCGCAAGAAGCGGCATACGCTCCACGATCTCAACCGCACGTCCAACGCTGGACTAGTAGACGTCTCCACTCAAATCAGTGAAGGTAAACAGATGAATAGAAAAGAATCTGCGTTCTTGACATACTACACAAGTATATTTACAAGTTAAAACAAAATCTAATTTTTTTTTGGGACGAACTAACACAATTGGCCAGAGAGGCTGGCCTTTACTGCTTCACCGGATTGAGAGGTTGCATAGCTCTTAGGTTGCTTAGCCTGAACCTCTATCGCTAGTAACTCGACACAAGGGTCCCCCTGGTGAGGGATAACCTCGGCTTGGACGGTTACTAAATGCTTTTCCTCCATGTGCTTTTTGCTGTGGATTTAATTGGTCATGCTGCAAAAGCCATCATACCTTACATCCAAACAAACATCTATAGAAAATTGCTTCACGCTTTACCTTATATGGTTTTATATTTTTTCAGAGTTTCTTAGTTGTCAAGTGGAAAGGGACAACACACAGCCGGTTTCTGATGACACGAACACGAAGCAGATTAAGCGGCTAAAAATGGTGAGTCTTATATATTTTACTAGCTATTAAAAACTATAAAAATGTTTCTAATATAAAAGTATATGGTTTGAGAGAAGTTTATTTGCTTATAATATAATATTTTTTAATATATGTAAAGATATAAAACCTCTTTACTTAAATTTATTTCTTTTTTGTATTTTTATTATTTGAAATGTAAAATGTCACTATAATGTAATGTGTCATGATATTTATATTTATAAAGATAATACTGGAATATGGACGTTTAATGTTGTTTCTCTAAACATTTTATAGAAACGCAGTCTTGTCTTTAATTTCAAATAACCATATAGACATTATTATATATATAAAAAAATCACTTAAGAAAAATACACAATTATATAATTTTTAGAATTTATTATGTGTGTACTGTTTTGGAATATGTTTAAGGTATATGTATATAAAGTAATAAAAGGTTTAAAACATCCACAAACAATATCAAAATATTGTTAGGAATTGTGGGTTATTAGGAATTGCAAAGTAATTTTTATAATATTTATTCACAAAGCACATTTTTTATAAACATTATAAAAGACGGTGTTAGTGTTTATAGCCAAAGATTTAGAAATAGGTGCGCTGCTGTCATGCTAGATGTGATATGCTGTGAGCGTTTTAATCATTATTTTGCGTACAGCAAAGGAGTGGAATAACTTGCTGGCGTCAGTCTCTCTGTCCAAGTACGACATGGGAGCCTTCGAGAGTAGAGTGAATAGGCACTTACTAAACTAGCGCGTACCATCTTTCGACTATATCACCACTTAACACCAGGTGGGATCGTGATCAAGCGCTAGTTTATACGCATAAATAAAAAAAAATTACATAGAGAATTTTAATTTATGTTTTTATTCCTTCATTCTGGCTTCTGTTATTTATTAATGACATGCTTTTTTAATGTTTTCTAAAAGTATATACAGACTTAACATTTTTTATGTCATTAGGAAGTCTAGTAGTTTACAGCGTTTACAATGTAAGCGCAAAAAATTGATTTTATTTAAGGCATCACATTAGAAACCTCTAACATTATCCTTTTTTTTCAAAAGAATTTATCTAGCTACCTATCTATCTTAATTGTTGACAAGTTGCAAAGCGCATTCTATAATTATTGTTTGCAGTCGATTGAGAAGCTATCACAGCAGAATGCCGCTCTGGAACAGCGACTGATGGCTGCCACAACAGCCCCCGTCTACGTCGCCACGGGCAGCGCTATTGTGCAGGTTAGCATACGTCAAACTATCATAAAAGATATGTTAACAATAACCGAAACCGACTTTTCGGGAGTTTCCATTAATATCAATATGAATGTAATACTAAAACAGGCACTCCCCTTCCCAACAATAATAATTTGTAAAATTAGAATATGTGGCAAAGTTATGGGTAGATATAGTATATTTAAAAACTGCCAGATTGTGAATAAATGAACTAATAAACTTGGTGAAAGGCGAACAGTAAAAGCTGTCTGTCTACCCCACTAGGGTTAAACGGACGAAAGCTATTATCCATATAAGTACGTCCCTAACCTATTTACGTCCACCTACACTGTTTCATTTTTTTTACTTTTGAATAGGTGTTTTTTTAATAAAAGCTTGTATTTAAATATAGTAAATTATTATTACCTGGAAATTGCAGGCACCCGGAGGTACATAAGAAAAGAACACAGCTACATAGCTTGAAACCATCTGATCTATGTTAACTTTTTAGTCTAACTTTGCGGAACTAATAAAAAAATGTATATTACAGGATCAGCAGCTCACTGATGTCATGAAGGAAAACCGCAAACTGAAGAAGATTAATGCAGGATTGATTAAGCTATGCAATAAGAGGGAGAAAGTCATGATCAGATCCAACAGGGAGAATCAAGACCCTACTGGAGAGATCTGAATCTGTACAATACTCATAATTTTATACTTATAGTCGAAAGTGCTTGAGTTGAATGCAGAGCAAATGCGATAGTGATTTGACATAATTATAATTATTGATGATCATAATAAGCGTATAGATAGCGCAGATATATTGACACAATTCTAACAATTTTATAACATTTTTTAATAATTATTTCATAAAACAAAATAAAAAAAATCGTACATATCCAAAACATTTCTCGTGCTTGACGATTAATAAAAACTTGTTTTTTGTAACAGAACTTGAACTCGGATCAGACATTATTAAAATCAAATAAATAACACAGGATTCTTACTTTATTATTAATTCGATATCACAGGAAGAGTACGATAACTAGTCACGTCACTACACTACAGGACCTCTAGGGGTCTCGTGCGGACAGTGGGGAAGATGCTACTACTCTACCTCGCGCCCCGACTGCATTCAACTCGCGTGCTGATTTTAATTTTCTGTTAACTGACAGATACGAGGAGGCTGGTCTTTTCCACTATATCTAAGTTTTCTATTTAATTTACCTTGGCACAAAAATCTTATTTTAATGGTGCACGCAGTAGTGATTTTGAAGACTGATGATGCTTAACATTCCGAAAGCATTTTTTGAAAGAAGCGAGAGGTATATGATTAAAGTAATTGTTGGTGCCATTACAAATAAGTGATACAAGTATTACATACGTACAAAAGCTTTGTGTTTCCGTACTTAAAATGTTTATTCTTGATGCGTACTTCCGGCCTGATATGACCATTTTTGTAAGTCACTATTTTAAAATGTTAAATTATATATAATTCTAATTAATATATATGTGAATATGAAAACTATGTTAGCTGGATTGATTAACATGTGATTTGTATGACATTTAAATGTAGATGCAACCGTACTAATAATTATATTTTGATGATTCTTCATCGTGTTTACTTCCAATCCAGTTTCCTTACGTGACCAGTTTTAGTGGAGCTTTTTGACAAATGTTCTTGTTGTTGTACATTATACAATAGCGTTTAAGCTTGAGAAGTCGAGTCACCAAGTCTTAGTGGATTTGAATCTTACGATATTACGTTTTGCAGACCACGCCCCTAAAACTATCGGTTAACGATATATGAAAATACTAATAATCAGAATAAATAAAAAGATCAATTCTTCTTCAGATTCAAAATTATTTAAATAATGTAATTAATAAACTGTCGTTGATTTGAATTACTTTCTCAAAAGTTGGGTTGAATACGAAGACTATCGACAAACGTCAAGTCCGACGTTGAAACATTAGTGTAAGATATATTCTATATACATAAAAGTGAATGTTTGTATGTCCTTTATAGAGTAAACTTTGCGTAAATCATGTGGATGATCTTGAAGCAGTGTTTTGCACGAAGGTTTCCGAGTTGGTACTGACAGATGGCGCCACTATCTTTCCAATGAATTTCTTATATTGACGAGACAATTGAATTGAAACGCAAACAGCGAATATCCAATGTTTGTGATAGAATTTTAATGCAACATGTGTGAAATGAATGAAATATACAACAAACATAGTTTTATTCAATGAGTAAAAGTTAAAATACACTAATTCATTACAAAATGAAAATTGTGATGTCGTCATGGCCCAAGAGAAATTCGTACGATAAAACTATACAAAAATCTTCATAGTTTGAAAACCATACAATTTTAAATGTAAGTTTAAAAACATACAAACTAAAATTAATTATCTATAGTCTGAGTTTTTGGATGACAGACTTGCTTAAAGCGAAGGTACCACATTAGAGGGACCTCAACAAAAAAACTTTTAAACTTATAAATTCGTCAAGTTTCCGCGACTTTCTCTTGAGCCATTACTTATCAATTACATCGTTAACGCTCGCAATTCACTAGTTTAGCCAACCTGGTAGTGGTTGGTAGGCAATTAAATCGATATTCTAAAACAGATCTTAGAAAAAAGTAAATGTTGATATTTCAACATTGAAATTATATAAATAATACAATGGACTCCTAGCCCTCGGACTAAACAAAGTTGTAGGACAGTTATCTATGCTTATGCTAAAATGTGGTTATATTCATACATCTACGTTGATGAAATTTTAAATGCATTAATCGATTTTTGAACATCGATCGATTAATATACGGAAACAATTTGCGATTTTTCAATAGATAAGTCGCAACATCACTCGAATAGTATCGACTAACTACTTGTAACGCACAGCCAACATACATTTTCTCCAAGGAGAATATCACAGGCCATGTTCGTCACGCAGAAAGCCCCAAGGGCAGAATCATAGACTCCCAAGTCTTAGAAAACTGTTACGGGTATTTAGCTTCCTCACGAGGTTTTTCTTTCACGAAATACAACACAAAGAAGGAAAACTTGAGGTGGGCACCCTGATACTGAGCTACCATAATTTTTAGACCCTTATTTTTAGTAACCGTACAAATTAGTTACATAGTTAATAGTAACATTACACTTCTACTTATTAGAAATCACAGACATTGTTTAATTATTCTTTGGATACAGAGTCGACTTCTCCACAGACCTCTGAAGAACCTCCAGCTTCCTCCCTCAATAGGAGTTCCATTTTAGTTGGTAATTCTCCTAATGAGTCCTCAGTTGTTAATTCCTTTGACTGTATGTTCGACTTCTTCTCCTGCATTTGATCAGCGAATATTTTATGGCCAGCGAACTTTGCCATGTCTGCAGCCAAGCAAAGACAATCAGGATCATTTGATTTGCCTAGGTAGGTCGCCGCTTGAGATAATTCACCAAGCGCGAGATGACTGAAAATAAATATTTATAATTAATATCATAAACACATGTCTTCTTGAGAACGTATAGTATTTCTTAATTTTATTATAATTAGGCGACAACTACAAATTATATTTACGTGTAAGAAGACAGAATGTGATCAAATCTATGCTAACATCTAGCTCTACACAGTCTAGTCTCTAATTTATTTCTGAAGTATCATAGTTATTTCAAATTTGTGGCACTTACATTCTCTTACTTCTTCCACATTTGTGGCCCTCGTTAAGGAGTACCTCTACCTACATTGTATTGTCATAAACCTTTTTTTTTGTTAACGGGGAGAAAATCTTCAAAAAGATACATACTCCTTAAGATAATATAATAGGCGGCGGTTATGTGGGGTTTCTACCCACTAAAACCTCCCCGGTGGCCCTTCCTCGGTGCATGGTGAGGAGCTTCCGGGATCTCCAAAGGAACACACCGGAGCCCCTCTGCACTGTGGTCAAGGAGAGCACTTCCCGGGGGGATTGTCATAAACCTACCGACCAAACACCTACTATACACTTTTATGGAGTTACCTTCTTTGCAGATATCTACGAAACATTAGTCCAATGCCAACAAAAGGCAAAATGAAACATGGTACTTAATTGAAAGTCAACCCTTTTAAAGAACAAAATTTCAAAATTAGTTTTTAAATAAGTGAGCTCCGAATGCACAATCACCATAAAAATACAAATTGAAAACCGCCTTTTTTGAAGTTTGTTAATATAACTACGTATACATACGAAATATATTAGTAAATGGCAACACTCACCATATGGTAGCAAGAGTCCAATTGCCAATAGTATAGCATTCCTTTAACCACAATCTAATGACATCTTCTGCAATACTATCCATGTGCCTGTAAAATAAAGACAAATGTCAATGAACTCTCATGTCCTTTCAGCACTAGTCGGTGGAATAGAAATGGTTACCCACTTTTTGCCAAGATTATTAGGTAGAGTAGTAGGTTAATAGGGTACGGACCTATTGATACAACCAGGCACATAGTTTTTTATTTATTATTTAATTTTTTTATTAAAGAAATCGAAGAATAAATTAGCCTCCCATCCGAGTTACTGTTATTGTTTCCTAAATACGGCAATTCAATTTCATAACATTAACGCAATGATGTATGTGGGCATAAAATAAATAGTGTTGCCAACTTCAAGTTTTTAAAGACAAGACAAGAAAGACAGACGAGGGCAAACTATTCCAGTCAAAGGACTATTACAGCAAAGGCTGTACGAAGAATGAAAGACGAAGCAAAGCGCTTCGTTCGGGTTTGAGGGAGGTTCACAACAAAAGGATGAAATCCTGCGCGCGTCTTGAAGTCCGATGGTGGAACGGGGAGGGAGGAATTAGATCATGTATTTCCTGAGCACATTCTCCAAAATGCAATCTGTAGATAACCGAAAGACTAGCTTCCGTTAACTAGCGTGAGGAATTAATCTGCGTCAAGGGGCTACAGGTAAGCTTTAAGATATTCACCTGGTCCGACACAGCATGTAGGCCTCTTTGTAGAGCCTGTGCTCGAGGAGCAGTGCTATGGCCCCCTTCACGTCGTGTAGGCTGAGCAGTATGCCCGCCTTCCGGAACACCACGCTGCCGAATTGCTTGAATACTGAAACATATTTCTCCTTTGGTGAAAAAGAAAATTCGACGGAGAAAAACAAACTCCTTTTAAAACAAAAAATAAACTTCATAAATTCAATGTGATATTATATACACTGTATATCTAGTCAGGTCAAGTAGGGGGTGGTTGTCCTCTGTCGGCCGCCAAAGTAGACCCGGGAAGAAGGCGATATCGGCTGGCCCGTGTCGCCTTCGTCCCCCGCCCCTGCCCCCGGGACGTGCTCTCCGATGAGCGCAGTGCAGAGGGGCTCCGGTGCGTTCCTCTGGAGATCCCGGAGCCCCTCACCATGCACCGAGGAAGGGCCACCGCGAGGGTTTTATTGGGTACGAACCCCACATAACTGCCTTCCCCCCAGAAGGTGGGGTATCTTGTTGAAGATTTCACCCCCCGTAAAAAAAGGGGGTGGTTGTAGGCTGAGTTTCCCGATACTTGCCCTTGGACTGGTAAGGAACGGATGTGTCGTACGCGTGGTTTCTAGCATAGTTCAAATTAGTTAGTATCGTTATTATCTGTCAGTAGACCTCTAGTAGATGTGCCATCTCTTACTAGAGGTCAGCTCAAGAAGAATAATAAGGTAAATAAAGATATAAAAACTATATTACTTACAGCTTATCTTCTCCTCGTGCCCTTTAGCAAGAACTCTATCTATTTGAGCAACGTATAGTTGGGAGACTTCCTTCCAGTATCTTAAACGAAATAGATTATAATATGAAACAAAAAAATGTAAATTTCTAAAAAGTAGTCTAAAAATCTATAAAGATATATATATATATATAATAAATAAATAAATTTGGAGAGTCAGTTTGTAACTAATAACCACTTTTTACTTTCATATGAATGTATATACACTACATAATATACCAAAAAATAAATTACAATTCTTGTCTGTTACGGCTAATCTCAGGAACGGCTGAACCGAATTTGTTGGTAGACTTGCACTAGTAGATAGCTAATGTTATGAGGTGTAAATGAGGCTAGTTTTATGTTAGAAAATTTAAATTAATAGTTTTTAGTCACAGGTAACACCATAGCCACTACAACAATTAAAAGAATACATCAATAATAAATATACAATTTTCACATCTGTCCATAATAATTGCATACGCAGTCAACCTCTTCCAGCCCAACCTCTGTACGGACAGAAACTTACCTCTAGAAAGATTTTAGTGAGTCTTTGTTCATATTATTTTGATATAAAAAAAACATAAATATACATATATATAAACATACATATATATAAACATACATTTATCAATATATACACACACTATTAATAATAATACAATAGTCAATAGTTGCCGGCGTCAGTCTTTCCGTCCAAGTACGACTTGGTACGGTGGGAGCCTTCAAGAGTAGAGTGAAAAGGCACTTACTAAACTAACGCACCATCTTTCGACTATATCACAACTTAACATAAGGTGGGAACGTGGTCAATCACTAGTTTATATCCCTTAAAAAAATCTTAAATAAAACAATGTGGGTTAGAAAAATATTACTTGAAAGATACACATGGCGTCAAACTGACGAGGTAGGGGCACAGAAGGTTTTTTTGGTTTGCAAACTGTATCATAGAGTCGATACGGCCTCGGAATATGGACAGCATAATCCATGCGTCGAAACCGCCCGAAGCAATATGTTCCGCCGCTGAAAAAGTATTTCAACAAGTATATTTACCAGTCTATATATATATATAAAAGAGAGAGTGTGTGGGTTTGTTCCATATAGGCTCCGAAACGGCTGAACCGATTTCAACGAAACTTTCAGGGAATCTTCAGATTGACCTGGTGTCCTAAATACCTTTTGCTCCAAAAGTTGAGCAGACTTGTTAAATGTTTTCTAAGACGTATAGTTTTACTCACGATGGTTTTCCTTCACCGCCGAGCGCGTGGAAAATCAGCACATAAAATCTCAACAGCAAATTTATTGGGGGTGGGTTTCTAGCGCACCATGCAACTTTTTTTTTAAGGGGGGGAAATAGATACAATCAACACAAGATGCCCCGCCTTCTTTGTCGGCGGCAAGGCGGCAGTTTTGTGGAACTTTTCTCACTAAAACCCTCCCGATGGCCTTTCCTCGGTGCATGGTGAAGGGCTCCGGGATGTCCAGTGGAACGAACCGGAGGCCCTCTGCACTGGTCAGTGGTCAGGGCTCCGGTGCTAATACCAATTAGGAGAGCACGGCGCGGGGAGAAGGTTCCAGCCACTCCCCCCTCCCCGTGCCCTCGCAGCGCAAAGCGACAGGAGCCAGCCGATCTGGGTCCACCTTGGCGTAACACAAAGGCCCAACACCCTTGTCGCCCACTGAACCCGAGGCCTTAGTGGCCTTCTACGACAAGCAGGGGATAAAAGATATCAACCCCACATAATCTTATTCTATGGTTTATGGTTATGGATTTACCCCCCGTCAGCAAAAAAAGCTCTTAGGTCATTTATTCTGAACCTCTATTCACAGTAACTCGACACAAGGTTCCCCAGTGAAGCGTAACCTCGACTTGGACAGTTACTAGGCTACACGTAAGCATTCTGATCCGAGGGCAACCGAGAAGACCCAACAATGTTTGGTTGCTTTTACACGGATAAATTGAGGGACATTCAAAACTCCTACACTGTGCCCAATACTCTGTTTAGAGAGAAGTCGAGTGCCGTAGTGGGATGTATATAAGCTGTTTTTTTTTAATTCTACTCACATTCCATGTCCAATACTTCATTGACGTCATTAGTGCTGCCAAACAACTTAATGAAGTCAACACCAGACCTCACCTCTCTATCAATGCTTAATTCATCTTTAACATTGGCTGTTGTTGTATTAGTTTCATTTTGTGTAGTTGTTTCTTCGCTTACTTCATGCACATCGGCACCTATTCCATTATTAGAATGAATATTATCTGAACTCTTCGCCTTATAATTCTCAAACATCTTCCTGGCACCGCGTAATTGTGAGCTATTAAGCTGTTTATGAATGATGGGCATGAGGAACTTTTTCGGAGCTTTATGTCCCTGATCTATGGGAGCCTGGACTTCAGGTACTACCTTTACTGCTTTCAAGTCTTTATATTCTTTGACAATTTTCCTTTTCTCTTTTCTGGTTAGATGATGCGGTACATCTGTAAAGCGTTTGCATTTTAGAAATAGTTATTAGTGCAGTGCAATAGTGGCACTTTAATACGATCAAAGATTTAAATACATAAATTTAATGTTGCCATCAATATTTGTACATATGTCACAAAGTAGTTAAGGACACATGTTTTGCTACTCTAACATACATACACGCATGGGACATTTACTTATATATAATGATGACAAGCATAAATATGAAAATGTATGCAGGATTTTTTTAACTATTTCTCTATAGTTGCTTCTTTATTTTCAATCGCTGCCCCATTGCTGAGGATCGTGACTCCGTTCTCGGCGATTAATTACTAGTCCCCAGGCATTCTAGTCCCACATAATTGGTAATCGATTCCGATTACTATTTGATGGTCGTGGGTGCGAATCTCGGTCAGCCTGTACCTGTACTGTAATGAATTGCGATTTTACGGTTTTTAAAGTACAAATTAATCACTTTGGAAAAGCGGACACCGAAAGGTGCCTTTTTCTAACCCAGTAGTATTAAATGAAAGAAAACTTTATAGAGAAAGAAAAGTAAATAAAGGTAAGAAACTTATTTATATTTATACATGTCTGACCTTCATTGGAGTTATATGGATGATGGTCCATGGACCAAAGCCGCAAGCAGGAGTCCGAGCCACCAGAGAACAGGTACGAGTGCAGCTGCGGACGCGGACACCAAATCACACATATCGGGTTCTGATTGTGTCCACTGAACATTGATAAGCAAGACCCCTTAACGACGTCCCACACCTAGACAAGTAATATTTATTTATAGATGGATAGATAAATCCTTTATTGCACCAACATACATGTACAAAGGCGAACTTAATGCTATTTAGCATTTTCTTCCAGCTAACCTTTAGTGGTTAAGAGCAGACTAAGGGTAGTGAAGCTAAAAAAAGGAAAAATATGTTTAAAAAAACATATATATATATATATAAATACATGTACATGGAAGAAATAAACAATAGAATAAATACCAGTTTGTACTTTGCATTGTTTGAGAAGAAAGTATTCAGATACACGCGATTTAAAGACAACAGAAATGTAGAACTCAATTTACAAAAATGGCGCTAAACGGGACTATAGATTTTCTTTAATCGTATACGCACCCGAACAGTTTTGTCCTGGGAAGTAGACGCCAACAATCCATCCCTGTGTGGATTCCACGCAATTTGTAGCACGGTACATTTATGTCCTGTCAATACCTTAATCAGCTGAAGCTGTTTGGAGCCGTCTGAAACACATTACACGAATTGCTGAAAATTCACAATACAAAATCATTCTGCAATATACAGTTACTTTTTATTAGTTGTACTGCCTAGTCCCAAATACGATTTGTTACAGCTCTTAATCCAGGGGAAGATACAAGGGAAAAGAAATCCGTGAAGAAGAACATCGTGCACGCGTTTCTTATTTCGAGCTGCTGTGTCGTGGGTCCGAATAGCCATGATGGTCGCCAACCTTCGATAGAAGAGAAGAAGTTGTACTGCAACAGATTCACAAAAGTCTTTCAAGTTGGCAACCCATTTTTTGGACGTTTAGACACTCGGTGGTTCTCCATTCTTTCATAGTCATGTTCCACGCATCCGAACGAAGCGATTTGAGTCATCGTTCATCGTGCGTACAGCAAAGGAGTGGAACAAGTTGCCGGCGACAGTCTTTCCGTCCAAATACGACATGGGAGCCTCCAAGAGTAGAGTAGATAGGCACTTACTAAACTAGCGCGTACCATCCTTCAAACACTACTTTATACCAATAAAAAAAAAAGAAAAACACTGTAAGCCCTATAGTAGTTGCGTTTCACGTAAGATCGGCTGAGTCGCATGGTTCCTCCTTCAATACAAGTATATTTAGGACTAAAAACAAAAACAGACTTAAAATCAAATCAAATCAAACTTATATGCTATTTTACGCGGACATCCTCTTTGTTTCAGAATTATAGTAGGAATCATACGAAATATAATTAAATATAACAAGAAATAGAATTAATCAAACAAAAATGAATCATCGAAATTGGATGGCTTTTTGACTACACCGATTGGCCCGAGATCCTCGCCTTGACTACTTCACCGGATTGAAAGGTGGCATAGCTCTTAGATTGCTTAGCCTGAACCTCTATTAGCTAGTAACTCGATACAAGGGTCCCCCAGGTGAGGGGTAACCTGGGCTTGGGCGGTTACTATGTTACGCGTAAACATTCCGATCCCAGGGCGCCCGAGAGGACCGAACCACGACTCGGTCGGTTGCTATTTCATGGATAATAATTGATTGGAGTGATATTGAGTTATTCGCTTCAGCGCACAAGATTATGCAACGCCCTTTTACGCCATAAGTATTAATAAAATAAATAAATTATAAACTAAATAACTTTTTTGTCATCAGCTAGTATTAAATATATGGTACACATATATTTCCCTTGTATCATTCTTCACTAACACCATAATTACCTTTTTTTTTGTTAACGGGGAGGAAATCTTCACAAAGATACCCCGCCTTCTGGGGGGAAGGCGGCGGTTATGTGGGCTTCTTACCCACTAAAACCTCCCCGGTGGCCCTTTCCTCGGTGCATGACGAGGGGCTTCGGGATCTCACGTGGAACGTACCGGAGTCCCTCTGCACTGTGCTCAAGGAGAGCACGTCCCGGGGGAAGTTACTCCCTCCACCCCTGTGCCCTCGCCGCGCAAGGCGACTAGGGCGAGCCGATATCGCCTTCTTCCCGGGTCCACTTTGGTGGACGACGCAGGCCCCCACCCTTGTCGCCCAGTGAACCCGAGGCCCCTTTTAGTCGCCTTGTACGACAGGCAGGGGACACCGTACTCTTATTCTTGAGAGCCCAGAACTACAGGGCTGACATCATAATTACCTTCCTTATCCCCATACTCAAGAATGCTGATAGTATTTTCCTTGTCTATTCCGGTTACTGCGATGAGATTTTTGTAAGGAGATTCTTCATCGGCCTCCGAAGTTTGTTGAGGATGCCATTCGGCATTGTAAATAATTTTACTGTAAAAATGTAAATACAATTTAAAATGTTTCAGATTATACATGCTAGTGCGGATGCCACCGATATAGTTTACATATAAATATTATATGTAAACCTTATATGTTTCATTTTACATACATTTATTTATTGAAATATTATATATTAACTATTATTATAAATCTATTAACTATATATACCCATATCATATTTTTTGTATTACATATTTATTATTGGGCTCTGTATAAATGCCCAGAAAGGGAGGTTCGCGCGCACACGAGATTATAGTCAAAATAGTAGAAAATCAGCGATCTGACAGCTCATGCTGAGATGGTGTCCAATGTTGGCATCAAGTCCTATTTGTCAGATCCTTCTTCCTTTAATTATATTTTGTTTTTGTTTATTGTTTTGTTTATAATGTGTTTGTGAGATGCCAATAAATAAAATAACTATGTCTAATTCCAAATTAATTTTAGTTTCGTCATAATTCTGTTCATAAAAATATTTTATCAATTGTAACACTTGTATTTAATCCGTCAAACAAATTTAAAAAAGCACTCACTTGTAAAGGTAGTTGGCAGCTAGTTCTGTATAGTACGGAGCCCCTTCAAGACTGCCACTGCGCCGTTCATGTTGCCCACTAGGAACATGTTGGCCCTACGGCGGACACAGGTCACGTCCCACAGCTGGCCCTCAACATACACTTTTATCAATTCCGGTGCTGAAAAAGATACCAACTGTCATTGCAAACCCAAGCAATTTTAATGATTGTCCCACAATGGACATCCAGTATTATCCCTAATGATAGATTTACATACCTGTTGTGACACAAAACATTGTGACAAAACAGTATGTCTTTTAAAAATTCTAAGGTATGTGAAGTGTGCCAATCTGCATAACGACTTAGAAGACCCTTAATATCCATTTTTCCTTTCCTTCCTTCCATTATTTTTACACTTTCTAAGCAAGTGCTTGACTATAATTAAGAAAAAGAAATGCAGTCCTGGATGATAAAGCGCACCAGCTTAGTAAATGCCTATTCACTCTATTCTTCAAAATACCCACAATGAAGGAAGAATTGATGGAGAAGACAGATGAAATCAAACTATTCCAGTCCTTTGCTGTACAAATAATAAAAGACGAAGCAAAGCACTCAGTTCTGGTTTCAGGAATGTTCACAACAAAGGATTAAATCCAACAGTGCGTCCTAAAGTCGATAGTGGATAACTCTCTCTCTACAAATAAGCCCAACAGTGGGACATGTAGAGGCTGTTACTTTAATTTGACTCGTACATATAGATAAATGGGAGATAAACATTAGAATTAGTAATATATATATAATAGTTTACATAACTTTACCTTGATCAAGATTACTAGTGCGATAGACCATGAACTTTCCGCCTGCAGAGGCAAACAATTGGTCACCTTCTCCCCAGCACAAGGAGTAAATGCCACCAGACAACGAAGGCATCAAAGTTCGCGCCGCCCGCTCCACTTTACCATTCGCGTCGATTAAACCAATCTGTAAAAAATCTGATATACGGTATATCTGTATATACGGTACTATTATTGACGGGACTTTCTCTAGCAGATAGCTAATGGCAGACTTTTAATTTAGAAAAATTTAAATAAATAGTTTTTAATCTAATAAACTCTTGTGCAAGCCAAAAGAAAGGGAATAAATTCATATACATCAAATAAGTAATTCAAATTATTATTAGAAATTTGTATAACATTCACATATTTGTAAATATAATTAGTTACTAAATTTAATATTATAATGTGATAGTAATTTATCCTAGTGGACTCCAACACTTCAGCTGACAAGAATCTACAATTAAATAAAAAGTTATATGATTTATTAAATTGGAGAACGAAGGCATCTTTGTTGACTGTACTGTTTAATGCTAAAATCAACTAGTGGGCAATGGTAGAGGCAAGAAGTAGCAGATGAGATGATGTACCTGAGAACTGGTCTTAATACGGGGTCATTACCTAATTACACACATTCACATTTCAAAGAGATTGGAGGCTAAATGGTTAACTAAGAATGATATTGTGTGCCATGATTAAAGGTCAATTTTACCATGGCTAGGAATTGTTCCCAGAACGTATGTCACTAGTTGTATACAGTGTATACTGACTACACTGGCAACACAGCCCTGGAGTAAAGGTAGATGAAGTACACAAAGAAATATGAGTTATGAAAACTATGTTAGTATTATAACATTAATATATTAATCTTAATACATTAATCTTACCCTTGACTCGGCAGTTCCAAAGGCTATCAGATTCTCTTTAGTTGGATGCCAAGCGACGGTTAGCACTTTACCCTGGACATTCTGCCAGTATGAGGACACGTTGTTAATGCACAGCTTCTTGTCATCATCATCTGCGACATCAATCTCCAGCACTCTAACTGCGCCATCTCCTACACCGACCGCTATTCTGTTTGACAAAAAATAAACTATTGTTACTTAGTTTTATCTTGTTAAGAGATTTATATGTAACAAATATATTTACCAGTAAAATCAAAACCCAACTCAAATCAAACCTGACAGATCAAAAGAAATATCATTGTTATATTACACAGTTCTGGTGCCTAGATTCTCTTCTTTCTTCAATATTCCTCATAGTACTTAGAACTTACATAGACTTGTAAGTTGTTGTCTAGGGTGTAGACAGAGACAGCCTTCTTGGCTTCTTTGCCTGGTCTCTTTCTCACAGGAGCCATTACTACAAATGCTTGAGCCCAAGTATATGAAGTTGTTAATTACCTCTAAGTGTCCTACTGAGCTCAAGCTTGCCTGTGCGATCTACAACCATAATTTTGGGACGCGCTAACATATACTTACACTACTACACTACACAATCCTATTTCTCGCAGTGAGACTCGGCAGCACAAAAGCACATATATGTTCAACACGAAGAAAAGGCCAGGATAATAAGAAACATCGTAATGTATTCTATCTCATTCTTTCACAGACTTAATTTTACAGATATATGTCTTGCCTAAATCATATCATCAATTTTAAATCACAATAGTATTAGGGAGGTTTCTACTACAAAAGTCAATTTTAATCACCCTTATGATAGAGACACTAATTAATAAAATAGGCATAGTAATGAAAATCGTCTGTTCATCATATTCAAACATTCATACATTCATTATTTAATATCTACACTGAACAACAATAAATAAATATACGAGGTATAAAGCAGCACTTACTTTCTGGCATCATATGGACATGACTGTATATTGTATAAGAAACCACCACATGTTGCTCGGCTATAAATCAACTGCTCTTTTTCGATTAGTGAATATCGAACTATGTTACGATCCTGTGCAATTGTCCAGACACTCCAATTTTTCACCTCATTTCTATTTGTGTTCTCAATTGTTTGCACTCGTGGGGCATCCGAGGCAATGGAATATAGGCCCCTTTTATGGATTGCATGAACAAATTCATATAAAAACTTGTTTTTACTGAAAAAAATATTCATGTTAATACAATATGTACATTCTCTATCACACATTAATGTTTTCGATTGCTTACATACAACAAAATATGGCACATATAGATTAAAAAGAAATAGCAATGGCCTAATAATCTCCATGAAAATACGACTGCACTTCTTAAATCTATCTACCTTGCCGGCGTTAAAAAGATGTGAAGAATGTCATAAATACGATAGATGCATAATAAAAATAAATAAGCATATCAAGTTGCCACAAAAAAAACACTAGCATTAAAACAATAATTAAAAAAAGAAAGAAGGTTGCAATTACCAATTAACTCTCAAAGGATTGGTGCATAATAATTGATTCTTGCCATCAGCTACCAGCAAAATGTTGGCTTTACACCAAAGTAAAGTTGAACAGTGTTTACTATCCTTTTGATTCTTGTTTCCAGTGGGAACATGACAGATTCCAATCATATTTCCCCCTGAAGCCCATATGCGCACAGAGCTGTGAAATTAAATCATAAATAAGATTGTAAACTATTAAAATTTTTTTTTCAATTTGGTTGTTCTGAAAATGACATCCATGAGAAAACCATATAAGTCAATATCACATCAACCAATTTCAATGATACATTTTTATTGGAATGGACATATTTATATTTCCTAAACCAAACTATTCTTAATTTCATGAGACTTTGGTTTGGTTCTGATGAATTCCTACTATAATTCGGAAATACAAATTGGATATTCAAATTCAGACAGCTAAGCAAGGGTTCAAGGTTCACTACTATTAGTACAAATAATGTACTAATTAAATAAATACACTAACCCATTTTTGCCCAAAGTAGCCACAAGGTGTTTATATGCATGGAGGGTTCCTTTACTGGTCTCGTTTTCATCCCCTTCATTATTATCAGCTTGAGGTTGAATTGTTGTTGAAGAATTAAGGCCATTAGAATCATCCATTATTTTATTCTCCACACCTACATTTTCCAAAGCGTCAACAAGACTGGCTATACTGGGTTCTGGTTCATTTTTTCTTCTTAAAATATCCTCTGATAATTTCTTGCATTCTTTTAAGTAGTTATCATCAGCTTTTACTTCTTCTTTCACTTTGACTAGAATCTCTTCTGGCTCATATTTTTTAGGTCCAAATACATCTGTCTCATAATCTTTGTATATGTCGAACATATCGTCCTCTTGCACAACTGATTCATCAAAACTATCCTCAGGTAGAGTTTTAGACGTGCCAGATTGATCCAAAATTTGTTCTGAAAGTTCTGCCTCCTGTCTTATTTTGTATATTCTTTCGTTGGCACTTGCTTTCTTATCAAAATCCTCCAGATGTTGCTTCACAGAAACCTCAAACTGTGGACACCAACTGACACCAACAATTTCAGCATCTTGCCCCCGTACTTTATATAGGATTTTTCCATTACCTATGAACAACAATCATTAATAAGCATATCATATAAAAGACATGATATAATATAAAAACATCTTCACCAGTGACAGTCGGCATCCAAATGGCATAGAGATTCAAATAATATTAAAAAAAATGAGTAATTACCCAAATGATGTAAACTCATTATTTCAACAGCAGAAACCTAAGACGGCCCTACTACTCTTAAATGTTCAATATATTATATGGTCTCAATAAAAGAACATTCAACTTTAAAATTTGTATTTTTTATACAAAATTACATTAATAAAAGATTAAAAAATGAATATGTATGTTGAATGAAACAAAAAATCTTTTTACCTTTGTATAATAATATAGATAATATTTACCATTTAAATCCAGAACAATTATAACCCCCTGTTTTGTTCCCACAGCTACATTTAAAAGTGTATGTGGTGAGCAAGACATACATGTGGGTCGGAAAACTTTGAGAAAGTGACTATAGCTCTTAACCACATTTGATTTGAGATCCCATTTGACTGTATTACCCAAACTGCCAACAGTCACAGCAAAATTTTCACCGGAGTATTCTATACCCACCAATTCCTAAAAGAATTTTTTTTCAAGTACATAAGAAATATTTAGTCAAAGTAATAACTATTATATAAGTCCACCAAAACTTAAAATAATGTATACACATGGTACAAATGAAAACATTAAAATACACCAATTGTATTGGATTAAAAAATTGTTCTTATATAAGCCGTGGTAGCACAGTGTCCGGGTGGTCACCTCAATTTGCATAGTACGCTAGCAACCTAAACTTAATTCCTGGTGGTGGACCAATGAAATTGTTTTTTGCAATTTTAAATGATGATTTAACATAAGCTCAGTGTTGAAGAAAAATGTGTTGAGAAAACCTACACATATTAGAAAATTTTCGAAGACATTGGAAATAAATAGTGTGATGTTACGGTCTATGCTCATATACTGATTTAACAGACAAGGCCGGTGCCTTTAACTTTTTTTTAATTTAGTAATTTTGAGGTAAAACCCAAAGGTAATAATTATAAAGAGAAACATATCTTACTCTGGACATCAGAAACTGTGAAAATGCATCCCTATTCTCTTGACATACACAGAATAGGAAGGATTTGAAACTAATTTATGGTGTACATAGTAAGGTTAATAAGGGTGTGCCCTTGCAAGTAATTTTAATATCTATAAATTGTAGGTTGAATATTTTTTTTTACATATGATGTTTCACCCAAATGTAAATTTATGTGCTTAGGTAATATTTTATTTTTATGCTATTATACATATTAATTGTTTAGTCATTAAGAAAAACTGCATCCCACTAAAGTGCATCAAAAGAAAAATGTTTGTCTTTAGTTTTCGTGTTGTTAGATAGAATACTTGATCATTCTCCAGATTTCATTCTTTTTGAGGCATCTAGTGTGATTGTAAATTCTACATTACCTTTAAAATTAAAAATAAAAAGAAAAATTTCAAAATGCCCTTATTTTCACACATTTTTTTACCTCTTTATCACTTCGATGAAGATAATCAGTTAGGGTGGATTTAAATATAACTTTATTATCTACTTCCTCCAATTCCCAAAGTTTTACAGTACCATCTGAACTGCCACTCAAAATCTCCTTTTTATTAGGCCATTCCGGAGAAATGTCGACACTAACAATTCTGTATAGAAAAATGTTTAATTAGGGTACTTAAAAATATTTCTTGTAAATTTATTAAAAAGTTTAATCATACTTTTCAGCGTGAGCTCTATATTGTACATGAGATCGGTAACTATCCCCCTTAATGACGCCGTGTGATTTATGAAGAGGTTCCAAAACGCAAAGAGATTTGTTCGGCCCGCCGTAAACTAACCACCGGTCAATGCTAACAGCTAATACAGTAGGTTGAAACCAGTTAGGAGATGAAAATAATATGCTCTCTTCCATTGTTATTAGAAAACAAAACAACGGTAATGATAAAGAAAGGAATGTCAATAATCAACACGATTTGAAATCACGAATTAAATTCTAACTGACTTTAAGCAAGCAGAGTAATGACAGCTTGACAGCAGAACGTAATATAATGACATTTCACTGTATATTGTTGCCATCATGTTATTTACCAAAAGGGGCATTGATACTAAAGATAAATAGTTTATTATTTTATTTTAAGGGGTGGGCCTTATGTTAGGAGCGTTGTTGGAGTTTCTTCGGCCACTCCTTCTTCCAGCGTCGAATGTCACTTAGATATAGCTTCGCCCTCTCGGGCACCCTCAAATCGGAATGCTTATTTATAACATAGTCCCTGTCCAAGCCGAGGTCACCCTACACTTGGCATGGCGGGACTTTGTATGGAAAATACGAGGTCATACACGACTGAGGAGTTCAGATAACACCTCGACAACACTGCTGTAGAATCTATGACTCCCTTGGGGAGTCCGTTTCTACACAGTAAAAAGTGATGGGATTAGAGCTTTACTAATTCTAATCCTTCACCGCGTAGAGAGTATTCAGCACCCTACACTAGGGGACCCTTGTGTCGAGTTACTAGCCTTTAGCCTAGAATATAGGCTCAGGTTAAGCGACCTAGGCTATAGCTGTGCCACCTCTCAATCCAGTGAAGCAGTCAAGGCCAGCTTTTCTGGTCAATCTTTGTAGTTTGTCATTAAAAAAAAATGAAACCTTAGAAATGCTCTATATCTCAAGCTATTATTGAGCGATGTCGAAGTACTTCCCCAATCGTACTGACAGTTATAAAATTCCTGAATATACCAAACATGTTTTCATGTTTAATTTAGTACATAAAATATTTCGGGCCGTACTTCCGAGGAATTGGTGTTAGGGATGTCATGCATATATATATATATATATATATATATATATATATATATATATATCATGAGTTTGTATCGATACTACGCGATATATTGTACAAATATATCGATATTTTTCATATTTCGAAATTTGTAAAATTAGAAAAGTTTTGTACTAATAGAGTCCTCAGTGCGTAACTGAGAGGTTGTCACTTCGGATAACAGTCCAGACTATTTGATTTGATTCTGCTAGCAGTACAGCCCACATGCATAGATAAAATTTATACAATGAGTCCTGCCATCGTGAAGTGGAGGAGTGTAGTAACATACTACACTCTTCGTGATCGCAGCGCAAGTAAGGGTTTTATTTTATTCAAGTTATCAACCACAAATAAAAAAAAGAATGGAATGCTTTTTTATTTCATTTCTTACGATATTTCGTATATCGGATGTAATATATCGTTATTAGAAGATTCGATAATATCGGATTGAAGCGATCTATCGCGTCCGTATAATTTTTGTAATATCGATATCTATCGTGCACTCCTAATTGGTGTTGCATTTGACAGTTGTCAATTTGTTAGTGAGAATCTATGTAAACAAAATTTGCTTCTAGAATCTATCGTTGATTTTTCAAGAATAATAACACAATTTGCTTCAATTAAATAACTATCTACTATCCATATTCATTTCTGTTGAAACTCAAAATTTTAGTCATAGTTTACAATCATGGCACACTACAAAGGAGCTGCATCGGAAGCTGGCAGAGCCATGCATCTGATGAAAAAAAGAGAGAAAGCGCAACAAGAAATAGAACTCCGAAAAAAAAAGATAGAAGAAGATCTTAAAATTGATAATATAGAAAATAAATTTGCAACTCACTATGATGCTGTAGAGCAACAACTAAAAAGTTCCACTATTGGACTTGTTACTCTAGATGAGATGAAAGCTAAACAAGAGCATATTGTTCGTGAAAGAGAAAAAAAACTGGCTCAAAAGAAGGCAGAGAAAGAAAAGGAAAGACAAAAAGAAATAGAAGCTAAACAAGCACAAAAAAATAAACAAAAGCGGCAGGTAATTTTTTTCTATGTGTACAAGAGACAGCAACCGTCAGTCATGACTTCAGTTGTGTACATTTTTATGTAGGCAGTGTTAGATGATATGCGAAAACAACAACTTGCTTGATTGCCTGTTCTGATAAAACTATTTTGCTTTTATATAAAAGTAATTTTTTGTATAGAAGAAAAAAAAAATTGAAAAATGGGAAGTTATTGGTGGTACAAGTCCGCTAGGTTTTGCAACTCCCATCGAAAGATTTGAAGTTGCTATGTTGTTTAACAATATTATTTTTATAGTAACTGGAAATGCTGGTGGATGAATCTGTGTTCTTTGGCTGTATGTTTAACAAAGACAATGATGGAACATGAACATGACACTAGATGGAATGAACTAAGTAGTTTGATTTTAAGTGTCAGAATGTACCTGAGTGTAAAAGAGGCATGCCAGAAGAAGCTACAGCAAATGTATGAGATAAATTTAATTCTGTGGAGGTGTGGGCTATAATATTTATGTTATATGTCATGATTCTAAATGATGTGACTAGACACTATGTGAAGAATAAACAATGTCTTGTTAGTACTTGCAAGTGTTAAACAAGTAGATGAGTTTTGACAAATGAATGTGTTTAGTATCAGCATATTTTATCTAATACAGACTGGCTCTGCATTAGACTGCATAAAATAAAATACATCTGGTAGTCCACAATGTGCTGTTAATTCATGTACAACTATTATTTAGAAGTTCTTGTTGGATACGGCATAAAAGTATTCTGAGTAAGCCGGATGTGAATTGAATGGCAAATAATACAATCTGGACACCTTTAAGTCCAATGTGAACAGACACCTTATAGACTCACGTGCTCCATCCTAGGCTTTATCTTCGCCTTCCATGAAGCAAGATAGAAGCCAAACATGAGCGTATTTGCTATAAAAAAATTGAATACTATGGAAAAGTGGAGCGACAATAGATGCAGTGACAAGTATCAGCGCTTGCCACTGGGCATGTTGTGCCATGTTTTAATGATATAATATAACTTTAGCAAAAAAATTGATTGTCGATGTTAGGACGTAATAAATACAGCTATTAGAAGAGAGTTATTCTCGTCTACTTCAGTTGGTTGATAAGATTATATATACTTTTACATTCAAACAAATCTTTTAACTATCTTTTATTAATAGTCAATAACTTATTTTAAACAGATACAAGCACTTTCATTTGATTTAAATGAAGATGCAGAAGATGATGAGGATGAAGAAACACCTGAGAAAGATTGGAGGGATCAAGATGAAGTGGTATAACTATTATAATAATTCTCCAGTCCCATGCCGATTAAACCAATAAACATTCTTAATTAACAGTGGTTATAGGAACAATAGAGCCATGGTAGCTCAGTGTCTGGGCAGTTGGCTCAAGTTGCTTAGTATGCTTGCAAACAGAGTTCGATTCCTGGTGCTGGCACCAATAAATTTGTTGTAGCAATATAATATAAATAGCTTTAAGTTCGCCTTTGTACCTATACTTTGGTGCAATATAGCATTTATCTATCTATGTGTTCTGTCTGACAATGTCTGAAGATAGATACAACCCCTACAGAACTATTATTTATCGTACTGGTTAATATATTTAAAGTAAATAGTAGGTAATAAATAGTTAGTTACGTAACTTTTAATAATGTTTAATTCAATATAACTTTTATAGGTGTGAAGAATTAAAATTAGTTAATTTTTGCAGCCACTTAAAAAAATTCGTAAAAATCCCGATGTGGACACATCATTCCTGCCAGACAGAGAAAGGGAAGAAGCTGACTTAAAGATGCGTGAGGAGTTAAGATTAGAATGGGTAATGACACAAGCCAGCTTAAAAGATGAACCCATCACAGTTACATTTAGCTACTGGGATGGATCTGGACATAGGAGGAATGTAACACTTAAAAAAGGTAAGGATTTACTTCCATCATGTATGTAATTACAAATAGGCCTTGAGCTTAACAACTATCATATTAGTTCAAATAAACTCTGATGAAAAGTTCATTTCCCCTTTTGTAATATAATCAAGACTTGTATAAATATAATTTAACAATTGAATACAATATTAATGTGTAGTATCCAACTCTTCCAAATTCAAAAAAGTGTACTTTTTAAGAAGCAAACACAAATTGACCATTTGATATTATGATATTAATTGACTGTGACGGGTAGTGCCTGTTATGTCTCTGGCACTGTAATTTGGATGATGTCAGTAGGCCAATTCTATAAGCTCCAAGTTGCTTATAGGGAAATGGTTGCAAGATTCGGAATGACATTCGCTAGAGGACTACAATAATAAAAATAGTCCTGATATACTGAACTGAAAACATGCAACTAATGTTCAAAAACCAAAGATGTGGCAATCGGGAGTGGCAAAAGTGAAATGGGCTTTGGAAGATACCTATGTTCAGCTATAGCAGGACTAACTTATGGTGATGAAGAATGAATTATCTCAATTGGATAAGTACCACTACCAGCAACCCACAGGACATTGTCTAAAGTAGAGGATCTTTACATTTCGCCCAATGAATAAGATGCCCATTCGTGCCATGACCTTCTTTTGAACTGTTGTTGTGAGAACCTTTCCTCTAAGCTAGCTCATCAGTGCTTAGTTTTAAAATGGATTTACAAGTTAACATAATTAACCACAACTTTGCAAATATTATACTTTTAGGTAATTCAATATATCAGTTCCTACAGAGATGTCTAGACACATTGAGACCAGAGTTTAGTGAATTAAAAACTGTATCTGCTGACCAGCTCATGTATGTGAAGGAGGATCTGATTCTGCCTCATCATTATACATTCTATGACTTCATTGTTACTAAGGTATGTTGTCAGAGGACCAGCAATGTATTGGAAACATTTTATTGACTTTTTTATAATTATTTTTAAAAAAGAATAGAAAAAAAACACTAAATGTTTTAAAAAACATAAAATGTTATTTGTTCATCTTTACCCAATGTAAAATAATTTCCAAAAACAATGTGATTTTTTTAAAATTACAACAAATATTTAACTAACAAACATTAAGCAGTAATGTAAATTGATGATTATTAAACTCGTGGAAGATAACTAATTTTAATTTAAAGACATATAGGCATTCGGAACTGAACATAGAAGGTTGGAAACCGAGTTGTACCTATAATTTTCTTTAGGAGCAGGCAACTTCTCTGATGAGGGTGCTGGCTCCACAGATATTATTAAATGCAATTAAAACTTAATTCAGTACATGCTCAGCAAAAAAAAGAAATATTGTAGACAGTAAATATACCATTGTCATTGGGTTTTATTCAGGTTGCATGGCCAACTCCACATGGTCTCATTCTTGGAATGATATTCTGCTTAGTAGTGTATATTCATATTCCTTTTTAGGCCCGAGGGAAAAGTGGACCTTTATTCCAGTTTGATGCATCAGATGATGTCAGGTTGGTAAATGATGCAACACAAGAAAAACAAGATTCACATGCTGGAAAGGTTCTTTTAAGGCAAGTGATATATACATTAATTCTTACATACACAATGTTATTTTTCTTATTTATTGATTAATACATACATGTACAGTTGTTGTATAATTATTTGATTTTTATATAAGCAAACACATATTATTATTGCACAACTTACACCAACAACTTTTTATGAAAGTTTTATAATGTTACCTATTTCAATTTTATTCCTTCTGTAATGTTAGTAATGCAAAAGTCGGACATATTCCATAATTGTATTTTCTTATATAAACAAGATTAATAGATAATAATTACTTCACACTACCATTTTATATTTCTTTTGAATTTACCTTGAGTCATACATAAACGGCCACTTGATACAGACAGCAAATTTATTTTTAGTGAAACATTTTTTACAAGGTCAAATGTGTTATATCTTGAGTAATTATCTTGAATAACAGTCATGACCTCTTTTATCTTGAAAGTATTATTTTATGCACCTTGTTTATTCTTTGGCCAATCAGATTACAATATTTACGACTAAGAGATATAATTTAATTATGTATCAAAACGGTAATTAAATTAAACTTTCAGGTCATGGTACGAGAGGAATAAACACATATTTCCTGCCTCAAGATGGGAGCCTTATGACCCAACAAAAACTTACTCAAAGTATACAATTAAAGGTAAATAAATCAATAATGTGCCACATTTGTGATTACTTTTATAAAGTAATCTCTATAAAATAATTTATGTAATAAATAGTTAAGTCCTCTCATAGTATTTTATTTTTCGTACTACCTATTCATGATTTAAAATTAAAGAAAGAATGTAAATAGAACTATGTGCAAAGCATTCGTTTATATGGTTTAAAAACGTAAAAGTTATTATCATTTAAAATTAAAAAACCTTTTTCATTTTTTTTTCTCTAGGGAAAGATCTATTATAAATCTTGCACCAATCTCCAATATTTTTATCTGACTAAATCAATTCCTACCAACATTTAAAAATTGTACAGTTCACTTAACCATATAGGACTTTCAAAATACTTCTGCAATGAAGACTATGATTAATAAGAAAGAAATATAAGTTATTCAGAGAATAATTATAATAGATATTATCTCTATTATCAACAAGCAACATAACTTTCCAGTTCATGCCACCATTTATTTTCTAGTTTCTCCAGGAACTTCTCCTTACTATTGGTGTTCTCTATTCCTGGTAAAAGAGGTGGAGCATGTCTTTGGAAATGAATGATAGCAGCCAAAAGATTCCAAATAGAGAACTCTGGCCATAAAACATCCGAAAAGTACAATACCGTTCTGGATACCTATGAAAAAAAAGAACTAAACAAAGAATATTTATGTTTAACATAATATTAAAGTTATGCGGACATTTATAAAATAATAATTAGTTTATATTTGTGAAGCAGACATCTTTTTAGCCAATATCAGTCTAAATTAGCTTTGTGGAAAGAGCTTGACAGATGCAACTGGATTGTGTATGGAATAACTTCATATACTTTTCAACCTGACAAATATTAGAGTCAACAATAGACAGGGTGAGATTATGATAGTTAAATAAAAATACTAATATTTTTATTACTAGTTGTCATATAACAACACAACTTCAGAATCCAATACCAACAAAGTCAATGAAATTACAGTGCTATTAATACACAAACGTTAAAAAAAAAACAAATTGAGAATCACTTCCTTTCTGAAGTGGGTAAAAAGAGATAAGGTCAGGTGTTAAATTAAAACCACCCATAAGCATGCTCTCGTTGGGTCAGGGTGCTACCAGTCACCATTGTGTTATTTCAAGCTAACATCCATCATGTCATATATAACATCTACATAGCAACCATGATCACACACATCACATGCATATCAATAAAAAAATATTGTAGTCCCGTACTTTTGTTAGTGAAACATTCTTACCTGCCATAGCATGAAGTCAGATAGCCTCACTTCACCAGATGTCCTTACTAACAATTCAGCTTCACCTAGGTCAAGTGTTTGAGACACAAGATTTTCATCTATATCTTCGAGTAACAACTCTTTATTTTGGACTCCTTCAATAATATGTGATGCTCCCCGGCTGATTTCATCACGACCTGGAGATGATTTATACATTACATTTGATCACATACTGATAGTATAAATTTCTGTAACTTAATTTAAAAAAAAGATTAAAATGAGATAATATCCATAAAATAATTTTAATTAATGAACATAATATTTGTAAAGAGCTAATTGTATGTATGTTTATGCCCCAAAGGGGGTATTTCTTCAAATTACATCTATTTCTATCTTTATAAAAAATCCACAAAAAATTTGTTGTTAAGAAATCAAGAATACAAATATACACACACAAATTATTTTTTATATAATAGCCTATAGGTACCTGTATACGCATATGCAATATTAAGTTGTAATATATTGTTATGTCTTGTGGCTATCATAGCTTGAGCAATGAGGGAACGTAAATCTTCCGGAAGCATAGATAAACGTCCAGCTACATGTATTCGAACACCCCATTCATTTATTAATTCACTGCAAGAAAACAAAGTGAAATTAGTTCTATCCTAATGAGATGGTCAGATATAACTTAAGTAATCCATACTAACTTTAGTAAATTGTTAGTTTTTTGTGCCAAAATGCAGTCTAATGAGTCAACCCAGCTGATCCTTGAACTTTCAAGCTTATATTGCTTAGACCTCAGAATAGCAAATACTTAAGCATAGAAAAGTGAAGCAAAATTAAATTTCTAATACCAACATTTCATCGAGAAGCCTTTTGAATTTATCTCGCGCTAAATCCATAAGAGCCGCTACCTCATCTTCACTTCTTTTAAAATTTTCAATACTAAATGCGTAAACTGTAACTTCAGGAACACCCAAGTCAAGACACCACTGTAAAATAATTTAAGCTCTTTAGTTATTCATAATTATGTATCAGTTAATAATGTTAAATCGTTGCTTTAGATGCAAATAATTTCAAACATGTACCTTTAAAGTCTCCGAAAGTTTATCAAAACCCTTATGATGACCAATGCTACTTTCAACACTATTCTTTTTAGCAAATCGACGGTTTCCATCCATGATAAAAGCTATATGCTGTGGGATTCGACCGCTTTTAACTATTTTAATACAAAAAAGTTGGATAAAAGAAACGCAGTTTTCTTTAACCCACGACATAATTTTAATCTTTTTAGGATATTATATCCTTTAAAAAATTAACGAAAATCTGATTAAACTTATACGTAGATAGACATATGCACTAATTTAAAAACTACTGTGTTTAATAGCAATGGTAAAAGTTTTAAGTTGAGTTTGTCAGATTTAATCAAACTTTTATTATAATTACTGATACTGTCATTACGTCAAATATGACAAATTGTTGCTTTTGGAATGTGAATGTGAGTTTCAGTGCACTGCAGTCACTTTAATATTTAAACGGTAAACACACGAATTTGTTTTGTAACAAGAAGTAGTATTAAAGCAGTTTTACTGAGAAATAATTCTTTTGTAGTCCGTGAATCTGGAGTCATTTCATGGAGGATTAGGATGTATGTGTACATTGTGTAGTTTTTAAATAGCTATGTGTTTTGTTTAATTAGTATAGTATGCGCTTGCTTACGTACGCTACTGTAAAAAATCTGAAAATCACCCAATTTTGTCCCATTTCTATTACATAAGCGACCAAAATAGTATTTGAATAGTTTGCTAGAGTGGCGTACCCTACCTACCTAGCTAGAGTATCTTCTACTTTAATCACTGGTGGAAGGAAACCAAGTCATTGGCAACACTGGTTTAAAGGAGAGATGTGATTGGGGAAATCCACATGCACTTGACATGCACTATCGCTTTAAGCTGACAGCAATAATAAAAATTAATTTGCTGTGTTATATGGTGTATGTGATTAATTTGCCAAAAGCACTGGTTTATATTTTATGAACATATTTTCAACTTAAATTAAAACACTATGTATAAACTAAAGTTAACCTCGCTAGGACATCCTAACCCCAAGAGCTTTAATTGTGAAGGTAAATTTCATAACACATCGTAAGTTATTATGTTATTTGTCGGTTTTATTATAATTGTGAATTTATATTCTAGATATAAAGGAATATAGAAGCGTTGTTCTTTGGCTTGAAGATCAAAAAATAAGACATTATAAAATTGAAGATAGAGAAGGCCTGAGAAATATCGACGCTGATAGTTGGACAAAAGCGTACGATATGTATCAAAATGATTTGATGAGTCCTGTCGCCGATAGCTCCCCAAACGAGCAATTAAATTGGCTCTTATCTTATGCTGTTAGACTGGAGTTTGCTGATAATGGTATGTATATTTTTTGTAATATTAAATATAGGTTTAATTCATTGACAATTTAGTCCAAATCCATTCGCAATCCGCTGTTCAACATGCTTATAAGGCCCCACATGAGATATATTATAAAGGTTAGGAGATTTGTTTGTATGATAAAAATCTAAAAGCAAGCACATTTTACAAATGCATGCAAACATGTAAATATTTTCAAATAATAAATATAACATTAGTTCTGTAATTTTTCTCTTGTTTGATTTTGTTGTACAATAAAGTTCTATCTATCTATCTAATGACTGGAGTAACTGTTGTTATAAAGAGATTGTATACAATATTATTTACACATGGAACACTATTTTATTTTGCATTTTTTTTATTGTAAAATAAAAAACCATTTAAACGAAAATATCACATATGTGAATTGAAAAAAGGGTGTTATTTACAAAACCCATAACTGATGAACAATGTATGTGTAGGTGTATGGATGTCGGAGAAGCAATAGATGTGTGCCAGGACCATGCAAAATATGATGCAACTATGATCTACTGACCACCACCCTAGGTTGTTGGAGTGAGTGTTTTTATCTTAAATTTGAATGTCACAAGCATTGATAAAAATTTAAACATGAAGAAATATAGGCAAATACAAAAGAATTGTGAGTTTTGCTATATGTATTTCCTTCTAATACTATCTTGAAAATATCTATTTGTATAAAATTATAAGTGTCACTGCCATGAAGTTATTTTTATTACAATTATTTATTTTAATATAAATGTCTTAAGGTACATCTCCTCCTTATACTTTTTATGACAGTTCTGTAGGTGATGAGATAATGGTTTCATTTTGTGGCATACATGATATACATATTATCAGTAACTTGACATTGGTCTTTAATTGATAATGTTTTGGCTATTGACTACTGAAGACAATATGCAATAATAGTTCCATTACCAATTTTTAGTTAAGAAATATATTGTGAGTAGAATTAAAAAGGTTATAAAGCTTTGCTATTTTGGGCATGTTGAACAATTGAATGAGATAAATAAAATTTATGAAGCAAAATTTTCTGACATTGTTGGTAGGTAAGATCATAATTAGTCTAATAAACATTAACATACACACTTGGAAATTGGCGAAATCTAAATAGAAACTCCATCAACAAAAACAATTGAATTGAATCTAATAAACATTGGTGGTCTGCAAACTTGAAAAACATTGTAAGGTATCTTCTGTTATTCCATTTGGACATAATCTCTTTGTTAATCTACAAACAGCTCCCAGCAAAGCTACTGTATTTCAGCCATATCCAAATACTACTTGGCATTTTTTGTATGGAATGATAATTTGCATTATCTCCATTTAATAAATATCGTTTTCGTCAGCACTACTTTATGTTACGAAATAAAAAAGCTTGTGCTTAGATATTGGTCAAACTACAACTGCACACAGTAGTAAAAGTTTTGCTGGGGTAACTTTCAAATTAGAGATATATGGATTTCTTAGCTATGTATGCATAAGGCGGCATATGACAATCTGTATTTGTATGAATGTGAAATAGATGAGAGTACTAAATAAATCACCCTCATCTAGGTTAGTGGTTTAATTTTATTATTCATATATATTTTTTTTATATTTTATAGTAACAAAGTACAAGGATGCAAAAATTGATGAACCAAAACAGGCAACACCCAATCTTGTGTCTTCTAATCCACTTGATAATCTCAACTGTAAGTATATTTTACATTATAATACAACTTTTACGAAAATTGTAGCATACAAAGCTGGCATTAAAGTTTTCTTCCAAATATAACTTTTTGAAACTTGGTGAAATAGCACCTATGAACTTGGAAACACTATAATAACTTAAACAGGAAAGTGCATTGCTATGGGAAATTTCAATACTTTCATAAAATGACCGTGTCATTACACCAATGTCTTCAATTGTCAGTTAAAAATAAAAAGAAAGAGGATATGGAACTCACATTAATTTTTTTAGTAATTTAATATTTATTTGTATGTAGACCTATTGCAATGGACAAGCTGCTATTTTACCCTAAAAGAATATCTTATGTATAATATAAAGCAGTATTTCACATTCTGTTTCAGTTACAAGCCCTGCCTTTGTTAATGGTGTTGATAGAGTTTGTACATTGATTGGTGTAGGACCACATCGTGACCCTAAGCTTCGGTTGTCAGCAGTAGCTAAGATTCTGAAGACTTTTCCCCATCCTGACTATCCGAAAACAGAAGTCAGTGTTGTACAGCAGCCAAAAGATGTACTCAAGCTTATTTTCATACAAGACCTTAGAGACATACAGACTAAGATTAATGAAGCACTTGTTAGTGTCCAGAGTGTGACAGCAGATCCACGCACAGACACTACATTAGGTAAAGTTGGCAGATAACCGTGTGAATACACCATTATTACTTCACATATTTAAGCCTGGTTTTTTAAAAATAAAAGATCTTAAATTGAACCATAATATTCCTTGTTAACTAATAAAATAAAGTCTGGTTCTCATGCCTTTTATGTAAAATAAATTAAATATACTAAACAAAAAAGTGTTATTATTTCTATGTCCTATTTTTATGGCATGCAATCTCCCATGGCCATCTCTGCCATTGTGATATTCAATCTTGTATCTCTTTCTTATTATCTTTTAATTAACGTAAAGGTAATGAAGTAGGGCAGTTATACTAATAATACATATATAAACTAAACATCTCAGAAAAACTTTACAAAAATAATATAAATTATTTTAATATTATACAATTTAGAATACTTGCGATTGTGTTATTATTATGGTTTAATGTTATCACTTTTTAATATCTGAAGAACTCACTGATTGCCTTCAGTTATTGGTTATTGAAATTTCATTGACCCTTAACTCTATATAATTCATTAAGTTCAAGGTAAAATAGTTGCAACAAAACTTGATCAAATCAAAATTCAAGGGTATTTCTCTATTGGACACCTTTTAACTCTATAAAGCTCAAGTCTAATCACATGTAGATTATTGTAGGCAGGTACTCCATGGAAAAGGGGGCTAAGGCTAATTGGTGACACAGCTGAAATCAACCTGGCCAGTCCTGGCCACAGGCATAAGGTGGCTGTTGTAACTTTATTATGTTAATCTCTCTTTGCCAAAACAGTTGCAACTAAAATGAGTATCAGTCAGGAAATTTTTGAACTAGAAGTGGCAGAAGGAACACTGGCAATACTTCTATCTCCATCTTGTAAAGACCACTGCACTTAAACTTTGCTTACATCGGAGAATCTAGTGTTTATTGTGAACAAGATTCTTGGTCCACTAGCCTTTTTACTTTTTGATATTCTATATTCTTATGACATAATAATCAAAAATTATTTTATATATTGTTTTTCAATAATAAACAAAAGGAAGAAAACTTAACTTTTATTAGTAAACATTTTAAATCAGTAACCTAAAATCAAATTTTGTACATTAGCCATGAACTAAATATCTCTTGCTAAACTAAACATTTGTATGCATATTTCTCTCTAATATTTTCAATGCATACCTCCACCTTTCTCCAACATTTGTGCAAACCTATTTGTGATAAGAAGTGAAACATCAATAAATCTCTCAACGCAGTTTGTAATGCAGGTCTCAGTGCGTGAATCTAATTTTGATCCTGGTTTGTCCACACATTTCTCCCAACAGAAGTCATTAAACTCGTGAATCTAAAAAATACTTTATTTACTGGACAATAAGAATATATTAATTAATAATAACAACAGAACTATATATTTAGTAGCATCCCAGATGCAGATGTTATCTAATCAAATCAAGCAAAAGATTGAAAGAAACACAACCGCGCATAAATTAACATTAAATATAGAGAAACGTCTGTCAAGAGTTAACCTAATGATGAGTCTTTACAGTCTATCTTCACAAAATGAATTGGTAACCAATCTGCTATTCCTCTGGTAGGTTTGTTCTACAAGCCCTGTAGTTCGGGGCTCGTAGAATAAGGCTACGGTATCGACTGCCTGACGTAGAAGGCGACTAAAGGGGCCTCGGGTTCACTTGGCGACAAGGGGGCCTTTGTCGTCCGCCAAAGTGGATCCGGGAAGAAGGCGACATGGGCTGAACCGCCTTGCACTGCGAGGGATTAATCTTCCCCCGGGACATGCTCTCCGAAGAGCATAGTGCAGAGAGGCTCCGGTGTGTTCCTCTGGAGATCCCCGAGCCCCTCAACATGCACCCAGGAAGAACCACCGGGGTGGTTTTAGTGGGTAAAAATGCCACATAATTCATCCTCTTGAAGATTTCCCTCCCGTCAAAAAAAGGTTTGGATGGCTTAGCAATGCTTGTGCAACAAATATTTTTGGCATATTTTAATAAACATGAACTTAAATTATCTTGTGATATAGCTTTACATAATATAAATTTAGGTAATGCTGACACTACATTAGAATAAATAGGGAATAATACGAAAAATATTGAAATTGCTTACTTGAGCGTGAAACTGTGCTTTCTGTTTTTCCACCATAAGAAAATCTTGCAGTTCTGAATCTGCAGCTTTTGTATTTGAAAAGTCTGATAAATCACTCATTTTATACTCCCAATATATTTTTTAAGAAACTAGAAATGATATTTACAGGTTATGATAACAAACTGACAATACAAAGAGTATATAAGTAAGATGAGACAGACAATCATAAATTGAATTGGATAAGTACACGTGGGCATAGAGTATATAATAATACGATTTCCGTACATAGATATACCATGAATTTTAAGGGTTAATTGAAATTTTTTAGACCAGAATTATTAGCTCTAAGCAAAGGAAAACAAGTAGGGGACATCATAAATTCTAATTAAAATAATTTTTGTATTCATCACCAAATTCACCGAGTCATTTAAAATTCTTAAAAAACAAAATCTCTCAATTTAACTCACTTCGTACGTACGTAATTAAAATAATGTTCACTATTATGTTACTATAAAGTACTATATAGTACCTCTTTACGGCTTACTGAATAAACAACATATTTCACTTACAGAAACAAAATCTTTATTCAATATTACTCCATATTCCTTTGATGAATTGTTACTCTTATAATTGGAATCCAATTCTTAAATTTATTTAACAAAATATATTGTTTTACACGACTATTCAATACAACCATCACTTAAATGGGAGGCCTCGTAAACTAAAGTATTCTTCTTCGTATCATTACAGCTTATATATTAATTCGTTTAACTGTATCTCATCGCGAATCCCAAATCGCGAACCGATTTACAGAAATTTCTAAAAATCAGGAAAACCGGACAAACAAGACATTTTGTCATTGATATGAATAAAATTATTAATAACAACTTTGTCTCTATTAATTAGGCTTAAAATTATAAGAAGAGTTTCTGTTTATAATAACAAATTTTTATTAACAAAATTAAGCACTTTTTCACAGACAATTGCTTGTTTCTCTACAGCAAAAATATATTTGCTAGCATTGAGAGCTAATTTGCCCAATTCTGATTTGTCCAATACAAATGTGTCAAAGCAAATACTGTATTCTTGTGTGAGTGATGTGGCAAATACTCCTTTATCATCAGTCTGAAAAAATATTAATTATTATTACTTTGGACCCACCAAATTATAACTTTCTTCATTTAGCATTTGACTATAGTTAAAAATATGATCTTACACAAAGAATGACAGGCACATCATTATTATATAAATATTTGAAATGGTGTGAAAAATAATCAGGGACTGATTTAGTATTTACATTACTTGTCAGACATATCTCTGAAATATAAAACAAATTATATTACAACATTAATATTATAAAGAGGAATCTGACATATTGTGAAACATACACACCAACAGGAATTCTTAATTTACATAAAAGATCCCAAGTCTCATTAGTACCACCAAATTTCGGGTGAATACATGTACCATGGCCAATTCTATCTGGTTTAAATTGGAGCATTTGCATTATTTCCCCTGGGTTACTAATTTCACCACAATGTAGTGACACCTGTAAGATCATTTTATTAATGCTTTAAACTGTAGAAAAAAGTAGTAGAATAAATACTATAAAAAAACATTACTTTTAAGCCCTGCATTTCTTGCTCTTGTAAATATATTTATAAAGTCCTCAAACTTTCCAACACCAGGATTACCACTAAGCTCAATTCCTACCACAATATCTTGATATTTCTTCTGGAATTCTATAGCCAAATCAGATATTTCTTCTGCTTCTAAAATACTGCTACTTCTATTAATTGATATAATTAAAGCTGAATTTATATTTAAACTTTCTGAAGACTTCCTAAAAATAGAGTTGTATAATAAATCATATTAATAACATATACTACTATCCGCAATATAATTTCAAAGGTTAAGCTGTAATTAGAGGAAACTGGTGTAATTTTTTTAAGCAATCACTTACTACTGAGTATAGAACATAGTAAGAAAAATCTATTACAAGTATGGTACAAAAGCCACAGGTATTTATCCAAAAAATGTTTGTGCAGATTAGTTTGCTTTAAAATATACTTACTTAATTGCTTGTACAATGGTTTCTATATATTGTCTTTTTGACATATGACTAGTCTCTCTGGGAGTACTCCTCAACTCTATATAACAGCAGCCATCCTCTTCAAATTCTTTAAGAGTTAATGTTGTTGCTAAGGCCAATGTTTCTGGAGTACTTGTTAGGGTGTGTGCAATATTAAATACTTGAAAGCAACTGAAAATGTATGGAATTTTATATAAAAGCATCATCGCAATCATGCCACTTTAATAATGCTGATATTAGATAACTACATGTTGATCATTCAAATGGCTAGTTTGAAAAATTAAAAAGCAACCCCTTACAAACTAAAATGTAATATAATTATCAGATCCAAAATGAAAAAATATTCATTAATTTAAAAATATAATTTCGCGGAATTTTTCAAATATTCTGATGAATACTTTAGTAAGATAATAATAATGCAAAATATAGAAAGGAAAATATTTGAGCATTTAGTATCCATGCATTGTTTTTAAACTTACAAAAACAGTATATGACAAATTTGACAATATAAATAAGGTATTTGTGTAACAAAAATATTTCTTACTGAGGACATCTTATAGTCTACATGCCTTGTTATGAACCATGTTATTACATATCAATTAAGTGAACAAGAATATAATCTTAGTGTTAAGCGCTAAAAAAACATAAGATATTACTCAGACAAGTTTCTAGTATCTCCAGCACAAATTTGGAACTCATCAAAAAATGCATTTGTTTTATCCGATAGACCAGCGTCAGCATGATATCTTTGTAATTGCAGCATAGTAGAGCGGCTAAGTGATCCGTTTAAGTGTGCATGTAATTCCTGAAAATGGGAGTTTTTTTTTCAAATATTCTGATGAATACTTTAGTAAGAATATAATAGAAAGATAGAGAGGAAATATTTAGGCATTTAGTATTCATGAATTGGGCAATAACTGATTTTTAAACTTACAATTTTTGGTAATGAATGACAAAATTGATGCACATCATCTACAGAACCCATAGTGATAATATTAATATAGATAATTATTCTTAAATAAATTTAAAATTTCAGATGATTTTTGACAAATTACTTGATTTTTTTTGAAGATTGTTATGGCCGGTGTGCTATTGACATTTAACATATGACCGAACGCCATTCGTTGGTTATGGCTATTGCTACTATAAAGAAATTAGCCAAAAGTCTATTATAACTTCACTTTATATTAAGAAGTATATAATAATAAGTAACTAATGTAGAAATGGTCAAACTCTAAGCGAGCACAGTCTCTTATTTATAATTAGCAAATTAGTGCAAGACGATTTAAGTACTTTTTGGCGCTAAGTTGCAATCGGTATAATATAGGTCTTGGACTAATTACCTAAATCATCATAATGTCAGACGTAGGACAGCTACTGTGGAACATAGGCTACCCCTAAAGATTTCCAAAAGAACTGGTAGTAAGCGGCTTGAATCCAGCTTCGTCATGTGGCCTTTATTACATAAGTAATAAGTACTTATTGGAAGAGACCGTTGTTGCTTTAGGAGCGCGTTAAATTTTTTAAATATCCCTTAATAATATTTTTTTGTCTATAATCGGGGGATAGACAAAATACATATGGCAATTTCGTATAGTTGAAGTATATTATACCTAATAAATGTATTGTTATTTTTAATGGCTTACTAAAATATACTGTGTACTTGTGAATTCATTCTATACTCGGCTCACTATACTGCCCATGCTGCGGTATGCTTATTTAGATAAGTTCTTCTCTTGTGTGTTGAATTTTTTTTCATATTTCGCTCGTTATTTATTAGGCCACTAGATTTAAAAATGTTAGAAAAGAAAACACTTATTCTTATCTATATTTTGTTAACTATTATTACAAATTGCACACCAACTAAACCTATAGTTATAACAACTTGGAATTTCATAAATGCGACAGTTGGAGGTAATATAATTTTCGGCTTATGTTTCCTTATTGTTATTAGTATTTAATGTAATTTTTACTTTACAGCTTGGGAAATATTAAAGGAAGGTGGTACAGCCTTAGACGCAATAGAAAAAGGGGCTTCAATTTGTGAGGAACAGCGATGTGATGGTACTGTTGGTTATGGGGGAAGTCCAGACGAAGATGGTGAGACTACTCTGGATGCTTTATTAATGGATGGGTATTTAATTTTTTTAATGCTAGGGAATAAAGTTACGATAAAAGACAGAAGACTGGAATGAAAAAGTGTGTTATTATGTGTTAATACTTTCTTTATAATTTGATTGTTTGTTAGCATAATTATTTACCAAATTATGTCAACTATGCAGAATGTATTTTATTGTAATATTTAAATACTTCCTTATTTGTACACTTAGTTTTCCATATTTTGTTTTAATATGAACACCATAATTCATATTGTGCATATGACATAGTATATAACAATTCTGATTGCAATGCAATGTTTGGTATAGTTTAATTCATAAATAATGGGTCAATTACTCCAAAATTTTGTACTTACTATTAAGTCACATAAAAAAAATCCCTGGCAAATGGTTCACCTTCAATCACATTTAAGAACAAAGATAAGCTCTGTAACAAGTGCTAAGCTTATCTAATATAAAAGCATTTATATTCAAATAAAAATTTAAATTAAACAGGTATTTATTTAAGAGCCACAAGTGTTCAGGTATATAGTGTAATTTATTTTATATGCCTGGCCTCATCTTTGGAAAAGAAGTTTCATGTTACAGAGCCTAAAGTTATGTTTATTTTCAATAAGGAAATTAAATGCTGTTGCTAAAATATGATGAAATAAGATCGTATGAGTTGTTCCTTGTGAGGTTTATGATAACATACTTTATTGCCAGTAGTTTATGATACAAGGCAGAGATTTTATTTGGTGGAAGCAAGGTTATGTAGTTGCCCATATACTCATGACACAGGTAGTCTATGTCCTGTGCCTGACTTGTTTAATAAAAACAATCACAACATACTATTATATATAAGCTTGGCTTTTAAAAAATTGAGATTCCATAATCACTTAACTCAAAATATTATATATTTTCAGGAGGACAATGAATGTGGGTGCAGTTGGTGCTCTTCGCAGAATAAGAAATGCAATTGGTGTTGCCAGGCATGTTTTGGAGAATACTAAGCATTCTATCCTTGTTGGCAGCCAAGCAACACAGTTTGCTGTACAAATGGGATTTCATGAGCAATCTCTTACTACACCAGATTCGAAACAGCTATGGTCTGTTTGGGCTAATGAAAACAACTGCCAACCAAACTTTTGGATGGTAATATTGGCCTATAATATATTACATTTTAAGAAAGTTCTTGGAATGTGATGGATAGAATTCATCCAGTTTGTCTAATTTTTACTTATAAAAAAAAATCTGTTAATGAAGCTTGTTCATATGTATATATCATTCACAATGCTGAATTTGAATAATCAACAGACAAAAGCGTTTTTAAAAACTTTACAATATCTTTTCAAAACACTTTAATATGTCACACTTACAAATATTTCTTATATCTTATCTCAGAATGTTAAACCAAATCCTAATAAGTACTGTGGACCATACCATCATTATCAGCATGTCAAATCTCAAGGAAAGTTACGACATATGCAAGTGGACAGGTTCAATCATGACACCATAGGCATGGTAGCAATAGATAAATATGGAGACATAGCTGGAGGAACGTCAACAAATGGAGCTAAATTTAAAATACCTGGGTATTACATTGAAATTTATCATATCTATTTTTTATATAGGCAAAACATATATAGTTCACTTACTGGTTTACAGAAGAGTCGGTGACTCACCTATCCCAGGGTCAGGTGCTTATGCTGATAATGAAGTGGGTGCAGCAACTGCTACTGGAGATGGTGACATTATGTTAAGATTTTTGCCTAGGTAGTAATTTTTCTTTCTTAATATACAGGATATTAGGAGACACCTTCCGAAAAGGACAATAGTTCTAATGACGATGGGATGGAAAAATATCGATCCTGATTAAAAAATCATTTGTTTAAAGAAAACAGCAATGAAACACGAAGTCAAAGACTGCCGCCAATCAGCACCCCGTGTTCGTTGACCCGAGCATCAGCTGTCTCTTTCATTGCTGTTTTGCTTTTTAGTGAAGTAATGTTGTATTTTTTTATGAAAAAATCGTTACATTTAGCTATACTAATATCATGGAGCGTAAATAAAACGTTTAATAAAAAATTATCCCATCGTCAAAGGTGTTATTAGTACTATTGTCCGATTTCGTTTTCGGAAGTGGCCCTGTACATTTATAAAAGATATTCTATCACCTGATTATTAAGTCATGATCAATTAAATATATTTTTATTTAGATTCATTGATACAGTATTCGTCATTTGACCATTTGTCGTGAATAATGGATATTCAGAAGGTTAGAATAACAAAAACTTGGTAAGGGGCAATTCAATAGTGTCTTTTAACAGTTATGTTGTTAAATTTGTGGGATTTTCTTAATCTATTAGAATTTTAGCTGAATGGATAATTAGATAAAAATAAATTGTCTCTATGTATTCCAGTTTTTTAGCAGTCGAAGAAATGCGCCGTGGTTCATCACCAACTAATGCTGCCGAAACGGCAGTAAGGAGGATAGCAAGACATTACCCTGGATTTATGGGTGCTGTGATAGCCTTGAATAAGGATGGACAATATGGGGCCGCATGCCATGGTCTACAGGATATGCCATTTCCTTTTGTAGTGTATGATGATTCGCAAGACGAATATAAAGTGAATACAGTATATTGCATATAAATATATGATAATAATCAAAATGTATTATTATTAAAAAATTTAATCTATTGTTTACCCTAAATCATAACTTATGGCATGCCTCTTAAAGGCTGAATGCATTCCTTTGAATTTGGTGCAGGCCCTGATGTAATACAATCTAAATATATATTAACAAATACTTTATTTCCTTGACTGCTGTCCATAAGTCCAATGTCACTTAACCAGCTTATATGGGATAAAGTTTATCCCAAATAAGCTGTTTAAATCAATGAATTACATACCAGAATATCATAGTAATTTTTGGCCCTAAATGCTGTCACAATAACAATATTATATAAAAGTGATCTTGGATCACACATATTTTAAAGTTTTCATACTACCACTGTGATATACAAGTTCATTTAGAATGAATGAATGTTGGTTTATTGCAGTGTATCCAAATTAAGTATATAATATAAAAACCCAGTGACCTATTAGTATTTTAGTTCATTATCCCATGTCTTCCAGTATCATAGCTATAAAAAGGACGAAAAGAAAATGGCGCGGGTCTCATAGGGATAATAAGTGTTTTAAAAAGACTTTGCTTAAAGGTCTTGTTACCAAGCCATAAAATATTCATCAACAATAGCTTTAAAAAGATGCAATGACAAAAAGTTATTATAATTCAGTTTGGGTGCAAAATAAAAGTATCAAATAATAAAATTTCACATATTTTATTTTGTGTCTGTTACTTTAGACTTTCAATTCCGAATATGGTGACTTAGTCAATGGGATATCCCGCCACAAGTCAGGTGTCAAGTACGCATAAGTTTTAGCAATCGCAGCGTATGTGGCTTTGGCGAAGTTGCCCAATGTGCCTGTTGAGCCACGGGCCGACGTGTAGCAATCTTGTACACCAGCCATCTGAAGTAGCTTCTTAGGAACTGGGGCAGACACAATACCAGTACCACGAGGTGCAGGAATGAGCCTCACAGTGACTGATCCACACTTTCCTGTTACCTGCAAAATGGTATAAGAATAAGTACTGGGAAGAAGCTTATACTACTTTTAGATTGTTTTAATTTTTTATCAGACGCATATAAAGCTTCATTGGACAGACCTCAAGAGGATACCACGAATGAAATGATTTTGGTTTTCATCATAAAATGATTGGTTTGTGAGTAGAACACATGTTATTTCTTTTTTGTTATTTTAAATAAAAGGTAAGGAATAAAGATTGAATATTACCTTGCAAGGTACGGTGTGCGGTTTCCCAATCTTGTTGCCCCAATAACCTCTGCGGACTGGGAGAACAGACAGCTTGGCAAGAATGATTGCACCTCTAATAGCTGTTGCTACCTCCTTGCTGCATTTAACGCCAAGACCAATGTGGCCGTTGTTGTCTCCAATGGCAACGAATGCCTTGAAGCGGGTGCGCTGACCGGCACGTGTTTGTTTTTGTACCGGCATAATTTTGAGTACTTCATCGTTCAAGGATGCACCGAGGAAGAAATCAATAATTTCGAATTCCTTTATAGGTAGTGAAAACAAGTAAATGCTTTCGAGCTTATCAATTTTTCCCTCACGCACTAAGCGACCCAGTTTGGTTACGGGCACCCACTCTTTCTGATCTTCTTTTCCACGGCCGCGGCCGCGTCCACGACCGCGTCCTCGGCCTCTCGGACCGCCACGACCTCTATCGCCACCACGAGAACCAAAGCCTCCGCGGAAACCGCCACGTCCACCGGCAGGAGCTGCGTCCGCCATTCTGTGAAAGAATTACATATTTAGACCAATTGGTACACATCGAAATTTAAAAATATAAAATAATCAAACAATCAGACGCGTAAAAGGCTATCACAGTGCTGAAAACACTATAGTAGATACCACGAATGAATTAATTAGCGTTTCATCATGAATTCAACCACGTGTTACTAAGGTTAAGATTGTAACAAAACAGGAGCAGCTATAATAAAAATAGAGCAATCTTATAAAATATGACTTAATACTATAAAGTTTATATAATAACAGTTTAACACTAACACGCTTTACATATGCAAAACTTGTTACTACTTACGTAGAACTGTGCGAACAGCAGGACGGTCAATTACAAAATGGCCGAAGTAATAGACATTGAAGATTAGGTAGTTGACGTATCGATATTGAAATGAATAACTATGGATGACATCGATTCATAGAATCGATAAAAATTTTAATTGGAGAAGAATTTTTAATTTAATATATAAAATAATTAATAATTTTTTGAATAGTTTTATAGTTGCAAATAATTTTATAAAGTCCCTTTTTGATGATTGAAGTTAAATAATATATTTTTTAAAGAACGAAGTAAATTACCATATTTTTACTTTCATAACAAACCAAGTATAAATGGGAGTCTACTTTTAACGTTTACAATTTCAAATGATTACGAGAAAAATATAATTTTCTATGAGTTTATTCAAAATAGCGGTAACTAAAAATAAACGCACGACCAATGGTTATTTCGCTCTTCGTATTTTCTCTTTCGTTTTTTTTGGCGGAATTGCTTAAAACTGAAATATCGGAAATCCGAAGCTTTACATGCATGTGGAACTTTATTTTTATTAATATTTATACTAATAAAACAGGTACATTTACGAGAGAAAACAAAAACCGACTATAAATCGAATCAAATGATAAACGCTATTACGCGTGGACCGCCGTTGGCGTCATATTGAGTTATTTGTCCATTTGTGGCGCACATCTTTGATCCACATTTAAGACTTATATGGTTTTCTAATGGATCCCATTGTCAGAATTGGGTCAAATTTAAATGGAACCGCACGGAAAGCACCAGGTTTCAAATAAAAAAGAATAATCAAATTTAGTTCACCCAGTCGATAGATATGCGGTAACAGTCATAAAAAAATGCAGATTAATTGAGAGCTCCTCCTTTTGAAATCCATTGTAAAGAGGTGTAAGAAGGCCACTGATTTTAAGTAATTGTGTGACGTAAAGTAAGCATCCGGTAAGCCAATCAAGTGTTTTCAAAAGGTGGCCCCCTGTAGGAAACTTAGCTTCAATTTTTCTAGAAAGCATTAAAGCAAAAAATTACCTGGAACCTGGTGATTAAACTGCTAAGCGATACTCAATTTGCTCTACAACATAGCTCTATTGTTATTTATCTGAGATATGGGACCAATTTGCCAGGCTTGATACATAATTTCATGTCAAAATTGTCCATAATGGATTCCTAATGTTTATTTTCGTTTATTTTGTTATTATTATTATCTAGTTCCATAC